>MUAA02000067.1:2400000-3000000 GCA_014180765.2 Marchantia paleacea
ATATACTACAAGGGATAGTATTTTGGAGGTGGTGATTATCCATCCTCAAGCATGGGACACAAGTGGAGCATGCCTCAAGGAAGTTATCCAAGTATAGAGATATGCATAGAGTTAACATTTGTTCTCATGAGGGAGGAATCGAAAGAGATAGATGTATGTATGTAAATATGTACACTGTCCAAGCACCAAGCATAAAAGATGGGATCAACTCGAAGCGCAGCAGTGCCTACAGCTCGTCAGGGTCAGCCCAGTGCACGGCCCCTTGTCCTCGACCAACACTCATGAAGCTGGCTTGAGACGCCTTGGGTCGCTCAGTACTGGGCAGTCCTTTGCATGCACCCGGATCGGTGAGATTTTCGAGTACCGTTGAATTGAAGAAGATGGCATATCTTTCTCGGACTAGTCCTAGAAGTAAGGAAAGGTGACGACGACTGGGACGAACGAAAGAACGAACAAGGACGTGTATCCCTCGCACGCCCTCCCTCCCTCCCTATGATATGCGATCTTCGTTGTACTGAGCAATGCTGGCCATGCAGCAGAACTGTAGGGCATGTTTAGAGCTCCTTGAATGTCAGTCTGATCCGATGCTTATTTTGTCAAGAACACACATGCTACAGATACTCGGAGGTGCACAAAAGGCTTCTTTATCTACATACTTGAAGGTTGGGAAAGGGCTGGCTGTGTATCTTTTGACATGGTACGCCTCTTCAAACCCTTCTTGATTGACACGTTCGCCATCAGCAGTGGAGAGCAGTCATATGTTCCCCAGTACATTACCTCACCCTCCGTCACGACTCATCGTACGCATGCTCTCTCTCCTCCGCGCTCTGTTGAGGTGCTCCGACTTATTTCAGGTGGTGTCCATAATGGACCAAATAAGTCTGCTCCTGTCTCTCGCGTTTGTTTACAGTGTACCTTCTCGTCTCTCTCTTGCGCTCCCCTCGCACACGTTGTAATGATTTTATTTAAGGAGTGTAAGGGAGAACAGCGTCGTAGTATGCCTTTCAGGTGGTGTGGTGTGCATACTTATCATGAAGGACATGAGGTCTAGAGGTCCAGACGCAGACTCCCAGAGCCTGTATGAGAATGGAAGGCAAGAAAAGTACCTACAACTATACCTACCGTATATTTAAACTCCTCGTTCTCCTTTCTTATTCTTCGATTCTCTGAAGTGCTGCTGAGCGGATACACGTCCATGGGGAGCGAGAAAAGGGTTATACAAATGCTCTGCTCGTGACAGTGCGATGCAATCCACGGCATGCGTTTCTTCAAAACCAGCGAGCCAGCCCCCGAGCGGCCCACTGTTATGGACCCGTGTAATAATTCGACCGAGGCGTTCTTGTCCGTCCATCCCTCGGAAGTTGTACAGCAGCGTCGTGCACTTTTCTCATGCTTACACACTTACTAGTTTCGTATATTCATATGCTGCTGTCTGTTATGCTTGTGGTTACTCGAAGGGACAAAGTATAATAACAAAAGGGATGGGAAGAACCCATCAAAGGTTACAAGGATGGAACGAAACTGGTAACATTGGGCTAGGCTCCAATAGTATCACACTCGGAAATATGTCATACAACACCTAAGATATCTGAAATATCTAACTCAAATGGTCTACAAACAACAGCGTATCCGAAGAAGCATGACCTAACGTGATTGCTCTCCTATGGATTGCACCAGCTAGTGCTCTCTATAGAGTAATGGAAACACGTTGCCTAAAATAGGCCATACAGTAAGCTAAAGAGAGTGATACCCCATGCCGCCTAGTATGGTAGTCTCTCACGCACTCCCTCACGAACATATCGAAGTCGGTGTCCATAGCTCCATATAACTCCAAAGCTAGAGGAACAAAGAGGTGACCTCTTTGCATACCTCTATTCTTGGAGACTTTGGTTGCTGCCGCTCCACTCGCCGCTCATCCTGGAGGATGGGTGATCACCCCCTCTAAAACTGTGTCTCTAGTAGGATCGGTAACCACCACATCTGCCACAATGACCTGGTCCTCCCGTACCATATACATGTCTGCTCTAACCCTAGTCGACTGCAAGGCATACCAACGCTCTCTCCATGTGAGGTATCCACCCTCTCGCGCCATAACAAACACCACATCCCTAATGACATCATGGGTAGCTATACTCTGCCATCCGAATGGACAACGAGTCATATGAACACTTGTTACGTCTAAAGTGATATCACACTCACATGTGAGTAATGAAGATGTAGATGGATGGACCAAGCCAAGACGTTGACTAAAATAGGCTATATAGTAAGCTCAAGAGAGTGATACCCCATGTCGCCTAGTATGATAGGCTCTCGCGCACTCCCTCATGAACATGTCGAAGTCGGTGTCCATAGCTCCATATAACTCCAAAGCTAGAGGAACAAAGAGGTGACATCTCTACATACCTCTATACTTGGAGACCTTGCGTGCTGCCACTCCACTCGCCGCCCATTCTGGAGGATGGGTGATCACCCCCTCTAAAACTGTGTCTCTAGTAGGATCAATAACCACCACATCTGCCACAGTGACCTGATCCTCCCTAACTAAGTACAGGTCTACCCTAACCCTAGTCAATTGCAAGGCATACCAACGCTCTCTCCATGTGAGGTATCCACTCTCTCGCGCCATAGCAAACACCACATCCATAATGGCATCATGGGTAGTTATCCTCTGCCCTCCGAATGGACAATGAGTCATATGAACATCTGTTGCATCTAAAGTGATACCACACTCACATGTGAGTAATGAATATGTAGAAGGATGGACCAAGCCAAGACGGAATCATATCGATATGGAGAAAGTAGCTGGTGCGAGTCGGAAAGTCCTGATGCATGGTCGAGCCAAGATCCACGAGCCTGCACCCTTGTCCGAGCAAGAGCGTAGACGAGCTCTAGTAGTATGAGGGGAAAAAAATTAATATTACATTTAAAATTATAGAAAATTACATTATAAGCGGAATCAAAAGGAAACCAAGTAAAATAGCAAAAAGGCATTAAGTCCCCATGCATGGATGAAACCAAATGGGTAGTACCGGCTAGCCCCAATAGCATTTCACTATAAATATGTACTACTGTGCCTGAGATATACTAATGGTCTATATATCATATGATTTTTAACCTATAAATTAGGATCGTTAATATCTTTTGTATAGTCATGTTATTTAAAATAATCTATATAATGTATTTAAAAAATTTAAAATTAATTAAATTTTTAATTTATTACATAATTTATTCAAAATAATATCCATATGAAAATAATTATTAGATGAGATTTTTTACAAAGTTTTATAGTTGAGTAGTAATTCAAATATCTTAAGTACAATATGATATATTTTTATTGTTTGGGTTGGGATGAGTACTTGACACACCCAAACATGGAACTGGTGAACGCGGTCACCACCTCCGCGTTTACAAGACACACCACTTGTGGTCTTTCAAATGAAGATAACGTCATTAGGGTTTGGGAGGGAAATAATTGTTCCGGGACTGAAGGAAACGCAGGAAATGAATTACAATGAATTACGCGATACTTTATTTTCGAGTAAACATCTGGTCTGATTGAGGTGCTTTAGAGAAAGCTTTGGAGGTGATGTTAGTGCGGTATGTCTCGCCCTCACACAACCAGCTCAGATTGCTTTGTATCACCTGCTTGACTTCTTGATCGATTGCATGCTTGTTTGTTAACTTCTTCAGCTAGGACAGCCATATCCATAGCAGAACATGGGTTTCTTGACTTGAATAGAAGAGTCAAACATGATACAGAGCAAATGGTCGGAGGTAAAGGATACAACATGTGATTGACAAAAATTATTTATTCAAATATTTTACTTCTTAATTATGAGTACTGAATTATGCCTTAAAAGTTTTTAAAAATAAATATACATTTTTATTCAATTTTAATATTAAATTATATAATAAAAATGAATTCCATTAATGAAAAATTAGCTGAATATAATTTTAAAAATCTATATGATTAGATAAGGTTAATTAAATTTTATTAAATTTTAAAAATCTATATGATTAGATTAGGTTAGGGTATATTTTGTAATTGATAGTTCATATTTTGAATTTTTTATATTTTGAAATATATATATATTTTAAAATTTTTTTTTCAAAATTTTATTTGTAAACAAAAAAATTTAAAATTTAAATTTAAAAATAAAAAGTTAAAACAGTGTGATTATTTGATGTTTTAAATATTTTTAAATTCATGAATTATATTATTATTAAAAAGCATCTGAATTTTTTATTCATCCTTAGATTAACAAAAAAATTTAAATTAAAATTTTTATCCATTAATTTTCAGCCTTTCAAATAATATGTGAACTATTTTTTCTTTATCTGATATAATTTACAAATCATGAGTAATTATTTTTATCAAATTATCATAAATATTTAAAATTACAAGATTTATTTAATCTTCTCCTTTTCTAAGTACTTCATTCTTTGTATTCAACCAGTTTTAATACTGTATTCTTAGTAGGCACTTAAATATGCTTATATTTAAATAGGCATTTTTTTGTGATGATGTTTTTTCGTTTGTTTAATTTTTACCTTCCGTGTTAACTATTACTGTTCTTTATGATTTATTCATTGGTGATATGCACGATGTGGGCATACACTTTGCTACGAAATCCATGATCCTAAGATGCATCAAGTTCACGGTAACAGTTGCGCTTATGTTATTGTCTCCGTTCGTGTGAATTAAATAGCAAGCACAACGTTGCTTTGGCCAATGAGAAGCAAGCAAATGACTTCCATTGGTTGGCCTCGCAACTCCATGTGTGAACTTTGAATTTGGCTGTTGAAGAGAATACAATGGGTTGTGGTTATGCAAGTGGGAGGAGATACATGATGGAGTGCTCACTATACTAATTTTTTGTGCTAGCGATTGCTTCACTTCCACTCATGGGACCACCAAATATGTTGCGCGATACATCATGTCTAATGTGTCATTGGGATGCACAAGTGAGAAGGACGATCACATCGACATCGACATTTATCACTTGGGGGAACACACAAACTACATCGATTGCTTTGTTAATCATTTCGGCTATACCGATTGGATCGTGAGAGTGGTTAGCTTCCCAATGCGGATTTTATTCTAGGGCTTTTTGAGACTAGGTTCCCATGGTCATGTTTATTCCATAGGCTCCCTTGTGCACTCCATGACAAGACAAGGCGTGTTTTTTGCTTACCGTTCAATCGGTTGGCACGTGATCCCATGGACAATTTAGCGTGATTTTTGATTCTTTTACTTCCGCGATGGTATGTACGTCATACTAGAGGGGGGGGGGAGGGGGTTTGACATAGGGAGGTGGCAGTTAGATTTTGGAGATTCTTATCAAGGGATTGGGCTACATTGGAGGAGGAGTATGTTCGGCCACACAAGTTAGGAGTCGAGTTCAGCCACATGATACTTTTGATTCGGCGTGATTGTGATGGTGTAGGATCTTGGGGTAGGCCGGGAAGTATAGCAAAGTCGCACTCCTTCATCCTTTGTATATGGCTAGTCCTACTGAGGAAACGATCTCCTCTTTAAGACTTTTACATCCACCCATGGGCAAGGAGATATCATTAGAGGTCTTGAAGTATCAGCCAGAGGATCCATTATGTCTTCATAGATCACTATTTGCCCATTCTCAATGCGCATCTCTACGCTTGTCAAGGATGGTATACAAGCATTTTCAAGATTACTTTCAAGCGGATGATACCTCTAGTGCTTTCATGAAGTTGTTCCGTGTGGTTGCATCAATTGCAAGAGGGGAGATTCCATTGTTAGTTAGTTAGGTACTAGGTGCTAGTCGGCATCTTCATTGCGAGAAGCCGACTAGCACACTGAAGGACATTGGAGCCATTAGACTGATTGTTATTGGAAAGATCTTATTGTGTTTAGTCAGTCATACCGTGGTCATGTAGTATCGTTCACACTTCCAGCAGCATCTTTGTCCACACCAGTTTGGAGTCGCCACATTAGGAGGTTGTGAGGCGGTATTGTTAGACATTAGAGCACTTCTAGATATCCATCTGGATTGGGTTGTCTTGCAGATGGACGTTGAAAAGGCTTTTAACATTGTTTCACGTGCATTCATTTTTAGAGAACTTAGAGAGGCTGGTGGACCTCTATCAAACCTCATTCCTTTTGTACAGCCTTTCTATGATTCACATTCTTATCTCTTTTATCAGCATGGCTTTTCCAAGGAGAGAGTCACAATTCTACAGTCCGCCGTTGGTACTCGACAAGGAAATCCTTTGGGAGGACCTCTATTTGCCATGGCTCATTATAGAGCTCTTTTGTCTACGGCTTTGGCCTGGTCATGTTAGGTGGTGTTTGGTATACCCTCATCTAGTATTGCTAGTCGATCGACCTATCTTCTTCACACGATTCCTACTTCATGTACATTCATATCACGTTTGACAGCCTTTGATAAGAGGATCATGGACTTCTTTGGTGACATCATCGGACCAAGGACCTCCGAGTGTGTGACAAGAGATTTGGCACAGAGGTATACATCTTTGTCGATTTTGTGTGGAGGGGTAGGCTTATTATCGATGGAGAATACTGCACTTATAGCATTCTTGGCTAGTTGGGCACTCTCGGCACCTTTGTTATCTTCTCAAGTTATGATTGCAAATAGGCCTATCCTTGAGATATATGCAAGGGACGTGGATACGGACTCATTTTCCTTACAGTATTATTGTGAGAGATGTTTTATCCGTGGAGATGCAATACATGTTCATATGACTAGTTGCCCATTTGGAGAGCAAAGAATAGCTATTCATGATCGTATTAGGGATGTGGTGTTTGTTATGGCGCAAGAGGATGGATACCTCACATGGATGGAGTGTTGGGATGCCTTGTAGTCGACTATGGTTAAAATGTCTTATGTCGACATTTAATCTAAATTTTTTCCGGTCCATTTTGAGTTTTTGACAAAAATTAGCCTTCTACCGCAAATGTCAAACAACAAAATATTTTTCCATGTTCGCAATCGCACAAGTATTTTTAAATAATCATGATAGTAACGAATGTTATACTCATGTTAAAATAAATTTATAAATTTATTTCAAGTTTTGATTGTGTTGATGTAAATTTATTCATAATATTTATATTAATCAATTTTAATAATATATATTTTTACCATCAAGATCATAAAAAATATTTTTCTCACATCTATAACCATGATCAAAATAAGTGCAACTAAAAAAAAATATTATTTTTTAAATATCACATTTAGATAATAATAAAAGAGATTCAAATATATACCAACAAAAAGAATGTAAAATTCTTTGAAATTTTTCATTCAAATTACCTGTAAAATTCCAAAGAAACTTGCTCATGCAAAAATGCTTCAAAATAATTGACTGTACCTTAAATTGAAACTTATTGATTATCAGTGTAATATATGAGTCTAATTATCATAAAATATTAAATATATTCAAATTTTATCAACAATTATAACATGTAGATACATACAATATATATAATTTAAAAAATCAAAATGAAATAAAAAATTATTATTATTTATATTTTAAAAATATTAATATTATATAATAAATATTTGTTGATAATAAAATTATTTTTAATTTCAAAATCAAATAGATTTACATATAAAATCTTTATTTAGTTAAAATATATAGCTGATACATATTTATGTTGCGATAATAAGTTTTTGTTAAAAATAAGATTTCTGACTTATTTTAAAATATCCATCTATCAATCTATAAAAAAATGTATCTTGTCCAAAACTTGTTCAATTACTCAACATACATGAGCTTAGTTAATTCAAAAAAATTTAAAAGTTATTCAAATACTATTCATGTGTACTTTCTTCTCTTGAAAAATACATATCCCATTTCAAAACTAAGTCTAATGTGCAGAAAATTAATGTGTTGTGCTTAATAATATGAAAATGATGGATTTATACAAAATTTGAAGACAAAACACATTTTGAAAACATATAAATTGATTCTCATGAGAGGATATATAAATATTTGACTTGTGTGCGTATGCATATGCATATATATATATATATATAGTTTGCAAATGCATTGACATTAACATTTACATGCACTTATTGAGTTTACATAAAGTTGAACATAAATGATCTGCCTTGTGAAGAGTATGCATCTTCACCAAGGTTCTTCTATTCAACAACCAGCATAGGAATTAAATCTGCAAAACTGGGAATGTTTTCCAGAGTCTGAATGGATGTCTTGAACTGTTTGTATGCAGGCGTCAAGCCACGCAAGCATACCTTAACCAAAAATACATGTGTTTCACATTCATGTTGCAATATTCACATAAATGAATAATTCATAATTAAATATAATATATAAAGACCAATGATGGTGGCATGGAAGTCAGGTATACCTTAATAAGGCCTACAAACTCCAACGTTAACATATAGACCGAGCAATTGGAATAGGATTGTATAAGTGTATGATTTTGTAGTCACGGTGTCGCATGGACATTTCTTTGCTCTGAAAACGCCCGAGCGCCTGGCTGTAGAGGAACCCTCTAAAACCTCGTGTGAGTTGACAATCTCTTCTTCTTCTCCTCAGCACTCCACATTATAGCCGGTAATGTTAATATCCCAAGCTCATTGAGTTGATCTAGGGTTGTTACGTACCTATGGTACATATCTGTTTAGGGCTAACCCGAAATTAGGGTTTCCTTGTACTCACCCTATATATATACAAGGGAAGGCAAAACCTTCCTCATCTCATTCTTGTACACTCTCTCTTGTCACTTTGGTGTGCTCTCCTCTTCTTGGAGTGATTCCTGAAGAGTCGATTTCTCAACATGGTATCAGAGCATGGTGGGAGCATTAGTTATGTAGATTAGACATAGAGGAGTCTTTGGAGATCAGTGAGGAGTGAGCCTCAAAGTTGGAGGGCTGTCCATTGAAGCGATTAGATTGTTGGGGAACTGTTTCGTGTTTTCTCAGAATCTTCAATCGCGTTTTCGGAGGTCAAGATGATCGTTTTTGACCTATTTCTGATCGCCTAACTCCCTTAAAGAAGTTGTCTTGCGCAGAATGGTCGATTTTGGTAGCCATGAAGTTTTCGTGCGATTTGGAGTTGTTGGTGGTAGTTATCGCCTTTTCTAAAATCTTTGAGGAGCTGTTTGGAAGCCTAAACGAGGTTTTTTAGAGGTTTGAGTGTTTCTACCATAGCAAAGGCTCAGCCTTAGCGCAGGTAGAAACTGAACAACGCTCGCCTCTGTCAAAGCTCCTACCATGAAAAATTTCAGCTCAATCCAAGCTTTCTTCGTCATTTTCGCTAAATCTTTGCTTGAAGCCTTGAGAATCGCGAACATAATTCATTCGTTGTCTGCGGGTCAAGACAGGAACATTTCGCCAATTTCTGGAGTTTTACATGTTTCTTGATCAAGGTGCAGAGGAGCTGTTTTTCCGCCGTAGTTGCGGAGGTGTTCTTTCTGTTCGTTTTGTGTCTGTGCTGATGATACGAAGCACGAGATCAAGCATAAGGGTAAAATTCCGCTTGACATTCCAGGATCCAATCTTTCTGGAATCGGAAATGTTTTACATGTTCCTACTCTGACTCGAAATCTATTATCAGTAGGACAGATGGTAGAAAAAAATTTCCAAGTGCGTTTCAACAAAGACGGATGCTTTGTTGAAGACTCCACAGGTACTGTTGTAGCTCGAGGTAGCAGGAGTGGTAGACTGCTCAAGCTAGATGCTGGGTTAATGTCGATAAGCTTGACCAACTCCTGTCATTACAGAAAGTGGCTTTGTAGTATCTGACATAGATATTTGGCACAAGCGAATTGGGCACATGAACTTTCAGAAATTGAAGACTCTTCCGAGTTCAGATCTAGTCACAGATTTGCCCAATTTCACCTCTTTCACCCCATATAGGTGTGTCCCTCTTGTCAGTTTGGCAAGCAAGCTAGACAACCCTTTAAGGGATCAGGTAGGAGAGCGACCAAGCTTCTAGAGCTGGTGCACACAGATCTATGGACTTCTTCTCAACCAAGTTTATCTGGTTTTGAGTACTTCGTGTCCTTCATTGATGATTTCGAGAGAAATCATCAATGATTTCTCTCGCTACACCTGGGTTTACTTCCTTAAGAGCAAGAGCTCTTGGATGTGTTGTCGCCTTTCCGGACTTTCCACACCTTGGTGGAGAAAACAGTGCGGACAATCTATCCTTTGTCTACATTCCGATGGAGGAGGCAAGTTTACGTGCGGAGAATTCACCGCTACCTACGTAAGCATGGCATCGGCCAGTAAGACTTGCGGTTATACTCCACAACAGAATGGCGTTGCGGAGAGGAAGAATCGTCACATAGCGAAGGCGCCGCCGCTATGTTGAACGAGAAGAACCCGCCTAGACCGCTCGGGCATAAGTCAATTTCCGTTGCGGTGTACTTGATGAATCGAACTCCGACTGCAGCAGTTCACAACAAGATCCCGATGGAGGTATTCATAGGCCACAAGCCTGATTACTCATTTCTGAAAGTTTTCGGTTGCATCTATTATGTACACATTCCGGATGAGAAGCGCAAGAAGCTAGATTCCAAAGCTGAGAAGTGTATTTTCCTTGGATATGCCTTAGATACGAAAGGATATAGATGCTATAATCCTTCCTCTAGGCAATTCTATATCAGTAGAGATGTTGTATTTGAAGAGTTGCAATCTTGGTATGCACCGCGATTGTTCCGGTCATACCCACTCTTTCCTAACCGAAACCGCACTCAAGGAGTCCATCCACTGTACCTTTACAGAGTGGAGTTTCTAGAGTCACACAGTCTAGAGCTGAGAGTCTACTATACCTGGAGCTGCTACGGATGAAGTTCACCGAGCACCATCCAGACCAACTCCTAGACTTGAGGATCATCTTATTTTGCAACATATGATGTCCTCATCACGGATTACAGGTAATCATCCGTTGGATGAAGCATCCTGCAACCACGCCGGCCGATACCTCGGATCCGAAGCAAGGGGCAACAAACGGTACATCCGATAACGCTTCCTACTTAAAAATCGAGAGAGAATTCGGCATCTTGTTCAAATGATTTATGCATGAAAGTTTCCTTTTGCCGATCATCATGCATACATGACTCACGTTCTTGCCGAGCCGTAACCGAGACGCTTGAGGAGGCGATGCACAAAAATGAGTGGATTGAAGCCATGGAGACGTAACTTGTCGCACCGTCACCAACAAACATGGGAATTGGTGGACTTACCTCAAGGTAAGAAAGCGATTAGTTGCAGATGGGTCTTCAAGGTCAAGCGCAACTCGGATGGCACTGTATCTCGATACAAGGCTAGATTGGTAGCCAAGGGCTACACACAACAGCATGGAGTGGACTACGAAGAGACGTTTAGTCCAGTTGCCAAGATGGCAACAATTCGTACGGTGGTTGCTATTGCTGTCAACAAGGGATGGCGACTTCATCAAATGGATTTCAAGAACGACTTTCTCAATGGAGATCTCGGTGAGGAAGTCTACATGCAACAACCACCTGGTAACGAAGATCCGAAGTTTCTTTCCCGCGTTTGTAAGTTAAGGAAATCCCTCTATGGTTTGAAACAGCTCGAGAGCATGGTATGAGAAGATCAATTCCTTTCTCATGTCTCTTGGATTTTTAGTCTGTCATTCCGACTCATCCCTATACTGCATGAGATCAGGAGTTCATGTAGTGATGATTTCCATCTACGTAGATGATCTTATTATCACTGGGAACCATGAGGAGATGATTTCCCACATCAAGAGTATCTTATGTTCCGAATTTGAGATACAAGACTTAGGGTATCTTAAATTCTTTCTTGGTGTGGAGTTTATTATAGAGGGAAAGGATATGTGGCTAATACAACGCCAATATGCTTTAGATAAGCTAAAGGAGTTCAAGATGTCGATTGTAAACCAATAGACACTCCTCTACAACAAGGTCTAAAGCTAGAGTTAGACGATGGAGAGTTACTTGCGAGATCCCCGCGTAATACGCATGGATGGTTAGGAGTTTGATTTATCCGACTATCACTAGACCCGCATTTGAGCTATGTTGTTGGTCTAGTCGGTCGGTTCTGCATGCTCCACTAGTACCGCATATGATGGCGGTTAAGCGGATTCTCCGCTATGTGAAGTCCACACTTCATTTTGGACTTCGATCTGCATTTGGAGGTGATTTGAACTCGCATGGCTACACCGATCTTTGATTGGGCAGAGATATTTACGGCATGAGATCCACGTCTTGATATGCATTTGGACTTGGGAATATGGCCGTGAGTTTGGCTTCTAAGAAGCAACCGACCGTGGGCAACCTTTGTCTTCCACAGTATACAGAAAGTATCGTGGTGCTATGAATGCCACTTGTGAAGCGTTTTGGCTTCGTTCCTTGCTTTCTCGATATTGGAGTAGATTATCCTAGTCCTACGCTTATCCTAGTCGATAACATTAGCAAACATGATGTTAGCCAACAATCTCTTTTTTCATGCTAGGACAAAGCACATTGAGGTGGCACTATCACTTTGTTAGAGAGAAGGTCCTTTCGGGTGTAGTAGATCTTAGATATATACATACATGAGATCAAAGTTGGAATATCTTCACCAAAGCTTTGCCTAGAGAGTCGTTTGCTACTTTTTGACATTGTCTAGGAGTTCAGGATGTACAGTTGAGCTTGAAGGGGAGTGTTAATATCCCAAGCTCATTGAGCTGATCTAGGGTTGTTACGTACCTATGGTACAGATCTGTTTAGGCCTAACCCAAAATTAGGGTTTCCTTGTACTAACCATATATATATATACAAGAGAAGGCAAAGCCTTCCTCATCTCATTCTTGTACACTCTCTCTTATCCCTTTGGTGTGCTCTCCTCTTCTTGGAGTGATTCCTGAAAAGTCGATTTCTCCACAGGTAAAACTTCAGCAGAAGAAGATTATGATATCTGATGATTCGACCAATAACTTTCGCTCAAACTTTATAGAAAATTGCTCCACAACCCTTACTATCACTCAGAAAAGTTTCAGATGTTTTTCTTTTCTAGATCTCTCAAAACAATTGGTGATTTACCCATTGTAACACAAGGTGATATGCAGACCCCTGTGTACAACACCCATCACACATCCCAATCCTTAACTTCAATTGCTTCCAGATTTTATGAGAAGGTCACTCCTCATCCGAACTTTATCTCTGGAAAGTTTTATTGACAAAAGTTCATCATATCAAAAGATATGATCGATGTACTAAGTTTGTGATAGTCAGTGCAATCCTGCAACTCTGACTGCTTGCACAAACTTCAACCTATCACTCCGTACTCAAAACTCGTCCAATCGAGTCAAAACCTGAATCAAAACACAAGTTCAAGTTGTGAACTGTATTTCAGTCGACTCAGATCTCCCAAAACTCTCATCGGATTCTCACAAACACTCCAAATACACTCAAAGGTCAAAATTTCTCTCTCTAACTTTGAATCACCGTTTCAGAGTGAGAAATCCTTCAAATCCATCCATTCTTGAGCCCACGTTGTAGCCTGTCCCATCAGCTTTCCAACGCTATGCTCTGATTTTCGAATCTTCCCCTGAAAGGTCTCCAAAATCCCTAAAAACCTCGAAAAGTTGCCCTAGTGTCATCATTGGTCAAAACTCCTAGACCAATGGGAATGGAGAATGCTATTTTGACCTCTAGTGTGGCCAAATTAGCTCCATTGAAACTTAGAGCTTTACAACTATCCTAAACACTCTACTTAGACATCCTATACACAATATGAGTTGTCACTAATAAGAGTTAAAATGACAACTTGAAACCAGCTAAGTATACCCAAAAGCGATCACGATGAAGACACTGGATGTTGATCACAAATGGACTCGACAATGGTACATCTTGAGGATCATGTTGTCCCATATTCACGTCCTTCGTCAACTCCACTTCAATCAGATAAGCTCCTTAGTCAGCAATGTGATGTGTCTAGATCTCCCTAGCTCTTTCAGCCTTACAATGCCATCTGTTACCCTAACCTAAAGTATCGCCGTCATGACAACAGCTCTGAAGATGACACATGTCATCATCTTCTCATAGTAGCCGCGTCACAACACGACAACGGTTTACAAGAGTGGTATCAAGTCGAGTTAAACTCTGAATACCAGGTAGGATTTCCTTTTAATACGAAGTAAGGGTCAACCACTAAGCCAGTGGAATAGCAAATCAGTTCACTTAGACAATGGGGTTCAATTATTGATATAGGTAAAAGTCCTAATGTAATTAATTTATGTTATATGTTTCAAATATTAAAATTCACCAATAGAATTAAAATAATGTTATTTAAAAAAAGTATTAATTTTTTTATCTGCAAAAAATTATTTAAGAAATTATTTTTATTTTTATATAACAAAAACATAAATATTTCAATTTAGCATATATATGAGGATTATTTATCAAAAATAAATAAGTAAATTTTTACAGAAGATTTATGTTTAATTCATACTTATGTTTGAATGCATGTTATGATTACATTTTAATGTCAAATCAAACATTCTTCACATTTTTGCTTATGAGATAATGCTATATCATTCAATATGTCATGATTTTATAAAATATTAGAATATAATTATACTCAATTTTGGTATAGTCATTTTGTAGAATAAAATAATCTCATATATCTATATATATATATATATATATATATATATATATCTACCTATAATTTTTTGTAAATAGTCATTATATTTTAAAACATCATTATGATGTGGCTTATAAAATTTATTTTGCGAAATTTTTATAATCAAATTTCAAATAAATAATTATAATAGTAATTCCGGATGTAATAATTTCCACTATAATTTTGTTTTTACAACTGATTCTAAATGCTTCAAGATGAACATAATCATGAACTCGTGTTGTATTACATATATGCATTTTCATGTTCAAATTGTTTGCTCGATGTTGCATGCATCACCACTAGTATCAAGAGGAACATTAAGAAATGAGATGCATCTTCATCTATGGATTTAGTGGAGATCAGCAGTTTATGCATTCGATGAAAAATTAATTTCATGCGGAAACATAGTCATGATTTACACACATACAGTCATATATTCTCCCAAATAAACACCTTACATAATCACCTGTATCAAAAGTCCATCGCTCAGGATTTTTGTATTTTAGGATCTTTGTATTAGCACACATTTGATCACAATGAAAATCGGAATCTGTTATTATTTGATGATGGGGAGAGTGATCTTTTGCTGAAAAAAGAGAAAATATTTTTGGGTGCGAAGGAGACTTCTTCTCTGGTTTTACCGGGCGTGCTTTCTTGGATTATTTTGTAATCCACAAACGTTAAACAAGTTCAAACTACCTTAATCTCCGAATGCCCTAGAACTCCAGGATCGGGGAAAGAAATGAAATTTAACGCTGGAGCGACATTTCCTGAGGTCTGTCAATAAAGTGCATTTCTGTACAGAACTCGTGTGGCCACATGAAGGGAAAACGAGATGGCGGGAAACAATTTTCCCGCGCTTTCCTCCTCTTCAGACCACCCCGATCTTCAATTCGTTTCGGCTGCTGATCTCTATCCGTGGCCGTTATGTCATCACATTCACTCCACTGAGACCTTACAAAAGCCACTGCGACTCCTGCCACACCGCCGATCGATCAATTGCGCATGCTCTCGGAATCTACCTCTCCTGCCCGAGCGAATGGTGTTTCTCAGTTGCTTTTGATCGTCGTCAATTCTTGAAGATCGTCCTCGCCGTCGTTAAACTTTGCTTCCTTCGCTTCCCTGTTAGACTCGAACCAGTTTCCGGTCGACGGCCTCAACCTCGCGCCTACTATC
This sequence comes from Marchantia paleacea, assembly GCA_014180765.2. Lineage (NCBI taxonomy): Eukaryota > Viridiplantae > Streptophyta > Marchantiopsida > Marchantiales > Marchantiaceae > Marchantia > Marchantia paleacea. The sequence goes on from MUAA02000067.1 coordinate 2,415,801, forward strand.
GATGTGAGTCAGTGCACAACTTGCCGATTACATCACCGACTTCAGCTCCTTCGTCCGAGTGATCTGGTTCCTCAGCTGAACGATCTATCCGGAGTTTGTAAATTTGGCGGATATTTCCCTTTCTTCTACCCCTTGAGCCGCAATCGGCGTCTCGTCCAACATTGGATTGCTGCTTTGAGTTCGACAACGGCGATCATAGTTTTCCCATCTTGCAGCTCGAAGTTCTGGTGGTCGTCTTCCTTGGATCCTCCAAGTGTGCGAGTATTTTCTTGTCGGTGATTTGGGCTTCTAATAGCATACCTCGTCTCAGCCGTCACAATGCTGGAGTTGCGGCTCGTTCAGGGCAGTCTGCTGAAGAAGGTCCTGGAGGCAATCAAGGATTTGGTGACGGAGGCCAATTTTGACTGCTCCGAGACAGGTTTCTCGCTGCAAGCGATGGATTCCAGCCATGTCGCATTGGTGGCTCTCTTGCTGAGGTCTGATACATTTGAGCACTACCGGTGTGATCGCAACATGTCTATGGGTATGAACCTTTCCAACATGGCTAAAATGTTGAAGTGCGCGGCGAACGATGATATAATTACCATGAAGGCTGACGATGGCGGCGACGCCGTCACCTTCGTTTTTGAGAGCCCCAAGGAGGACAAGACATCCGACTTCGAAATGAAGCTCATGGATATCGATAGCGAGCACTTGGGGATCCCAGAGTCATCTTATGACGCTATCGTCAAGATGCCCTCGAATGAGTTCGGTCGTATTTGCCGTGATTTGAGCACAATTGGAGACTCCGTCGCCATTTCCGTCAGCAAAGACGGAGTAAAATTTGCAACTACTGGCGATATTGGGAGTGCAAATATAATCTGTCGCCAAAACAACGCCGTCGAAAAGAAGGAAGAAGAGGTTGTAATAGAGCTGAATGAGCCCGTCACGTTGACCTTTGCCTTGAGATACCTCAACTCTTTCACCAAGGCAACGACTTTATCAGACTCGGTTACTCTGAGTATGTCGAAAGAATTACCTGTGGTTGTGGAGTACAAAATCGCGGAGACTGGTCATATTCGATTTTATCTGGCTCCCAAAATTGAAGAAGAGGAGGGGGACACCAAGGAGTAAATGGAGGGTGGAAATTTTGTAAATACCAATTTTGTTTACACACACGACGGTAGAGGTTTCGACTGTAAGTTAGCAGCTGCTCGCAACTACATTACGTCGCAGCCAACACTGTGGAGATGTATCCGGTATTCTCAACTTGATGACGCTGCGCGAGCTGATAGTTCGGACCATCACCATGAGAACGGTTCCATGCTGTGATTCCTGGCGTGTAAGAGGGACCTTCTGACAGGGAGAATGGACAAATGTCGTGGGTCTTAGAGGGGTGGATCTGAAGCTTCATGTTTAGCTTATTCTACGCACTTCCACGCGAATGTCGTTTCTAAGAGCCAAGATGGTAAATTCTCGGCCACATCAGCCAAATTTTGTAATCTTTTTAGAATGTTCGCGTAAGGACGTTTCAAAACTCATCTAACAAATCTGTATAATGCAACTGGTTTTGTTGTTCAATCACAATTATCATATATTGAACTGATGCAATATCTCTATTTGCGGTGTCTCTAAGATCTCTGATTGTGTTCACCGTGCCTTCCATGGACCGAGCTCTCTGCATTGAACTGGACATAAAGGATATATGATATGCGAATTGGCGACTGATTGCAAAAAACAACATTGTGTAAGAAACATAAGTTTTAGCCCACGTACCATGGTGCCAACAAAATCTTACAATATCAATTTTTCTACAACAAATAAGATATTTTTATGGGAGGGAGTTCACCATTACAGTGTAAAGTAGTAGCAATTGCTGTTTCTCTCTACGAAAAGGTCCGAGGTGACTTTAATTTCTCCTACCAAACCGTATATACCTGAGCCTTCGAATCAAATGGAATTCTATGGTTTCGGTTTTGATTTTAAACCTTCTTCGAAGTTCATTTAGAAGTTACTCCTTTGTTCTGATCCAATTGGCACTGATCACATTTGCCTCTTATTACAACCCTGCCCATTTCTGAACCTCTGTTTTAAATACATATTACCTAGAAATCCGCATCCTCCCTACTCACTCACTAGGGCCACCAGTACACGAGCAGATTCCGAGCTATGGATGGATTCCAATTCTCATCCAAAAGAGCACTCATTCCAAATGATCTAATATTTAAGAAGAAGAACGAAACACTTGATGTTTTTTACTTTCCACTACAGATGTTTATATGAATCAAATACAATACCCTTAAAACCTCTCCGATGTATTTTACAGCACTTAAGTTGGAGTTGAGTATGGCACGAGCCTGGTTTTAGTTGGGTTTGATTAACCACCGATCACTGCTATTGTGATTGTTCATGTGATGCAGTGACCACGGCTTCGACGATCCTGCAAAGTTACAGATTTGGCAATTAGCACACCATAATTCACTTTCTGTTCTTCCCAAAAACAAAGATACAGTAAACAACCACAGCACAGAATTATGGCGGTCTGAACAAGAAATGTTACACGGTTGTATGAAAGGAGTGCTCGGCGTTGTATGTCGGAAAAATACAAATGCAGTTGGAAATTTCAACTGCCACATATTGGAAAGAGTACCTGGCTCTGAAGCTCTGAACTTGCTCAAGCAGCTGCTTAACGAGGACCACTCTCTCGTCCTTAGTTTCAGATTCGCTGCCAAGGAGGATGTCAGCAGTCAACAGGAAACCTTGCAACTTCGATTCAATTTCGGCGACTTGGGAATTTATATCTAGCAGGTACTCCTTCAAGACTGAAGGCTCACCCGTTTTCGCAAGCACCTGCCCCTCTTTATCGACTATAGATTCTTCCTGCCCCTTGTCCATTTCCCTCTTTGCCTCTGCTTCATCCTTGTGAACATGGAGCAATTCCACCTCTGTATCCATGGCAACAGGAGCACTCTCCTTTCCATCCCTAGAGCAAGGCTCCTCTAGAAGTTGATCCTGTAGAAAAGCTTCATCCTTTGATGACTCTGGTTCATCCTTGTCAAGATTGAAGAGGCTCTTTTCACAATCCTTTGAAGTAGCAGCAATTTCTATCTGGTCCCTCAAGTATGGACTATCTTGATCCTGTACACATGTTTTCTCCTCTGATGACTCCCTCCGAATAATTTCTGCTTCGGTTGACGTTGAAATGCCGTTCTCTTGAACTTCCAGTTCCTCTTTGGGTGATTCCACCAATGTACTATCCGAAGAAGTTTTTGGACCAAATTCTGCTTCTGCGACGAGCGAAATTTGTCCAGTCAGGGTCTGTGCTACAGGTGAGGCTTAGTTTATGCTCCTGTCCTACTACTGCTAACAAAATAGTACCTTCGGCGGGAGTCTGAATAGGTCTTTCGGCAATCAAAGCAATAGCACAATCTCCCTCGCGCAAAGAATGACATAAGCTTACCTGAATGTGTTGAGGGTAGAATGTCCCTGTTTAGGTCACTGTCATTATCCGCTTCTTTCAGCGAGTGAGCGGACGATGTTGGACTTTCATCTCCGTCCTCTGTATCGGAGGAATGAGGAGATGCTTGATTGATGTCAGGATCAGAAGAGTGTTCCTCCGAATCTTCCTCCAGGACTTCTTCAACAAGAGCTGAACCATTTCCGGTGGGGAAAATCACTCTTACTGTGGGCTCTTCATCGACGGCCACCCTAGGGGGTGATGATGACAATGCTACTATCAACTGTGTCTCCTTACGAGAGATAGCCTGTCACAGCATAGCGAAACATTTTCAATTTTCTATCTTTTCTTTGAAAACTAGAGAACATTTGACAGTTTCTTGATCTCAAACACATGGTCCAGCTCAAGTTTAACTAGCAAGGGACCAGGTCACACTGTTAATATAAGTCGAAAGTGTAATTCCACGGTTGACTTTTGGTAGAAAGACTGAAAAATCTGGAATCAGATTCACATTTCAATTGGGCCTGCGATCACAAACTCGCAGAAGAAAAGTGAAAACTGGACATAGAACCTTGGAATCAAATGAAAACATTAGCAAATACATACCTCACTGAGCTTAGAAGAGAGCTCTTCGTAAAGCTGAGATCGTTGTTTGCTGAGCTCTGCCGCTCGCATCACTTTCTTTTTTTCCGTAAGAAGCTGCCGGGCATTTCCCTCATTACCAAGTTTCATGCTGAGAACCGCACGCTGCTGCAAGTGCTCAGCTACCTGTGCAAGACGCATGAATCGTGCCCTTGAACTGTTGTCTGCCACCGTAAACTTCAACATGAGCAAATTTTTAGGAAAAAGGTAAACAGAGTTTTCCTTGTTGCTCCTAGTGGAGACATTGCCCAATGCTCATACTGAAAATTATTCTTTGACGTACTTAGCACCAAATTCTCAAACTGACAAGCTTGGTAAACATAATAAGTTTGCTCCTCCTGTTCGACTACAAATGTGGTCCGAGACAACGTATACAGGGGAACTTACATCGATCTCGAACTTGCGACGCCTCCAGCTGCAAGGCTTCTAGTTGACTTTTCAACTGCTCCGTAGCAGGAGTTTCTTCCGACCCAGCTCGAACGGCATTCATGACAGGAGCTATCAGATGTCTCGAGATTTTGTGATTGCCACCCTGACGTGCGTTCCCTGACAACTGTAAACTCTGCAAACGGACCCAAAAGTTTCCACCTGAAACCGGCCGCGTCATCCATGTGTGAAAACTGCCTCCGGTAAGATCATATCCGAACAATCCACCAAATTTGGCACTGTCCACCTTCGAAATTGCTGAAACAGGCCTCCAAGCCGTCATCACTCTACTCGATTGCAACACACTTCTAATCTCCATATCGAATCAACTTCACGCTTTAAATTCCAGTAACTCTGTACACCCAGAAGCAAATCCCTATGCAACCTCTCATTCCGTCTCTACCTGACGCTGCTGTGCGCGGACATTGGACACAGTTAGGCCAGCAGACAGAAATCTTGCTCACTGCAGACAGACAGCAAAAGTGACCGACACCTACAGAGAGCCGAATGTCATCAGTGATGCACAGCGCCAGAGTCAAAACCTCGGCACTGTGCTCTCCCGAGCCACCCTTCACCCTCCCGAATCTACGTCGAATATTCCTTTCCGTCTCGTTCGAACGGGGGAGAGCAGCCACAATCTCCGGCCTCATGACGAGCTTTGGGTTGGGGCTCTCACGACCCTCGTCCAGGATCTCCTGGAGTCCTTCCAGGACAGGCGCAAAGCGACACGTGTCTCCTCATGATTGCGTTCCCAGGGTACGATACAATTTCACTGCTGCTCTTCTTCTGTGCTGGAGTGCATGTCGATGGTGCGGCAGTGCAAGTGTCCATTTTCAGTCGGTAGACGTGATGTTATGAGTGTCGATGGATGAGTATGAAGTTTGATGGCAAGTGAAAGTGAGGCAGGAGGACCAAGGTTTCTGTGATTTGTGGCTGGATTTCTGTGGAGTTTGGCCTTCCTCTTTCGGCTTTCTCCTTCCAGGGAGCAGATGACTGAATTCGGCAGATTTTGGCATCGTTGGTCAACAGGCTCTGCAACAAATTACTTGGAATAATCAAATGTTAATCCATTATAATCACTGATGAATAGTAATGCAAATAGCCTCGAGCCAAGTTCCCCATTAGGAGCAGATACTCTCTGCTTTGAATTTTAAGTGCAGAATCGAGTTGAGAGTTGAAGGTACACTTGTCTGTCACACGTATGTGCATGGTGTATATACATAGTCGATCTGTATACACAACCACCTCGCATTTTCAACTTGAAAGAGTGAGTAGCTCTAAAGGATGAGCACTAGCTGGAATGTCGGTAAGCAGCATCGGATCAAGGTACCGCATCACGTAGTCTGGAAAACGTCACAACAATAAGCGGAACTTTTCTCTTTGATGAGAGAGAGAGAGAGAGAGAGTCAGTGTGAGTGTCGACTTGTAGTCAGCTGGTCCTGGAAATTCCCCATATCTATTTTACAGAAGCGCAATCAAGAGCATCGATTATTATATGAAAAACAGAGGAGGAAACAATGTGGACGATGGTGCTCACTTTCATTTAAACGACGAGCAAGAAAGAATGTTGAAGAAAAGATGAGACTCTCAATAGTGGTAAACTTGAGTGAGAAGGGCTCTTGTTTCTTATCTTCCCGTTCGATCATGACACGGCACTGACTCAGAGAATGCCATGTATAGGATCACAGTATGTATTCAATCAACCTTGGAGTCTGTCCATGGCAGGGAATATGAAAAGCTAATGCTCATGGTAGCTCAGATCAAGCAAACAATCGTAATCTTTGCTACAACAGTAGTGGGTGGAGTTAAGAATGTTCAGCTTAGACCATCTGAACTCTACACAGTAAATCATCCTAGAATACCGTGACATGCTGAAAATCTAGGCCGGCGGACTAGTCCAGATAGAAATATCAATATATCGCTGTTCCAGTTACTCGTTGCCCATAATGTATGTCAGTTTGTCGTAAGGATCGGATGCAAAGAATTTAAGAGCACCCTAGAGGGTCTACAAAGGGTGAAAACATGGTGATTCCATGTTCTACAGAAAGTCAGCTCCATGCAAGACTTTGGTTTTTGCCTGGGATCTCAAAGACTTTACTTTACGTTCTTTGACAGAGGTCTCTGTAAGAAGTCGCTTTAAAGCCCCAGGGCTACTACAGAGTTCAGTGCAGGTCATGCGCATCCACCCGGTCTCATTTCTAGTTGAGGTTTTGTAGATCCATTCAGTAACTATTGTAAATTCCTCGATGTCAAAGTGCGCTGCAATAACTTGCATTCTTTCCATCTGTGGCTCTACCCCGGCATTCAGTCGTTGATCTGAGCTCGATTGCTCGGTAGACTTCAAGGGTAAAGTGTTATGCTAAAGATTTTGTTCAACTTGCATTCTTTCCATCTGTGGATCTACCCCTGCATTCAGTCGTTTGATTCGAGTTCGATTGTTCCGTAGACTTCAAGGGTAAAGTGTTACGCTAGAGATTTAGTCCATCATGAACTCTTTTTTTTCTAAAGCTTTTTACTTGGAGGTCTTTGGAGCCTCCCCACATGTTCAACGTGTACACAACCATCGCTAGCTTGCAACTGATAATGGGAGTTTTCAACGTCCCAAAGCTTGTCAAGAAGAATCAAGGACTTCGTGTGTGTAAAAAACGAAGGTCCGGCCGTTTCAAACTATGATTTTAACATGTTCACTTTTGTATGTGCCAGTCTATCCGGTATTCCATTGGATAAGTGGCGTAGAAAAATTGCCTGGAACGGTAGGTTCGGACCTTCCATTGCCTGAAACAAATTCTTTAGCTTATTCAACTAACAGGTCTATGGCTTCGGAATAAATACACGATCAGGTGAGTTCTTACACATGAAAAGGATCAAATGGCGACAGTAGAACTCAGCTGGCCTCTACGAGACTCATAATCCACCTTTGGGAATCAGAAAAGAGCTATTGCTGTGATCACCGACATGGTGTTTAAGATCTCTCGTAGAGTTTTTCCTTGATGACATGATGTTTTCGAGTAACGAGTGCAATCCTAGAAGTATGTTCTAGACTGGGTTATTGGGGACTGAGCGGTGACCGCCGCATCAATTTGAACTGTAACGTTTAAAACCACTTTTTTCTTTATAAGACTCGCCTCTACCACAGCTGCATGTCTCAGGACATCCGGAGACTGATGGCCCATCAGCTGCATTTCATCAAGCTAGGTTATTAAAAAACGTTCCATATCCAATTCGTGGGAACTCAAATTGCGGTAACACTAATCTTTCCGATTTTTCCTAAACCCCTGTATGATGACCAGCTCAATGTAGTCGAAACTCTTTGCAGTTTAAGTGCTATTTGAGTATTCTAGAGTTCGTTTTGTCACGCACAACACCTGCCAGAAATCAAGTTTGAGGACAACATATCACGTTATGACTCCCGATGACTAGTCCTAAAGGCAGGGAAGATACTTTTCAGATATGACTGGAGGTAAATTCGTTGGGAGTGAGGCTCTCGTGAGAAGATCATAAGTGCAGACCGTAATAAATTGAGGCTTAGCACATCAATTGGGCATTGGAGAATGCAAGAAGTAGCTGAGGATCAAAGAGATCAGAGACACTGTTGCACCGGACTCAACAACTCTGCAATCAAGTTGGGAAAAAATCAGATTGTCTTGTGTAAGCACAACGATGGGTGAATTTACCTGACCAAGCTTAGATTCCAACTTAACCACGGTCGACATGATTTTTTTACTTGTAGGTGAAGGACGGAAAAGAAAACAGCTATGGCTCGCTAGTTCTTACCGTTCTGCTGTGCTGATATAGACGACGTCACTTCACTAAGCTGACCATTGGCCAGTCATGTCTAAGTCTCCATGGGCTACTGTGATGCTGCCCGTTGTTAACACTCGCAACACTATCCTGATCACATGTTGATAGCATCCGTATGATTCTTGTTCCTTGGTCGGAGTATCTTCTTGTATCTAGCTTTCGTTCTCCAGCTCCACAAAAATAATTCAGCCACTTGACCAGCTCTCCATCTATAGATTGTTCCAACTTCTGCTCAAATCAGGAGGCTGTGTCAAAACTGAGCCCCGGGTGAACCCACCCCCCTCGACTTGTAGATTTCTCTTTGTCTCCCACGAAAAGCTTCCCCTCACGTCCTTCAGCAGTCGGCGGGTCACACTCGTGTCCTGTACAAGGTGAGGATGGTCACTGATGACTCCCATGCGTCAAAAAGTCAGTGGAGAACTTATGGTAGCGAGTGTTGAGCTTTGTCAGATTCTGCTATATACATTCGCCCAGAGAACTCTAGCTCCTACATATCTGAACCCTTGAAGTTCACGTCAGGCGTATGGTAGAAAGAAGAAACCTCTTTCCAAGAGAATAGAAATACCTCCGAGCGTCCCAACAGGTCTAAAATCTCGGAGCACCTATGCACTTTTCAGAATCTGTCCGAGAGTAATCATCATACGTAAACACACATGGTGCCGGTAATAAACATTCGTAAAGTTCAAGTTTCGGCCCATGCATGACAGATGTCGTGCGTCCTGTCCTAAGGGTCCCAAGGCTTTACTGTCCAAGACCCACAAACAGTACCCGGTTGCAAAAACAATTATTAACACTGCAAAATGTTCGTGAAAGAATTGCATAAACATTCAGTACGCAGACAGATTATCTGCAATTTTCGGGAAGGGTACCGCAAAGGACAGAGGAAAGAATGGAAGGGGTCCCTGGAGAGAGAGAGACGTACGTACCCTTCACGTAGATACAACTCGACCACTGTTGCTCACAAGCTCAAAGTCGTCGAATTTAGGTGGACGCGCTATGAGCTTTATCACTAACATTCTCAAGTGACCGACTGACTGGCTGGCTCACCTTGCTTTGGGCCTCGGTATGTGGTGGGGCGACATGGTTGCCATTTTCAGCCATATCGGCTCGATTGTTATTCTGCTCCCCGACAGTCGGTCAGCCGCAACTGTTTCGCAGCTGACACCGGCCTTGACTGGCAGCAGAACCGGCTTTGGAGTCTGGACTTCCATCCAGCTCCCCCTTTTCCATTGTGTGGCCTTTTGTTTATGTTACCAGCTGCCGCCCAGCACCGCCAGCGGTCCAGCAGCTCAGCCGGGCGCTGGTCAGCATTGGCGTGAAGTCGCTTTCGCTTGGCCTGGCTTGCCGTGCCATCCCACTGGGCCAGTGTCGCTCAGTACAATTCTCCAGCAGCAGCTGTGTGTGCGAAGATGGCGTACCCAGGGGATTCAAGGATCCCCCTACCCCGAACTCTAGAGATCGGATGCAGGTTCCAGTTCGTCAGATAGGACAATCGACGTCTGTTTGGTCCCCCATTGCCTGCACGTCCTGTCCAGCTCCCGTCGAAATTGGACCGAATATAAAGTATGTGACAAAGCTATAGGGGGGCGAAATTCATGTGGATAGCGCAAGACTTCATTGTTCTTTGACAGTTCATCAGCCCGGAAGGATTGGGAATTGCCGAAAGCTGAGCATATCGCCAACAGCTTCCGCTGTGCTCTCTCGCGCCCGCTCTGACCGACGAGAGGGTTAGCTTGGACAACTACTTTGGGTAGGGTTAGGTCGGTACGTCAATGCGTCTCGTAACAAAACACATTGCCAACTAGCGTTTAGGCTGTGACCTCTCTGTGGAGTCTATGCACACTCTGCGAGCTTGACACTGCATTGCAGATCACCGATTGGAAGTCTGTGACAAGAAAAGGTCAAGCAGACGAGACATGGAGCCTCTCCCCAAATGTAGGAAGGGGGAGTGACAGTGTTTTTCAGAATATCACCATTAATACTTTGTATATCTCCGGTCACAGGTGGTAAATTGGGGAGAGAAGACCCGGCACCTGTGAGAGGGATTCACTGGGCCTCGGACTCGGCCCCCACCCACCCAGGGCCAGGTCCGTTTTCCCTCCCCGCAATATCCCTTCGCGTTACGAATGAAGCTTGGCTAGACAAGCGTTAGAACCAAAACGACCAGAACAAAGCAACGAATCTGCCATCACTGGACAGTATCGTCCACAATCGCATCACAGCTGCTGATTGATCATGACTGTCTACTCGTACCCAGCATAATAGGACAAAGACTTCAGACTGATTATAAGTCGTGGCAGATGTACATCAATGCTTGATAGCTCTCATGAACAGCAGTCATGCACTTTCGACGAAGATGATGGTATCCGATGCGTATGAACTCTCATTCTAATCTCATTCCCACCCACCCATCCGAGCCCGCAAAATATGGTCCCGCCCCGCCCCTATCCTTCGACTCCTGCCATCCTATGCAACTTCAACCTCTGAAAGGACTTCGATGTTCTCACTCGTTATGTCTCCGAAGAGACTCATGACGTAGCAGTGCTACTACTGATCAAGGACGCGTTTCAAGAATGGTGAATGATGGAAAAGGTAATGTACATACAAACGTTTCACGCAAATTTAGGTGGAGGGAAAAGGGGCTGTGGATGGTGGGCTGTGGTTGACCTTTATGGGGGAAGGTTGGTTGCAGGCGGGTATTTGGAGAAAAGGCCAAAGCAGGAGAAGAGCTGGAAGGTTGAATTGCCTGAGGCAGGGGGAGAGGAAGCAGAGCAGAGCACACCGGAATCCTTGGATGCCTGCCTCCCCGTCCTCCATCAAAAGAAAGAATTTCACACCCTGTTCTAAAAGTTGATATCTCCGTGAAGCAGTACAGTGATGTAGTTGTAACTGAGAGGTCGCCGAGGGAGAATATAGAAAGTGATAAGGGAGGGAGAACCTTCTCGTTGGCGGACCTGGGCCCGACAAATGGCGCTATCTTTGAAAAGCCAGAGTTATTATGGAGTGTCTTCATAAAATCTGGAGAGAACCTCCTCTCACAGTGAGATTCGCAGGTTGTTGGGTGATTGCATGCCCTTGATGAGAGGACATGGAGATAGATAGAGAGAAGAGAGAGCGAAGTCCTGTTGCGGTCTGCTGTGGTCTGCTGGGAGCTGCGGGGAGATGGATTCCGCGGAAGAGGTACAGCAGAGCCAGCCAGCACTGTACTGCAATCAAATCCCGGTATCGCACTTCGGTCCTTTTCACTCCGTTATTCACTTGCCTCCGCATGGGGAATGAAGATTATATTTGGGACCTGCAGGATCACCAGCGCCTTGGATGCTTCAAGGGCACTTCCTCTTTCGGCCGTCCTGAAGGATTCTCGTTGAATTGAATGCCGCTGCCCCGGGAGCCTTGCGCGTCCCAGAGAACAAAGAAGTAAATCAGTGCCGTCATGAACGACTCGATCGTCTCTAGAGCAATAATGCGATCACTCTGAGTTTTACAGTGTTCTTTATTATGGCAATACAGGGCAGAAGTACAGGACGCAGGTATATACAGCAGTCCGAGTACTTACTGCGGGAACTACGAATTTCCCGAGGTTCGAAAGCGTAGGCGACGGAATTAGTAGTATAGTAGGTTGGCACCCAGCGGACGTGGGGGCGAATCAAGACGACAGAGAAGTCCTGGTCCTCTGAAGAAGTCGCAGTGGAAGTCGACGCGAAATATCGGTCACTCAATCTGTCGCCGGTCCTCCGCTTGAAAGAGACGCCACAAGAGAGGAGGTCCGGGCTGCGATGTAGGTTTATTTGTCGGTGGTCGGTGGAAAGTCGGGCAGGCCGAACAAAGAGCGCTGGACGAGACGGGCCGAGCGTGGCCAGCGTGCTGGCTTCTCTTGCGTGCGACCGTATCCTGGGTTAGGGACGTCGGGCTCAGGCTGAGTCGGTCGGGTTGAGCGAGTCGGGCAGGTGGTGAATACGCAGCATCGCCAGGCCGCCCCACCGGTGCTGACTGGCCACGTCCACAGTCCCGTACGCGGCCAGCGTCGGCCAGCAGGCGATGGACGAGCCAGCAGCAGGAGAAAGAAAGAAAGAAAGAGCTCCGTTCCAGCCGCGCGGCAGCTGATGCGGCTGATTGGGCCTTCTTCTGCTGCTGCTCCTGCCGCTGCAGCAGCAAAATTAAGGACTGGGGCTGAGCGGAGTGTCGCGCGAGCTTCAAGCTCCCAAGGAAAGGTGGGAGGGAGAGGCGCGTGGTGAAGAAGCCGACCGCTGCTGCTGGAGCTACGAGGGCGAGAGAGGGACCGGAGATGGTGGCTGGGGCGCCATGTCCATCTGGGCGGTCAGTGTGGTGGTGGTGAGGAGGGTGGAGGAGCAGGAGGAGGAGGTGGTGGTGGAGTAGCGGGATGTGGGGGCGGGGTTCGGTTTTCCTTTCCTTTTCTGCCCTTGTTCGTCCCGAGCGGGGCGGGGAGCGAGCGAGTGACCACAGATGACCAGTCTCCGAAGCGTGCCCGCCCGCTTCACTGCGGTTTCTTTCCTTCCTTCCTCCCTTCATTCTTCCGTCTGGGGGCCGACGACGATCCGCAGAACGAATGTCTGTGGACAACTACGAGATTGCAGTTGAGCAGGTGGAGGGAGGCGGGGAGGGAAATCGCTGCCGAGCGAAGGTGGTGGGCGGGACGCAGCACGGGATCCGGTGGAGTGAAGAGGAAAAAGGTGGAGAAGCGAGAGCACTGGCGGAAGGCAACGGAATATTTTCTTCGGAATACATTTGGGCATAGACAGGACACAGAGAGAGGGAGGGCGGTGGGAGGGCGGTGGGAGGTGGGAAGGAAAGCCAAGGGGGAAGCGGGCGTGGGGTAAAGAGGAAGGAGACCGAGGGAGGGAGTGGGCGAAACATGGCCCCGGATGTGAATAATTCGACAGCAGACTCTGGGGTGCTCACTATTGTCAATAACGGTAATCAGATACAGACGCAGCCGCTGTGCATGAGTGCAAATTTGCATCCTGTGGATCAAGGAGGCGGGCTTGATGGTGGTGGCGGTGGTGCGAGAAATGGGAGGGATTACAAGAGGACGAATTGGACTGTGGGCGAATGCTTGGTGCTTCAAGCGGCCAAGCGGGAGGATTACGAGAGACAGTCCAATGGTGGCCCCAAGGAGAAACATAAAACTGCAGCAGAGAGATGGCAGGCAGTGGAGGATTTTTGTTGGACTCATAATGTACAGAGAAGTGGCCAGCAGTGCAAAGACCGCTGGGAGAAGATGAGCGCAGATTTTAAAAAGATCTACGATTATGAAAGGCACGTCTTGAATGGTCACATGCACTACTGGCAGATGACTTTGGAAGAGAAGAAAGTCAAGCGACTCCCCAACACTTTCTTTCAGGAAGTTTACAATGGATTGTCACAGTGGTTCACTAGAGGCAGAGGCGCCGACACAGGAAATGGGAATCAAGAGAATTTAGGATCTCTTTTGCGGGAGCCGGAAGGCAAGTCATCCTTCCCCCAGCTACGTCTGTGTCAGGTTGGATGTTATGAATCCGTTGAGTATACTGGTCCATGTGCTGCGTTGTGGTTTTGTAGTGTTGATTACAAAGTCGATTCCTTGGTTGCTTGTTGCATGAATCGGTCCCAGGGCACGAGAACCAGTGTGTTTTTGTCAAACTTTCCACGTTCAGTGTTCTTTTCTGTCGTTGGGATCGCTGTAGTCCCTATGTGCTCCAAACTTCTACGCGTAATATGATATATTTGAATTTAGGCACGCTATTCTGATCGTTAGTGGGGAATCTGCGAGTGTCAAGATTTTAGTCCTTTATAGTCCGAGCCTGTCTGTAAGAGCAATATTACTGTTGAATGCGGTCATAGAGCCTTGTCTATGTGAATGATTTGTTTGCTAGTAAAATCTTGGATAATACTTTGCATTCCCCTATCGACATCAGCTTAGATGATATTATGCTCAATTCTCCCTAGGAATCGATTGTTCGAAGAACCGGAAATTATGGAATTGCAGAAATTTATGTCGTATGTGTTCGCTAAAACGTGAGACGGTTATCCCTGCGCCTTGCGTAGTAGCTCATATAGTTGGCACAGGCCAGCAAAGCATAGATTATCATACATTAGAAGTTTTGTACAGCTTGGCACGTGAGTCTCTTCAGTCCTTAAGTGTCTTTGAAATTTTATTTAATTGTAAATTGATTGATCTGTATAGTTGCGGACGTGTTCGAGCATCAGTATAAGTGACTATCAGTCGGGGTGATGTTTTTGGTGGTTTAATGTTTACCTATTTTATGAGTTTGTACCTTGATTGTGAAAGAGCGAGTTCACGGATTTGTTGAATTGGACTCGACTTGGATAGCTTTTAGTGCATAAAACTTATGGAGGTCTGGAAATAGCTATGGTAGTGATATTAGTTGTGAAGATAATTGAACATCTTACTGTTCTCGCCATTGTGAGAGTAAAGGATTGCCTCTATCTGCACATTTACCAAATGCCTTTCAATGCAGCAGTTCACCTCAAGGCCGCTCTCTAGATCTGTACTTGGGAGTACAGATCTATGTAACTTTGAATGAGCCGAATGCCTAGGCAAGTAGGAATGTTAGTGAATCGTATTATGTTCAATATAGTATCGTGGGGAGTTGTTGTGGAACTTTATATTTATTGGTGGAACTTCTCATATTCCTACTATATATAATTGTTTGAAGGCAATGCAGGAATCATTATATTTGGGATCTTTAATATATCTATCTAACCACGCGTGTAGACTGGAACCTTTAATTACACTGAACTGTTTGGTGTGGGGCGTCTGAGTTTCAGTTTGAGTCTCAGTTGAGTTTTCTTATGCGTTTTGGTTATATAGTAGAGCTAACAACACCTTTTTTTTCAAACTGAAACTTTTTGTTTTCTCGAGTTTACAGCTTCAGCCAAAGCGGGCAGCATTGGGCGGTTCTCCGGGTCGGATGAAGCCGAAAGTGAAGAACCGGCTGCAGAACCCTTATTAGAATCTGGCTCTGGAAAAAGACGGAGTAATGATGGTGATCTGTTGAGTGGAGAGCGAGAGGGAATTTCGAATGGCAGAGAATACAGAAGGACCAACTGGACTTTACCGGAATCTCTTGTGCTGCAGGCAGCCAAACGGGAAGATCTAGAGAGGCAGTACAACAGTGGACCTAAGGAGAAGCACATGTCTGCAACGGAGAGGTGGCAAGCAGTCGAAGAGTACTGTTGGTCACGTGGGGTTTATCGAAGTGGTCAGCAGTGTAGAGACCGGTGGGATAAGCTTAGCGCAGATTTCAAAAAGATCTCGGATTATGAGAAACAGAACGTAATTGGACAAAAGAGTTACTGGTTAATGACACCAGAAGAGAAGAAGGCTAAGCGGTTACCATCGACTTTTTGGGAGAAGTTGTTCTCATCCATGAGTGAGTGGTTTGGGAAAAGCAGGAATATTGACCTTCGCGTCGTTATTCATGATTCTTCGCAACCTCCACGGCAAGACGGTAAATTCTTAGCCACCTCGTCGTTTTGGAGTGATTTACATTATATATTATGTGGTTCAAATTTGATGTAGGAATCTTCGAAAACACCCTTAGGCATTTGAGATATTGATATGAGTCATATACTGTTGATGGGATCCAGTCTGTTGAAGTGTTCTATCACACCCCATTGGTCGTCAGAAGTGTTCGATTGCTCGCACCAGATAGTTCATTGCATTCTGAGGATAGATGGATCTTGAATTGGTTTAGGAGATGAGGGATTTTTCGGCACTGATGAAGATGAAGACGGCAGTGATCCGGAAAGCGCGCCTGTTCTTGACTCAAGCGTTGATAAAGAGAGAAAGGGTGATGGTGAAGTCCTCGTTAGTGCTCGTGATGGAAAGCCCGGTAGAGATTACAAGAAGACAAATTGGACCTTGGAGGAGTGTATGGTACTACAGGCAGCCAAGCAGGATGATTTTGAGAGGCAAGCTAAGGAGAAGAATAGAAAAGCAGCTGACAGATGGCAAGCAGTAGAAGACTTCTGCTTCCGACAAAATGTTTGTCGGAGTGGTCAACAATGCAAGGATCGGTGGGAGAAAATGAGTGTAGACTTCAAAAAGATACACAATTACCAGAGACACACGACAGATGATACTGCAAACTACTGGACTTTGACAGGAGAAGAAAAGAAGTCCAAAAGACTCCCTCTTACGTTCTGGCAAGATGTTTTTGTTGCCATGTCTAAATGGTTCACAAAAGATAGGATTGGTGGATCTGAAAATATAGCTCATGATTCAGAGGCTCAACACCAAGAAGGTATGTTAGCTCTATTTCTGATGTGGATTGTCTGAATTCTGCCCATATGCATATTTCCGCGAAATCAGATTACTGGATTTGTGCTTGGAATTCTTAGAGTACTTCTCGTCTGCTATGTACGCTCTGTTACTATTTGATGTCAATTTCTTTCCATCAGGCAACTTTGAAGTGAGAAATTGTTTGCACCATTTGCAGATTCAGGCAGGGCAGGTAGTAATAAAGACTTGTCAGGCTCAGATGAAGGTGATAGTGACCCGGGGAGTGATCCTTTTGTAGATTCAAGGTCTCGCAAAAGGCGTAAAGCTTCTGTCAAAATAAATGAATCATTGGCTGAAATAATGGAGAGAAGCAACCTTGCCACTCAGAAGATTTTATTGGAGTGTGAAGACCGCAAGGATCGGAGATTGGAACGGACTTTGGAAGCCAACGTTAGAAGATTAGAAAGGACTCTAGAAGCCAACGAGAGAATCGCCATCAGTTACTGTCAAGCATTTGTTTCTCTTGCAGATGCGATTAGATCGGTAGCAGCTACGAATCCGCAAGGGTAGCAATCCATTATAATGCCCACGCCGTCATACGCCTATCAATGTACATACTGTGAATCTTATACTTCCGATAAAGAAGTGTCCGTTGAGCTCTCCTGCCCTACTCTGCTATTGGTCTGTTTCACTTACGGCTTTCTGTGCCCGGGCTAATTCTTGAAGGGGAAAGTCTCGTGTGTCGTGCTGGACTGGCAGTACTTTATCGCAGTTCTGAAACTGTAGAAAGCGATTGGATTTGCTTGGTGACGTGTGCCGCATCCTGCATGGTTGCATCACCATTGCTCCCTTTCACATCTATCGCACAGAGTATCCGGGTGCCTGATATATAGGCTCGGGATAATAACGTCTGCGTATTCTTGCTCCTTAATCTGATTGGGTGACGACGAGTGTCACAAGATATCAAATTATTGGCCAGGAACTTTTGCACAGATCACAGCCTAGAAGTAAAGGGTACTGGAGAACTGTATAACTTCTAAGGGGATCCGGGAAGAGCAATTCCGTTGGATAATTGAACCATACATCCACCTCAAACTGTACTCGACACATCGCTTTTTTATTTTTAAACTTCATCGTGACAGACGGCCATCAACGAGTTTGCCAAGACACCCGTTCATTTTAAGGCGACGGGATCGTTACGTTTTCCTGTCATCAGTTTTGACTAACGGTCGAATCACACCGGGTGCCCCAATTGGCCTTTGGATTTCTTCTTCTGTTCTATCTTTAGTGACAGTCGAAGGGTGAACGCTACCTAAGATGTTTGTCGTAGAGCTCTCCATCTTCAGTGGACAAGCAACCGCTATTTCACTCCTTCGATTACATCAAGGAAAACTTGTGGGAACTGCGGCAGGTATCCCAGCATCCATCTCCCTACTGTATAATGTGTCATCAGATGCTTCTACAATTCATACATATCACTCGATCTAACACCTAAAAAAATGTAAGAATTTATTAGGGGTTTTCAAAACTGCTCCGTAACGTTTGCGGTTGTTCTGAACATAATTTTGCGGTAGACGAGAGTCATTTTTACGGGATTTGAAACGAGCACCCTGTAAAGTTTTACGGGAAAGAGCGATCCTCGTGGACTTCGTGGTAAAAGAATTTTGAATTTTGAATTTTATCGCACATCGGGTTCGGGAATGGGAACGTGTATTCAGCACGAGAAGGTGACACTCGTATGAAATTCAATTAGTTGTAACTAAAGACGGAAGTCTATTTTGAAAGCTTTCAAAACTATGTTGAGGGAAGAAGGGTCAACTGTGAAAATTCATAGGGAAGAAAGAAGACTATTTCGGATAATGTTAGAGATCGTAGTTGAAAGACGTGCAAAAATGTCATCGAAAAAATTTTGAAAAGTTTTTTGGAGTACTCAATTGAGATAGATCATGATAAATGTCATCAGACGATTTAGAAAACTTGACCTCTCTCATAGCATTGAGGAAGATGAACCTCATTGATTCAACGAGATATATCAAGAAGAGGTTGTATTTTTTGAGTTAGCCCAATGGACATTTGAGTAGCTTGGCAAGGATGGACATAAATCCTAATTATCAGAACATATAATGTTTTCAATTCAACCGGTAATCGATGGCAAAGTCATGTGTGGATGCAATTGGTAGTGTCTCAATATATATAGATCAAAATGGCAATGGTAAATTTGTGTCGAGTTTCTTAATGGTACGGGCGAATTTGTAATAAAAGTTTTAAATGTGTAATGCAAGTTTTAAATCTCTGATACAATGTGTTGGCCTTGCAAAATCTGTCCAATATTCACGGTGGTATTTATAACTTTTGAAACAAGAATTACATGCTTGAAAAAAATAAATTTTGTATTATAAAAAAAATAATTATATATAACTAAACGGTAAGAAAATGTCAAATTTTTTGGCTTACGCATGAATCATTATATTTTTTTAAACAATCTTTGCAATTACATGACTTTTATATGAATGCTAACAAATTAATCAAATTTTATTACAAAAATTTAAAAATCATTTTCTAATATTTTTAATACATTAATAATCAATCATATCAAAATAAATTATATTTTTTAATAATACATCATTACACTTGAGGTATTGCATTGACAAACGCACAATTGTATTTTCATAATCTCAAAAAAGCATAAGTAATATAATATTTTTTAAGAAATATTTTTGCAAATTTATCATTGAAATATCATGAAATAAAAATGATTAATTTTCAATACACATTAATTTTAAAAACTTTAAGAAATAATTTTTAAATAAATAATTTTTACATTAAAAATAAAAATATATTTTTTAACTTAAAAAATTTTTTTTAACATGACATAATCTTGGATAAAAATATTTATATTAAATAAAATAATGCGTTAAATTAAAAAATTTAATTTTAATTTCATCTAAAATATTAAAAAAATAAATTATATAAAGAAATTATGAAAATTTTATTTGCTTATAACATATATAAAAAATAAAATGATTATTTAAAATAAATTTTAAAATTAATCAAATTTATTTCAAATGATTGATATAAAAATAAATATAAACTACATAATTTTAGAATAAAATCATAAATTATGATGCAAAAATTATAATTGATAAAAACATGTGTCAAAATATAAGTTTTTGCACAAGATGACAAATCCTAATTATTCCTAACATAGCTTGTAAGAATATTTATGAGGAAATTACTTATGACTTCATTATCTTTGTGTACTTGATATAGATACTTTGGTTTTTATATTTGTGTCTTATATTTTTTTAAAAAAATAGGTTTAAGATAGAGATAGATTAACAAGTTGGATCATATTAAAATAAAAAAATTTGTATATATATATATATATATATATATATATTAATAATTAAAAATATTATTTTTTAAATTAAAAATATATATTTTAAAAATTCCACTATGAATTCTATGAATTATCATATGATATGTGATGTATATAAATTCTTTTGTGTTTATTTAAATAAATTTAAAATATTTTTATAATTAATATGATGATATATGTATCTTTTAATTGACTAATATATTTGGATATATATATAATAATTTTAAAAAATATTTTTTGAGATAAAAATACATTTAAATATACTTTTAAAATTATTTTATAATGTGAATAAATAATTATAAATAAAATAATTAAAAATTTGATTTAAATTTTAAATTTTAATTAAAAAATAAATTTTGTTTTTCAAAATTTTATTTTTGATATGTTTGAATAATAAATTTTTTTTATCATTTATAAAAATATAAATTTACATCAGCTTGTAAATTCAAAATAAATTTTTTTTCACATAAAACATACCTTTTCATTCATATTTATGACACTTTTAATTAATTTTTTATGAATGTGATATACTTAAAAATAATATTATTTATTTAAAATATTTTTTAATATATTTTTCAAGGTTAATCAAATTTATAAATATTAGTATAAGATAAAAAGTTTTACATTTGATTTCTTACATATATGTTAAATTAAAATGAGTCAAAATAATTGTTTTTTACAATGCAAGTATATATATTTCCACAACTTGATCAACTGAACAATAATTTCATTTAAATTTCATAATAACATAATAATTTTAAAAATATTTTTTATTCTTAAATGATATTTTGATTTTTAAATTTTATAGAGGAATGGATTTAATATGAATCTTTTACTAAAAATTACAAGATTTGAAATCATGTTGTGAATATTATAATAAATTAATGAAAATTTAATATGTCAAATTTTAATTTAAAAAATTAAAAAATATTTATAATTTGATGAAATAAAAATTATAAATGTAAAATTTTGAGAATAGAGTAGCAAGATGCATAGGTTGCAATGAAATACCATAATTCATGAGCAATTTTTTTGTTATTTATTGAAGTTTTTATTTTTTGTTTTGTGTAACCACATATGCAATTCCAGCTTGAATTGATGGAATTTTAAGAACATTATGTTATGATAGTTATATTTCTGTTAGAAAATTGGAATCATACCATGAATTTATTTGGATCTAATTTTTATATAAATTAAAATATTACTTACATTATGATTTCAATGTATAAAAGAATATTTTCATAAAAATTCACACTTAATATTTTTTTTAAAATTAATTTTTCTTTGACATATTGTTTATAATTTAATTATTAAATTATTTTTTATGAATATTATAATTTTATTTAAAGTATAAATACATATAACCCAACAAATTTCAAAATAATCATGTATTACAATGATTTGAATATATTATATTAAATTTGAAATAAAAAATAAAAAATAAGAATTAAAATAAAAAATATATGTCGAAAATTTTTATTTTAAGATCATTTGAAATCATTTACAAATCATATTGTGTAAAATATTAAACACAAAATTAACAGTATTTGCAGCATTATAAGTATTAAAAAAATATCAATTTATACTTGATATTATTACATACTTGTGTAAAATGTATATGTTTATATTCATTACATTCAACCATGTAAAAATTGAGTTCAATTTTGATTCTTGTAGTTTCATATAGTGAGGATTATTGGAAGTAAAATCCTCTGAAAATAATACTATTTAAAGATATAAATGTGTATATATTGATTTTAGGAGAAAAAATTACATTAATATATTATGCCAAATGAATTCTTGATAAATGTAGGAAGTTAAATGATAAAAAGGATTAAAATTAAATTTCATATATATATATATATATATATATATGAAAATTAAATATACAAAAAATATTTTTTTTGACCTATATAAAATATTATAGAGATAATTAAGTACATAAAATAGAAAAATAGAAAAATTTATGAATTTCATATTTTAATATATTAAGCATGTTGATATCTTGATTGAGTTATGAAATTGTAACCAATATAAATCTTGTGAAATAATTACATGAAAGATTGAGATGTTTATTAAATCAGGTTTTATAAATTTTTGAAATTGTCAATTTGTTGTTGTCAAATTGAACTTCATTTAAAAAATAATTTAAAATAGAAATAAACTATACCGGAAATATCATATCTGATCATTCTCCCGAAAATGATGAAAAAGTGTAAAAGAATAATTGCGTAAAATGTATGTTTATATGAAGAAAACCAAAAAGAGCGTTTTCCCAAAAGAAATTGAAATCGGGGCTTGGATGTTAAAGGAAGAGGAAGACCCTGCCAAGTACTGTACCATACTGGCCAAAGAGGCAGAGGGAGTTAGCGGGACTTCTGAACTAAACCCTCGCACTACAGACAGCTAAACTAAACTGCTCGTTCCATGGAATACTCTCGACTTCACGGTTCGTGATTTGATTTCTGCCAAGATCCCTCTCGCTATTTCTCGTGGAAAATCCTCAGGGAAGACAAGCTGCGTCACCAAATCAGCAAGAAGAGGATCAAAACTGGAGGGAACCTACCTGCGGTCAGTTCACGCAGCCTGTTTGGGCTTGTACGCTGCGCTCTCTGATTTTGAAAATTGCTGCGAATTGTTTGTTGAGAGGTTGGCTCTTCTGCCAGGCAGTGTTTGTTTGCTGCTGTTGTATTGAAGTTCGGACCCTTTTCGCTGCTTGTCTCTCTGGTTTGATCGCTTCGCCTGTCTCAAGATCCTGGTGGAGATTGGGAGTTCGAAAAGTGAGCTTCTTTTGGTGACCATTTCTCTTTCGGGGATGGAAGTGGCAGGAGGTGAAAGGCACGGTTCCAAGATGTCGTTGGCGGCTGCAGCAGCAGCTGCGGCAGCAGACGTTCAGTCTCGCCCAGTTCGTATGCCCATTCCCGCCCCCCGGATGAATCAGGGTCCCTCAAGACCTCCCCTTGTGGATCGTGAGAAGGTCTTGCACGAACTTCTTTGTTTTTTGATACATTTGGCAGTGACAAATGTTGTCAATAATTGCTTTTGAGTTATTACTGTTTGTGTTTATAATTGTTAGGTTTTCATCTTATTGTTCATATAAGAAGAATGAAAGTTTCAATGAATTTCATTTGCATTGATTACAAGGTATTAGCGTGAAGATTGGCTTCTGTTTCAGCGACTATACGACGGCTTGCTGAGGTAGATAAATTGTGCCTCAATCTGACCAGTGTAGTTGGCAATTGTTTTGTTCGTTTTTCAGACTTGCCCACTTCTTCTGCGGGTCTTCACCAAGGTATGTGGAATTGTTTAAGAAGAGCATATTGTTTCTATGCATCGTTACTATTGTGTGCTCATACAGTTAGGACTACTCCTCTGCAGGAATGTACACATTTACATCCCTAGTTAATGTTGTCAGCTTCGTGTCTTTTACTTTTCTTGAGCTGTTAGTTTTCTGTGTACATTTCGCTTTCAGGCACAACTGCCTTCAAATCTAAATATGTGAGTTAAATTTCAGTGTAATTACCTCTACATGCAGATTCTGGATAATTTCAAAGACGGACACGTATCGTAAGAAGGTAAAATGAATGGCGAATAGGCTTCTGTGGCACACCTTGACATTGTGTTCACCTTGTTAATCTCCTTTTCTGTCGTGTGGTTGTAGAATGGCGGGCATCATACTGTAGAAGATTTTTCCGTCCGAGGTAAAGAACCCAAAGAGGAGGTTCAAATTTACACTTGGCGCGATGCTACTCTACGAGAACTTACCGAACTTGTAAGTCTTACTGCTATAGAAGGGTAATCAGGATAAGCGGAGCTGCTTGTGCCAGTTATGTCCTTCAACTTTGTCGACATTCGGTGCTGCAGGCTTTCAATGTCTTAATTTTTACAGAAAATTTGGTGAGGAAATTGAAGAAAGTCGAGAATTGCAATTACCCGGTATATTGTAGTTTGAGCTCTGCAAGGATGAGCTTTGCAGTATGTATAGTACTTTGAGGTAGTTGGAGCATATTGATCACATGAATTTCTTCTCTCGTTTCCTTGAATTTAGGTTAAGGAAGTTTCCCCCTCAGCAAGAAGACGAGATGCCAGGCTATCGTTCGCGTTTGTGTATCCGGACAGACGGGGCCGCAACGTCATAAGAAATGTAAGTCAAGTCTTGATATGTAGTCTCGCGTATATGTGGATGACATATAATATGCCTGAATGTCGGGATTGATAAGTGTTGATTCTGTCTAGTCGGGATTTTCTTCGTCCCTTGATGCTTCAGTGCACCGAATCCTAATTTTCCCCACACCGGAGATTTTCCTTCAGCCGGTCTTAATAACTACTCTCTGACTTTCTGTTCATGAATCTGTATATCTATATCGTGTCTCTCTTAGAAATAAACTCATGAGTCCCTGGCTGATCTAGAGTTATGTAGAAAATCACGATGAGATATACTAGATCTCCTCTGCAGGTACTTCGGCACCGTGACGGCACTTGTAGTCATGGTGTTCCTCTTGAGCACTGTATTCTTGCTATGGCAATATGTCTTGCTAGTTTCTTGGAAAGATACCGCTTAATTGCCGTAGAAGAGATATACCTTGCTTTTATGGGAATTCTCGCTAATAAATCAATATAAAGGGTTATGGTCTTTGTCCTCTGTGTTTTGCTTTCTCTACTGGGTGTTTCTGCTGGCAAAATCATGGATGCAGATGGGTATCTAACACACATAATTGTTATGTCAGTTCTGCCTACGTGAATGCGAAGAGAAATGTTTAGGTGCAGCATCATTCGTTATCTAATATGTATCATTCTTACATTTTATATGAAAATACTCGAATCTTGATATTACTCAGTGCTCGAGAACCTAGATCACATTACTTTTTGTACAAAGATTGAAACAACTTTCATCCATTTCAATAGTTCAAATGACCTTCTTTCCGACTTAGTGAGATTCTCAAACCCTGTCTACCTCGCCCCTCCTGTGATGTAACTTCTATCCTAGTAATGCTTTATGAGTACTGCGTGGATTAAATTCTCCATTTTTTGCATAATATTAGTACATAACAAATTTCATACGTCACGGAATATATCATGAAGTACTTAAAATCTTATTTCTTAGTATGTTGATTACATGCTATCAATTGCACATATTCCTGGACCTTCTTAACGAGATGGAAACATATTTTTCTGCAGGTGGGTATGACACAAGCTAATGGCAGTTCTAGAAGGGGAGGAGATGATGCCAGAAGTCTAGCAGAACTCAGTTTTCAGGTTGGCCACGTTTCTTAGTTTACTGTTGTGTAATCTTAAGTTGTGTCGTCTGACGATTTATTCTTCTTCCTGATTTATGCGTTCCACCTTACCCCGTGATTCGAGAATCTGTTGTGCTGTCTTCTCTCTTCCCGACTTGGATTGATTGTCATGTGCTAAATTAGTTGGGCATGATTCTAATTTACCTTACGGTCAACAATGTGCAGACAGGGGACTTTCTGGATGTTGCGATATATCCTTGAAAGTTAACAACTACATCAACTTTTGAAGGGATTGTATTCAGGTCTCTGATTCATACTTTCTCTGGGTCCTGTATCATCGGATTCTCCTGTTACATAGTTTTGCTGTGACTATCCTTTCTTGAGGTTGGTGCAAGTGCATCTAGTTTCTACTGGTCATACGTAGGACTGGATAGTATGCTAACATCGATAAACGCTGCGAAAGGAATGCCGACCCACAAAGCGAATAGTACAGTTACGCCTCCATGATGTCGAACATCCGGTGGTGTGAAAGTCGCACACCGACTTCATGTCTTGGCAGAGGTCAGAAGCAGGTCATTGAAGGAGGCAGACTCAGCTGTTGTTTAAGAAGGTGTACAGGTTGTTGATCTCTTCTGCCCTGTGGAGTGTGTGGTCCGCTTTCAGGGCAAATAAAACAAATGCTGGTTGCTTCACTGACTGCTTTCTGCTGTGCTCTTGGGCTGCAGTCCTGCTTCAATTTTTTTTGCAATCGTTCACTTTTCCCAGAGTGACATTTGGGGATGTCATCCGGGATTTAACTCTTTGAAGTAAAACTCCAACGGAGAGTTGGCTGGAATCCTATACCCTTCGTGATTAAGCGTGTGCTTTCAAAGTTGTTCAAATGATACTCCATTTCTTCCGCGAGCTCAAAATCTAGAACTTGGATAATTATATTATTAAGGATTGCTAAGATAAAACTTGACCGAAGTACAGAGCGGGTGCTAAAATTGTAGATGCAGAATAGATCACTACAGGAACAGCGTGTCTATGAATTTATGAAGTACTGAACAGGAACAGCAGTACAAAATAGTGAATCTGCATCTTCTTTTCAAGAACGGATGAAATTTCTATTGCTTGGCTCTCATCTTCAACTCCACGTGAACGAATCTGGAGTGACATGAAACAGGTCTTGAAGGACCAGTTGCAGGACTGCATGCACGTCTGGTGATCAAACACTGTAAACACATCCGCGTTCAAACTTGGAAACTCCATCCATAAGCAAGCGAATGGCTGGAGTTCAGAAGTCCCGCTGGTCGGTCGCATACAATCACTAGGCGACCGAGAAGAATACTCATTATACCTCGCATGTGCGAGTGATAACAAGGAAAGTTACCCAGTAAGCTGAATGTAAGATACTGGAGTCGTTGATCCGGTACTATCTGACTCCGAGGCGAAGGGATGTCTTTGAGTGGTTGCGAAGGCTAACATCTAGTGTTCAGGTAAGAGTTTATTGGAAGGGAGGGGCTTAGGAAATACATAGCAAAAAGGAGGAAACCTTATCAAGCTTTACATGGATGAAACTAAAGGAGGAATATGGTGCTAGTCCTAATAGCATCACAATGGGAAGTATGTCTTATTGCACCTAAAATACCAAAAGTATCTAGGTCAAAAGTATATGAAGAATATCATTTAACATGATTGTTCTCGTATGGATTGTATTTGTTAGTGTTCTCTCTAAAATAATGGATACTCGTTGTATAAAAGATATTATATAATAATTTAAAGATGATATTCTTCTCATTTAGTATAGTAGATGCATGTTGAAGTGAATGTTCATAGAGACAATATAATTTCAAATCTACAATAACAAAGAAATAATCTATATGTATACCCCTATATTTGGAGACCATGGTTTTTGTTCTATTCGCAGTCCATCCAAAAAAGATAGTTAATCATCCCGTCCAAAACATTCAATGTAGAATGTATAACCATAATGTATCAAAACCCCTAAACCAAGTATAGGTCTACCCTAATCCAAGTATAGGTTTGCTGCAATCTGGCATATCAACATTCAATCTATGGGAGATATTTATTTTCTTATGCCATGCCAAACATAACATCCATAATGATATCATGGCTAACTATTTTTTTACATTTTAATAAACAACGAGGTATATAGATATTTTTGCATTGAAATTAATATCACATTCAAATGTGATTGATCAAGATGTATGTGTGGACCAAACCAATGCAAAACCTACTAGATGTAGAAAACGTAGATGTGCTATAAGGAGATTAAAGGCTTGATGTCAAATTGCGGATTGGCCAGAGATAAAATTTAATATATATATTTCGCTTCTTCTAGCAAATCGAGGGTGAAGCTAAAAGTCCCCATGACTCTCAAAACTTATTTCCTTTGACTTAAAGTAAAACTCGACGCTTGGGAGTGTTGAAAAGCTTCGAACATCCTAGAAACGATAAAGGTGCTTTCACAACTTGGAAGATAATTGGACTATGTTCCCAGCAGACTCTAAGGGAAAGCAGTACCCCAAAGTTACCGAATAAAATTCTTGAAAAGAAAGTCAAGGAGCTTCCTGGCCTCTACCACGTTGGTACATGGAAATCTAATGTCGGACGGGTTCCAGTGTGTGACTTCCTGAATATCCCGCTGCCATAGTCGCATGGCCAGCAGGGTCACCGATAGCTTATTATCTATGGGGATGGAGTGGACAATAAAATGAAAAGCTATCAAACTAGTTGCTACGCTCACAAATCCATTGACGACAAGAAATTTTCACCTTCGTTTCCTGGGCCTGCCTTTCTCTCACACAAGCTACAACGGAGCAGAAATGTGAAAACTGCATCTGGGCAAAGTGTCTTGCACTCTCTACTCTAGCTCTGCAGAACCAAGTTCCTGCAGCTCGCAGCCTTACAACATTGTTGACTTTTTCTGTTGTTTACATCTGCCTTGTGCCTCGGGATTTCTTGGACTTCATCCCCAATTTCGGCACCCTAAGTTGGAGAATAGAAACAATAATCCACAGCTCACGTCAGGAGTGCGTAAGATTTCTTCTGTATAAACTGTTTGTCGTTTCCTCTTTTAGACCCAAGTCCAACGCTTATGTCAAAGTGACGTGGATGTGACATGTGTGGACAAACTGTCAGCATTTCGGCGGTAATAAGGATAACAGAGAGGAGACTTTTTAAGCCTTTGTCAACGGATTTGCTCCTCTCAACGCAGGACGCAGAGTTGTTGATTGATGTTCAGCAGCTAAATCTCTGCCAGTCGAAGTGCTGTAAGTGGGAAGCCACTTTCATCTACCTCGACAAACTTCCATCGAGCTCGAGAGAACAGAGACGGAAAAAGGTCTGAAGAAAAGGTTCACAGTCGAATGCCAACCCTGTCTTGCTCATCGTCCTTGTCTCTGTTTTCCGCGGAAAACACGCGATGGAAAATTTCAACAGCTTCCACAACTTCCAATCCTGCTTTGGACACCTTTGAGGACTCAAAGCAAGGATAAGAAAGATGTCAGGCTTGCAGCAGCCACTAGCTCTTTCGAAGAGTTAGTGGCTGCTGCAAGCTCCTTATCTCTTAACCATGACATCTTTCTTATCCTCGATAACTCTATGTGCTGAGTGCCTCTATTTTTGACCCACTTCCAACCATCATCATCAAACTTACACGGCTACTTGAACTGTGGCAGCTAACTGCACGTCAGAAGCAGACGACCGTAAGTCGTGTCAAATTTCCGTGAAGACAGTATCTCCTCAAGAACCATGCCGCAGAGGTTTTGCAACACATACTTTCCCCATTTCCAGGAGCTGACCGAGGTTAGAATTCTGAGGTCCAAGTGTGGTGAGTGCGAAAACTTCAACGAGCCCACTTGAAGACCGTCGCTTGGCTCTGAATTAGAGTAAAGAGAACTGTTAACGAGAAGAGCAAATTTCTTCCGGAGGCGGGTATCGTCACTACAGAGGAAAGACCGAAGAAAACTTACAAGCTGTCAGTGCTATCGTCTTGCTTCAAGCGAAGCAAATGAAGTGAGCAGGCCTCAAAATCATGAGGACTTGGAATCAACCTGGTCCAAGATGTGCCCTCACTGCAAGAGAAGAATAATCAGCAATTAGACAGGAGGAGGTGGAGATATGCAGAGTCGCCCTGCATGAAACTTCGAACTGCTAGAATATTCGGCACCATGAATCAACCTTTTCCATGGTAGGTCACAGAAGCTTCACACAAACCACCGACTACTGGACCCGTCACAGAAAGAGTGCAAAGGAGGAGATAGCCAATCGTCATCAGCCGCAGTAGATTGACTTTGCTCAGCGGGCGAAGATTGCAGCAGACAACATTCGCTCCATTTCCGACCCTCGTGGCAGCTGATCGGCACCTGCTGCTGTGCCATCGGCTGTCTGGGACGTAATGGCCGATAAACTGGAGGCGGCGGGCAGAGGAAGGATGGAGCATGTCTGAAAGGCTTGTTGTGATATCATATTCGTCTGTGGGAGATGAATCCAACCTGCTCAGTCTGTTGGATCAAAGCCCATGAACACCAACAACAGAGTATCAGTCGACAACCAGGATCTCTCTCACACTCGGAATGGATTGGGTCAGGAATCCATAAGCCTTTTTTGCATTGTAATCAGGCCCTGTACGGTCTGTGGCGGTTCAGAAAGAGTTTAAGATTTGAGATCTAATGGAATTTGATCTCCAGATTCCGGAATCTTCCGAAGTGGCAATGCATAAAATGGAACAGAAAACAGGAGAAAGAGAAGAATTACAATTAATGGCGAATCTGTGTAGAGGTTTCAAAATCCTTGCATAATGTCTCTTGAACCACTTGCTCTTTCTCAGCGGAAAATAGTCTAAATGGAGACGGCGATGCAGGACTTAATGCCCTCCAGGTCCAGGATTTCCTGCTCAATCTGTTCTCATCAGCTCATCCCGATTCTGCCGTCCATGAAAATATCTGATCTGCATGGCCTGGCCTTGTCCGCATATCTGGGGCTGGAAAGATGGGCAGAGTGCAGCAAACTGTCAGCTTCTGACACGAAAAATAAAATACAGGCTCAAATCAAGTGGAAAGAGGTATATCTATGCTATCATGACTGCTAGGAATTCGGTCACTCCCCTTGGTATAACACCTTTCCGGAGGGACAAGTTCTCGAGGGCTGGGTCAGTCCATCGAAGTAATGCTGTTGTCTCATGTATGCACAAAATATATTCTCCTTTTGTGATTTTGTACAGACGGCTATTCTCTGCACTCAATAAAATCTCCTAACAGTAAGAAAAGGAGAGAAGCACTCTGGTCGTTTACGTTCGAGCTCGAAACAGCTCGGATTCCGTAATCAACCGGTGAGACGAGGTCCCACTAGCAAAGGGGAGGTGAGGAACGAAAATTTTAATCTGAGTTTGTCGGACTCGTTGATGCTCGGTTCGGTTCACCTGTACAGTTATCTTATCTCCTCGGCTTCCACTTTATTCGTGTCAAGTGGCTCCACAGTTCCACACACACTGGGCTGACAAAACAACCGCCACCCTCTCGAGAGCGCACTCTTGCCAATCTTCAGCCTCGCCCTTCGCTGCCAGCATGATTGTGGAAGGCGAAGCAAGTACAAGTCGACAGCGTCGTTCAATAACTTGAGATCTTCAATAATCTTCCAATCATTCTGCTTTTGGTCTGTGGATTTCTGACAACTCGATCGTGTTTCCGGAATCCCCTCTCATGCCTGCGAAAAGGCCAGGGACGTGACGGGGGACAGGGAAAGTCTGTAATATTTCCAGGAGCATTTCGGCACGCAGAAATGAAAGATGCCGAGAAGTATCGAGCCTCGAACCTTCTGATGGCAATATTGACATGGCGACTACGCTCACTGCGTATGTCGATTTCAACCCACAGAATCAAAGTGCGCCTTTTCGAGTCTACGCCGTCCAAACCTAAAGCTGTTTGTTAAAGCGAAAATGCACTGACAGAATCTACTTGATGCCGGAAAACGAAGGTGTGTCAGAAGCCACCCGCAGATCCTGAGAAAGTCACCACGAAGTAAACCGTGAACAACACTGGCCATGTGCATGACTCTCCACTCATGGAAACTCCGAAAGCTCTGAAGTTCGAGCTCAAGTAGCAACTCAGCTGCACTGTCTCCTGGTAAAGAGCGTGTACGCTGTACGTGGCCCCTCGGTATTTGTCCGCCTCTGTAACACGAAAATCTACGGGAAGTTGCACTGCGACACTCTTGCACATAAAAACTTGTTCTATATCTGAGTTCCACTATCCCTTCACATTGAAATATGCATCCACGTTG
This sequence comes from Marchantia paleacea, assembly GCA_014180765.2. NCBI lineage: Eukaryota > Viridiplantae > Streptophyta > Marchantiopsida > Marchantiales > Marchantiaceae > Marchantia > Marchantia paleacea. The sequence goes on from MUAA02000067.1 coordinate 2,447,252, forward strand.
TGTTTATACAGGCGAACGAAATGCACAATGTAACGCGTTCTCATGTCACCGTATCGTCCTCCTAGCCCCGGGAGGGCAGTGACTGGCCACACTATGACTATGATATCATATGAGCTACATAAGTGACCGTCTAAAGCTGCTGAGTTCAATATTCAAAAGAATTGGACACAATAATGGTTCGACTTGTCTGTCGGGGTCATATCGCAGCTCATGGAAGGCACTAATCATACTAGTTCACCCGATGTCATCCGTGGAAATATATCCCGATACATTATAAGTAGCAACCCCTGGAGTCTACCTAGAAATTGTATCTTGCTACTTCGAACCTTTCAAGTTGGAAGCACTGTTGTCCAATCGAGTACAAAGAAAGAAGGAATTTTTTCACCAGACGGTCTTGGTAGGTTGTCGAGACTTTGACAATGACTACAGAACTTGGCATGTTAGACGGGTTTGTTGTCTAGCCTTCTTAGCTTCAACCGATGTGCAACGTCGAAGAGATAATTTGGCCAAAGGACTCTGTAACCACCCTTTGGTCGAAAGTTGCTCAGAAAATGCACCAAAAGTTTTGGTTGTTTGACTTCCAGGGTGCAAGACACAGATCATGGTCGTTTTGGTCGGGTAACATAGAGCTGGAGGGTGGCTACTATTTACGATTTCATAATTGAGATTGTCAACGAAATCTTCTAGTATCCTACGACAGTGGAGCTGCTTCACAAAACCTGTCAGTGGCAAGTAGACACCCTGCAATTTTAAAACAATCTGTGTTCAGACCCTAGCTGCGTCATAGGGATCGTGATATCAACAACATGCATACAATAATGAGCGCAAAACTCTCCAGGCCTAGGATTTGTCCATTACGGATTCCGCAAAGCTTGGAAATTTAGCAAATCCTCAAAAGTCCTACAACAGTGGAGCATGCCACCTTCCACGAAAAAAGTGTCTGGGGGAATGAGATCGTGGATTTCAAAACAAACATTTGGTCGTTACGCTTCCATGTTATTGCAACATAGGTCTGCGCTGAAGTCAGAATCTCGTGGTTTGTGCCAATTGTATTGTCGTTTCCTCTGTTTACGAGTGGTAGACCTGGGGGGCGGGGGTGAAAAAGTTTGCCATTAATAAACGTGGCTGCGTTCACTGTGCCTAATGTTTACCTCCCAAGTCAACACCCTCCCCATCCCTTGCAGGTGATTTGGGGATTTCTTCCCAGTTTTCGTGTCATGTGCTTCATGATCATGTCAAGTGCTCGATTTATTTCGAAAGGTGGTAAAATACTCTCAAGAAATTATGTGCCACCCGAAAGACGTGCATAATATATGAGATGCTCATCCGCGGCACGGATGAGGATCTCATCCGAACCAAGATATTTGAAATAAAGAACAACTTGAGGCCACGCACAGACAAATGTTCACCGACAAGTACCGGTCAAACCATGACTCTCAGACTGCCCACATGTCCATGCACAATCAGGAAACAGGGACGAGAATGAAGGATTCTGAAACATCGTACAGAATGAAAACACTTTCAAAAGAACCGTCTGTGGCGCAAAGCAGACAGGTGCCACTCCAACAATGGCATTAAGCGTAGACATGTCTTCAAAGGCACGTCGTATAATTTAAGGAGCTGCTGTACAAATTGTGTACAGCCAACAACAGCTGCAGCTCTGTGGGGAGCTTCCCTTCGTCGACAGAGCTAGGAGCCTTGAGTCCGACAGTCTGCGAAAATTCTGTTCGGATCCCAGGCCCCTCCTGGGCATATGGAAGGTTCATATATGTACACCTGCCACTTATTCGACTAGCCAAGGGAAGCGTGAAACTCTTATGTAATGTACAAGTATTGTATGATGCGTGTCTGTCTGACCATGACAGTGTAACACCGATCGATCCTCACGTGCACTAATCTACGCCCGAGAACCTCTCGGTTCCTGACCAGCAATCCTTCGGATCAAAATTTGCTCTTTCTTCGTGTAGTCGACCCGCAGGCCAAAGCCGCTCGTGAACATCGTGTAGTGTAACAAGGATTTTCAGTACTCATCTTCTGGTAAAATTTTAGTGGTCTGAGGGCAGTTCTTCTTCAGCGACCCGGCGAGTTACAAGATGTGTGCTTGAAGCTCCAGCGGTTGCGTAGTCTTAGCTACGTGCACCTTCTTCATGTCTGTGCTCGATTATTTTCCAGGTCTGTCTGCGGCTCCTAGAGTAGGTCCCAGCCGGGACGTAGTGGACTTCACTTCCACAAGGGGGCTGCCATCGCCACCATCATCTGTCTGCTGCTGATGATCTGAGCGGCAGAATATATGGATCGATAAAAAATCAAAATATTGAGATATCGATTCGGGGCATGTTTACACTGCCTGGAGGATTTCGTTGTCGTGTTGTCCTTTAAGCGCGATCTCCATTCCTCTAGTAGAGAATTTCGAGTCGAAGGAAGCGAGCGCAGAGCTGCGCAGTTGTGGACTGGTGGCAGTTTCTGCATCCTGGGCTCTCTTGTCCAGCCAGCTGGTGATATCTTGGAACACGATCTCTACGTTGTGGTCGGGCTCTCCAGTCGTCAGTCCATGCCACATTCCCGGGTACAGCTTCAAGGTTTTGTCGTAGCTTACAGATTCGTCGAACAAAGCTTTGCTCACTTCTGGCTCGGTGACAGTGTCAGCTTCACCATGTAGAACAAGAAATGGTAAGCTAACCTTGTCCAGATTTTTCTCCACCGTCGTGCTTGCACGGAGCATTTCCAAGGCTGTGAGCAGCCGTGGCTGACCTTGATAAGCCATAGGGTTGGATCGAATCTGTAAAAACCGTGAAGACACAATCAGCATCACAATTGGAAGAAAAAATAAACAAGGAAAAATATATATTTATTCAGCCAAGCTGCAGAGATATTATGCAGCTGATTCCTGCAATTGAATCCCGGATTCAAAGAGCTGCTGTTGTGATTGGAATGATTCCAGCGGAGTTACAGCAAAAGAGTCAACCATACTACTGTAAATGTAGTGATGTTTGACACGACAATTGAGCCACAGTGATTCTTTTCTTGAGACTCCGAGCTACTGCAGCTTGATGATGTGCGTCTATGAAAGATATGAACGTAGATTAAAGAATCCTTACATATCTGCATACCTCTTCTCTTTTGATCGGATCCTTGAAGGCGCTGTCAATGACGCTCTTAGTGGGGACGATTTTCCACGTGGGAATGAAGTGGCACATCTTCGTCAAGATTGAAGTCACAACTGCTGGAGGCTTGATCTTCTCAGATATCTGTGGGATGGGCAGAGCGGATTACGAGTGACTATGATGAATGGCATCAACAAGTAAAAATTTTTCGAAAGCCTCTGATGCAGGAAAAGAATCTTGTGAAAATCAGCAGTAGATTTCAGAGGAAGAAGAATATTTGGAGCACTCGAGCCTACCTTGCACATGGGAGCCACCAAAATCAACCCGTTCCACAGACTTGGGTTCCTCTGACTGACGAGAATTGCAACTGCACCTCCCATAGATTCACCATAAATAAATCTGGGTTTGTTGATGTACTCCTCTTGATCTGCGTAAGCATCCAACATGTGACGCTCAGAACGTCAGAATTCGACAGAGGCAAAGCTAGAACGACATTACAGAAGATGAAACACTGAACCCGAGGGAACGAAAGGTTCCAAATCGCAGTGCGGATTACTCACCGAGGATGCTTCTAAAAAAGTCTTCGCAGTCGGCCACGAGCTGGTCGAAACTGGGCACGTAACACTGAAGTCCTTCGGACTTTCCGTGGCCCTCGTAGTCGATCCCGTAAACTGCATAGCCTGCTTTCGCCAGGCGCATTCCGGTCTCTCTGGTGTAATTGCTGCACTCCATGGCATAACCTGCAGAATTCGAAAGAGCGATTTCCATCAGTCACCCGCAAACACCGTCCAAGATGGTTCAACTTGCCATGTCTTACATCCCCAAAATTCTCCAAATTATTTCGAAGAGCGGTTCATTTCTTTATTCCCATCGAAGTTGTATATCTCGTCGTTGCTTATGCAGGTACTTCTCATCCAGGTTAGGGACGCCTACCATGACACAAGAAGATGAGCGCTTTGATTTCTTTCTCTGCAGGTACCCAGTGGCACGTGAAAAGCTTCATGCCTCTGGTGTTGTAAATGAACTGTTCCCCATACAAAACTCCGGAATCTGCCATGTTGACCATGCTTCCTCTCTCACTCCCACTCGCACTCGGAATTGGAGCTGATGTTTGATCTCGGGGGCACGGGTCGAGTCGACGGGAGGAAGGCAGACAGTCCAGCACTCACCCACTCACAAACTCCCTTGTCTCTCTCTATGAGAGTCTAGCTCGCTGGTGCAGGGAGGAGCCGACGATAGACGCAAGCCCGAGAGCGGGCGGCGAGTAAATGTAGATGGACGAGGGGGTGAGCAGGGACAAGTGCTGATCTGAAGCCCAACGGAGGAGGCGGGAGGCCGGGGAGATGTCGCCGTGCAGATGTCCGCTGCAGCTGAATTCTAGCGATGCTTGCTTAATCCGACGAGACGAGCTATATATGCCCACTCCCCGCACAGCTGACCGACCAGCCACCCACGCAGCCGCGCATGAGGACAGGCAGCCACGGGGAGGATCAGACGGATTTGCTCTCGGGCTCGCGAAGCTAACCGCTCAGGGCCGCCTCCCCCCGCCCCTTTGCGAGAATCGAATCCCTCTCTCCAGCTCGACCCACAGCTTCGAACCCCGTGTTCAGCTTCTGCTGCTGCTGCTGTGCGAGGCTGGGGCGAACGGGTCGCAACCGCGTTCGCCTTCGGGACGTTTCCTCCGCTGTCCATACCCACGCACTGCGGTCAGCCGAGAGGAACACTCTTTTCCGAAAGAGAGAGGGCAGTGGAAGATGTCCAAGTCAGAACTCGACTGGCTCTGTGGGCAGCCCGTCCTGGCGACGGACGTCCGACGTACGGTACTGTTGTGATCCAGGCCCATGTAGGGACTTTGGTTCCGGAGCCTATCTACTGCTCTGCTGCGTACTCTTGTGTTCCGGGCTACAGCGTATCTGGAAGCATTGGGCCGTTTCAGGATAGACCGGTAGAGTTCGATGGTGCGACCTACAACCCTTTTTCGGACACCACGTGAAACTTTATGGTTATTATTCTACTCGGTTGTGGAAAGGTTCCATGTCAAAATACTTGAAATTTTATGGTTCTACTATTCTGGCCTCCATAGACGGCAGAAACCTTTATGGCTGTATTTTCCGGTGCCAAGTCAAACCCAAGTTCGGTACAGCAGGCGCCAACTGCAGCGAAGCCTCTAGCTATAGTACAATTTCAACTTCGTATCATACTATGTATTATAAGGGCCTATACGGGCCGATTACAACCTGGGTCAGCGGTTGATGCTGACGTTGAAGACTTTGGGAGGCCGTTGTAGTAGTAAAAAATAATGGAGTCCATACAAGTGAGAAATAATGATGATAATAGAAATGGGACGCGATACAGCAAGATACAACCCCGCCACTCTTCTGCAGATCGCCACAGCTACTCCTTTGGGGGCTCCGCCAGAAGTATAATTATTATAAAAAATGGGTAGAAAATGATCATCCGATCATACTGTTCAGATTATTGACCAGTGTGATTTCTCACTAACTTTCCTGCCCAATGGTTTGGAACCTCCCCACTGTCAACACGTAGATATTTTTGCTTTTGACAACAAGGAATGAAAATTCGGTAATTCTTTTGACGCGGATCTCCGCTTCACAGAACTGTTGTGCTGCCGGGCTGCCCGTCCCGGTTGCGTATTGTACAGGTCTGCCTATAGGGGGCTGCGGTTGCGACTGACGCTTCGTTTGGTGTATTTGTCTGCTGTTCTGGTGGATAGCGCTACGGACAGTGGCATGCCAACAACGCCCGGAAGGAGCCCTGGGCGCTTAGGAGTCGTGAGTGTCGGTGAGGATGATTGGCGTCGAGCTCCAGCCTCTCGCGCGACTCCAATTCTGGAAGATTCGTGCTCCGGGAAGGCCTGATTTTCATGCGGCTTCATGATGTAAACGAGGTTTGCTACAACGGATGCTGAACTTTGTATCTGATCTGATGGCTGGCATGTTTAACGTCCTATTGCTACAGCGTTTGGAGCATTTGCCCAAACACTTTTCTTGCACTGCTTCCCGTTTTGTCATCATTTCACTGTGTCAGCGTCTTCTGCAGAGCTCAACATTGTAGGAGTTTCATTTTTCCTAATTTAAATGTGTTACTTAACACATTTAAATTAGGAAAAATGAAACTCCTACAATGTTGAGCTACTTTTGCTAGTGTTAGCATCAGAAGTTGCTATGGAAATACATGCCACTTGACCACCCTTTTGTAGCTAGACTTTTTGTATTATAGATTCAATATCATGATGGATAAAGACAGCGCACCAAGGTTAAAATGAGTAAGGAACACAAAATCTGCATGAGGAGTAATTCTGGTTATATTTTCTACTTTGCTTTGTTGCAAGAGCCAAGGCATAGATTGTATGGGGCGAGTTGCAAATCAGGAACGAAACTTGGTCGAAATCATTGTACCTTATCAGAGAGAAAGAGGGGCACTTTGGAGAGAAGTGATGTGGTCGACATCGATATCCTTCAGAAATGGGACGCCAGAAGTGCAACGAGAATCATTTCGGAATCATGAGTACTCGAGGAGTGAAGGCCACAAAAAGACAATAAGAACTGAACAAACACAAAAGTTACTTTACCTCACGTAAAGGATTTCTCGTCCTCGAGTGCTATGCACGAAAAAAAGTCCGGGAAGGTCCATGGCTGAGATTTAATTTGATCTTTTTTTCCTAAGATTTGAGTGATTCCCAGATCTTACTGTCTTCTTTGTGCTCTTCAAAAAATTGAACTATGATTATTTCATATTTCCTGCTCGTACAAAACATAAGCATTTTTTGTTTTTGTTTCCCATTGATAGGAGAGGAATTATTGATGTTTAAACCTTTTGAGTCCAGACCCAGAATAAACCAATCCACATTCATCTCCTTTTTGGTATCTCAACATTGAGAGGGTTCTTAGTACCATGAGTACAATAGTCCATCCATGAACCTGAGCTGCATTGTAGGTCCAAGGATCGGTAATTCTTGAAACTCTGAAGGCGTTTCAAGTTCATGCACCCATCAACAAAAGTCAATCTCAGACGTATAAACAAGTTCGAACTCTCCACTCTTGATGTACCTGAACAATACATTATACATTCAGGAAAACTCAGATCATACATTCAAGTGAGCACGTTGCTCTCGTTTGGGCCAGCTTTTTTAAATTCTATAAGTAAAGAACATTCCATTTTTTATTCGAGAGATCATTGCTACATAAATTATTAATATTTCAATGATCATCGAATGATTTTGTTTCCAAGGAAACAAAGTGGACAATATCGAATACGTTTTAACGTAATAGAGAATTAAACTTCGATGTACGTATATTACTGTGTCATAACATTCATCTCCTTGAGCTTTTGAGCCGGCAGGAGCCTCTCGTGGCTACCTTGTAATGCAATATATGACCTTGAAAGCTCAGGTATAATACCTAGCACTTCAAAGTATAGCTAGAGATTTAAAAACCTTCAAGAGGTTATTTGGGGCTTCAGTTGTCCGGTGCCATTGACTGATGGGAAACACAAACATCCTTTTGTACGCATCAGACTGACCAGTTCGATTCAGTGAGCGAGCCGCTGAATGGAGTGGATTCGAATCATCACATCTAGGAGCCCTGCAGCGGAGGAGGACGAAAGAGGCTGTTGCGATAGAGGCCGAAAGTCACTAGATAGAGGTACATTTCTTGGCCTTCTTGCGTGTTGGGGCTCGTGTGGACGTTTGTACTTTTTGTTCGGATTCCGTATTGCTGCCCAGTACATTCACCCAAGCTGGCAAAAAATAGCCTTGCACAAGTCAGCTGATACGGTCCCCCGCATTTGTACCCTTGGCTTTCAGGTTGTTGGACACCTCTTCTGAAGCAAGAAACGGTTGAAGGTTTGATCTTCTGGTTTTGACTACTTGCGTTTGGTTGCATGCTGTACTCATGTACTGCACCAGACAACGCAATCAGACTCATTAGCAGCTGAGTTGTAAACCACGAACTCACTATCAAACTTGTGGTCTAGACTCCGTACTATTTTATTGTATTCTACTATGTTGGAAGTTTTCATTAAACCTTTGGAGCCTTTCAAAGCACATGAGACTATTTGATCTTTTCTTCTTCTTCTTCCTTTGCTAGCCTCGTTTAGTGCGAATTCTTCATTGTACTAATTCTCTTGGTCTTCCGAAATGATGATGAACAATTTCGTCATGCAAGAGAACAATTTCGTACCATTTTTAGGAAGACCAAGTGATAAGTGAGTGGAGACCGAGGCATGCACAGCATCATCATCCATCTCTTTGGTGTGGCTTCATCATTATCACGGATGAGATATTTTGGATTAGGCATGCCAAACAATTTCCTCATATGAACTGAGCTGTTGGTTTCTTTCTTCAAAGTCTCGAACCCAAACGAAAATGCTTACAACTTTGAACGATCTGATCTTGACATTTTTCGGGCCAACCAACTTATTTCACATGTGCCGTGGAGCTTCTGCGGGATTCTGGACCATCGGTCATATTAGAAGTGTGAGTGATTCTTCCCCGGCCAGACTCAAAGCTACAAAATGAGTCAAAATTGGATATTCCAAAGTGAATTTAAACCGTCACGATAACGAACATTAAGTTGACAGATGCTTTTAAAAACTGGGGAGACCTTGGGCTCCAACATCATCGTCGGTCCAGAGTCAAGCCCTGCTCATAGAGTCACTCGAGTTATGTCTGAACATTTGACGACTATTGGAGCTCCATGACCAACCCAACGTGGACATTGGACAAGATATGATAAATTATGACTGCTCACTATGGGATTATTTCATCACTCGTCCCTTTGTCAACCGCGTTCATAAAAAAAGCGCTCGTAACATGTTCCAGATTTTTTCGGAATTTCGAGGGAGGACGATTCCCTCCCTTGGCAATAAAAAAACAGCTTCTGTGCTCACTTTATGATGATGTGAAATGACGAGCTTCGTGAAGGTGGGCAACGCAGCTACAACCGATGTTGTTGTTTTCGAGTTGCATGCCGAGCAGCGCTTCTGTCGAATAACAGAATGTGGGAACTTGGAACGAATCAGATTCGTACGGACTTTCGGTCGACTCTGCTCTACTTTCCCCAAGGTCGCTCCTCTTCTTCTCCACGGGAGTTTCAAATCCTTCGATCGGATGGTAAGACAGGGGCCATAAAATCTGGAGGTTCGATGGTCAACGCTAAAATTGGAAGCAGCAGGACAACTCTGCAAGTCCGACGATGATGCATATCCGGTAAGCTTAAACTGGAAGCAGCCCCAAGCTTTCCGCTGCGCTGTCCTTCCCTTCTCCACAAGCGTTCCCATTTTAGCCCTCACACGACGTTCCCGCGTCTGGACTCGCCAGCACAACAAGATGGAACAGATCGATTCCCGCACCTGTTCTGCAGCCAAGTTGAGCTCGGAGCTCTACAGAAGTAAATCCAATCGTAGCAAATCCAAGCGCCTTTCCCTGTTGCCTTCCATGAGACTTGACTGCGCGGTAGTGGTCAAGGTAGCACAACGGGAACGGGTGCAAGTGACTCACTGAAGGTGCATTCGCCGGAATCACGTGTGAAATTATTGCTTCGGAAGGTTTGCCCCAGTCGTCGTCGTTTTCTCGTCCAATGAGTCGGTTCCAGATAGATTCTCGAAGAATCATTCTCTGGTTCGAATGTGAGTCCTCTTCCTTTCTCGGGTAAATACGTGCCCTTTTCGTTTTCACGAGCCTCCCAAGTGACGGAAAGATGGAGGGAATTATGAATGCATGGTGGAACCGAATTATAGATGAAACGAATTATGAATGCATGGTGGCCAACTCTGCAACTGGGGTCTCTCACAAATCGTCCCACACCATATCAAATCCATCGTGTTCACAAGGTCACGTCTGAAACGACGAGCGAAGACCAATTCATCCGACGAAACTACTCCAGGAAGAATGCAACGATCATTCCAGAACCTCTGTCCCATACCTCCCTCGACCGTGGCCTTGCCCCTCGCCCTTCCCCAGTCCGGGCCAGATAAATCATCCACCGATGCCTAATCCGCACTACGGCCAATGAGTTGCTTTTTCGAGCCAGAATGTCAGTGAGCCGGGACTGCTGTCTTGGTGTCGGAACTGCATTTACTGGCTGTGATCGATCCCATGCGCTGCATGAGCTCGGCGCGAGGCAGATCCCTCATTCGACTAGATGACGGATGTTCGAGCCGTCATGCAGCCAAAGCGGCGGCTAATTATGATGATGGGGCAGACATGATAACAGACTCTCCTCCACCGGCCACAGCTTCACGCCAGATTCGCATTTCTTTGATTTGAAGATTATCCTGGGGGTAGAGTGAGAACGATCTGCTGATGCTGGAGGGTGGCAGTTTCATGGCCCGAAAATCAAGTGGATCATTTCAAAGCTCGAAGAAACGACATCCCCCAGGAGCCAGACGGCGATGGCACCTTTTCCACGACTCCAACTTGTCGTTTCGAAGATGGTGCGATGGTTCTATTTCCGTCTGATAAGAAAGAAGCGAGTTCCTTGGCTACCCACATCCGGCAGGCTGGCAGGCTGGCTCGGTCGCTCGCTTGTAGATGATCCAACGATGCTGGCAATAATTTCCGGATCAGGCTGGGCTGTAACACTGTCCAAGGGAGAGTCTGTTACTAAAGAATGAGGACTTTCGTAAAACAGAGAGTTTATTAGTCGGAACTTTCGTGTTACTAACACCGAGATCGGAGATCGAAGATCGAACACTACTGTTGAGTCGATTCCTGCATTTCTTGCAAGTTCTCTAAACTTTACTACAGAGTGGACAGACGTAGCGGAGGGGGAAGAAGAGAAATGCAGATCTAGATTCGTTTGTATTTCGTGTTAGTTATTTGCTGCTTCAGTCGGATCTGAGAGTGGACCAACGAATGAGTTGACTTTTCTTGCGCTCCGGTATCCACGATAAAATCCTGCGAGTGAAGTCGATCATTCGTTACAGAACGCAATCTTGTGGATCGGATGAAACTTTTGGTACTCCACAGCATTCAGCTGTGGATAGATCTCTATCGCCCACAGTTACAAACCGGCTGATTGAAGGTAAATGCACGGGTGAGAGGTGCCATCACTCCAACTCCAGGCGGCCGGAAGGAGGTGGAGTTTCGACTGCACAGTTTCAAGAATGCCATTCTGCCCCAACCGGAGAGTTGATAGGCAAATTTCAAAAAGGATTCGGCAATCACCAACCCTTGAGCTTCGTGAAGTAACTTGTGAAGGAGACATGTACTAAGTACGATGCAGTACCGTTGTACATGGGAGTTCTGATTCATTCTGGGAGCATGGGTCCTTGTTGGCTCTCAGAGAACATGCTTTTCGAGTTAAAGCACGACTGACGAAAAGTGCAAGGCCGATCGTCCATCCTGAAAACGTTGGCCCATTCGTCAAGTAACTGCGGTAAGGGAGTGTGAACTACAAATATATTATCTCGTTTGCAAACTTACAATATATAAAAATAATCACTTAACCGGAACTGCACTATCCAGAACTGTAGTTTGGGGCCACATGTTAGCTCGAATGTAGCTGGCTAGGCTAGAGGCCGTCCAACGGCCCGTTTTCCAACCGGCTTACTCTTGGACTAGTTTAATTCATTCAGTAAATGTCAAGCTTAAGCTGTCATTGTCTTGCGTTGGACCAGCATGATCTGTCTTTTTCCCCATAAAATGAGAGGTACCAAGGGATATAGCAAAAAGGATGGGAAGACCCCTTTGGATGAAACCAAACGTGTAGGATGGGGCTAGCCCCAAAACATCACAATGGGAAATACTACTGCACCTAAGATATCCTAACTATCCATGTTAAACGGCCTAAATATTACATGAGCATCCCAATAATTATCACATTTAGTGATTGCTCTCATATGGATTGCATATGAGTGCTCTATGTAGAGCCATGGATTCGTGCTGCCTAAAATAGGCTAAAGAAAGTGATACTTCTTGTTGCATAGTATGGTAGGATCTTGCGCACTCTCTCACGAACGTGTCGAAGTTGACGTCCATAGCTCAATATAACACCAAGGCTAGAAGAAAAAAGAGGTGATCGTACTTGGAGACCTTGGCTGTTGCGACTCCGCTCGCTACCCATCCAGGAGGATGGGTAATCATGTGTATGATATGTAACCACAACATTCGCAATAGTAACCTAGTCCTCCCAAACCAAGTATAAGTATGTGCTAATTTGAGTTGACTGCAAGGCATACCAAACACCATGTGATGTATCCACCCTCTCATGCCACAACAAACACCACATCGCAAATGGTATCATGGATATCTATCATCTACCCTCCAAATGTGCAACAAGTCATATGGATCCTTACTACATCTAAGGTAGTATCACACTCATAGTAATGAAGATGCACATGGGTGGACCAAGCCAAGGTGGAACCTCATAGATATAGAAAAGGTAGTTGATGCAAGTCGGAAAACCCTTATGCATGGTCGAGCCAAGATCCACTAGCATGCACCTTTGCCGGAGCAAGAGCATAGACAAGCCCTAGTAATATGAGAAATGGTCAAATATACTAAGAGAAAGTGGAGAGCTTGCTGAAACTATAGATCCATCAAGGTAGATTGTAGGCCTCTAGTCCAATCGGTGGACAAAGAGAAAAATGACGAGAGTTCATGTCATACCTCAGAGGACAAAACATCTTTCGTCTGACGTTGTCGTGTTGTGACATGGCTACTATGAGAAGATGATGACATGTATCATCTTTAGAGTTGTTGTTATGACCTTTAGATATTTTAGGTCAAGATAACCGACGCCTCATTGTAAGGTTGTCAAGAGCCCATGGTTGGATCGACTTTGTAGGGCCACGATGTTGAGAAGGCTACAAGAGATATTATCTTGGATCTTATTATATAAATCGCGGTCAAGGTGGCAAGGGAATGGAGGAGATCTAGAACATGACTTTGCTGACTAAAGAGCTTATATGATCAAAGGGGGTTCAATATAAGCATGGATAGAGGACAACATGCCCAATCCATTTGTGATCAACATGAAATATCTTCATCGTGATCATTTTTGGACAAGGTTAGTATATCAGTAAAGAGATAACTTTATGCAACAAGTGATAAACTCTTTAGACTCGATTATTCTTCCAGTTGTTTCCTATGGCACGATTTGGGACCTAACAGTATACGTTTTGATTTAGTTTGAGTGCTATGGATATGAACTTGCTAGTAGTGCTAGCTTTCAACACGTGGGTTCCAATCCATCACTATTGTTTACCAAAAGCAAGCCATATGAAGTTGATTAGTAGAAATTTTGGCGAGGAGTATTATTCTCAAGTTATAACCTCCCCGGTTCTGTTTGTAGTTCCATTCATAATTAGCCGGTTTCGAGTTGTCATTTTGACTCTTTATTAATGACGACTCGTATTGTGTATATGATGAGTAAGTAGTGTGTTTAGGATAGTTGTAAAGCTTTAAGTTAATAGGGAGCTAATTTGGCCACACTAGAGGCCAAAATGACACTCCTCATTCTCATTGGTCTTGAAGCTTAGGCCAATGAGAACACTTGGTCAAGTTCTTTGAGGTTTTGAGGAGTTTTGAAAGACTTTTAGGAAAAAGATTTGAAGATTTGAGTACAGGGTTGAACAACTGACAAAAAGAGCTACGATGTGAGCTCAAGATGGAATTGAGGAGGTTGGCACTCTGATATGGTGATTCAAATATGGAGAGGAAAATTTAGACCTTTGAGAGTATTTGGGATGTTTCTAAGAATCCTAAAAGTGTTTTGACAGATCGGACTCAACTAATATATATTAACAACTCAGGCTTGTGTTTGGATTGAAATTTCGACTCAATTAGATGAGTTTTGAGTACGAAGCAATAGGTTGAAGTTTGTGCACACAGTCAGAGTTGCAAGATTGCACTAACAGTCACAAAATTAGTACAATGATCATAACTTTTGCTCTCAAAAAGTTTAATCATTAAAACTTTGTAGAGTTAAAATTTGGATGATAAATGAACTTCTTATGAAATTTGAGTGCAATTGGAGTGAAGGATTAGGATGTCTGATGGTTTTATTTCATAGGGTTCTACAAATCACCTTGTGATATATTGTATAACTCGACAATTTTTTTGAGAGATTTGGAAAAGAAAAACATATAAAAATTTTCCGAGAGTATAAGAAGGTTGTAGAGTAATTATCTGTGAAGTTTAGGTAAGAGTTATTAGTCCAATTGCTGAATAATTGTAATCTTTCTCCGCTAAAGTTTTATCGGTTGCAATGAACTCGAATGTGGAGTGCTAAGGAGGAGAAAGAGAGAGTTTCAACTCACACAAGGATTAAGAGGGTTCTTCTACAGCCAGACGCTCAGGCATTCTCAAAACAAAGCAATGTTATTGCGACACGGTTATAATAAATGTAAAAAAAATGATCCCCTCTATGTCCCTCGCATACATCTTAAGGATGGATCTATCTATAATCACAAACTGAGAGGATAACAAAAATGCCGAGAATGCCCAACTAGTCAAAAATGATATATGTGCCATCTCCTCCATTGATAAAAAGTGATGATAGGAATGCATGTGTCAAGTGAACTAGCTCTTGGCTAAGTCTAACTCTATTTTAGAGTATGTTGATTCCTTTTCAAAGTACAATTTTGACAATGAAAAGAGCAAATGCAATTTAGATGATTTGGTTGCACAAGTAAAGAGTGATACACATATCACTTCTCTAACCTCTTGAGATAATAAGTCACTTGCAACATCCTCCGCTTTCAAGTGCAAAACATCCACAATCAAATAGAGAGGGTGGTTGTCAAGGAAAAACATGTACTTTGTGAGATAGACAAGAAGTGTAATGAGCTTATTATAGCAAAGAAGGAGTTGAAGAGCAAGAATGCTGGAAGTAGTTTACTAGTCCAACACTGACATGTAATTCATAAAAATTCAATCCATATGTGTATTTCAAACACGCGGCAAAAAGATTGTTTGTGAATGACAACGAGGATGAAAAATTATGGAACCAAGTTTACGTTTACAAGTGGAGGATTTCATAGACTTATCATATAGTTTTATGACTGAAGAGGGTCGTGATAACCCAAGATAGAGTGGGGATGTATTTCATTCCACTCAAATAAGAATGTCACCATTTCATTTCAACCAGTAGACTTCTTTGCATGAAGGACATGATAGATCATCTGATGAAAATAATAATTTCAATCCAGTCGAATTCATTATCGGTTTGGAGAGTCTACCGAGAGATCACTTTTACTTGAGTCCAAATTGAATATCAATTAGAAAACTGTTTTATAAGCATAATGTAGAAGAGATAAGATTTTGACTAAGTAACTTGATTTTTGAAAAGTGAGAAAATTTATTATCTTTAAATATTATATGTGTGAATTTTTTTTTCTCTAGAAACGAGGATATTGAAGGAATGTCAGACTAAATTTTTTTGATACATTTTGAAAAAACAAAGTTTAAATAAAAAATATTGTATGATTATTTTTGAAATAAAAAATGAAATAAATATATAAAAAATTGAAATGAATGGATATTAAAAAATTTATAAAAAATTAAAAAATACTCAAGTTGAAATACTTGAAAAGTCTTAGTTATTTTAAAAACCAAGTTTTACTATGAGTGTTACTTTAGAAAAATACTAAAATATAAACATTTGAGGTCGCTTATGTGATTGGATTACGTCAATCGTTTGAGCTAATACATTTACAAAACATCCTAAATAAGCATTACTAATTGGTATTTGATCAATTTTAGGTGTTATTTTTACAGAAGTATCTTCTTGTATTGTTAATTCATCAATGAGCTGGATATCTTCCTTATGCAACATTGCGGGAAGGAGAGTGAGAGGAACTCATGGTCATGTAGGTGAAGGGGTGATTCATGTGTTGTTATGTTTTCAATACATTGTACAACTTGAGAATTAGCCAATTATTGTGACTTTAGTTAGTTGATCCAAGGAATATCAAAACCATGTGATGCGAGTATTACTAGAATTCCTCTTGTTTGCAAAATATTAGAATAAAGTGAAACGAGTTCCAAACAAAGCATATGTTCTTTTGTTCTTTAATTACACCAAGAAAAAAGTCTACAATTTCTACTTATAGGAAATTGGAGGGATAGACTTTGATGGGGTGCTCTCATATTTGTATTTTGAAAGTGAAAATTCAAAAAAATTCTAGAAGAACACTTTTGAAGTGAAAATTCTAGCCAAAAATTGATTTTTCTCATGCACAACTTGTATTCAATTCAAAAACAACCATGACAAAACATTCTTTTCTGAAGAAAAAAATAAGACTCTTATAGCAAATTGCTAGATTATCATCTAAAATTAAGGAGATTTGAAGTTATTGGGTTGAAAATTGAGGCTATGAAAGGAGGATCTCTTGAAATACGACGAAAGGTGTGACTTTTAGGTACATGAAAATTACATACATTTTCATGGAGATGGACATAAATTCGTTCATTACGTCCATCAATTGAAGGATAAAATGATTTTGATCGCATCTTTAAGCAAATATATCAAAATCTTGAACTTGCATCAAACCATACAAGCTATAGAATGGGAAAAGTCAATGAAACACATGCAAAAAATGCAGAATCATTTAGCAAAGTACGCATTACTTTAGATTGATGGCATGAACTAGAAGAAGACGAACATGCCCATTTTACTTGAACATCAAAAATAATAGACAAGAAATATTCATACTAATTCACATCATTGATTGTTAAAAATTTCATGGGATGCTTCAACAAATTATGTTTAATTTTTATCCAAACACACAGAAAGACTCCAACCTCATAGACATTGTTTTGCACAACATAATAAAAAAGTCTTCCAAGCCATTCAATTAATGTGATCTACATGGCACACTATGTGTGTATCATCAGCCAAGGAAGGGAATACACAACCTAACATGGTCAAAGCAGTAGACATGAGAGTTCTATAATGAATCATGATAAATAGAGATCTTCCAAAAGATCTACTTGTTGAGTTCTAGCGGTAAATTGAAAAAGAGTGACTCTCTCATGTGAAAAGCCATGTTGATAGAAGGGAGAAGAATGTGAACCGTAAAATGATTGTACAAAAGGAATAAGACTCAATAAAGGTCCACTAGCCTCTCTAAGCTCGCTAAAGATGGATGCATGTGAAACACTATTAAAATTATTTTCAACGTCCACATGCAAAACAACCCAATCCGAATGGATATATAAGAGTGGTCTTATGTCTAACGATATCACCACACAATCTCATGGTGTGACCACTCCAAACTTGTGTGGACAAAGGTGATGCTAGAAGTGAAAATTGATGTTGAAAGATCATGGCACGACTTACAAGCTGCAATAAGGTCTATCCAATAGCAATCGGTCTAATGTCTCAAGTGTCCTTCTCCATTACGAGAAGCCGACTAGCACCTAGCACTTAGCTTACTCACAACATAATCTCTTTTCTTGCAATTGATGCAACCACCTCAAACAACTTAGTGAAACCACTAGAAGGATCATATGCCTGAAAGCAATCTCTAAGATGCTCATATACCATCCATGACAAGCCCCATGAGGATAGACATGAGGTTGTGCATAGAGAATGGGCAAAAAATGACCTATCAAGACATAATGGCTCCTCTGGCTTATACTTCAAAACCTCTTATGGTACTCTCTTGCGCATGGGTGGATGTAAAAGATCTAAAGAGGGAATAGTTTTTTCATTAAGACTAGCCATAGACAAAGGATGAAGGGCTTATTTTGCTCTACTATACTCTTAAGTTTGCCCCAAGATTCTACATCGTTACAATTGAGCCGAATTTGAAGTATCATGTGGCTAAACCTGATTCATGTATGGCACATATGGACTCATCCTACAATGTAGATCAATCGCATGCTCGGAATCTGTTAATCTAGCGGTTACCTTCATATGTCCAACACACCTCCCTTAGTATAAGATAGACATCATTGTGGAAGTAGGAGAAAATGCTAACTCATCCATGGGATCATGTGCCAACTGATCGAGTGATAAATAAAAAGTGTGTCTACTCTCATCATGGAACACATGAGGGAGCCTATGGAATAAGTGTGGATTGGGAAAACTAGTTAAAAAAAGTCCCAAAATAAAACCTTATTGGGATGCTAACTACTCTCACGACCCAATCAATATACCCGGAATAATTAATGAAGGGATCAATGTGACCTGTGTGATCCCCAAAATGACAGATGTCGATGTGATTGTATGCCTCATGTACGCATACTAAGTGGTCCAATCATAACTTTTGTCCATCTTTGCCATGTGGGTCTTTACTCTTTGCAAGGTAAAGAGACGATGACACACTAGGCATGGTGTATCACACACTGCTGTAGACGGCCGAATGAGGGGAAGTGAAGCTATGGCTAGCACAAAGCTATGGTTTCACTTCCATAGTGACACATGGCCATGTATCATGTATCTCATCCCACATACAAAACCAAAACCCCT
Source organism: Marchantia paleacea (assembly GCA_014180765.2). Lineage (NCBI taxonomy): Eukaryota > Viridiplantae > Streptophyta > Marchantiopsida > Marchantiales > Marchantiaceae > Marchantia > Marchantia paleacea. The sequence goes on from MUAA02000067.1 coordinate 2,465,796, forward strand.
AACATACCACCTCACATGAGGAAATGCTAACTATCAAAGCCCTAAAATATAAAATTACTCATAACTTTCTATTCCGATCTACATAGTTTTTCAATTAGGTTCCAATAAAACCAAGTTTGGAAAAGAAAGAAATTGGAATAAAAAAAATTTACATATTTTTAAAATTTTTTTATTTCAATCTCTCCCTTTCATGTATCAAATGTTTCCACATTTGATACATGAAAAAGTATGTGAGAAAAAATTATTAAAACGTGTTGCATATCATCTATGGCTGCCATCGGCTACCACTTCCATAGGCTACCACTTGCCGCCCTCATGCTAATGCTACCTGCCTCAAAAATCGAGTGAGTCAAACATCTAATGGTGCTGTTGCCATTGAAAGGACTTTGAAGATGAGGGTCTTTCTAAGTCAATATAACCATCTCTCCGTCAACTTTGAGCTGAATGTGGTGGGCGCAGGTGGCCAACAAGCGAGAACTTGAGGGACAAAGCAGAAGCAGGCTGCATCGATTTCACCTTATTTTGATGAATGAACCTTCATTGTTTTGATATTAGCAAAGGACAATCGACGAGGTTTATTTTCTTCATAACCCAGTGAGATACATTTCTCCACGTAGATGTAAGTTGGGAGTAAGCTGTCACAGTCATTTCACGAGCTCGCTGGAAGCAAAAGATTTTCAAGGTACATATTTGTTCAGGATACTGAGCTGATGACAGGGAAACATATGCAACTTCTATGTAACATGAAGAGGCCCAGTTTTATAGTGAGATTGATGTGAAATAAGTTAAGAAGACATCTGCCTGACCTCCGCAACATCTGAAAGGTTACGACTCTCACCGTTATTTTACTTGTTTGCCTCTCGCCGTTCTCCTGTTAGAAGCTGGAAGCATCCTCTACAAAGACAAATCAATAACTGTGGAGTTTCATGAGAGGTCATTCTAAAACATAAAGAACAACGAAGTGCAGCTTGCTCATGGTGAAGGGGTACCAAATAATATGACAAAAAGGATGGGACGACCATGCAGCTTGCTCATGGTTACCATTCAAATTTCGCAAAAGCCAAAAGTCCCCAAGTGTTGGGATGAGGCCTCGACCGATGCTAAGAATCCGGGGCCCGTTACCGTTAAACACCTTGGATCGCCACCCAGAGACTAACTTCCTCATACCCCCAAACTCAGCGACCGTCGAAAATTACTTCCTCGTCTCCCTCCGGCCGCCAAGTAAAGCATTAAGCAGGTTCAGGTCACTCAACAGCGAGAACGCGTTTGGAAGAAGAGTGACGAGAAGAAGAATAGTGAGCAACTTGGTTGTGGGACGACTGTGCTAGTCCTGGAACATAGGCACCCCAGAAAGAAGTTTTCACATCCATCAAAAGTAAACAGAGTGCATGAGTGTATCGTCAACACCAACAGAAGATTTGGACATTTGAATGTGAAGAGGTTGAACTCCATGATATGATACAATGATAACAACGAACGTGAGGAACGTTGAACTTCACAGGATCAAAAGTTTCAACTCCCAAGAGAACGTCAAAGTTCTAGAACCAAGAATGGATACCATCTAGGATAGTGTCGATCAGCCTCGTGTAGTGGGTAGGGATTGAGAACTCAGAATCATCGGGACCTAGTGAGCGTCAGAGCCTTGGACGAGGGCCCCTAGCCACTATGGTAAGTTTGAAAACTGCGGCCTACTGTGACCGTTGAATCTTGCTCGATTCTTACCTCTCATCTCACTCCCACTTGCAATAGATCATCACCGGCTACCGGATGAACCAGTCTATTTACATGCTCATGCCCCGGGGTATCAGGAGTAATTGAGTTTCAGCAAGTACGACCAAATAGAACGAGTTGATAAAACCAATGATTTATGAACTCGACCATATAATATTTGATTGGGTAACTATTATATATATTGTAATATTTGGTTTGGTTTTCATAAATATTTAATTTGGAAAATATGGTGATAATTAAAGATTTATTTCCTCGAGGGTTTGAGGAAGTAAATCTTTGGATAGCCATCATGTTGATCCCATGCGATTCGAAACTGGCAGACATTGGTTTCAACCTGTAAATAGGGACTAATCTTTCTCCAATGTCGAAATGGGTCATCGCAGCGAGGTCGTCTGAGACCAAGTCCCGGTGCAGGGTCTGCGGTTGTCAGCGGCGAAAGCAGCACACTTTTCCTCACTTGATGGGGCAAAGGGGAAATGAGAAAAGCGAAGGCAGTCCATCACCCGCTTTTAAATTATGTCATCTTCGTGGCACTCCAGGACGGAACTTCAGGACGTTCAACTTGAAGGCAGATTCTGTACTTTATGCACACTTGGGTCAGTTGGATGTCATGAAGTGGTCTGAAGTTATCCTGGTCTACCTTTGTATCCACAGGCCTGGAGAAGTCCCGCTTTACTAGGGTCAAGTTGTAATACTAATCCTGTCCTTTAGTATAATATTAGATTCGGTGACTCCGGTCATGTGGTTTCCGAGCTTTACCAGTCGCTTTTTGACGAGGGGACAGGTTCCACAATCGATGCTTCCTTTTGTTTCGTTTCACTTAATGCAAAGCAACTCACCGTCTTGAAGCTGCAAAATATTCAATTTTATTCTTAACAGGAGTTCATGACTGCAACTTTTCACTAATGTCAGTCATAGCAGCTTCCCATGCTAGATGGATTTCTGAACAACTCTGTGTTTGCTAAAGGACACACAGACCACTGTCCTCAGAGCCAGACAGTCTACAGCCTTGCTCTTTTCAATCTCCAACAGTCCTATGTCATGACCGACGCCTACAGTCTAGAAATGAATTGACCCTCACTTGAGAGGCAATCCATGTCAGAATGCTTCCGTAATAATTTGCTGCGAAAACGTTGATGCCACACTACCTTCATGCTACGAAATAACAGCTCACACATTGCTGAAAATCAAGGTGTAAGATCAAGTGTAGTGTTTTTAAACTTCGAAAGGGTGCACCGAGGTCTAGATCTGTAGGTTTTGATTATGAGCTCAGCACATACAACTTGCAAATCTGTGGATTCGTCTTGAAGTAGAAAAAAATTCCGGGTTTATCGATTCATATAGCAATTGCTAACTCCACCGATTTCTGTTTCCAAAAGCAAGCACAGCCCGTGTGAGCTTGCACAGAAAGAGATCGAAGCTTTCGAAATGGCAGAGTCCCCAACGACTTTCAAGCAGTTTTCTTGACTTAATGTTGACAGCATCAGCCGTTTAATCTTTTCCACTGTTATTTCAAAAGCGTGCAGCCTACGATGTGACGCGAAGCTCTAAATTTATACTATAAAATACATAACTCGATGGTTGTGTGGTGTCAAAGGGTGCGAAATTTGGAGATTCTGAAAATGAGATCCACTTTCGATCTAAGTGTGGAATTTACAAATCTCAACGCACAGCATGGGCATGTATGTTTCTAAACAGTAAATACTTCTGGAAAGAGGTACATCAATGATAATGTGAGCAGGTCCAGTGTTTAAATAGAGGAGATTCTACAGAAAATCGTAGATTCTCAGTTACAAAGCTTTAAAAAAATGAATATACATTGGTGACCCCAGGTTGTTAGAAATACTCTTCTGAAAGTAGAATCAGCTAACTAAAAAGTGGTATATAGAAGCAATTAATCACAAATTTCCTAGAGTAGTTCAGGGTTTGATCTGAAATTTCTTCTATTGCTCTAGCTTTGATCAACATCTCATAATGTGATCCTCATTGTGTTCACGTCTATTTAAAAAATTGCTGAGTTTGTGCCTGTGTTATATATATTCAATTTGGTTCGATGAGGAACCCAGAACTGAAAGATATGAATGATCGATCACAGAGTCCACAGTTCGTACATTTGAGCTGTTGGTGAGCTCGTAGGTACAATCTTAGTTTCCTGATATCATGATCAGATTTTTCGAATGTGGAACAGCTCTGGATGTCATTCGCCCCATGTATAACCTTCTTCACAGCATTTAAGACAACGCAGGGTTCTAATTTGACATCGTAGTGGCTTACGACAATCACCTTCTGGGTGATTGGCCTCACGTCTATATTGATTTCTCCGACTCCTGAATGACCAATGAGAATCGGAACACACCATTCATATATCAGTTGTAGCTGGAGGGCACCGACGATACTCATACACGAGACATGGAGCTGAAACGTTCAGACGCATCACGATGCAAGATATGGAATTAGAGTATCACCTTCTAGTACTGTTAGTTCCTCCCGAACATTTTCTTCGCATCCTTCGCAGCACATTGGCACCTTGAATTCGATCCGCTACAGGACCAAACAACAATAGGTTTAAAATCGCAATTAGCACATTTCTATAAACGCTTTGTCATCAGAAGGCTACATAGCTAGCAACTCTATGGAACTGGTGAAATTTGCAATTTCTTCAACTCCTTCGAGACCTCTTACAGCAATGTCTACGAGTACTTCGGGAAATTGCATACCTTTGGTGACAATGGAGGTAACCTTGACTTGGACCTCGAGGCCTTTCTGGTCAGGAAGTGCATTGTCTTTCTAGCCATGATTGACTCCGCGCTAGACAGCAGACTTAGAGCTCGGACTGACAGAAGAATTTTGTGTGGATTTCCTCAGAAGGTCAAGTCTTTTTATGAGCTGCAGGCTTCCAAAGTTTCGAAACGTTTTGGAGAACCGGATGACATGTAAGTTGTCACAGCAATATATAGGAGTTATCATAACCGCTGGAAGGCACAAAAAGATTCCCGAATAATCAGTCTTGCGGCGGTCTATACATATACATTTTCGATTAATACTTGAATGAGCTCGGAACACAATTGTCTTGACATTACTAGGAGAGTGAAAGACACTCTCCTTCTTCGAATATGCTGAAGTCAACATTATGAACGTAGTGTCAATCTGCATATTAACGATTCCTGTGGGGCCCGTTTAATTAAAATATTGAATAAAATCACATTCTGGTAAAATAAGCCGCCTTGATGTTCGACCAGTGCAGACACGCCTTACGAAGAAAATTCTGACTCGAAGACATTTGAGCCACCAAATAGGAGGATAAATTGTGAGTATCATAGGCAGATTTGATGTTAAGATCACCTATCGTTCATGAGAACTTGCCAGAAGCCAGACCGCACTCACAGTTGAGATCTATTCATGGTCGCCATGCACATCCCGCAGCAAGATGCATCAGGTCGATGCCATGCCATCATTTTCATTCTCCGTTCGGCAGTGCTCTCCACAGTTCGAAATGCATACCATTCCAGTTTGCATCCCCAGTTCGAAATGCATACCATTCCAGTTTGCATCCCCGCAACCATAATCTCTGCTGAATGCATTCAAGGTTTGTATCGATGATGTACTTCCTCAACGTCATCATTTCATAAGTCACAGTATGTTCCGCTCCCGCAATCACGTTTCCCTTATCCCGAGAGATGCTTTACCACATAGCAGATGTTCATATGACTCGTTGCCCATTAGGATTGCGGAGGATAGCTACCCATGATGCAATTAGGGATGTGATGCGCTATGGTGCGAGAGGGTGTATACCTCACATGGAGAGAGCGTTGGTATGCCTTGCAGTCGACTAGAGTTAAGGCAGACCTGTACTTGGTTCGGGAGGACCAGGTCATTGTGGCAGGTGTGGTAGTTACCGATCCTACTAGAGACACAATTTCAGAGGGGGTGATTACTCATCCTCCAGGATGGGCGGCGAGTGGAACGGCAACAGCCAAGGTCTCCAAGTGTATAGGTATGCAGAGAGTTCAACTCTTTGTTCCTATAGCTTTGGAGTTATAGACACCGAATTCGACATGTTCGTGAGTGAGTGCGCGAGAGCCTACCATACTAGGCGACATGGGATATCACTCTCTTTAGATTACTGTATAGTCTATTTTAGGTAACGTGTTTTCATTGCTATACAGAGAGCACTAGCTGGTGCAATCCATAGAGAGCACTAGCTGGTCCAATCACGTTAGGTGATGCTTCTTCGGATGCTCTGTTGTTTGTAGACCATTTGACCTAGATAGTTCGGATATCTTAGGTGATGCAATACATATTTCCCAGTGTGATACTACTGGGGCTAGCCCCATGTTACCGGTTTGGTTCCATCCTTGTAACCTTTGATTGGGTCTTCCCATCCCTTATGCATCCAATGTCTTCTTCTTTCTGCTTCCGATGACATAATGCCTTCCGCTATTAAGAAGAAGGCAGGAGGTAAGAACCCGCCTATGCGATAATACTACGAAGGTGTGCGGACCTGTCCCTCGCAGCTTTATGTACAGTGTAAGTTGAGAGATTGGATCTGATCTGCAACATCTCCACATAACCTCAAATGAAGTCTCACAAGTTTAAGTAATGCCAATCAAATTTTTGAAATAAGGTTGAAATAGTTTAGACCCGATATAGACTATATATTTTGAAGATTATGATGAATCAGAAAGACCAGGAGATTCCGAACAGCCAGGACAGAAACTAATTGCCAAGGAATTGAGCTAATAGCTGTTGTTGACCTGAAAAGCGACAAGATTCTGTCCCAACAACTTCAACTTGGTTAAGTTTTACTTTTTCTTTTGAGGAAAAATGATATGAAGTAAACTTTCTCTCTTTGACAGCAAGGGACACAGGATTTTGTTCCACTAGGTTCATTCATGCAAAAACCAACAAACTATGCAGAAAACACACAAAAGTGCAAACTGAATTTGGAAAATTCGAAGTCATGAACATTCGAATTCATAGAGAAGAAACTCATCCTACAAAATCGATCCAACGATGGACTCTTAATAGCCTTACGATGAGCCGACATCCTCTTGACCTAAAATATCATCATCATAACAATGCCTCTAAAGATGACACATATAATCATCTTCGCATAGTAGTCGCGTCAAGATACAACACCGGCATCTTGACCATTAAGTTCAAATGGTCAAGACTGACACACATGTCTACCATAACCACTTCAGGTTTGTGTTGTAGACTTGTAACATGAGGGAGTTGATGAAGTTGATGAATCCTTGCTGAACCCAATAGTCACCACTCTCTTCTCCTGCATGTAGAGCTCCATACTATGTTGTGTTGTGACGCGGCTACTATGAGAAGATGATAACATGTGTCATCTTCAGAGCTGTTGTCATGACGGCGATACTTTAGATTAGGGTAACAGATGGCATTATAAGGATGTAAAGAGCTAGGGAGATCTAGACACATCACCTGCTGACTAATGAGCTTATCTGATTGAAGTGGAGTCGATGTATGACGTGGATAGGGGACAACATGATCCTCAAAATATACCATTTGTGATCAACATCTTGTATCTTCATCGTGATCGCTTTTGGGTATACTTAGCTGGTTTCAAGTTGTCATTTTAACTCTTATTAATGACAACTCATATTGTGTATAGGATGTCTAAGTAGAGTGTTTAGGATAATTTTAAAGCTCTAAGTTTCAATGGAGCTAATTTGGCCACACTAGAGGTCAAAATAGCATTCTCCATTCTCATTGGTCGAGGAGTTTTGACCAATGAGGGCACTAGGGCAACTTTTCGAGGTTTTTAGGAATTTTGGAGACCTTCTACAGGGACATTCAAAAATCGAAGGATAGCGTTGGAAAGCTGACGGGACAAGCTACAACGTGAATTCAAGAATGGATGGATTTGAAGGATTTGTCACTCTAAAACGGTGATTCAAAGTTAGAGAGAGAAATTTAGACCTTTGAGTGTATTTGGAGTGTTTGTGAGAATCTTACAAAGGTTTTTGGAGATCTGAGTCAATTGAGATACAGTTTACGACTCAGGCTAGTGTTTTGATCAAAGTTTTGACTCAATTGGATGAGTTTTGAGTACGGAGTGATGGGTTGAAGTTTGTGTAAGCAGTCAGAGTTGCAGGATTGCACTTACTATCACAAACTTAGTACATCAATCATATCTTTTGATACCAGAAAGTTCTATCAATAAAACTTTTAGGAGTTGAAGTTCGGATGATGAGTAACCTTCTCATGAAATTTGAGAGCAATCGGAGTGGTAGATTAGGATTTGTGATGGGTTTTGTACACTAGAGTCTGCATATCGCCTTGTGATACAATGGGTAAATCAACAATTGTGTTGAGAGATCTAGAGAGCAAAACATCTGAAATTTTTCTGAGTGATTGAAAGGGTTGTAGAGTAATTTTCTGTAAAGTTTAAGCGAGAGTTATAGGTCCAATAATCTGATATCATATTTTCTCCCGTTGAAGTTTTACCGGTTATAAGGAACTCAAATGTGGAGTGCTGAGGAGGGGAAGAAGAGATTGTCAACTCACACAAGGTTCTAGAGGGTTCTTCTACAGCCAGGCGCTCGGGCGTTCTCAGAGCAAAGAATTGTCCTTTGTGACAACGCTCATCAAGACAAAACACAATGGCCAACGTAGGTGACGTTTTCTATAGTAAGGTGATTACTCTCACATTGGTAGCATGTGACTCTATGACCCCATGGATAACACTAATCAATCAATGCATTAGAGTATATGACTCTTAAAGGCTCTCCTCAGTATTCTATTGGAACTCTTGCAAGCCTCGTAGCTTGTTAGTCCTCATTCTTTGGTAGTCTCTCTTCAATTGTGCAAAGAATTCAAGAATAGGGTTAAAGGTTGGGACCTCCGAACTCTTTCCAACTTGAATGGCCCCAAACATATCATTAGTGCCAAGTATAGAGGATGAACTCACACCACCAAACACTATATCCAAAGTAATAGAGATATAAGTTCAATTCATATAAGAAATGCAATTTTTTTATTTACAAAATTTAGAGTATATTGATAATATCAATATTTATCATAATTTTTTATCTAATGATAAATCATATCATGTTAGCTTACATTTTGAAAGTTTGGATACAAAAGTACAAAATTTAACCATTTTAGCATATAAATAATTAAAATCATGTATAAAAAAAATATATTCTATGAATTTTTCATTAAAAAATTTGCAAGTATTTTGTACAATTTATATTTTTGATAATCGTCAACAAAGATTGTACATCAAGATTTATCTTGATGCTATAGTCGATAAGTTACTTCTTAAAAATCAGATGTGTATATGCACACGACAATATATTACTCCTAGTGAGAAAAAACTATACCTCATGGGTATTTTATCATGAGTTTGAATGATATTATTATGAAGACAAATATCATTGTTCATCAAGCTTTCAGCTAAAATATACTACTTGGATTTAATTCTATGTATACATTGAAGATGAATATCTTGCTACCTAGTTCTAAAGTGAATTATATTAATCTCTATATTAAAACTATACAATACTAGTCAATACCCATTAAGTGTATTACCGCAGTTAATAAATTTATATTGCGTGAAATGATTAAGATTATTGATGATCAATATTACAAAAAAACTTCTTGCAAAGCTTTGTTTAATATTCATATGTTGTCATGTGTTATCAAGAATGATAAACTCGAAAAAATTTACCATTTCAAATTTTTGGACAAAAAGAGCAAAAACTTCTAAGTTTTTGGGAAAATCTAAATTTTTAATTTTTTTTCGCTATGGCATTTTGGAATATGTCAATTATATGTTAAATTTTATAGAGCGTAAAAAGTCTTATTTGGATTTTTTTAGTCCCTTTAACAAAACACATTTAGTGCAATTTGCTTGACGGTTATGAATTTTCATGAGTCTAAACCTTTGACCCTGTTAAACTACCATCAACCTTCCCATAAAGCTAATGATACTTCGCGACTTAGGCTGGAAGAGACCACACGGGATAGCCAAACTTGGCTACACCCCATAAAGACTGCCCCATCTGGCAACGGTTTCTGCCAGACTCTACTCAAGGATGCATTGACTCGAAAGACTGGAAAATACTTCTAATCTTTGTTTTTAAGAAGGATAGTCAACTTCAAAAATATCAATTAAAACTTTAAAACTCGTATTGGTATAGTACTTCAAAAAATATAATAATTGAAATAGACTGTTCGGGTTTTTATCCCAAGGGCAGAAATGGCTTTAGGATTTCCTCACACATGTTTGCCTTTACGAAAGAAGTACTTTACTGTTCTCGCTGTGTAATGGGTAACTATTTTGCAGTTTTGAAGGGCAATTCAGTGTCTAAGCATTTTTGAATATTGAATTTGATCCACCACAATGGGTTCTTCCACCCCATTTTGATGTACCTTAGGCCTGAAAAGTTGATTTCTATTAGAATTTAGCAACAAGACTTGCGTATTATCAAAATTTTGTCAATGTTTACAGAAAAAATAAGAAACTGAATGAGGTTATCAATCAACTAGATAAACGGACAATATCAGTTTAAGTTCAATCTATGAAACAAAAGAAGTTATAAGAGATGCTATCCAAATCTGGTGGTCAACTTCATAATCCTTCATAATCAAATTTTCTTACAATGTTAGTCATCCTAAAGATGTCAATGTTGATTATCAAGTCTCAATGTTGATGAGAAAAATCAAATTTTTTAGTTCCTCAAAGAACAAGACAACTTTTAAATCAAAGTTTCCAAAATATGGAACCACAGATTTAATGATTGATTTCATTTGACACTGGAAGTAACCCTTTTGTTTGTTTGCCTCCATTCCGAAACTCTATGACTAAAGAAGAAATTATTTAACAAGAGGTGAAAAAAATGTTAAACATAGCTATCATGATTCCTTTGTTTATTTTATAAGCAAAACTTGTAATACTTGTTCTCAAAAAGGATGAATTTGGAACAACACACTTTCTAAAAGAGTGATAATTGACTATGGGTAACTATATAAAATCACAAAAAAGATAGCTTTCTTATGTCTCTGGTTGATAATATGTTCAATTTTCTTAAATTTTTTTTACAATTGTGATTGATTTTAAAATCTGCCTATTGACATATCAAAAGATGCCCTTAGAGCAAGAAAAAGACAGTTGTTTTGAGAAAGAATGGCTTATATGAATGCTTATGTATGTCTATGAGGCTGAAGAAAGTCCCTGTGAGATTTTAGAGATTAATGAATAGTGTGTTGTGTTAAAAAAAAAAACTTGTTCCCACTGTATTTTGATAATATAACAATCATGGACAAACGATTAGATTTTTGCACAAATCAATGTGATTTTGATTTGAAATAAGTGTTTTAAATTTTTATTTTTAGAAAATAAATAAATAAATAAATAATATATATATATATATATCTATCTATCTATCTATCTATCAATCAATCACGTCACTCATATGGTAATATTGAGATCAAATTTACGTTACTGTCAACTGAAAATATAAATGATTTTGATATGATACATAGAAATAAGAGCACATTTATCTGAATGAATTCTCTGACAGAATAAAATTTTAGCACAATTATATCAAGATATAAAACCTGTTCAAATATTAATTAATATCAACATGGTATAAATGGAAATAATTTAATACCCGTTATGTAGATGAATTTTAAAGAATTTGTTCTTTCTTTACCTTTGTAGACTACCATCCATGGAGTATTGGTTTTATAATCTATTAGGGACCTCGGAACAATGGACGCACGGTCCATGCCAATCATCTTCCATGGCACCAAAAGGTGGCCAACGGCTCGAATATGAAAGACAAAAGACCAATGTTCCCAGTGAAAAGTAGTCGACCAATAGATGCCTTTGACGTAGCTCTGATTTCTTCCGTATATTGTAAGATCGACTTTCAGTGAAAGCCGTCTACGGTTTCAGGTCTCAGATGTGAATTCCTCCTGAATGGATGGAGAAGCCAGCTACAAGATTGCTTGTCTTAATTTGCACCAGCCTCGATGTAGTTTGTTATGGTCCTACAAATTTGAGCAAATGGGAATGTTGCAAGATGAGATGCAGAACGAAAGGTAAACGGGAGATGGCCTCATGCGCAGTCTCGAGACATCTTGTCCCGCTGCCTCTGGATAACCAGGAGGTGACGTGAAGTCTTTTATATATTCTGCAGCAAAAGAAGACATGTATTTAGAATTTTATATATGAAACAGCAAAAGAATCCATCCACGTCTCATGGAGGCGTGGATCTAATGGATTTCCACGAACTTATCATCATAACATTTATTACTTCTCATTGGCTTCGTGGTGGACGTGAAATGCCGTGACTAGACGGCAAGTTACGAGGGCAGTTGTTTATTATTTTGACCTGCAGTTCCACCACCGAGCGCTAGTGGCTGGATGGGAACCATTCATTATTAAATATAAGACTGGACAGTATTTCGGTACTAGAGTTGACTTTGAATACATAATCTCTAGAGTGGCTCCTCCAGCTCTGGATGGCTTGCAATGGGACAAACTTCGATATAGGTATTTCGATTGTATCTTGTCCAACCATGGAGTCGAGATTGCAGCAAACGTGGCTGTTTACAGTGTCAACTGCCAGCCTAAGGCAATCGCGAGGTGAAGAACACGATAATGCTGTGGCGTAGCAATTGGAGACGATGTAAAAGGCTTCAAACACATCTTCAAACTTGGGAGCACAAATCATGTTAGGAAACTTGATGTGCATACGGAGCCTCAGGTTATATCATCTAAGTTGAAAGGTTTAGATCGGAGCAACCGATCCAAGTCAATATAAACAGCAACAAAAGGTTGTGAAGTGATGAATTATGAGAAACCTTGAAGATTTCACACTATCAAAGTTGACCTTGGAGACAATTTATGTCCAACTATAACTGTGCGCACAAAGTTCAAGCTATTATTTGGTACTCAAAACTCTTCCAATTGAGTTGAAATCTTGATTAAAAACAAACCTGAGATCCTTTAGAACTTTATTAGGTTTCTCAAAATAATCCCAAATACACTCCATGGTCTCAATTTCGTTCTCCAACTTCAAATCACTACAATAGATTGACAGGCTACTCAATTGCACCCATTCTTAAGCCCACCTTGTAGCTCTTGTTGTGAACTTTTCAACTCTATCTCCAAATCTGCCAATGATCCATGAGATGATTTCCAAAACTCTTCCAAACCTTGAATAACTTCATCAAAGTGCATTCATTGGTCCAAACTTCATGATCAATGAGAATAAAGAGCTACTTTTTTGACCTCTAATGTGGAAATACTACTAACTAATAGCTTTAGAAATAACCTAAACACACAATTTAGCCATAATATAAACATTATAAGTTACTTTGAATATAAAGTCAAAATAACAACTCAAAATTGACAAAGTTGAACACAATTACAAATGGAACCCGATAGTTTATTACTTGAGAGTAATACTCATAGCCAATATTTCTAACAATCAAATTTATATGGTTTACTTTTGGTAAGAAATATTGATGGATTAAAAATCACATCTATACTCATGATGTGATTCATTTTTTTTTATTGGATTGCAATCATTGTAGCTAGATTACGATCTACATATAATCTACAATCAGATACTAAATACATGAACATATGAAAGTATTTTAATTTTTTTTGTCTAAAGAAAAAAAATTACAAAGGTTGACCATAACCCCTAACTGTATTTGCAATACACTTCTAGCATAATTCTTTAAATAAATTTTTTTAACTATAGCTAAAATCATCTTTATTGGATAACCAACATTTGCACCACACATTGATTTTTTGCACCTTGGGAGTACCTAGGAGCAAGAAGAACAGTTATTTGCAAAATTATCTTGCTATCAAAAGAACAAGGAAATTAGAATTAATCTCCATGTGCAATCAAATGAAATTTAATATTTTTTTTCAAGATTATAAAATGGATGTTCATGCCACAAAAACATCTAGTCCAAGAGATGATGCAATCTCAAATGCAAAAATGAGCAATGCTTACATAATAATAGAGCACCAAAAGCATGGGTACTCCATCCATCAGCGTACTTACACAAAATTTTTCACAAGTATGAGCTACATAATTCATATACCGGGAATTGAACAAATGGATTCTACTTGCCAAAGTTGACATCTTGCCAAGAAGTCATGCTGCTTATGGGCCCATAAAACATCTACCAAATCTCGTGTGACATCAAGGTGATGCACTACTATAAGTGAACACATTCTATAGAGAGGAGTACTAAATATTCTAGTTCACTTCATGAACTACTCCACCCAAGTATTAGTGCAATGGAATGAACAAACTAAAATAACAAAAAGGATGGGAAGATCCTGTCAAGTCATATATGGATGAAAGTAAATGGGTAACATGAGATTAGGCCCTAATAGCAATAGGTCACAATGGCAAATATGTCCTATTGCACCTAAAATATCCAAACTATCTAAGTCAAATGGTATAAAACAATAATAGCATCCAAAGGAGCATCCAAAAAAATACACTTAACGTGATTACTTTCCTATGGATTGCACCACCTAGTGTTCTCTGTAGAAAATGAAAATATGATACCCAATGGATTAACATGTTGCCTAACATATTCAATTAATGCAATGGAATGAGATTTGTACATATTCACTCAAGACTATATACATATACACTAGGCTATTAAACACATTGACTTTTTTGAAAATTGATCACTTTAGATTTGGAGAGCAATTGATCAACACATTATGAGTGTCTTTAGCATATAATCATGATGTGTCAAAGTAGAATATCATCTTGTATCACATAGATTTTACAAACATAGAAATTCTTGGAATACAGAAACATGCTCCTTGCAAGTTTGTAGGACTAAGTACGTAGACCTCTCATTATATATTTAGGAGAAAATGGAAGATATAAAAAATTTGTTATACCAAACTTCATTGAATCAAGGACTAGTTCACTTTGAGAGATTTTAATGATGAACAAGAAAGAGCTTTGTGAAAAGGATGAAGACACGAACCCATCAAATTATATAAGATGAGGATCGGGATTGCTTCTCAAACATCAAAGTGCCATACTATGTTAAAAATCCAAGAGGTTGGTAGATCCTTGTCATATGAGTCAATGATCTTATAGACCGATCAAATGGACATTACCATCATTGTGTAAAATCTTTGGAGAATAATGAACAAAATTTTGGAAGTATTAGGGCTTAGTTTTGAATCTTTATTGTTTAGTACTAATCACTATTTTTACATTTCATATGTAATAACAATGTATTCATACATGATACATCACACTTCACTATCTCTTTTAACTTGTGACATCTGTGCACTGCAATACGAATATGCAAAAAATAAGTATGTGAAAATACTAAAATGATAAAAAAATATTTCAATTTGCTAAATCATGCATTCACATTTATTATACTTCAAGTATATTGAGATATATTCCTTGAGTAGGAAATACATGTAATTTTTAAGTTGATTTTCACTCAAATTAAAGTTTGATAGTTTTTTGTAAACTCATCATAAATCTAGAATAGTATTTGAATCCATATATCATACCTATATATTTTTTTCTACACAAAATGTCAATATTAAAACTCCAAATGAGCTTAAAGCCTTTACAATCAATACTTCACATTAGACTTTTTCTAAAATTTTCTATTTAAAAAATCTCACTAGGAATAGAAATATCATTTCAAAGTTGTTATATTTCACTGATGTTCAATAAACTCAAAAAATAATATTTTAGAGTTTTTTCAATAATTTATTTTATATAAATAAGAATTTTATTATAATAGTCAAATTATAATTTTTTTTACCAAGTTTAATCAAGATAAAGATCACTACTTATAGTTGTGAATATGTTAAAATTAATTATTTATAAAAATAATGTTTTATTTATAATCACACAAAAAATCTATCAGTATAATTTTGTGTCTTACCTATTAGACTACGATCTTGTTTGTCATTTTGCTTCACACTTAAAAGCTATAGGTACAATCTTGCGTTGTATATTTTAACTCTTACAATCCTTTTTTTCATTTTGCTTGTGGAATATGTTGTCTATTTGACTACACAACTCAATCAAAAGTTGAATTTTGGCATGAATACCAACTTTCCTATGAAATATCAGTGTTACTCTTATGAGCATGCAAGCCACTTTCCTTGACTTCTGAGATTGATTTATGCTCTTTTCCACAACACATCTTTGATTATTGCTAGACATGTTTATTAAATAAAATTCATTATAACATAAATAAAATTTAAAAATAAAGTAGAATATTAAACAAATTCTTCACAAACTATATTATTTTAGATGAAAAATGATCTAATTTGTGTTGGATTTTATTGTTGTCATGTTTGACCTTGGGAGATGATTGTGAAACTTGGTAGAGTTTTTTCCCGTTAGTGTTTTTTCTTGCATACTCATTAGTTGTTGCATTTTTTTTAATTTTTTTGCAACAATTTAATTTGTTGCAATTGAGTCTGTATAAAATTTTTCAACATAGATGTATACAATTTTTTTCAAACTTTTTTTGCGTGTTCCTTGTCCATACTAGCTATGCACGCCTTTCGTTCTATTGCTAAAGAGATAGTTTTTTTATTCATCATGAATATGTTAATTTGCACTCTAGTGTTGAAATAACATTATGGAACTCAACACAAAGGTTTATTTTTTCTAAGAATTTCGCTAACAACACCAATCACATTTTTTTTCTTAAACAAAGATAAAACACATCCTCCCCATGGTGATCTTGATAACAACTCTTTGATCATACTATGAAGCGTGAGAAGCTCACAAAGCTTCCTTCATGAAAAATCAAATCCATGGCAGAGGCCAAAAGATCGCGGCCAAACTATGATTTATTATGATCCCTATGTTCATATGAAGTCAATTTACTAGAACTTACAAGCGGCCAAATAGCGATCCATTATGAGCCCCTAGGTTTATATAAAATTAATTTACCGGGACTTCCAAGCACCATTCACTCATTTCGCATCACATAACTTTTTCACTGCTTTCCGCAAGTTTCCTCATAGTTTGTAAGTGACTCTAAGAATAACACCAAACGTTGGAGCACACTATGGTCGAAATGAAGGTCGAGACAAGAAGCAACAAGTATCTACCACATCAAGGACTTGTTATGGTGAGATATTATCTTAATAGCCATTTAATCTGCGCAGCATAAATTCGATCGACCCATAAAGGGACTCAAGAAGTTCAATGCCATGGGAAAAAAAGAATTGGTTGCGAATTTTACAGGACCATAAAAAAAATACAATAACGGGAATGTAGAGTAATGTAACTCAACTCACAAATTTAGAGGAGCTTGTAGTGTTCAAGTTGGATGTGATCATTTACTGTAACTAGTTAAGAAAAAGCAACCACATTTTGATTTCTTCAATCAATTAAAAGCAACATCCCAACCTCAGTATATAAGATGACATAACAAGGTATGTGAAGTGCAACTTTAGCCAAAACAACGACGCTTTCCATATGAAATGGTGTTGTGGGATTTCAAAAAACTTCTCTAGTTATAGATCAGAACATGGTGGAATTGGATATATACCCCATCGCCGTTCCTAATCACCAGGTATAAGCTAGAATAATACCAATGAGCTAGAGCAATACCTCCACCAAGAGCAAAAATCATCACTAGACCATGGAAGACACTAACGGGGAGAACCTCAATATATTCTAGGATAAAAAATCTACATCTAAAAGGCTAAAATGAAAATATGACATTGCAATAAAATTGATGTGTAAGTAAATAAATATGAATACAATATTTTGAATTTTGCAATTGTTTTAGTTGAGATGAGAAGGTAAGCTATTGATCAATGAAGACGTGTTACAAATTGTTGAGGGTATTTTGAAAATTGAAAAAGTGATCGTGTCATTCCTTGTGACAAACGGATGACGTTTTCGAATGCTTGATCATTGCTTGTGAGAGTTGTAAGTCTCTCATCTTACTTTCTGCTCCATATTCTAGATATCTTCTGCCAAAATTATTCTCTCGGCTCTAACCCCTTCGAGTATTCCACAGTTGTATGATTAGTTCTTGAGATTGCGGCACAGCTGATCATCTCTGTGAAGGTCATGCATGCACTCGAGTGTATGAAAAGTCGTGTTGCACTCGACATACAACTCTAGAGCTGCATGATATTCACTCGAGCAAAGGGCTGTGGTTTAATCCTTCCTGATCCAATTGGAGGCATACGTTGCTGCGACCAATATCTTTACTCTGGTGATCATGAATTATAGCAGTAGCTGAGGATGACACGGCAATATTTTACAACCCCATGCTTTCTGTTGGTGAGGAGTACAACCGAACGACTTCCTTCTTGAGATGGGTTATTATTTCCCAATAGAATTGGAATGTATCGTGAAACGTGCCACGGAATTGAGGAGACAAAAAGAAATTCCCCGAACGTACAGAGTGAAAGGACTTCGAGTCCGTTGTGGTGATGGTTCTTGTGCAATGTCTTCTGAGGGCAATGAACTTTCATGGTTGAAAAGCTGACATTTTGTTATAGACTGGAGGAGTAGATATTCAAGACACCGCTAAATTGTAGAGCTTCTGTGAACGTCTTACTGGTCCATGTTTATCATAAATAAACATGGATCAGTAAGATGGATCACTTCTTTATCTGTTTAAAGAGGGCTTTGACATATGGATAGTCATAATATTGTCACTCATGATATCTCATCAATGTTATCTAAAAACCTTAAAAAAGGGCACTTGCCCAACAAGTGTTTCAAACTTGCAGCCACTGCTTTTTCCTCATTCGTTTTATGATTCTTGTACTTTTTTTTTCTTTTTCTTTTTCTTTTTTCATGGTCTGTAATCGTTGTATTCTCTGCTATCATTACCTCGCTATGGAGTTTTCCATTCTAAGATATTTGGAGTTCTCTTCAAGAATGTAAAGAGTTGTTCACAAGTTTTCGGTCGAGATTCAAGCTCCACAGAAAATCTTTGTTCATCTCGACAATGTAACATAAGGAAGGAGGAAGTGTGCTTGACATCGCTTAATTTTTCTATTTTTATTCTTCAGCCATATCTGGAAAATTGTTCTTTGGTAAGGTAAGAGAGGCTGAAAGAGAGCCAAAAGTGATACTCCCTGAAGAGACTGGAGTGCCTATCTGATCCTCTGGTTTTCAATCATGCATTTTGGACATGAGAAAGTGACTTTCGTACGTGTTGTAGCATGCAACGAGATGTGTTTTCCCTCCATTGCACTAATAATCACACGTAGAGTCATCAAATAAAGTTGGACACTGGATCTTGATGCGTTCTCGTAAGAGTACCGTACGTTTGGATATCTGACTTGAAGTCCGAAATGATCAAAAATCTGGAGTGCCCGGGCAGTTGGGCGATCCTCAGGATCGTCAGCTCGCTCATGGCTACAAAGGAAAAGATCTGCCCTCATATCGTACATCGTCAAACTCCATCACTTGTGGAACTTTCACGGGAACCAAGTAATATAGCAAAAAGGATGGGACACCCCATAAGACTTATGGGGATGAAACTTAGGGGAAGATGTGGCTATGCTCCCAATAAAATCACAACGAGAAATATATTCCACTTTACCTAAGATATTCAAAATGTTTATACTACACTAACATATGAAGAATCATAACCTAATGTGATTGCTATCGTATAGATTCTATAAACTAGTGTTATACGGTCACATTGTTTAAAATATGTTTATACAATATATTGAAAAGAGTGATACCTCTACAAGCAATATACAAAACATTTTTCATATGCCGTAGTAGTACATGTAAAAAAATGACCTCATCCACTTCCATAGTATACATCTGAATGATATGACTATATGGAATCACAAATAGAATATAACAAATGTGTTAAGAGTGAACAACTATCAAAAAAGCTTAATGTGACATCTATTCCATAGACAATGGAATAGATGTCACATCATTCCACACAAAATCATCAAAAATATTTATATGTGCCAAATCTCATATCGCACGCTCAATGGCTAATGATATTACCAAAGACGCGGATGATATTACCAAAGACGCGGATGATATTCATATCAAAGTATGTAAGGACTAGCATGAAACTTTCCTTCCATTTGGACTTTCCATTCCGAAGATTCAACGCGCAAAGCCGCTGTCATGTCTACCCCTACGAGCTACTGCAAACATCCTGTCAAAATTCCGTAGATCAAAATCCATGGGAGGTTGTGATCTCGCCCATGTATACCTTTGGGATAGCTGCTTCGTCTACCTTCTCTTCTCTTCGCTGCATTATTTTCCCGCTTACAGAGATGGACGATCCCAGCAAAAGGTGGGGACAGTTCTGCAAGATTCTCGTGGAGCCTGGAGCCGCTTCCCACCGCTTGCACAAAAGACAAGCTAGGCCTCGGTCCCTGGAGGTTGGACTTGCGCACACACGACTTGCTCTTTGAGTAGACTTACCGTTGCCTTGTATGCAATCGAGATAAGTCTACACCTGCAGTTGCTCGCTTTTCATCCGCTTTGCATATTGCAAGGGATCATCCGAGGCCCCACTCGCCTCATGGTCAACCCAGCTCGGCATCAATTATTACTTGCAAGATCACAAGCTGATCTGGCCGCTCCGTATGCCTTCAACGAGTTCCTCAGAACCTCATTGCGTCTCAATTAGTGTCTGCTGCTCGTTGGCCTCAAGTTCTGTTTCTCGCTGCGTTTGATGAGTGGTTTGTTTCATGGGCTACTCGGAGGAGAACAGTCATAGGTACGTTGAAAAAGCTTCGAGATTGGCGGGACTGCAGTCAATGACGACATTTATCGTCGTGTGAAATAGCTACTTACATAAACTTTAAGTCTTGAAGTCCGATCTCCGATCAGGACTCGAATTCTTCAGGTGCTGAGAAGGAATCCACGTCACGAGCGGTACTGAATTGCACGGTCGTCCTCCTGCCACAGAGAAAGCTTGTCACCAACGTCACGATTTCCATGTCCAGGGTGGTTCAGTCACTGCTTTCTGAGCTCCAATGTTGTCTAAAGCGCTAGTCTCAAGGCTGAAGGCCGAAGGCTGAGCTGAGATGCCCTTTTTGTGTTTGGTTTGGAGCAAACCTTCCTTGAGAAATTCAAGTACCGGCCTAATAGTTAGAACCAGCGTGTGTACATGTTTCGATGTGGCAAGTTGTTCAGGCAAGTGACGAAGTTTGACTCATACCGAGAGGGCGTTGGAAATACTGACGGTTTTGTGGAGCAGTTGTCTTCAAGAAAATGCCCCAAGTATCATGTGAGCCTTGTGAGGATGCACGCAGCAAGCGCACCATGTTTTCGTTCAGTGCTCAGGTGCAGAGAGAAATTTAAAGCTTTAACGAAAACCAGTGCAACTTTTTGTTTCGTTCTAAAAACGAGATCCAATTTATGCTTCACCAGAAGGCGTACGTTTGGTTGTTCACCTCTGGATGCTCACGTCCTTGCAAAGTGCTGAGGACCGATCTGGCTGGTTCTCACTGTAACAAGTCTCAGCTGAAGTATCTGTCAAAGATGGGAACTCAAGTCGCAACCGAAACCGAAAGCTAGCTCGGTTGGAGCAAGTTTACAACTAGTACACATACTACTTCAATATCAAGATCGAATGACCCACGGGAAATTGTGACAAAGTAGCCTACAGACTCATCAGATAAAACTTGGTGAAATAACTCATTAAAATCTAGACTTGAGGGCCTGGCATGATTTTCATGTTTATATCCTCTGCTACTGTAACAGCAGGTTTCAGAGCCCTCCCGGACTTAACTTACAATAAATTTCCAGATAGACTCTAAAATACCTGTAGACCTTATTTCAGTGCTTGTGTGACATAGCTAATTTCAAAGCTTTTCTAGTAGACCTTTCACTCTTAGATCTGACTGCATTTCAAACCTGGACTGTTTGGCGTTGCGCTCCTGCTCTTTCTGCCCTGGACCGTCTGTTGGTTTCTGTGCCTTGGACCTGCTGGGTTATACTTCATTCATTCTTCCTGACTGCGCTGCCACTTCAAGCTTTCCACCATCCGCCTCACCAAGCAAGAAAACGACTGGCAGCTCTAAGTCCAGTACTCTTCCTGTATACACTCGAGCTTCATCGATATGTGCAAGCATGAACTTGAGTCCTGGACACCAAAGCCACCATGCCAGAGCCAAAATAAGATAAAACTTAACAACTACGAAGGAAGACTGTTCTCCATTCTCAGTTAGCGCTTTGCTTGTTGCATGACACGGTTTATTAAATGATTTCTTCAATACGGTTGATGTCCTTAGTCTTCTGCGAGAGGTAGGTAGCAGAAGTCTTTGGTTTTGGTGACCCTTTTTTATTTTCTTCGTCTGTCGGGACTGCAAGGGGAGACTAATTGCTCACTTCTGGAAGACTTCTGCCGTAAGAAACCCATGGCCCACTTTGGTTCCAGTTACCCCTGATGCTTTCTTTCCATCGCGTCATGGCAATCCATGACACGATGAACACAGCATCGAACAGTCAACCCTGTAATAAATTGCTCTTGATGTTTGCACTTGATGAAAAAGACAATTGTGATAGAGCATCCAAGTCACGTCCAATCACTGGTGGTACTGCATATTCTACTTTAATCCCTCGTTCAATGGATCTATTCGGACGTTTTTCGTATTAGTCGGTGGTGGGTCTGGATGAAGAAGTTCTTCTGGATTATTACCGCCTAATATCAGTTCTTTGAATCCTCTGCCCTTGACCTAACTAGCCAAGTATTCAGTTCTTTCATCACCTGTAGTGGTCAACTTCACAAGATACAAAGCCCAACGATGGAGTAACATCCAAACTCTAATGTCGCTCAACAACAGACTTTAGAAACATGGATTCGACATGTTTACAAAATTCCATCTTGTAGCGAGTGACGGTGTGACGATTCCAAGTGACGATGACTAGAAGAACCTTGATGAAACATTTGTGAGTTTTGAGCATCAATTAAGTCACCTTCAATGAAAGCCATCTGTGGTAGTTCAACTCCCTGACATACGAGATTGGCTCAAGGGGAACAACAGATGACAATCTCGTCCTAAAGGTTCATTGTGTGGAAGAAAAATTGTCTACGCAATATGTCTTTTTCTTAGGTTCTAATGCACTCCCGTATGTAATAACCAAAAAATAAGAAGAGGAAGTGAACAGACCGTTCTGTCACCTAGAGGAGGTCAATACCGTTGGCTAACTACATCCTTCTTCATGTAAGTTTAGAACAATATTGCATCAAAACCTGATTCGTCCTTCCAGTGGACGTCAATTTCCATCTGACCTACTACAAGCTGTTGCCTGGACTTTGACCGTCACTCCCTCTCAGAAACATACCGTTTCGCTCACAGAACGGGAATTCTCCGCAACGCATTGCACACCTGAGCGTCCAGCACATGGATTCCAAACCCTAGACGGTACTGCAGATGAGAGGAACCAAACCATCTAAGAATGAAGGCAAGGACTTCTTCACATCGAGCGTATTAATTTTCTAAACCAACCCACAACTGCTGTAAGATGCTGGGAAATACTACGATGTTGGTGATCTACTCTAGACTTCGGACTTTGCGTTCATTTCTGATGACGGTATCTATCAATAACATATGACTAATCCTGTTTTGATGTCAATGTGGTGAATGTTGTCACACAAACAGCTGTTGTATCATCCCGGGACTCTGCAGCAATCTGATTTTTTGACCTGATCATGGCAGCGTCCGGCCTTACAGCGCTTTTACAGACAGGCAACATATCTGGCACCGATGCAGACCGTCTTAAGAGGTTGGGTCTCACGGATGCAGCCGTATGGAGATTCAGTTCTAACAAGCTAACGGTAATTCTTTGCGGGTAGGGGAACGTATTTTCTCCATGACGGTCCGGGTTCTCCTCTGTGTCTTGTAGACAGTAAACCCGCCTTGGATTGATATTTTCTTGCCACCAGATATCGCGCTATAATGTTGCAGAGACTTATCTTCCGGTGCTCCAAGGGTGGTAACACCAATCTCCCTTTTGTGAAGTCTCTGCTCTCGTAGACCTAAACATATTATTCGAGGCACCTTTAGTCGGCACCAAAATTACCAGATTTCCATCTGCACTTCCACGGGTTCGACTGGTTCAATGTCTAGAATAAGTTGGATTCCCCCACAACCTTGTTAATAAGTTTCCGTGAGATAGACAACGCTCTTGACTCCGCTTGGACATTTAAGGCTTTGGAACAGGCCGTAGGACAACTGTCATGAACCAAGTACAGTACAACGCTTCTGATTAACTGTAAGGAATCAAAAGCAATCGTCAGGAGAGGTCCAGCCTGTACGATAATTTTTCCAACTTCATGAACCCGCAGAAGAGACTTGCGGCAGAGTGACGTACGACTCCCAAAATTTCTTGAAAGACGAGAGGATAGGTAGAACAGGAGATTGGGAGCATTCAGAAATGTGTCCTCGTGCTTTTCCCTGCACGAGGTACTCTGTAGAGTAGTGAAGATAATACTGCAAGAATATCTCTAAATACTGACCACAGCCATGTTACGAGAGCCTCGAGTTATCAAAAAGTACGTCAGCTTGATCAAATAAATCTAGTACATGACCCCAGAGGGAAATCTGGCTCGCGCAGTACAAGAGTGTGAGTGCTTTGAAGCATCCCATCAACTTACCTCTTTCGTTCCTAAATTGACAGAGAAGGGGGGCAAAAAATTCTTCGTAGAACTATTAAACAAAGAAGGCCAGCCTGCTCAGACACAAATTTGTTCCTGAGGAGCCTGGGCGTCAGAACACTTCAGCACATGCACCACCTTAAAAAATTACTAAGATTATGCTAGCTGTACTAGTACACGCTCGACGCAGAGAAGCATGGACGCTCAGACGTTGCACAGCTTGCATTACCTTTAGAACTCAAAAGACCACGGGATCTTTAACAATGGGACAAGTCTGGTTGAGACTTGAATCACCTGCACAGCTCGAAATCTTCTGCCACCCTCTGGAAGGAGATACTTTTAATAAGAAAAAAAAGAAGTCTTCTTCTCAATCTCTTATCACGAAACTACAGCCTCCTAGGTAGCGATGATCCGAACTCTTCACGTGCTTTGAGGTCGTAGATACTCTTTAAAAGGGAGTACATGGTGTGGGCGTGCAATCCCCGGTAGAAAATCCTCATGTCGTTCTCGTCACTCCGGGAACAGGGCAGCTGTACATTTTGCAAGCACTTCATGTTGAGCACCTTGATCAGAAACGGCCGTAAACCAAATTCGAAGTCCTCAATGACCAGCTGATTTGAAGTCCAGATGATGTTCAGAGTGTTGAGTTTGGGGCATTTGGCAATCACTGCTCCGGCATCCTCTGTAAGCCAATCCTCATTGCATATGTACAGGGCCAACGAAGCAAGAAGAGGCAGGACGGTGATGTCTTCCAGAAGGGAGAGCAGGACGTTTTTGGGAACTCTGGTGGTAAATGTTATAGACAGAGATGGAAGTGTAGATGACAAGGTCAGGAAACCTAGAGATGAGGGGCACCAATTCTGAATAACTATTCCCAGATGCTTCAAGTTCGGACACGACTCCAGCCACAGCTCTGAAAATACTTCGGCTTTGATATTGCTCGTGAGAGTCAAATCTAGACGGTGTAAATGGGGCCATCCGCTCAAACCAGATAGTGAATCCACAGAATTATTGACCATCAGCCGTAAAGCAGTCAGGGAGCGGGACATGGGCTTGATGGCATTCAGCATTGCTTTCACACGAATTTTCAGAAAGCACAAGGAAAGAGAAGTCAACGTAGCTGCTTGAGCAACCTGCGCTAGTCCTCGATCAGTGACCCGCTTGCAGTCCAGAATACGCAGAGTGGTGAGTTGAGGACATGCGTTGACGGCATTCAGAAGGTCCTGATCGCCTAAACTCTCACAAGATCCGAAGGTGACTTCAGTCAGGTTCTTGCAGCTCAAAATGCCTCTAATTTCGGTGTCCAAGAAGTACAACACCAAAGAACGGATGTTTGCTCCCATTCCTAACAGACAGTCCATCCGCAGACCTGTGATCGACGAAGGGATGTGTCCTAGAGATATATGGAGCTGTATATCAGGGAACTCTGCAACCATTTTTACAAGCGTCTGAAGGCATCGTCGGGCACTCTCGGCACCAAAGTCTCGCTCCGAACCTATGTACAGGAACAGACGTAGCTTCCTAAGGTTTCTACAATGGTTGGCCAGAGTCAGAAACCCCTTTCCCGTGAATTGGCGAAGATGGATGGTGATGCACAAGGACTCGAGACGAGTGCTCGCCTTGGCTACTATCTCCAAATCCAGATCCTTCCAGACCGGAATAGTTTCGAGGTTTAACGACTGCAATTGTAAAGATTCAAATTTGTTCATTGTCAAAGTCAGGTTGTCACACGACAGATTCCTAGCGTCCAAATCCTTGATGCGCCTGAACGTCTCCAGCACCGTTTGCAACTGCGGGTGCGTTTGGACATCGCCTCGGTTGACGAATGCCAGATTTTCAACATCTGGCCAGATCCGGCCCAGGATTTTGATGCTCTCATCATTCACAGTCATCACCTTCAGATTGCGCACATTGGGGAAAGCCCTGGCCAGCCTCACCTGGTGGATCTTTTCGGGCGGAAAACAGGGTACATCGCTCGGCAGTAAGGTCAAAGTCGATAAATCAAGATTGGTCACGTAACTGAAACACCTCGGCACCAGACCCAGGTGCCGTTGGAGGCCCCGCAGAGCCAAGCTCGTCCTCGACTGCCGTTCATGAAGTCGGAAGGCTCGGCACACTTCGGACGTGCGGTTTCTACAGGCCACAGACTGAATCATGGACAGTATGTAAGCGATGGTCGTCCATGGCAGAACGGCAATCGATGGCACTCCAGTGCGGAACGGCTGCACGCTTATCATCATGATGTCACGCCAGCAAGCTCAACCTGGGGCTGATAGTGGAAGACCATTAACTTCTCCTCTTCCTCTGGCTCTCTGGCTTTCTTCTTCTCCGCACCTCATCCCGCAACCTAGCTCCTCCTGCTTCTTGACTTCGATCATTTGTCAGTCACTCTGTTACTTTCTCGCTGCTGCTGCTGGGACTTCCTCATCCAGACTGAACCAGACTCGAGAAAGGAGCACATCCAGCATGTACAGTCTCGAGCTCCTATCATCGGATGATATACAACGTTGTCGAAATACAGAGTGGAGAAAGTCCATTGACCCAAGTTGCATCCCGGTAGACTCAAAAGGTCGATTCTATACCCAAGGACAGAGCATAGCGTAGCATATATCACCTGCCTTCTTCGAGATTGTACTCCTTCCGTGCCTGCCCTCCTGTCGATGCAAAAAAGAAGGACCAACTCCCAGGCTGTATTCCTTGATGCTCATGAGAACTTTTAGTTCCCAAGCGCGGAAAATAGACCCCTCTGGCGTCTGGTCTTCGAACCCAGCTTCAATGATCCTACCTCCAACACAAAGGAACACACAAAAGACACAAAAAAAGATAAGAGATTCAACACTTTTTTGGAAAGAGCAACAATATATGTACTAGGTGTTTGACCCAAAGGGTGACTCGCTGCAGGATTTGTACTACTACTGATTAGTTGTTCTCACACACCAAGATCATGGTGCTCAACTACGGGGCGGGACCCAGAGCCTCGTTGAAAGGGGTGAATGGCAGGTGCAGCAGTACGGGACAAATTCACAAGCGCACGCACACACAGCAATAAAATACTAGTAACGCCAATCTGAACCCCCGAGTGTTAGACAGACAGCGTCATGTGTAGCATATTGTAATCCTATTCTCAAATGAGGTTCGAACGTCACACCGGATGGCGTATGTTGCCCAAAGTTTCCCGGATTGAAGGCGTACCAGACAAGCCATCTACATTTCCCCAACTGCACTGCACTGCACTGGACTGCGATTCTCCGTATTCAGACTTTGCTCCTACGGATACTCTGCTCTGAGTCTACTACAATCCCCTCCATATGCAGATGCTCCTCCCGCTAAACAATATACTTTTACAAGAAAAAACAACTTGCTGGACATGATGATGAGGCGTGAACAGCAGCATTCTCGTTACCTGAATCGCATCTTCCTGCACTGTTTACGGCAAGCCGGGCCACTCTTCCATCGCAAGCGTTAGAATTAGACCTGCCCACTTCCGACTATGCGAGTCCTTTGAGAAATGCGTGTCACGAGTACGTCATGCTCGGCAGCATGGACATAATTCCATGGCCAATTTCGCTATTCGGCGTCACGTTCTCCATCCTCAGAAAGCATCTGAGGCAGGCAGAGAGGGAGTAAAAGAGAAGGAGGAGCTCAATTCACCACTCCTGGAAAGACACTGCAGTGTGGCTGTCAAGACCCTCATCCATGTGACATGGACGGATCCTGACGGTGAAACGCAAAGTTGTCAGAATCCTCGTCCAGATCCATTTGCGCGTTGCAGATTGCAGGGTTGCATGTTGCTGCTGTCCCTGCTCGAGTGCCCCGCAAATGAAAAGCTTCGTGCATGGTGGTGAGCCATAGTCGGAAGCCCACATGGTAGAAGGAGCGAGGAAGTACAGTATATTGTAAAGAATTGACTCCAACAATCTTGGGGAATTTCCGGATTGTCCTTGTCGCTTTTAACCGGGAAAAAGAACTCCCTCCCGCAGCTCACAAATTCTTAATTACATAGCTTGTTGCAAAAAACCCAGAGCTACAATGCGGGTGACATCTGGACCAAATACAACACATGTTTAATGTGATGCGCTCTTTCCTTTTCTCCATCTCGCTGGGGACTCACAAGAAGGAGAGGGCACTGTAATTTGGCACGATCGATCCCAGGAGTCGTCATCTCCATGATTGCGTCAGAGTGCCGGAACCCTAGACCGCACATAACCATAGGGTGTCTTGATCTAAAGTGGACTCATGAAGCACTTTCTACGCTGTAGTGTGGCAGCAGCCTACAGATTCAGAATTCCGAAACTCAATCTAGAGCTCTTGTCATTCGAAGTGTACTTCTGGCATGATCCCCCGAATCTGAGGCATATACCTGACGCGGAGGATTATTTCTAGCCATGTCCTTACCCGACAAGAGGCCCTGCACAGTTCACAACCTCATGAAGTTTTGATGGTCTTTTTTAAAGTCCTTCTGGCGTTCTTAATAGATATTTTTAAGTCCCTTAGAGGTCGTACAGCTTGAGGCCAACAATGGACCAACAAGAGAATGAACGAGGGATGTGATGGTTGGGAGGGATGTTCCGAGCGAGTGAAGGAGATTTAGGAACCAGGAATAAGGCACTTAAGTACTGAACTCAAATGGGGTATGTTATCATTGCGCATGGGAAGATAATCGTTAAGTACACCCTTCATTGCAAAACAGGGGACTTGAAATCAAAACGTTTGGTCGATTCGAAGCTCATGTCCGGCATACGAAGAGTTATCCGTCTCCTACAGCTATAAACCTCTCGTGGTACCGTTATGGTACCTTTTCAATGTAATGTTACGTGGTCACGGCAGACATATCGCTTTCCCATCCTGGAAAACAGTGCTGCTCTTTATATCTTTAAAACCAGGAAATATGGCAACGTATTCTGTTGTTCGACTTCAGGCTTTGCCCCTCGAATCTAAAAAAACTGGAATATACTTCCCCTCGAGGATTCAACAGAATCTTTCATCTCATGGATTGAGGAATTTGGGGTGTTATTCAAAGCAATAGTACAGTACGTATGGGATCGGGAAGACATTCCGCTTTCACACCACCGGTGCCGATTCTGGAAATTTGCAACCCAATTTCGAAAGTCGATTCGATACTCGAACTCGAAGACCCCGGAATATCCCTTTTCTTGAGCCGACCGCCACCACACCTCATAATAACCAGCAAAATGTGGGGAAACTTTTCTATGCGATGTCATAGGATCAATCACGGGAGGGAGTCGTACTCCAGAACGGTGCATACACGATCCTGTACATTTTGCCTTTGCAGGTTCCCTGGTATCGTAAAGAGCGCTCGGCCTTACAATCTTTGTGCAACAAAAGCTGCACCATCATTTGGCAGCTATACTGAAAGTTCAACAAACTGCACTACTGTCTCCGATGAGTCCGGTCTCCCAGATCTATGTCAACATGTGCACCAAGGCAGGAATTGCAGACATCATCGCCCTCGTCAATCTTGGAGCAGTCGGCCTCCGAAGCCCCCACGCGGTGGAGGATTTTCTTGGAGGCCAGCGTCTGGAAAGGCTCGAATCCAACAATTGGAAAGACTCCGACGATACGGTACGTCTTCTACAGAACTAAGCGCGGGGCCGCTGGCACATTCTGGCGGGGGAGCTGGTGGCAACTTGGAACGCCTATCTGGGGTAGATTTCCAGCCACATGGATCTGGTTGACTACGGTGTGTAGCTGTGGTGTTGTCACGGCACGCCCAAAGCTCAGCACTCAGGCCTTACTAGCCGGGTTCTAATTTTCCCCGGAAGATATCGAATTTCCGGCGGCAGCACAACCGTTTAGATTTAAATGCGTCCTGGGTCGCCCATCTTCCTAAATGCCGTGGCCGTCCCTTCGTAGGATGCTGATGTTCCCAGGTTATTACGGGAGATATATATCGCTAGTTTGTGAGGGAGAACTGGAACATTCTCATCTTGATTTGTTTCAGAAAGAATGGACTTAGAGGTATTGGGAGACCTTTTTTCATATATAGATTTCGGTACACTGGGGTTAGACTCGATATCCTTATGATAAATGAGAATATCTTGTTTTAGTAATTTAGCGATCCGTTCATTGGGCCTGCTCACGTGTGGTTCCTTTGGACTCTCATACTTTGAGGAAATTACAGCCTTCACACCTTTATTCAACCATGCCAGTTCACATATGCGAGTCACAATGCCCACTCTTTCGTGCCGCACATATTGAAGTGGTTCCCCCTTGGATATGGTCTCTCTAGCTGACAGAAAGCTCCTGGCAGAATTAATGGAAAAAAAAAACTTACTTTTAATCAACTGACAAAGAATAAATTCATTGAATACAGTTTTACGCCACCTTATTCTCAGAGACTCATATCTTCACCAAGGTATTTTATATATAAGAACTCTGAATCACGGCTTATGTGGCGACACAGTTCGTTACCTAGGTGTGGCATATTATGGTCAAGATCACGTGTACTGCTATGAAGACGGTAAGACTGTTAGAGCCTGTAGCCTCGTTGAGAAATCTGGGGTAGAGTTCTAACTAGTTCTCAATTCACTTCCAGTTCTTGAAGAACAACGGTTATAGTGGTTGTTGCATCAATCTGGAATATGTGAAGCTGAAAGTACATTAGACTCGACTTTACTTTTGATTTAAGTACGTAAAGTAGTAGTATATTCTTGATTGTGTGTGAAAGATTGTTGTGATACATTTGACAAACCATTTGCAGTCATAAAAATGTATGCTGTGATATACAGTATATACATATAATATCACATCCAAAATAAAATTTTATATGTTTCATAGGCTTTAGCACAGTAATGTATTCAATTGTCTTAAAGTAGTAGCATTTTTCATACAGTAACCTTTGTCAGTTCAAATCACATTGTAATTGGAGTGAAATATTTTTTGAATAAATTTTGTATATATTTCTAACAGCAACTATCATCTGATAATATATCTATTTAAAAATATATATTTTAACATTATGATAGTTAATTCAAAATTCTCACACCAAATAGCACATTATATATTCTAAAAGTCAATTGAAACATAATTTTCTGGTTCAGTATTTTTATTTTATTTATATATATATATATATATCTATATCTATTTATTTATTTATTTGTAAATACTTCAAAAAAAAAATGAAATTAATATTGAAAATTTTAAATTTAAAAAAAGATATTAGATATAATTTAAATCATATTCCAATAGAATTTTTAAAAAATGTATACAGAAATTTCATGAATATGTGTATATGTAATTTAAATTATAATCTAATAGAATTTTTTTAATATTTTATAATATTTATAAAAAATATTTTTAAAAAAAAATGAAGTAAATTTTTAAAATTTCACTTCAAAAAACATAGAAATATTCTCATACTGGTTTTATGTGATATAAAATTGAACTTTGTTCCAAAATTATTGAATGAATAATTCAAAATACCGAAAATTATAACTTCTTTGATCGGTTTATTTTAAAAATGATGACTAGATATTATTATTTTGAATTGATATTATTATTCTAAAAGAATTCCAAAAATTTTTAATTAAAAGAAAAGTTTTAAATTTTAGTTTCAAAGGATGTAAATTAGCAAGTGAAAATTATAATGAAATTGAAAGAATATTATCAGATATTCAATTCAAATATATATTAAAAAATTTTAGTTTATATATGTAAAATTAATTTTTAAATTCTTTTTATCATTATAAATTTATAATAGAGTTTTAGGTTATATTCATATATTTCACATGCTGTTTTTATCAATCATTATTTAAAATTATTCTAAATTCTTACTTGAATTTTTTTTTCAAAATTTATATTCTATTAATATACAAAGAAAATATGTCAACTATCTATTCATTGCCAAATAAATCATTAATGTTTGAACTGTGAGTAAGTGTATTCTTAATGTCGGCAAGTAATCTATAGTGATTGTAAATATGATCAATTTGGTAACTATAATTCTTATAAAAATTAATGTGTTTTGAAATTTTGATTCATTTTATTGTCGATTTTTTTTTTTTTTAATAATATTTCTTTTTGATTTATTAATGTAAATCATTTTCATTAAATTTTTATCAGAACAAAACGAGCAATTTTACTAGCCGCATTGTTTAGCTATCTGATATTGAAATTTTATCATAATTTAAAAAAATTTATATTTTTAATGAGTCAATATCTAATTTTTATATGTTGTTTAAAGGAGCCAATGAAAGTATATTCATAATGATTAGCAAATTATTAAAACCATCTTATAATTTAAAAAAAATTCTTGAATAATTATTAAAAAAATCATGCATTGTGCTAATACTGCGTGTATGAGTGAGAACAATCACTTGCACATGATTTTTTTGTCTTGGACTCAAAACCAGAATGAAGGCAGGGATAAAAAAACAAGTTAATTTGTATCTCTCCACATGAGCGAAGGTGTATGGTAAACTCTGTGCACTGTATCTCAGACAAGTGCAATATTTTCTCCAAACTCCAACAGAGCAAGATTGGGGCATAAGATATTCCCGCAAATTTGCAGCTTGTATGCGGTTACCAAGTTTCACCTACTCTGTGTATTTTTGTGGAGTACGTACTACGCGGTAACCATGCCGGAATCCAGGGTTTGCATTTACAGGGGTGCACTTATCCATGCCCGACTCCATATGCAATGACTGTAAAATTTCAGTTGTAGGTTATTAGAGCATATCCAAGGTATCAGCTTTAGGTTGGACGAATGCTCCTATACAACTTCAAGATTGCCAATTCCTAATCTCTGATCTAGTATGAAGCTGACATTGCAACAATTAGAGGGCGAGACCGGAAAATGATGAATTTAAAAATTGACCTCTCTTGCCCAATCTGAGTGGCTTGTGTCGTTCTGGAACATGTAATGTCAAAGGAAAAGATTGCTTCACGGATTAAACTCTCAAAACTCAGGAAAGAAATCACCCGTCTTGGGATCAAACTCCTGAAACAAGACTACGCAATATGTCCACTTGTTATGAGGATGACAGAATTGGTGAATCAACGTCAACCACTTGCTTGTAAACTTCGGTCTGTCTCATTGCTGTTCTTGTTCTTCGTATACTTCCAAGCGACTCGAATGTATTCTGATCCGAAATATATATTTCGAAAGCGACCTATAACCCAATTTCCAAATGATTTGGAAGAAAGAAAGTCACTCAGTGAAATGGACCCCAAGCACATATGCGGATGCCTACGGTTGGTACTTGCCAGCTTCCAGAACATTCGATTGGAACACGGTGGGTAAACACTATACAGTTTGATCGTCCTAGCTTGAGTGAGCTGCAACCAAGTTACAGCATGAAATTCAGAGTTCACTTTACATTCGCACTCGCATCTTCTGGGTCCGCAGGCTGCAGTTTGTCACTCTGTGTGGGGCATACCGACTCAGAGAATGATTCAAAGCTCAATTCACTTCGTCCCAGTCCCATAAGGTGTTTACTCTATATCCCACAACACCATCCAACGGATCAGATTTCATTCTACCGATCACCACCCCGCCGACTAGAACTGAACTCGAATAGCACTTGAGCAGACATCTCTACCAGTTCATGATGAACTGAAGATGGTTAGATTTATCCTCTACATGTGTCTTTCTTTTTGTCCTCTCAGATCTGCATATGCGCTTTCTATGTAGCAGACGGCTGCACCCAGAAACAAAACGAGGGAGCTATGTACCGACTGCGAAAACTTCTCCTTGAACTACAGCAATCAAATGGATCATGAAATTGTCTGCTGCAGAGTCCGATTACATCGTCATCAGACTCTTGGAACCACAAGTATAATCAAACAGATTCGTCCATTATCAACTGCAGAGGCTGATTACTCGCCATCAGAATCCCGGGGCTACTGGGATCAAACTGACCTTAAAACTGTAAGCTGCAGAATTGGTATAGGCCTGTGCAAAGCGAGTGCAAGAACTTGAGTGTCGTTTGGACACGAAGAGGCGCAGCGCTTAGAAGTGAAGAACGTGCTCGATGGACGAGTGGGGGAAAAAAATTAAAGCACGAAAAGAGGACGATGTGTTGCAGGGAATTCACAAGGCCTGCTGCTGCTCTGGGGTTCTCCCGGAGGGAGATTTGGCTCGAAGATGGCAGCAAATCAGCGAAGATTGCAAGCTGGTCCAAATGCAGCTGCTGGCGCGGAGCAGCAGAATGCGGATCGAGCTGTGGAAAATTTCACGGCACAGTACGATCGTCAAGGTCCGGAAATCCCACCGGAGGTTCCACGCTTTTTCAATCTTCAGATAGGCGACTGGAACATGAATCAGTACGGCTCGATGATTCCCGAGGCCGAGAGAGCACGCAGGCTGAGACAAGGAGAGACGCTGGGCTCCACTCTTCCTTACCAGTTCTACGATATTGACTCCCTAAATGCAGAAATTCAGCCGCAGATGATGGAATACAATCTGAAAAACATGATGTCCGACCAAATCAACCTGCAGTTGTGCGAGAGGGAGGACGAGTACGAGGCCAATTCCGAGGCCGACAGAAAGACGAGGCTGCAGGAGGCCCAGCGCGCAGTGCTAGCTGCAGAAGCTTCTGAAGAGGCTGCAAGAAAGGCTCTCGAAGAGAGAGTAGAGGCCCTCGCTGTCAGAACGGAGCTGCAAGAAAACCAGAGAGCTGCTCTCGAGGCCGAGTTCCTGGCCGCGAGAAACTCCCCCGTCCCGCAGTGGAGTCCTGGAGAAAGCCCCCAAGAGTATAGACGGCGAGTCCAACTCAGGCGATGGAGGAACCAAATGCAGAGGCTGAAGATGCAAAGCACAGCATCCGGTCCTTTCCACATTCCAGCACCACCAGCCCCGGACTCAAATTCCTATCAGCCTCCACCTCCGGGACTATACGGCCTGATCGAACTGCCTGGCGACCGCCAACCAGCAGCAGCACCGAGTCAGGGAGGTTCCACCCAGAGCATCGAAACTCAGAACGGACCGAGAATCCTGCGCATGGAGCACCACCCCCAGCCAGCAGAAACCCACTACTTCGATCCCGAAGCCTGCACTCGAAGAACGACCCAGCACTGGAAAGGGGACCCATACCAGACAGTGCATCCGTATTTGGGAAAGCTGAACGAGGCAGGTCCCAAATATGCAAACTGGAGTCCACACCCTCATCTATGCGACATGGAAACGCTATCGAAGAGGTTTGGAAGCTGGAGGGGCTCACAGGCCCTGGAAATCGAGCCTCAGGTAAACACAGGTAATCTCAGTGGTGAGAGGCTTAGATTAGGATGGGGTTCTGAGTATGGCAATGTTCGTTACCCCCCAGTAGGATTGTGCAACGAGCAGCAACCCTTCCCCACCGAGCATCCCGGGCACGTCTGTAGAGTAGATTATCACCATGACAAATACCCGTGTGAGTACAAGTGTGCTGCTGGTATCACACTCTCAAGCTTAAACCCTTCCTGGCCTACCACATCCAGGCCTGGTATGCCTTGGTACTCCATGCAGGGACTGAGGCCAGAGCATCAGCCCCAGCCCTTCAGCTTGAAGCCAGACATGCCGCCTGCAGGGCTCTCAACGGAGAACAATGTCTCGTTGTCCTACCGTAATCACCCACGGAATATAATGGATCCGGGCCTTAAAAATATCGTCCTCTCGAAGACCATGGGCCAGTTCACTGGTCCTAACTTCGGTCCCCAGCCTGGAGATATTATGATCGTCCAGAAACCTAGGTGCAGTCCCAATAGGGATCGAGGCTACGTTTCGTTTTGCAGCCAGGAGTCTTTGCAGCACAAATGGATGCCGGGCGATCAGGTAGTGCGGGTGGGTAAGTTTATGGATGGTAGGTGGAGGTTCCATGGGCACTTGAAGATGTTTAAGCTTATAGATGCTTGTTCGTTTCGCTGGATGATCATAGGGCTCGTGGAAAGAGATCGTTGGTTCTGTCGCATAAACAAACCGTGCACTCAGAGAATAGCCACGGGTGTTTTGGGTTTCTGGCCTCGTCGAGGTGATTTGCTTCTCAAAGCACTCTCTATGAACGACCCTTCGCAGTTAGACTGGGTGGTAGTTCCTGGGACGGGCCCGACTTTCAAACCCAACCAGGGAGATGTGATTTTGCGTGCTTCTATAGACTGCATTCAGTCGGGAGATATGGCTGGGTCGGTGGAGATGTATGTCTTTGATGGACTAGGAGTGGGTTGGGTGTACATGGGAAGAGACGACTGCAGGATAAACTCAAGCGGTCAGGACATGCTCAGGTAGCTGTATAGTGAGTCCCAAGCTGCGTCTGTCATCGAGATCATCGTACGAGTATTTGACAAGCTGGGCTTGTCTAGTACACTGCTCAGACCCAAGTTTAGAAACTAGGTGAACGATCGGTTCATTCACTGATGATGAACCACCGCTTTATATTTTTTCTGCTTACGGGATGAGCCGGAGCTTACATGTAATGGATCAACCGCAGTTCGTTTTTTTCCTACTTCGAGCCCAGTTCTAGAGGTTGAGATGGTAAGATTCTGTGAACGTCAAAGTAAGCAGCAGCAGCTTCCCCAGCTGCAGAAATTCTTCTTTCCTTACTCCTTCAGATAGGGGAGTGTGATAATGGGAGATATTACTGAGGTTGTCCCATCACGATGTGTGCGTGTAGGGCATGGCATTGAAAGCCATGCGTGAAGGTGGTTATTCTGAGGATGTCCGGTCATGACTACCTGAAACTGCAGTAGGCCTGATTAAATGACAAATTACGAATTCCTTATCGGAGCCATAGGTTTGTGTCTGGAGGAGCAAAGCATACATACTGCAATATTGACAGAATTTGGGGTGTACAAGAAGGGTTTAAAGACGGTCTTTTAAAAAGGCAATGAAGTTTTGATAGTCTCAGAGTGGATCTGCGAGGTCCACTCTCCGAGGGGTTTCTTTCATCTTGGATCTCGATTCTTCTGCTCAGGTTATTACAGGTTCTCAAAAGATCACATGCGCCAGCGCGTTGAGAGCTGGTAACTTTTTAACGGGGGTTTAATTTGAGCACCCTTTACACAAACCACCAATTCTGAGTAAGGCTTCCTTTGACCATCAATTAGCTAAGTTTTGATGCTTTTGAGATGTCTGGAAGGATTTGAATGCCATACGTTACTGCAAATTACTATAATTCATAGTTTTCATTCTCAACTACATGCAAAATTTGAGTGCAAAGCACCATCCTCTTGACTTTATTTAATGAGGAAATCGGATTGAAGTTACCATTGTTAGCTTCACATTACGAACAAACAATCCATGATTTGCTTCCTCCCATTTTCAGTATAAATTTTGTGATTTCGATTCATCATCGTGAATCCAGCAACAGCCGTGTGGCTCACTTCTGAATCACATCTTAAGAATCAGAGTAGACTTCAATGATAAGTAGTAATTAGTTGGGAACGTAACATTCTCTTACCAGTTATAGATGAAAAGAGGTTCATGCATTAAACGCTAACAAGGAGTACGTTCCTCAAACTGTTGTCAACTTTACAATTAGAAATGTCGAGAATTACAACTTTGCTGAAGTGTAGAAATGTGACAATTCTGAAATAGACGGAGAAGCCTGAGAGTTCTTGCATTGCGTTAGTGATCCGCGCACACACACCCTCGAATTGTTAAGAAGTTTGAGACATCCCGATCATGTCAGCTAAGCTTTACTATCAATCCAGTCACCACGTGAATCATGGATATGTGCTGCGGGTACAAGTCCTGCCTGGGGTGCTACTCTTTCGTGTTTTATGGTGTTTTTATGGAAAAACATGTGACTGCATGTACAGAGAATGTATCGACTGTGCAAAGTTGCCGGAGTATGATTTCTAGATGATTTCCTCGCGTCTCGTTGTGTGAATGGCCCAGTAGCTCAATGCAAGAGCCTCCCAACTCATGGATCTCTACTGCGGGTTCAATCCTGCCTGGGCTGCAACTCTTTCGTGTTTTATGGTGTTTTTATGGAAAAACATGTGACTGCATGTACAGAGAATGTATCGACTGTGCAAAGTTGCCGGAGTGTGATTTCTAGATGATTTCCTCGCGTCTCGTTGTGTGAATGGCCCAGTAGCTCAATGCAAGAGCCTCCCAACTCATGGATCTCTACTGCGGGTTCAATCCTGCCTGGGCTGCAACTCTTTCGTGTTTTATGGTGTTTTTATGGAAAAACATGTCACTGCATGTACAGAGAATGTATCGACTGTGCAAAGTTGCCGGAGTGTGATTTCTAGATAATTTCCTCGCGTCTCGTTGTGTGAATGGCCCAGTAGCTCAATGCAAGAGCCTTCCAACTCCTGGATCTGAATTGCGGGTTCAAGTCCTGCCTGGACTGCAACTCTTTGTAATTTATGGTGTTTTTATGGAAAAACATGTCACTGCATGTACAGCAAATGTATCGACTGTGCAAAGTTGCCGGAGTGTGATTTCTAGATTATTTCCTCGCGTCTGGTTGTGTAAATGGCCCAGTAGCTCAGTGCAAGAGCCTCCCAACTCATGGATCTCTACTGCGTGTTCAAGTCCTGCCTGGGCTGCAACTCTTTTGTAATTTATGGTGTTTTTATGGAAAAACATGTCACTGCATGTACAGCAAATGTATCGACTGTGCAAAGTTGCCGGAGTATGATTTCTAGATGATTTCCTCGCGTCTCGTTGTGTGAATGGCCCAGTAGCTCAATGCAAGAGCCTCCCAACTCATGGATCTCTACTGCGGGTTCAAGTCCTGCCTGGGCTGCATCTCTTTCGTGTTTTATGGTGTTTTTATGGAAAAACATGTGACTGCATGTACAGAGAATGTATCGATTGTGCAAAGTTGCCGGAGTGTGATTTCTAGATGATTTCCTCGCGTCTCGTTGTGTGAATGGCCCAGTAGCTCAATGCAAGAGCCTCCCAACTCATGGATCTCTACTGCGGGTTCAAGTCCTGCCTGGGCTGCAACTCTTTTGTAATTTATGGTGTTTTTATGGAAAAACATGTGACTGCATGTACAGAGAATGTATCGACTGTGCAAAGTTGCCGGAGTGTGATTTCTAGATTATTTCCTCGCGTCTGGTTGTGTAAATTGCCCAGTAGCTCAATGCAAGAGCCTCCCAACTCATGGACCTCTACTGCGGGTTCAAGTCCTGCCTGGGCTGCAACTCTTTTGTAATTTATGGTGTTTTTATGGAAAAACATGTGACTGCATGTAAAGAAAATGTATCGACTGTGCAAAGATGCCGGAGTATGATTTCTAGATTATCTCCTCGCGTCTGGTTGTGTGAATGGCCCAGTAGCTCAATGCAAGAGCCTCCCAACTCATGGATCTCTACTGCGGGTTCAAGTCCTGCCTGGGCTGCAAATCTTTTGTGTTTTATGTTGTTTTTATGGAAAAACATGTCACTGCATGTACAGAGAATGTATCGACTGTGCAAAGTTGCCGGAGTGTGATTTCTAGATGATTTCCTCGCGTCTGGTTGTGTGAATGGCCCAGTAGCTCAATGCAAGAGCCTCCCAACTCATGCAACTCTTTTGTGTTTTATGGTGTTTTT
Organism: Marchantia paleacea; assembly: GCA_014180765.2. Lineage (NCBI taxonomy): Eukaryota > Viridiplantae > Streptophyta > Marchantiopsida > Marchantiales > Marchantiaceae > Marchantia > Marchantia paleacea. Next base: position 2,505,648 of record MUAA02000067.1, read on the forward strand.
ATGGAAAAACATGTGACTGCATGTACAGAGAATGTATCGACATTCCAAAGATGCCGGAGTGTGATTTCTAGATGATTTCCTCGCGTTTCGTTGTTTGAATGGCCCATTAGCTCAATGCAAGAGCCTCCCAACTCATGGATCTCTACTGCGGGTTCAAGCCCCTTGGGCTGCAACTCTTTGGTAATTTATGGTGTTTTTATGGAAAAACATGTCACTGCATGTACAGAAAATGTATCGACTGTGCAAAGTTGCCGGAGTGTGATTTCTAGATTATTTCCTCGCGTCTCGTTGTGTGAATGGCCCAGTATCTCAATGCAAGAGCCTCCCAACTCATGGATCTCTACTGCGGGTTCAAGTCCTGCCTGGGCGGCAACTCTTTTGTGTTTTATGGTATTTTTATGGAAAAACATGTCACTGCATGGACGGAGAATGTATCGACTGTGCAAAGTTGCCGGAGTATGATTTCTAAATTATTTCCTCGCGTCTCGTTGTATGAATGGCCCAGTAGCTCAATGCAAGAGCCTCCCAACTCATGGATCTCATTGCGGGTTCAAGTCCTGCCTGGGCTGCAACTCTTTTGTGTTTTATGGTGTTTTTATGGAAAAACATGTCACTGCATGTACGGAGAATGTATCGACTATGCAAAGTTGCCGGAGTATGATTTCTAGATTATTTCCTCGCGTCTCGTTGTGTGGATGGCCCAGTAGCTCAATGGAAGAGCCTCCCAACTAATGGATCATTACCGCGGGTTCAAGTCCTGCCTGGGCTGCAACTCTTTTGTAATTTATGGTGTTTTTATGGAAAAACATGTGACTGCATGTACAGAGAATGTATCGACTGTGCAAAGTTGCCGGAGTGTGATTTCTAGATGATTTCCTCGCGTCTCGTTGTGTGAATGGCCCAGTAGCTCAATGCAAGAGCCTCCCAACTCATGGATCTCTACTGCGGGTTCAAGTCCTGCCTGGGCTGCAACTCTTTTGTGTTTTAACGTGTTTTTATGGAAAAACATGTCACTGCATGTACAGAGAATGTATCGACTGTGCAAAGTTGCCGGAGTGTGGTTTCTACATTATTTCCTCGCGTCTGGTTGTGTAAATGGCCCAGTAACTCAATGCAAGAGCCTCCCAACTCATGGACCTCTACTGCGGGTTCAAGTCCTGCCTGGGCTGCAACTCTTTTGTAATTTATGGTGTTTTTATGGAAAAACATGTGACTGCATGTACAGAGAATGTATCGACTGTGCAAAGATGCCGGAGTGTGATTTCCAGATGCTTTCCTCGCGTCTCGTTGTGTGAACGGCCCAGTAGCTCAGTGCAAGAGCCTCCCAACTCATGGATCTCTACTGCGGGTTCAAGTCCTGCCTGGGATGCAACTCTTTTGTAATTTATGGTGTTTTTATGCAAAAACATGTCACTGCATGTACAGAAAATGTATCGACTGTGCAAAGTTGCCGGAGTATGATTTTTACATTATTTCCTCGGGTCTCGTTGTGTGAATGGCCCAGTAGCTCAATGCAAGAGACTCCCAACTCATGGACCTCTATTGCGGGTTCAAGTCCTGCCTGGGCTGCAACTCTTTTGTAATTTATGGTGTTTTTATGGAAAAACATGTGACTGCATGTACAGAAAATGTATCGACTGTGCAAAGTTGCTGTAGTATGATTTCTACATTATCTCCTCGCGTCTGGTTGTGTGAATGGCCCAGTAGCTCAATGCAAGAGCCTCCCAACTCATGGATCTCTACTGCGGATTCAAGTCCTGCCTGGGCTGCAACTCTTTTGTAATTTATGGTGTTTTTATGGAAAAACATGTGACTGCATGTACAGAGAATGTATCGACTGTGCAAAGTTGCCGGAGTGTGATTTCTAGATGATTTCCTCGCGTCTCGTTGTGTGAATGGCCCAGTAGCTCAATGCAAGAGCCTCCCAACTCATGGATCTCTACTGCGGGTTCAAGTCCTGCCTGGGCTGCAACTCTTTCGTGTTTTATGGTGTTTTTATGGAAAAACATGTGACTGCATGTACAGAGAATGTATCGACTGTGCAAAGTTGCCGGAGTGTGATTTCTAGTTGATTTCCTCGCGTCTCGTTGTGTGAATGGCCCAGTAACTCAATGCAAGAGCCTCCCAACTTATGGATCTCTACTGCGGGTTCATGTCCTGCCTGGGCTGCAACTCTTTTGTGTTTTTTGGTGTTTTTATGGAAAAACATGTCACTGCATGTACAGAGAATGTATCGACTGTGCAAAGTTGCCGGAGTGTGATTTCTAGATTATTTCCTCGCGTCTCGTTGTGTAAATGGCCCAGTAGCTCAATGCAAGAGCCTCCCAACTCATGGATCTCTACTGCGGTTTCAAGTCCTGCCTGGGCTGCAACTCTTTTGTAATTTATGGTGTTTTTATGGAAAAACATGTGACTGCATGTACAGAAAATGTATCGACTGTGCAAAGTTGCTGGAGTATGATTTCTACATTATCTCCTCGCGTCTGGTTGTGTGAATGGCCCAGTAGCTCAATGCAAGAGCCTCCCAACTCATGGATCTCTACTGCGGGTTCAAGTCCTGCCTGGGCTGCAACTCTTTTGTGTTTTATGGTATTTTTACTGAAAAACATGTCACTGCATGGACGGAGAATGTATCGACTGTGCAAAGTTGCCGGAGTATGATTCCTTAATTATTGACTCGCGTCTCGTTGTGTGAATGGCCCAGTAGCTCAATGCAAGAGCCTCCCAACTCATGGATCTCATTGCGGGTTCAAGTCCTGCCTGGGCTGCAACTCTTTTGTGTTTTATGTTGTTTTTATGGAAAAACATGTCACTGCATGTACGGAGAATGTATCGACTGTGCAAAGTTGCCGGAGTATGATTTCTAGATTATTTCCTCGCGTCTCCGTGTGAATGGCCCAGTAGCTCAATGGAAGAGCCTCCCAACTCATGGATCTCTACTGCGGGTTCAAGTCCTGCCTGGGCTGCAGCTCTTTCGTGATTTAAGTTGTTTTTATGGATAAACATGTGACTGCATGTACAGAGAATGTATCGACTGTGCAAAGTTGGCGGAGTATGATTTCTAGATTATTTCCTTGCGTCTCGTTGTGTGTTTTATGGTGTTTATATGGAAAAACATGTCACTGCATGTACAGAGAATGTATCGACTGTGCAAAGTTGCCGGAGTGTGATTTTTAGATAATTTCCTCGCGTATTGTTGCGTGAATAGCGCCGCTCAATGCAAGAGCCTCCCAACTCATGGATCCCTACTGCGGGTTCAAGTCCTGCCTGGGCTGCAACTCTTTTGTGTTTTATGGTGTTTTTATGGGAAAACATGTGACTGCATGTACAGAGAATGTATCGACTATGCAAAGTTGCCGGAGTATGATTTCTAGATTATTTTCTCGCGTCTGGTTGTGTGAATGGCCTAGTAGCTCAATGCAAGAGCCTCCCAACTCATGGATCTCTCCTGCGGGTTCAAGTCCTGCCTGGGCTGCAACTCTTTTGTGTTTTATGGTGTTTTTATGGAGGAACATGTCACTGCATGTACAGAGAATGTATCGACTGTGCAAAGTTGCTGGAGTATGATTTTTACATTAATTCCTGGCATGTGGTTGTATGAATGGCCAAGTAGCTCAATGCAAGAGCCTACGAACATATGGATCTGTGGGTTTAGGTCCTGCCTGTGCTGCAACCAGTTTGTGTTTTATGTACGAACATGGGACTGCATGTATAGAAAATCTATCGAGTGGGCTATGGTGCTGGAGTTTGGTTTTTACTTGTTCGATGACACGAACTTTTACTAATTCCTGTCATCGAATTTGGTTGACAATGATGCAACATGTTGCTAAAAAGCTTTTCTCTGAATCTTTTACATCAGATATATCACAGAGTATAAATTTAAAAGATTTGTTATTCATTCATCACAACAAGTTTAATAAGACAAAAAATAGAACGATTCTCCACTGTATCATCTAATAATGTAAACGAAAATATTCAAATATTCTATAACCGATCAATCAACATTCTTGGATTCAAAGTCTGATATACACCGAACGATATTTCAATTAGTGTAAAAATAAACTAACTATAACATTTATTAGAATCCGATTAAAAAATTCCAGTCTAAACATACATGTATAATAGAAATCTCGTTTTTCATTTGCATGTACATTAAATATATACCAAGATAAGTAGTAATTTTAAGCCAATCTATAAATAACAAATTTCATCATAGAGAAAACCTAGATCTTCTTACCCTATGTCAACTAGTGGTCATGTACATGGAGTAAATCTCTCTACTTTCACTACGGTCAAACTTCATGACGAAAGAACTCTTTATATCATTTGAATGAGCTACAAGAAAATAGGGGTTTCAAAATACAACTCTAATTTGTTTACGGTAGTCCCTTAGGCTCATAGTTTTTCCGGGTAATGGGAAAACATATTGGGGTTTCACACAAAGTACAACCATAAACTTTTGGCTCAATCTTCCCATTTTGGAAACTTATATCATTCTCCAAATTTTGGAGTATTCTAAAGAGAACTATTTGTACTCGATTACCCGAAAAATATTTTGTAGATTCACAAGATTATCTCCAATTGGGAATCATGTGTATGGGAATATTCCATTACCGTATATTTGTTTTTGGCTCTATTATGAAACCCAATGACGTAAAATGAAAACTCTACTACGGCCAGTCTGACTCAAATCCTAAGAATGAGGTCCTGGCCCTTGCTGCTCTGTGACATCGGGCGTAGCGCACAAGCTCATCTCCTGACGACGAATTACAAACTCTTCTAGTGAATAAATAGGTTGGTTTAGATATTTCAGACCCTCTTCTAGGAATAATATTATCCATCACTGAGTGTTCAAGCCTTTCATAGGGAGTATAACATCCCAATCTATACAGTTAGAATGGACGTGCCATTCTGATATTTGCTCTTCGATGGTTAGTGCTATTGGTTCAGAGAATTGACGGTTTTTAATAGATCGGAGTGATCAGTAAATTTTTAAATTTATTTTTTTTAACATTCATGCAGTATACTTGGCTTTCAAAATGTTTGAAATTAATTACTTTTGTTAAAAAAACTCAATGTTAGATAGAAAATTTATTTTTTTATTCAATTTAGTATTTAACCCTTCAGAGGAATCAGCACTTATTTTGACTGAATTAAAGTCACTGAATTGGAGATTTTGTGTGGTAAACATGTGTACCTCAAATTTAACAAATGTTCATAACTCTTCTTGTTTTATTCTGCTTTGATTCTAAGTAACATAAATGGATACTCATATTAAATTAAGAAGTTTACAACAAATAGTTTACTTTTGTTGTGTTCATCATAAAGTTTTGAAATTTTTCATAATATCTAGATAAAAAAAATTTAAATTATTTTCAACAACAACACGATAATTTTTCTATAAAATATTTTTTTTTGACATTTACTTTGACATATATTAAGTTAAGAGCTTTATTTTTTCTCATCAAATAAAATATCTTATGATTGAACACAAAATAGCGATATAAATTAATTTTGTTGTTCACAATAAGTGAAATAAAATACTGATTTTGCAACAAGTAAATGTTAATTATATAAGTTATTTAAGAGCCTTAGTCACCCTCTCATGGTAATCTGTCTATAGAATCTCACTATGGAGGCTCATGTACTTTGAGTTTTAATAAAACGCTTGCTGATGTAGCCTATCGGTGAAACATGTATACTTGACGTCTGTGTCGTGTGTTTGTTGCCTTATCAATGTGATTGTTGGAATCTATCTTCATAGAACATAATTTTTTACTTTTTCTCTCACTTCTTATTAAATTTTCTCTCACTTGTTGATAAATTAATTGCAAAAATTTGATTGTGAGATGTTTCTTGTTATGATTAATCCTTTTAAAGTAACATAAATGGATACTCATATTAAATTAAAAATTTTACAACATAATAAGAGATCAGATTATTAAGTAACATCTTGGCATTATTCTTGTAGCAATCACTATCATTTCATGATCAATTTCATTTTAAATAAATAAATATATATATATATATATATAAAAGTCAAAATCAGTAGGCAATAGTCAAATACCACTGAACAATAATCAAATGCATACTATTTTTCTCTTTGAACAAAAATCAGATTTATAATAATCATGTTACTGCAAACATCACTCATGAAATTTGTATATCTATCAAACAAATGATGAAATAATATTCAAGATTAATTTTAACCAAATTTTGATGTTAATTTGCCAAGTTTTTTTCATTGATGGTTCATAAGTGCAAAATACACAAAGTTCTAAATCAAAATGGAATAAAAGTTCATGTGTGGTTTATACATGAAATTCAAAAAGGTTAAAAATTTTGATTTACTTTTCACATTGTGAAAGTTTGTAAACTTGAAGTATATTACAACATGCTTATTAACTGCTGAGTATCCAATGATTTTTCACTCTCATATATTAAGTCACAATTAAGAAGAGTTGTAACGTTACATTAAATTCATCATAAAATTTTATAAGTTATTTCTCTTTATCATTATTTAGACTATAAAAATTTCTTCATTTCATATTAAACATACATATAATTTTCTATATGCTCATATGATAGACATCTACATGATTTTAGTAAAAATAAATTGAATGTAGCGCCTTCATTTTTACACTCACATAATATACCTCCCATGTGTTAAAAAAATATCTTTTACACTTCAATCATATTTTTCATGTATGAAGTTGTGACATGACACACTTTTCATATGTATAGATATAATAAATTTAATTTTGCACAAATAAATACACAACAATGAATTTTTTTATTTTGTAATACTATTTTATGGATTTATATACTTTGTTGAATTGCATGGAATGATCATAAAATTTCTTGACTCTGCACATTTTTTATTTTTACACTAATTGATTGCATTAAATGACATCACATATTTAGGATGTTGTCTTCATAGATTTCTAATGAGGTGTATTAAAAAATTTATGTATCTGACATTTGGTACAAATTGTGATATTTTTAAATGAAGGTTGAACATTATTTTTTTATAAAATAATGCACAAATAAAAATATGTAAAAAATAACATACGCGTAAATGTAGCAAGGTGCATTCAAATAATTATTTTCACATATTTATATTTAGTTATTTGATGTGATCTGAAAAAACAGTCTCATATTAAATATTTAATAAATATCAACCAATGATTTTTCAAAATCTGATTTGAAAAATAAATATAATATAATAATATATGACTAACCAACTAACCAATATAAGATTATAAGGTAAGGAAATTGCTACATATTTTAGTTACTTAGTGAAGATTGAAAAGTATTGTATTAGAGATAATTAAACACAAGATGATTTTTTTTAAAAAATTATTTCTTGAAAAAAATATATTTTATTTTAAGTATGAAGACAAATACTTAAGAATGAATAAAATTCTATAGCATGACCTTCACTCTAAACGATAAAGTAACAAATTAAGTTAAATGTGATACAGTCATGTTTAATGTTCAAATTCACTGGAAGTCACAAGATAAAGATGAAGATTTTGTTTTCATTGGCAGGTTATATAATTTAACATATGTTGAATCTTAATTGTTATTATTTTCAAGTATGTTACACAAAGGATAAGGAAGACTTATGGAAAATATATGTTTTAATGTTGCATAACAAAATTGTATCACAATTGTAAGTCCAACATGAGTTCATCTTATAATTGTTTTCAAAAATTTCAGTATTTCACGTTTTTACATGTGAGTGAATTTTACAATCTTCTAGTTATTTTTGTCTCAATGAAGCATTCTCATAAAAATTGCATCCAATTTCACCTAGTCTTAAAAAAATAAACTTAATAAAATGTTAAAAATCATGATAGCTAGAATGGATATTGGGCAAAAAAAGATAAACTAGGCTTCCATGTTACATCAAGATGAGAGTTTCGTGAAAGCATCATATCAATGAAAAATATTTTTCAATTTCAAAAGTCAACATTCCTTAGGTTTACTTCATGTATACTATATCAAAAGTTGGCAACATCATATTCATGAATAAGATGATGTCATAAAGTCAAAATGGTGCATCCAATGAAATTTTTAAATATAAATTTCATTGGATGCACCATCTTATTTTACTCAATCCCCATTCATATAGTTCATTTCTTTAGTTTGTATATGCAAAAAATCCAAGGTTAGAATAAGATCAGAGGTTTCTTTTTACAAACTCATTCATTAGTACAAAAACATCATTATCTTAAAAAATAAAACAAATTAAATAATCATACCTTACAGATTTATTCATTCTAATTAAGCTTTTCAATGGTGAATGTTGCACATCCATGTCACTCTCATGTGGCTCCAGTAGGGACAATTCAACCTACACATTCTATTTTTTCAATTCACCGGTTGTATCCTCAAACATAATTTACTTTTATCAAAAATTTCCAATAAAAAATCCTTCATCATTGTAAATTCATATGATGGCTTTGTAATATACTTTGCACTCAAAGGTATATAAAAATTTTAATATAAATCAATAATTATTTTATATATCTTTGCCATGAAAAGTCAACAGAAAGTTATTTTACATATATTTCTCAACCTCACTTGAAAATGTCAACTCTATACATTAAATTATAAATGTGATATTTGAAACCAGCTTTTAATAATCTGTTCTAAGAATATTTTGTAATATTTTTTTGAGTTTCAAAATATCGTGAAAAAAATGGTCTTATTTGTTATGTTCTTATTGTGTAACTCTTTATATGTACATGTAACTATTCTGACAGTCCATAAATTCAAATTGTATGGATAGTCATATATCCAAGTTCTATTTGGTCCCCTTCTAAATTTTAAGTTGGTGGAGCTAGAATTATTGATAAACATCAAATATATACTAGCTATTTAGTTTTGGGCACAATATGATCATAGTAAAGGTTGTAGTGAATACACACAAATTTAGTTTGCTTGATTTTAAGCAAAAATGATTTACTTTTGGAAAAGACAAATAGACTAATTTATTAATCTTGTGTAGCACTTTTTAAAAATGAGCATAGAGTGCAACTTCGTAATATATCTATCAATTATTGTGCAAAAAATTAAACACACCACATGTGGTTAAAATATTAACAAATTTCAGAGCTATAGAGATGTTGTCTTATGGCGAATGTCTAACTATTTTAAGTAAGGATCGAGGGTTTAACCATGACTATTAATTTAGGCAAATATGGCGTCAAGGGTTAAGTTTGTGAGAGTAGTCTTCCACTATGTGAAAAACGTTTCATTAACCAGTAATCTTTGTAGAGAGACGACATGCTACATGCTTGTTTTGAAACCCACTGGTGGCAATGTTATCAGTGAGATTGTATATGGAGCTTTGAAGAAAAATTATGTCATCTATCATTTCATTAACATTTTCTTTACAATATTTAAATCCTATAATAGTTAGTGCTATTTTATAGCATACATTCGATTTAGCATTGACGGGAAGCTAAGGAGGGAATGCATAGATAGAGGATCCTTGGTCAGGACCTTCAATTACCATCCCTACTCATCATTGTATGATGGAAAATTAGATGTGCAATTAGTGAGATTGTGTGTTACCTCACATGTACATGGTGGGACTTTTCTTTTGAACTTGGTTGGGCTTTAGCTTGTATTTTAGTTTATGGCTTTTCAATCCAGTCTTCTATTCCATGTGTCTCCGGTTTGGGTTGTTTAACTTGCTCTTTGTGTGACCTCACATGCTACTTGACTACGAGGTCTTACAATCGGAGTCCGAGAGATGACTAAATGGTGAGAGTAATTAAAACTTGTCACGTTGTGTCATATGGATAGTCGGGGGATACATAATGAAGATAATACAGGTGAGAACTATGAAATGCTACCCATTGATTATTTGCATTCATAAGTACAATAGCGTGTTACACAAAACAAAAGCCAAGAGCAGTATAACAGGAGAATCTTGAATCCTTTCATTTCATCTTTCAATTTCAACATTTAGTATAGTATTATTTTTTTTGGATTATTATATAATTTATTTTAGATAATATATTTTTATTATTATTTATAGAACTTTAATTAATATATTTATATCAAGTAAAATATTTTTTAAAATATTATTTAATTTGTAAACTATAGGGCATATTTCCCAACAACAATGTGATGCTATGTATGATTTGATGAAATTTTCCCGTATCTTTGTTATTATTTTGTGTTGCTTCTTTCAAAGCATTTCAACATGTCGCAGGAACATGATAGATGGTTCTTGTACAAGGAAGATTGAAGAATCTTGAATACCGTAGTGAACGAAATTTGTTAATCTCGAGGATTGATGTACACTCTCAAGTTACAGTATATGAGTACCTAGAATCAGGTTCTGAAGAATATTCAGACTGTTCAGAAGTAAAAGCAATTGCGTTTCCTGCTGGAGAAAATTTATTCAGCCTTCCAGACTTACCGAATCTCTCTCCGGAGTGCATTGAATTGCTTCAGACAGTACTGAACGTCAGGACTCGAGTGCTTTTGCTCAGAAGATAAACGCAGCTTGAAAACTAAGGCTTCAAAGAAGCTTCTTCGACGCGCATTCATTCACATGTTTCCACTGACGAATCCTGCAACGGCCACTCAACGTGCACGTGTGAAAGAAGTATGATTTGCCAAGGGAAGAAGGGATCGACAATGGCGTTGACTTTCAGATACTCAGCGAGCAATTCCGATCACACTGCATTCGGCGTGCCGCTGGACTTCTCTTGACCATCATCAGATCGTCGTTTTGTCTGTACAGAGGAGTCTGCTTGACCGCAGTGGAAGTCGAGATCGGTCAAGCACGACACCGACTAAGAATCCGATAAGCAGGAAACGGAAACGTGGGAACTCGTAAGCGTCCGGAGTCCGGACACGAGTCGTGGTGGCTCGAAGCAGCTCGAGGACGACGGAATGACTGGAAGCTTGGCTATATAGGCCTCGAGCTGGGTTGTTGGAAGCTCAGCTCAAGGGCGGGGGAGCCTCGCGATAGAACACCAGATGGAAATCGAACAGAGAGCAGGTGAGTTGAATTCAAAGCTCTGTGAAGTTGCCCGAGGAGGGGGGATGGCGCGAACGGAATCGCCTCGGGCGCTAGCTCTGCTGCTGCTCGTGGTTCCGTTCCTGCTCCAGGCAAGTAAGGCCGAGGATTGCGGAGCTGCTGCGGGGGGGGCTTTGTGTCCGGGGGACAATTGCTGCAGTCAGTACGGATTCTGTGGCGTTGGGGACAACTGGTGCGGGGACGGGTGCCAGAGTGGCCCTTGCTACTCCGGCACCCCTCCCAGCCCTCCGACCGCCGGCGGCAGCTGCGGGGACGGAGCGGGAGGCGCGGTCTCGGCATCTCAGTTCACTTCCACATTTCCCAGCCGCAATTCTTTCTACACCTTCGGCGCCTTCATCGACGCTGCCAACTCCTTCAGTGGCTTCGGAACGGCCGGCGACTGCACTCGCCGGCAACGGGAAATCGCAGCCTTCTTCGCCCATGTCCATCATGAAACTGGCGGTAAGAAACCGTCGCAAGTGTGTATCTCGCCGTGGCTCACTCGTTGCCACCCGATGAACAACTCGAAGTGACTTCTGTAATATCATAAACTCCCGTGATCTGCACGTGTTTGTCCTGTCCTGTCCTGTCCTGTCTCAATCGTTCTTCTCGCAGGATTGACCAAGATCGTCGAGGATAACCCCCCAGTGGACTACTACTGTGACCCTGCTGTTTACCCCTGCGCTGCTGGAAAGCAGTACTACGGTCGTGGACCCCTTCAGCTCTCCTGGTAAGCCCGAATCTGCAAAAAACACTTGTATCGGTAGATGATTCATAGCTGCTCAGTGCTGCGTTCATGCAGAAATAGTTCGGCCTCTAGCAGTCAAGTCTTGTCTACTGAGATCTGAGTGCAAGCCGAAGCACAGATTCATCGTCAGCTTGTGAGGGATTCGATTCTCAGCTCCGGTAGTCTTGATCTGCCGATGACTGAGCGATGTCGTATGTTGCAGGAACTACAACTACAAGCAATGCGGTGATGCGATCGGAATTGACCTTCTGAATAATCCGGAGCTTGTGGAAACGGACGCCGTTGTCTCGTTCAAGACAGCGATATGGTTCTGGCAAACTGCTCAGAGCCCCAAACCGGCTTGCCATGATGTGATCACTGGGACGTGGGTTCCTTCGGCAGATGATATCGCAGCTGGCAGAGTGGCAGGTTTCGGAGAGACGATCAATATCATCAATGGTGGACTGGAGTGTGGTCCATCGGCACCGAGGCCAGACCAGGCCACGAGTAGAGTGAATCTTTTCACCAGTATATGCGGTACCTTTGGTGTGAGCACGGGCGACAACTTGTCATGCTCCGGCATGACTCCTTACGGATGATGAATGAAGATGAGGCCCAGTTAGAAGCGAGATCGATGCCAGACTTTTACGAATACACTTTTATCATACTCAGAGCTTTGTAGAATCGACGTTGGCAAGGGTCTGGGTGGATCTCCACCTTCACATTTCAACTCGAAGGCGATCGTTAAATAAATTCCATTACAAATAGTTGTTCGATACCATTTTTGCAGACGGTCCTCTTTCTTTAACCTCTGATCTCAAGTAAAGATGGACTATGGCATATGCTATGCAAAACCGGATATTCTGAGTCCTCTAAATTGGTTTTCATTCTCAGAGTTTCTGACCACTCACAAGGAGCACTTCCAAGTATAATTATTTGATCCATTTACGCGTGGACGAGTGCTACATGTTAGAAAGATATGATGAAATTGACATACAACTGTACGGTTCAAAGACATGGTTCGGAGGAACGTATGGAACTCGAGCCATCAAGGTTGTCTGGAGACTGTGCTGCTGCTTATGGCGAACGACCAGCTGCAGTGCTACCGACTATGTTCTGTTGATCAAGTGGCAAACGTGCCGCGGCCTTTTACATTAATGAGAAAGTCCAGACCTCGGATATCTCCGTATAGTCCAAGAATTGCACCTGTGAATGTGCCAATGTATCCGCATTCTTTATCGACACTAATCAAACTGTCCGTCAAGTGGATACTTGATGACATGAGATGAATATGGCTGATGATCAGCTCCAGAACTATCAAAGGTGCTTCTCTTTATCTCTTTTCTTAACTGCTCACGAAATCCTTGAGAGCCTGTGTTTTCAAATAGGAAACGAACAGAAGCATTGGTGCAAGGACTCATTTTGAAAGTCAACGCGCTTGGGGTCCTGTGCTGAAGCCAAGCAGTGACCTTCTTAACAACCTATTGTGGCTCTCTAAGTACGTAGCTTGCTGTGGTCTGCAGTCACAGTTTTTGTGAAGTATGGATCAATGTCTCACTTAACCGAGGTCCGGAGGAGTCGCTAGTAGCTCGGAACGCATGTAGCGCGGTGATGCTGTCACTGCGCTACAACGTTTCCTGTAACGATTTTGTGTGCGATTTGGTTAATTAAGTGAGGGTAATCATTGTAATTAGCCTAATTCCTCCCTGAGACTGAGAGAAAATCTAAGAGAACAAGGAGGCCAAAACACAGGAAGAGAGTGAGAAACGAGGAAAGGTCTTGTAAGAGATTGAGAGCGTTTGGATTCTTCTTGTAATCTGTAATTCTTTGTTATTAGTGGATGGAGAACCTCCGAAGGCAGGACGTAGGACTGATTTGGTCTGAACCTGGGTAATTCTTGGTGTCGTTTTCTTTATCGTTCATAATTATTCATTGCTTGCTTGAATTGTTTGGTTGATCGAATATTGGAACTCGTTAAAACTATCGGGTAACTGCTAGATTCATTATTCCGCTGCGCACAATTCTCAACAGTTTTTACTTCAGGACATGCATTGTCAACGTTCTACATATTCGGGAAAAACAGATTGTTTTTTCTGTTTTCTCTTGTTTTTTGGATTTTTTGCAATAGCCCTATCTAAAGTTTGATAACTCTCCAGAACTGGGTTTCTGAATGTAGAGCAGGAGATGAGAAATAAAACACATCCAAATAATTTCTTACTGTAAATCGTTGCCGCCACTTGTGGATATGGTTGTTATTAGCACCGCTTCTTCTACTAACGCCTCAGATCACAATTGAGCACAAACTGCTATAGTTTGCCAATCACTGCTTCCGATGATCCACGAAATTGTAGAATATCACGAGCAAGGCACTATCCACTCTGAAACAGCATCACTATAGTCATGTATACCACCAAATTTGCTTGAAGACCATTGTTTTGCCTTCAACTCGACGTCGAATTTCGAAGTCATGTAGGAGAACCGATTCAGGTTCCTCGAAATTTGGAAGAAAATAATCAAATTTACTTCATTGTCAAGACGCTGGCCTATGCTAGTAACTGACATGCACAACAGAAGATACTAATTATTGTCACAAAATACACATGGCGCTGCAACAATCAATCTTGCATTCAACTGCCCCAGGATGACAATCCTGTGAAGGATTTCTTATAAGATAAAGCAAGTTCTCAGTGACTGATAACAACAATGGCAACCAATTGCCCACCTCGAACCAAGTTCATTTCCATTTTCTGTTTGCTCTAAAAGTATCTGAATTGTTGGTGTTAAGTCATTCTATCACATGAAACCAAATCCCCAGTCGCTGTCTTCCTTGCGAGAGTGAAGTTTGAATCTTCATCAAAACTTACCTAAACTGTATGCTCTGTAATCACCGAATCAGGCGCTTTCCATCTTTCCGGTCAATTTCTTATCTGAGGCCATGGGCGTAGTCCGGGTCCGAGGGACGCAGGTGAATCATGTGTGTATCAGGCCAGAACAAAAGAGCAAATAAAAGAGCTTTCATTCGCTTGGCAAAGGATCCGCCCGAACCCTAAGGGAAGAAGGGTCATCTGTCATAGGCTGGAGTCTGACACTTTGCTACGAGATTGATGGCTGATACGCCGACTTGTGAGGCATCGTTATGATCTTTCCTGGGATATTACTTTCCGAGGAACACTCTACCCTGTTCCGCTCATTGGTGCTATGAACTCCGACGCCATCATCCACAGCCGTCACGAGACAGGATGCCAATCTATCATATCGAATTCAACAACTATGTCATTGATGTACCTCAGCTATCTGTCATCTCGTGCAAAGATTGAAAATTACTAAACTGGTGGAAAAATAATTTTTATATATAGTTACAAGCTTTACTGGACAGCTTTTATAGTTTTGAGCTTGTCTTTGGACAAGCTCAAAACAACGTGTCCACAGCCATGGCCCATGGGCATGAAGCTGCTAGTGGGCGGCTTTGTTCACATGTCTACAGTCGTGCAGGAACTGCAGTCACTGAGTGAGTTTTAGTATCGCCCAGTGCAGAAGTTTCACCCGAGGCTTCTGGGCCGTTCGCACTGCATGGGACCCTAATAGACTTGAGTTGTTTGCTCTTTTATTCTTCATACAATATTGGTATGAGGTACAGGACATGGATGCACTTGCTGCTTTCTGTCAGATTCGACGGATGTGGTACAACGTGATGACAGAGTCTAAAATCCTGTGCTCGCTCTAGAGGTATATTGTTTCATGAGTTGTGTCTTGTGAATCGTGGTAAATTCTGCTCGAAGGAGCATTTCAACCAAACACTGAATCGCTATGAGGAATGGGTAGAGATGTCTGGAACCAACTGAACTGTCCACAATAAAACCTGAAGTCATAACAAGGAATTACGAAACTCTTATGATCTTCATGTTTGAATGAAGTTAGCGTGTTCAGTGCTAGATAGTCCTCACATCTTGAGCAAATTCAATAAGTTTTCACCACGTGGAGACAAGAAACTCTCGATAGAAAACTCAGGCTTTTGCCTAACTAAGGTCAAAAGCCTCCTTTCGAGGCATAGAATGACTGCCACACCAAACTTTTTCAACCTTCGAAAATACTATATTACACAAGGTCGAAACTTGTAATGACAACTCTCCTTTGTTACTTAGAGCCATTAATGTTAATGAGAAAGGAATGAGAAATTAGAGTCCCAGCAGAGGTTTCGGACACCTGGGATACAAAGGGCTCTCCACTTCGCTCTGAAAAGTTGTTTTACGAAATCTGAAATATCTCACCATGTTCGTAAATATCATATCGGATATTTCGATGTCTTTTATATGATTATTTATTCTTGAATTTAGTTTGTGCACACTTGTCTGAAACGCGTTCTAGGAGTTGGCATACTTGATAAGTATCGTCCTCGTGTAGCAACTCCGTGTACAAGTGTTGCTTGTACACGCAACACTTGTACACAATCCTAGAATTTAGAGGCCAATGCTCTTTCCATCAATGTCAACCATTTTCTACTAGTACTTTATTCTTGACTGGTTTCCCCAAGAAGTTTTCTATGGAGTACCTGTAATTGCAGTTCGGAATCACTTTCCTTGCACCGCACCCAGAATGGCATGTGCTGTATTCTCGAACCTGAAAAGCTCGTTCGGAAATGTCGAAAGTCCTACGAGAAAAAAAAAAAAAAAAAAAAAAAGTAGTCCTACGGTAGTATTGGTCGTCTTGAACACAGAGCACTTAGAAGTATCAACGAAATCTGTTCTAGAAGGGATAGATGTTGACCGAAGCCAAACTAGGCTTTGAAAACTGAATGAGTTCTCTTATGCTATAATGATACTTGCCCCCGTTTTCTGTCCAGTTCTTTTTCTACATGGCACGATGAAGACTGACGACAGAGTGGACGCAACAGAAAGTGCATGGCTAAATCGACGTGTAAATAGAATCGTTCAGAAGGGTACGACCCTGGGTTACTATTTCTGTGATAACTGTCACACGGTGGTAGTTCCAGAAAAGAACGATGAACTCTAAAAGTTCACAAAATTGAATTAGAATCTTCTCTCAAAAGAGCAGTAGGTAGAGAATTCGCTGCCTTTCACACGTCCTATCTCGAGGCATCACAGCCTTCACTCCAATGCCTAATATACGGTTTCTCTTAACTAAAAGTTAAACTCGAATTCTATCTGGTCTATTTTCACAGGCCTCCGTGGATACATTTAATTGTGTTTGAGATCCTACAACTAAAAAAAGTCCCCATGATCTTAGATGTGTAACATGATCGTTTCTAATTTTGTGCCCATTTACATACAGACTTGGTCCCAAATCATTTAGCGGGTGCGCACAAGGTCTGATGGTCAAATAACTTCTAAAGTATAATCATCATCCTCCACAATGTACGCCTGACGAGGAGTCAAATCTTGGAGCTCTTCAGGCGTTTAGAAATCTTTCAGCAGTTTCTTCACTTGTTCAAGTGTGACGAAGAGGACCACTGCGAAGGGACCTTGCCTGGACACGGTGGGAATGAATCCTTTGTAAAGAGCCATGGGGCCTTCTTTCTTGATGGTCTTGATGGCGCAATCTATGGCGCCGGAGTAAGGGGGCTTCTGCCCGGGCTGGACCTCCATGTTCATGATGCGAGTCTTGATCACGTCGATGGGATTGGAAGCCACGGAGGTGACGAACCCTGCGGACATGCTGGCTGCAATGTGAGTGGTGAGCCCGTCTTGCATGGCGTGCTTCGAGATCAAAAAGTCTTTGATTTGATCGTAGGTCGCGAGCTGCGACGCTGTGACGATCATCGCTCTCTGCACGGTGGCGCCCGATCCCGTCCACAGGGAACTGATCCCTTCCTGCCTCACGATTTTGATCAGAGCGTCCGCCACCCCATTGTAATTTCTCCGCTGAAACACCGGCAGCCGACCGTCGGCCTGCATGCGAACTAGGGCAACATCGGCCGGGCACCCCACGGCCGCTCCCACGCCTCCCGCAGCCAGTCCTGCGGCAATCTTCTTGTGCAGAGGAAGCGTCTTCTCGTCTTCGTCCTGCATTTGCACCTTGAGCACCTCGTACAGACCCAGCCGGGTCGAGGAGTAGAGCACTTGGCGCAGAATCGACGCGGAAACTCCCGAGTATAGGGCTTTCACGCCCTCGGCTCGCACCACCTGCCGCCCCATGGAGATGGTCCCGGTGCTATAATTCGTCGAGAATGACGATCCCGAGGCCGAGGCCAGGGCGGGCGCGGCGGATTCTCCCTGCAGCTGCATTCGGACCTTGATCAGGTCCAGAGGGTGGGTGGCTGATCCGGCGACGATGGAAGCCAGCCCGCCCTCGACGAACCCCTTCCAGCCCATCTTCAGCGACGAATTATTACTGGATCAGCTTCCTGGACGAAGAAGATGGAAAATCTCGGCCACTTCTTCTCGAGTAGGGAGCAAGAGCCGCGGCAAGCGAAACCAGAGACAGAGAATTCGTATCGAAAGGCAGTATTCTTGTTATCTCTCGATCTTCAACTCTCTCACCGATCTCCTTCGCTTCATAAAAGCATTGCTCGATTTCAGAGTACCTTAACAACAACAACAATAACAGCAACGGCAGCAGCAATTCCAAGTTTCCTAGACACGAATCGCTGTCGAGAACAGCCATATGGGTTTGGAAGCCGCGAGGCGAATTTATATGGCGATGGTAGGGAGGTTTAGACCGCCCCGCGACAGGATTCCAGGAAGCCGAGCAACGGATCAGACAACTACTGGACAAGCTGATATCCGCAGCGTGCACGACCAGACCAGATCGAGTCCAGGCTCCAGAGGAAAGCAAGCAGAGCAGACCAATTCTCTGTCAGGGACGAAGACGAAAACGAACATGCCAGCGAAAAAGGCAAGAAAGCCTAGCGACGGCTGCGCTGACCCCAACGAGACATGGTCAAAACCCCGCGCACTTGCAACCATTCGTAAAAGGCGCAGGCACGCGCTGCTGCATGAGCCTCCTCCTCCCGAAGAAGAGAAGAGAAGAGTTGGGAAGCGCCAATGATGCGCTGATTCTGACTGCCCCGCTCCTTCGCCGCGCCAGTCCTAAAGCTCAAAGCGTAAACGCGATGTCACTCTGGCGCTAGTCTTTGGACGACAATACACCCCCCGCCCGCGGCAGGCTTTGCGTCACTGCACCCGTTCCCGTCCGTCACGTCCTTTGGACATGTGGAGAACGCAAAGTTTGACCTCGAACGGGAGCCGGTCAGTGCCTCGGGGACGGGGACGCACTGCTTTCCGCCAGAAAGAGGACGGAAGGTTCAGATGCATAAACGAGAGAGGATGGCCGCAATCTTTTGACTGGCAAGTCTGGGTGCCGGCCGTATCTGCGCAGCGGCTGGCGGAGTGCGTTCCGTCAGCTCTCGTGGAGTCGACTCTTTCATGGAAGGCTCTGTGGTGGGAAGAACGCCGAGCGCGGGTGGAGCAAAGTTTGACCTTACCGGACACGGCAACGCGACGGGGGGTCGTGAAGCTGGGTTTGCGGACAGCGCGGAGCGATAATTGCGTCTGTTTTGTAATACCTGGTGTGGAAGTTGAGAGTTTTGCCGGTTTCTTGTTGGACAACGAGCGAGCGCGCCTGCGGAAGTGAGAGAGCCGAAGAGTCCTCGTTGTCATTCCCATGCAGTGTCTGGTAAGATACTCGGATATCGAGAAATTCCGGGATTCAAATCCGCCTGGAAAGGGTGCCCGTGAACGTCGCGGGTCCGTTGGGTCTGCGAGCCTTGGGCCAACAACCTTCTCATCTACTTGCTACTCCGAAGTTTCGTTTAGTTTCTTCCTTTTGGCAAATTCAACACCATCGTTTGAATACTACCATGATTGCGATTCCCATGGAGGTTGGAATCACATGGATCACATTGAGAGATATTTATCTTAGGATTGAATTGTATATTTGTATCATTACATCCTTATTAATTTTCAGCATTTGTAATATTTGACATGAATAATTTAAATGCTCTCAAAGTGTTGAAAATGTGTAAAACTTTCTAAAATTTATATAAAATTATCCAGGTCATTTATTCTTTGTTGAATTATTGATGAGAATATATTGAAATAATAACGGTACATGATAAGATTTTGAATGTGTGGTTTCTACATATTTTCATAGATGCACATGTTTGCAAATTTGAGTAAAATCATCCATATTTTTTTTCACATGTTTTCAATCATGACAAGTCACTTGATTAAAAAAATTTATCAAAATATATCATTATATATATAATTTTTTATATCATAAATTGAAAAATAAAAAATTAATTCTTATCTTATTAGGATTCTTTGAGTACATTTTGAACTTTGTAATTACATTATAAATTTTAACTAAATCATTTTTCTTGTCACCACTTATGTAGCAGCATTTTTTGTTATATATGTGCTCCCATACAAAAAAAAATAATGCATTTAGTGATGTTTGTAATATCACATCCATTGTAGTTACAACCAATAATGACTTTAAGATAACTAGTGCTCAAGAGGTAGAGTTTGTACAGTTTTTGAAGTTGAGACTTAGAATGAAAGATATGATGAAACATTAGGTACTACATGAACCTCTATTCTTTGAAACACAAACTGAATTTTGTTGAACTATAATAATTCTTTTATCCTATGGTTATGAGCAGAGTGTCCTTGTGGACAATGACAACAGAAAATATTACTTCAAAAATTCGATTTTGATTGTGTGGTGAAAACACTGAAGATTTTGGAACACTGGAGATGTTTTGGTGAATTTTAATCAATGGTTTATTCGATCTAATTGTTGTTGATGAGTGTGTAGGGAGTTAATAGAATAAAGACCATGGTTTCAATTTAGAAACAAAAGCAATTCAAAGTTTTTCTGATCGTATATTTAGAACTTACTCTAGTAATTAAAAATAATTATCATGAAACTTTCTCTAATGAAGTTTAGTCAAGATAGAGATCATAACTCCATGATACAATGATTATATGAAACATGCAATTGGTCCACTTGGACCTTCTAGAAATCCACTTACCATCCAGTTGACTTTAGTGTACCTAATCAATCTCATCCTTAGGTTTAAGAATACTCATAAAATCAAAACAATCAAATACTAGTCAAGTCAAGGAAAATCAAGTTAGTCATGTGATGAAATATGATAATTGATTCACACTAAACAACAAAATAGTTGTTCTCATCATCCACTCTTCTATATCAAGAACTATCATATTTATTTCTCCAACTTAATCATAACTAACTAAACATAATCATGAGTAACATAATCTTGGTGTTCAAACTTAATCATAAATAAAATCACACTTTATATATACTCATACTTTATTCTATAGGGACAATGCTAGATTTTACAATCTAATATTGGTATGGAATATTGGGGAAGGAGTTGAAATGTAGAGTGAAAGATATCAGTTTACTATATGATACATCATATTTGTTGGTCATCGTGTTGAGTTTTGTTGAGTGGTGACAATTCGATTATGTTAGACCCATGGTTGTACCTATAGAATAAAATATTATTCTATATTAAATGTGATTTTATCTACGATTAAGTATAAACATCAAATTTAGCTTAGTCATGATTATTATGATTAAGTTGTGGAAATAGATAGAGTAGTTCTTGATGTAAAAAAGTGAATAGTAAAAATAACTATTTTTTTATTTAGTGAGAAACAATGGTTAGTTTCTATTGGTTCAGTTTGCTCGTTTCGCAACTCCACTTCCATACTCGCATCCTTAATCAATATAATTTCATTGCAATAGAGTATGACAAAAAAAATTTTGTTGCTCCAATATCAATCATGACTCTCATCTTGTGTGTTTCCATCATCCCAACTATGATAATCAATATTTCTTATTTCCTACTCTTCCCATGAGCTTCCAATTGTTATCTTCTTCCACCCTCATCTTTTCTTTGTTTAGTATAATAAATAAGAACGCAAGGTAAGTTTACTTGTAACCTTCATTTCTGTAATCATCTCTACTTAGTGAACTAAAATAAAACTTACATATGATGGAGATAAATAGTCTTGAGTTAACTATTAGTAGATGTCATGTAAGCAATCCATGTACTCATTAGGTTGTGTTTCTAATGTGTTAGTTGGTGTTACATGTTTAGCAATCCTTGTGCTCATAATGATGTCCACCATGTCATCGATCCATGAGGAATTGGATGAATGGTGGTTGTGGGATCTTATCTATATGATACCTTTTTGGGGACTATATATGGAGAAAGAAAAATCATTGTGGTTATGTCTCAACTTTATAGTTCTTGAATTATTCGAATGGTCTACTCTTACTTCCCTAGTGTTACAATGGTATTTGACCTAACTTGCTCTTTTTTTGAGTGTGGATTATCCACTCTTGGAATAGCAAGACAATGATGATAGCTTTAAGTTCTTGCGAATTGTTTAAAAATTGGCAGAGATCATTGGTTTGTATGTAAAATAAGAAAAAAAGAAAAATTTATGGGCGGCAGATATGGATGGACCATAGGAAAATCATGTACCAAACTTTTCATTTTCCAATTTGTTCAACAATCATATTCGATTTATGGAGAAAAATATTTTTATAGTGTATCTTGTGGCCAATTGGGTGTAGATTTATGGCTTGAGTGATGACGTCACTAGTACCAATGATACTTTCAATTGTTAGTTATGAAGAAACGATGGATTGTATCATTTACATTGAATATAAAATATTAGATGGATTTGAATGGCAAACCATTTGCACTGGTTTTGTTCAACACATATTAAGAGATTACAAGGATTTACAAACAAAAAAGAATGTGGAGGGATTTTATTGTTAGACATTAGGGTAAAGATTACTACACATCTATTATAGGATCACCTTGGCCTTTTTTGATTCATATTTTGAGACATTGGATTGTTATTATACTAACATTGTATTAGTTTGAGTGATTGAGAAGCATGGAGATATCAGAAACTATGTGTGAAATTCTTAACTCAATCATGACAGAGATGAAAGAGTTGAGAACAAATATTATAGAGAATCATACAAAGCAACAAGTCATGGAGGAC
This sequence comes from Marchantia paleacea, assembly GCA_014180765.2. Classification (NCBI taxonomy): domain Eukaryota; kingdom Viridiplantae; phylum Streptophyta; class Marchantiopsida; order Marchantiales; family Marchantiaceae; genus Marchantia; species Marchantia paleacea. The sequence continues at coordinate 2,528,434 of MUAA02000067.1, forward strand.
AAGATCTTTGCATTAGAGAGTGAGAAAGTAGAGAGAGAAAAAGTTGATAAAATGGAAGTGGATACTCAATCCCAACCACAAGCAACTCCTATTGACAATGAATAGTCAAATAGAAGATAACTTCAAGAAATGGAAGATCAAGCCAATCTCTTACTTTGTATGGGCAAGACATATAAGTTGAAAGCTTATAAGGATTATAAAGCCATGGAATTTTTGGAGGGATGGATAGTGAGAATGAATATACATCTATCACATTTTCTGCTTTTTGATTTTAAAGCATGAATGTTTATGTGGTCTTATCTCATGGATAAGGTTTTTACATGATATACTACATGGGAACGAAGGCTTTCAGAACAAGATGCTTCCATTTCATGAAATGGGATGAGAAGGATGCAAAAGAAGGTGATGGTGACCAATCCATGCATAGTGAATGAAGTAATCGTAATTGCTTAACGGATTTCATGTGTTTATGGAATCACACGAGGAATCATCAAGCAATATTCAAAATCCACTTGACCCAACACCAATAGAATTGAAAAACCTTTGATGTAGGGAAAGATATGCATCGCCACGAGGATCATCACTCATGTATGGTGATGATAATTATCGATCAGTTATTCCAAATTTTTTGAATCTTCCTACAAATAATGGAATGGTAAATCAAGGAGTAATGGGAGTGCATGACAATCGTCAATGTTATGCATGTGGGAGGATATATCAAATCACAAAGTTTTATACAATTCAATTGGAACCACAAGGAAGAAGACCTATGTTGCGACCTTCTTTCAATAATATGGAAGGAGTAGATTACAAAGATGAAGACAAGATCTTGCAAGGAAACGAAGATCACAAGTAAACTTGCCTCACAACTTTATTGATTCCACTAAACAAAGAAAAGGTAAGGTTGGGAGAAGACAACGATTGGAAACTCATGGTAAGAGTAAGAAACAAACAAGATTGATTATTACATATGGGATGATGGAAGTATGCAGGATGATATTCCTAATTGATCTTGCAGTAACAAAAAAATTTTGATCATGATTTGTTGCGATGAAATTAGGATTGACTTTGATGAATGATGCAAATAAGTAAATGGAGTTGCCAAATGGGCAAACTGAACCAATAGAGATATTACTAGGAGTGTACAACTAGCCAAATGCGGATACAAGGAATAGATTGAATGGAGAGTAATCAAATAATCTCAATTTGATGTCATCCTAGGAATGTCATAGATGGAGCAATACAATTCAAAGGTATATTGGAGAAGGAAAGTGGTAAAAATTATTAGATGAAAGATTTACGGAGAACGAATCAATCTCAAAATAGAATCTTAACTCTCTTTGTTATTGATAAAATTGCCATTTTTAAAGATGATGTATGTTTCTTGGGATTTATAAGAGATGTTACTAGTTTTAAGAATAATCTTTACATTCCATAATTATTGAGCAAGATTATTACGGAGTATAAGTATGTATTCCAAGCTTGATATATTTGCAGGATTGTCACATAAGAGACGTGTAGATCATAAGATCTAGGTGATATCCAGTAACACATCAACTTACGATGTTCCATATTGTTTGGCTCCAAACGAGTTGGAGAAATGTTAAGCTCAAGTAGAGGAGATATTGAGAAAGGGATTCATACAACCAAGCATTTCACCTTATGGATCACTTGTGCTATTTGTGAAGAAGAAGAATGGGAGTATGAGATTGTGCATTGATTGCCTTGGGTTGAATTAACAAACGATGAAAAACAAGTATCCATTACCTCAAATGGATGTTTGTTTGATCAACTTCAAGAGACGAAGTACTTTATCAAATAAAATTTAAGTACCAGGTACAACCATATTCGAATTGCTGATGTAGATGTTCACAAGAAAACTTTTTGTAGTAGGTATGGTCACTTTGAGTATCTAGTGATGACTTTTGATCTCATTAACGATCATGGGATTGATGAACGATATTTTTTATACTTATTTAGATCAATTTATTATTGTCTTTTTGGATTATATTCTGGTGTATAGTAAAATCTTAGAAGATCATAGACGGCATTTACGAAAGATACTTCAGGTTTTGTGAGAAAATGAGTTATATGCCAAAGCTTCAAAATGTGAATTTGGCAAATCAAAAGAAGATTATTTAGGTCATCGAGTCATAGCAGAGGGAATCCAAGTGATGATTGAGAAGATAAAAGCTATACAAAAATGGATAGCACTAGAGTATTAAACTCAGTTTAAGAGTTTTTTTTAGATCTTACCGGATTTTGTCACAGATTTGTTAAAGCTTTTGCTCGCCTTGCTCAAGCATTAACATCTATGCTAGAAAAAGGTCACAAATGGAGATGGATAACCACATAAGAATTAGAATTTCAAGCATTAAAAGATGCTCTCCTGCATGGATCTTATCTCAAGTGGTATGATGATAATCGACCAATCAAGCTGACTATTCATGCATCAGATACAACATTAGGTGGAATTCTTCAACATGAATGGGAGGATGGTTAGCATCCAGTTGCTTTCTTCTCCCAAAAGTTGGTGACAACCAAGCAAAATTATCATACAACTGAACAAGAGGAGTAAGCCATTGTTTTGATCACCAAACATTGGAAGCACTACTTGGGAGACAAGGAGTTTGTGGTAGAAGCAGACCACAAAATCATTGGTGTATTTGGGAACTTAGAAGGATTTCTCTAAACAACAAATGTGATGGGCAGAATGACGTCAACGGTTCAACATGAAGAAAGTGTATGTGGAGGGCAAAAATAAACAATCAAATGCCCTAATGCGAATGTCGAGCATCAACAACATCAAAGAGGTGAAAATTCAAGTTGATTGGTGGATTCAAATGATGGTTGCAACAAAGGAGAATGAGGAGATCATGAAAGCATTTCAAGCTAAGAAGGCAAAGAAGATTCAAGGTCTAGTGTTTCAAAAGTAGCATATATAGATACCACATGATCTAGATTTACATACAATGTTATTGTCAAAAGTCCATGATACATCCATTAAATGACATGTGGGAGTTGAAAAGACTTTGGAGTGCATATAAAGAGTGGACCATTGACCAAGGATGCAAGGAGATGTGGAGGCATATGTTCGAAGCTGTGCACCATGTCAACAAAACAAGACAGGTAATAAAAAACCATTAGGTTTATACAACCCCTTCCCATCCCCGAACTATGATGAGAACATGATACTATGGATCTAGTATGTAAGTGATCAAAAATCTTTTTAAGACATGATTCAGTTGTAATCTTTGCGGATAAATTGAGTAACATGATACACATATGATCCACTGCAAAGACAGTGATTGCAGCACAACTTGTTCATTTGTATCTAGATGCAGTTTTTGTAAATCACGGATTAAGCAAAGTCTTAATCACCAATAGAGGAACTCATGTTACTAGATTGTTTTGGAAAATTTTGTAAAGTTTATTCAAAACAAAGCTAGCAATTTCTATAGCCTATTACTCTCAAAGTGATGGTTAAACAGAGAGAATCAATAAAAAAAAATACACGATATGTTAAAAGTATTCAACTCAAAGGAACAACAAGAGTGGAATACATTTTTGACTCTTGGGGCATTTGCATATAACAATTCTATAAATGCATCCAAAAAAATGTCTCCATTTTATTTCTCCTTTGACAATTTCTTGTTTGGTGAGAATTCCTAAAGGGCAAGAGTTTTCAACCAACGTTGTTGCAATCAATGATTTTGTGAACCACATACATAAAGGACTATATCAAACAAAGGAGAAATTATAATTGCTCAAAATTGACAAAAGCAATATGCAGATTCTCATCCAATGAGTTGATTTTTCAGGTTGGAGATCAAGTTTGGTTACCCATGACCAATTTGTCATTTGTAAGAACACCAAAATTTAACCCTCGATTCATTAGTTCTTTTGTGATGTTGAAGCAAATTGATAACGTGTTTTACAAGTTGGAGCTCTCGTTACATATGAAAATACATCTCGTATTTCATGTATCACGATTATAAAAATATGTACCATGATCCAAGCAGTTCACCAATTCATCAACATCTTTTCTTTTTCGTACAATGAAAGCATATCATGAAGAATTTGAGGTTCAAAAAATACTCAAAAAAATAGATTCGGGATACAAATAGACAAAAATTAAGTATTTGATTTAATAGAAAGAATATTCATCATATGAGTCAACTTTTGAACCGACTAATTGCATTGCACCTTTGATCATTCAAGAGTTTGAATGTGAGCACAATGAGTACACTACATCTTAAAAGGAGGAAAGTTTGTAACCATATTAAGTTAGTGAGAACTAAAATAGAGGTTATACAAAATGGAGATATATAGTCTTAAGTTGACTACTAATAGATGTCACATCAGCAATCCGTGTGATCATTAGGTTGTGTTTCTAGTGTGTTAGTTAATGTGTTAATTGGAATTACACGTTAATAATCCATGTGCTCATAATAATATCCACCACATCATCAATCCACAAGAAGTTGGATGAATGATGGTTGTGCGACCTTATCCATATTGTACCTTTTTGGAAGAAAGAGAAACCATTGAGGTTATTTCTCAATTTCAGAGTTTTTGAGCTATTCAAGTGGTTTGCTCTCACTTCTCTAGTGTTATAGTTTCCCTACAAGGTCTCATCTTCATCTTCGTATTCTACTCCTTTCATATTGTTAAAAGTATGTTGCAATATAGATCTTCCTCCTTGTGTTCCCAATCAAATTATATATAACTTGGCAATGTGACATATCCTCCCATATGCATAGTATTGATGATTGTCATGAACTTCCATACCTCTTTGATTTGCCATTCCATTATTTATAGGAAGATTTGATTGATTTGAAATAGATAATCGATGATTATCACCTCCATACATGGATGATGTTCCTTGCGGGGAGTTGGGCAAAATGGATGTCAAACATTGTTGGATGGTTCACCATGTGTGATACCATAAGCACATGAAATCCGTTGAATAATTGTTATTGTTGCATTCATTGAGAATGGGTTGTAACAACTAAATTACACATTCAAAAATAGATAATTGATACTTTAGACTTGTTCCCAAGGGAATAAGGTACCTGAATAGTCCAACCTCAAGAGAAAAGATGAATTTTAGAATTTTAGATAACTCCGGACCTCGGAGTTCAAAGAGTAGTACAAATATGAGATTCAAGGTTTCACAGTTTGACAAAGTTCTTATTACCCATCAATCAAATTGAATACATGAAAGTTTACAATTCACAAGACAATTCCTTTTACTCATGGAGGGGATCTCTACTTACAAACAGTTTGATCGAGGTGAAAACTTGATGAAGTTCTCCTAGGTGGACAAATGCGGCAGACAGCTCATGGGCAAAAATCTAGTTAACTTCACAGGTATTCTTATCTAGTACATGCTTTCAATATGCATCGTAACATCAACTTCTTAAGTCTTTATTCTATCTTGACTACACTTTCGGTTCTCAAAGAACACTTGCAAGAGAAAGATATCCTTACACTAAAATTACTACTATTTATACATTTATCCACTTCTATAATGAATGCATTGATTCTTATCTGCATCTTTTTTATATATGCAACGTTTTTCTGTTGATGAAGCTGCATTGCCTCCCGGAACTCATGATCCAAATCTTTGTATATTTCTATCCTCTTCTCCTTGATGTCTCTTGGATTCTCGATTGTTATCATTAACTTCTCCAACCATTGGATCTCTTCTTCATCACACCGAGTAAATAGGTGTTGGGCATACTTATTGGCAAGGGACTCTTGTTGAGCTGATCTTTCTTTGTGGACTTGATGGAGATGTAGTTTCAACTCTCTCACAATCTCCAGAAGAACCCAGTTCTCTTCTTACACGAACCAAATTTTGGCTTCTTTGATCTTGCAAATCTATGCGTAAGCTTGCTTTGAGGTCACTACCTCTTTCTCCACTTCAGCCTTATGCTTGGTTAGGCGTTCCACATTATCGATTAGCTGCCCGATTATCTACATTTGCTCTTGCCTTCCCATAGCAATTCGGTGCATGGTTTGTATTAGGTCCATATATCAGTCTTTCTACGGATCCCATCTTGGCATATAACTAGATCCCATCTCATTCAACTCCATAAACACTACTTCTATCATAGCTTCCAACTTTTGAGACAACCGCAACACTGAAGAGAGAGGTTCCGCAATGTCTTTAGTTGACTTGATCTTTGATCTTGATATTTAAGGAGGTATCACTTCAACAGTTTTCCTCATCGTCTTATGTATTCGGGACAAATTGATTTGAGGACTCTACGTGTTCAAGCTTTTCTTCCTCTTTCTCGTGGTCTTCATGATTTCTTCCTCAGATCTTGAATCCTTTTCCTCCACCTTAGCTTTTCCATAGGCCTCCTCTACTGCCCGATTATTATTGTCTAGGCTCCGAGTAGATCCGCTATTGGCATCCTCATCTTTAACTTCGATGTCCAATTACCCAAACTTTAATGGGTACAAGTGCGGCTACTTTGGGTTAATCATTACAACTTTAAAAATATGAATATTAAAAATGACAAAATATAAATCACTTCTTTGTCTTCCTTTCAAAGTTGACTGGCCATGACTTACACATTGTACGCAAAAATCTCTCCCCAATTGATCCAAATCGAGATTTTCATAAATCCTTCTATAATTGTGATTTTGTGCATACTTACATATATGATCCGTTGAGCGAGAATAGTTGATTCAAAGTAAAAGCCAATTTTTTGTCTAAATACATCTTTGATCAGTTCTATCTTGAACTTGTTTGTCCTTTTGCACTATCTAGAGTTGAACCACTTAATTTCATTGAAATTGAACCCGATGTGCAAGGCTGAACCTTCCCAATCAATGTCTTACTTTCCTTCTGTGTAGTGATGCCCCAATACTTTTGTCCACATCTTTGTATTTCACAATTCTAGTTGCATACTTTTTCCAATCAAATGTATCATTTTTCCCCAGCGTACTTTCTTGCGCTGTTCTGGGCAAACGAAGTTCCATCATCATGACAAAAATGCTCCTTCCATATTTTTGAGTCGTAGCATTTTAGTCAATGTTCAATCTGCCATCAAAATTAAGATATGTATCCATCCCATCGGCATTTTATGCACAAGTGATAGCTTGAATCCTTTCCGGCCTGACATTACTTTCGTCCCTTTCTTCGTCATCTCTCTCTCTTGCCCTATTTCTAAGCACACCGTCAAGTTTGTCTATGTTCGATGCTTTTGCTTCCCATATTCCTTGTGCTCCAAGGTATTATTAAATATTGTGCCCACACCGCTCAAGTGAAGGTACTATCTATATTCATATCCTTATCTTAAAGTCCCATATTTATATTAATTCATACTCATTTCATACAAAGATAAGCATGTAATTATTCAAACAAAAAAAATTAGACTAGATTATTAGTTCCTAGGTCCATATATGGGTTGTTCACCATCACCTCCTTTCATATCCTCTCCTTCAAGCCTTGTGTCAATGATACATTCAATTTTTAGTTAAGGAGAAACATGGAATTATATCATTTATATTTCATATTGAATGTTGGATATATTTGAATCTTGAACCACCCACATTGGTTCTATTCAACACGCATGTAGAATTTATGATGATTTATCAACAAAAGAGACTGGAGTGATTTTATTGTTAGACATTATGGTGATGAGTATTGCAAAATTGTTATAAGATCACCTTGGACTTTTATGATTTTTATTTTGAGCAATTGGATTTTTATTATATTTACATTGTATAAGTTTGAATGGTTGAGAAGCATGAAGATCTTAGTTGCTATGAATGAAATTCTGAACTCAATTATAATATAGATGAAAGATTTGAGAACAGCTATTGTATAGAGTCATACAAAACAACAAGTCATGAAGTACAAGATCTCTGTATTAGAGAGTGAGAAGGTAGAGAAGGAAAGAGTTAGTAAGATGGAAATGGAAATCTCAATACAAGATACTCAACCCCAACTGCAAGCAACTCCTATTGACCACTAAGAGTCAAATATGAGAGATTTCAAGAGATGGAAGATCAAACCAATCTCTTGTTTCATATAATAAAGTCATGTAAAATGGAGTCTTATAAGGGCATAAGAGCCATGGAACTTTTGGAGAGATGGATAATGAAGATTTATATACATCTATCACATTTTCATATTTCTGATTTTAATGCAAGAATGTTCATGAGATCTTATCTCATGGATAAGACTCTCACATGATACAATACTAGAAAATGAATGCTTTCAGAATGAGGTGCTTCCATTTCATGGAGTGGGATGCAAGAAGACCTTCTGCAGAACTTTCAAGTGGTGAATTCATTTCAAACCGCAAGAATTAAATTGTGGAATTTGAAGCAAAAAGGAGATATACATAAAAAAATTGAAGAATTTTGTGACTTTCATGTATCCATTATGGATATGAGTGGAACACAAGCCTTGGATGTCTTCATACGGGTGGCACCATCATTCGAGTCATAAAATTGCATCCTAAATGATCATAAGGGACACTCTATAAACATCTTTCTTCATGAATCAAATCTAAATATTGAACAAGTTGGAAAATGAAAAGTTTGGAACTGGTTTTCCTTTGACAGATCCGTATATGCAACCCATAATTTTCCCTTTCCCCCTTACTCTATATGCATAGTTATGATCTATGTCAGTCTCTATACAACTCTCAAAATCATCACCGTCTTGCTATTCCAAGAGGGATAATCCACACTTAAGGAAAGAGCAAGTTAGTTTTGATATCATTATGAAAAAAGAAAAAAGAGTACAAACCATTCAAATAGTTCAAGAACTCAAAAGTTGAGAGATAACCTCAATGGTTTCTCTTTCTCCATATATAATCCTCCAAAGAATATAATATAGATAAGATTCCACAACCACAATCCATTCAACTCCTCGTGGATTGATGACATGGCCGACATCACTATGAGCTCACGAATTAAAAACATGTAACTCCAACTAACACATTAGAAACACAAGCTAATGAGCACAATGAGCACATGACATCTTTAAATAATCCATTAATAATTAACTCAATACAGTTTATTTTCACCTTGTGTAATCTCTAATTTAGTTCTCACTAACTAAAGATGGTTACAATAAGTAAAGTTGACGAGATCAAGCCCAATGATACTATGATATTAATGAGGAGAAGGTGATGGATTGGCATATATTTGACTTTTTGAGTATGTTGGCTCTCGAGAGCTATGTGATATCTCTCTTGGATCATAGAATGGATATGTTATCCATGCTTTATTAAAATTTATATTTAATATTGAAACAAATTATGGATATTATATTAAAGACTTATAAAAATATCAAGATTTTTTCTGATGGATGTTATCTTCATGTCCAAACAAAATAAAAATTATAATTTTCATTCTTTTGGAGGTGAAAAAAATATTAAAGAAATATTTTTTCTTAAAATCTATGTTGATAAAAGTTTGACTCCAAAAATAGCTATTCATGATTGATTTATGATTTATTTTGAAAAAAAAGGTCATATATTTTTTTTTATGATAAAAAAACTTCTTTTAAAAATAATAATTTCATCAGCCATAGAACTCATTTCTTTTTAGTCATGTGTAACCATACTTATTGTAATTTAGCAATCACATAATTTGATGATTCTTCGGATACTCATGTAGTATGTAGACTGTTTGATCTAGATAATTCGGATATCTTAGATGAAGTATGATATATTTCCCATTGTGATGCTATTGGGGCCTAGCCTTATCCTATTCCTTTGGTTTTATCCTATACGACTTGATGGGGTATTCCTATACTTTTTATTATTTTACTTGATATATCTTATCATTATAGTTTTGGGCATTTTGAGTTTATATGCATACATGCTTGCTTCAATATTTTATACTAACTATTAAAAAAAAATATTTATCATCTTCATATATTTTACTAATGCATGGTAGTTAACTCGTTTTATATCCATGGAATCAAAAATAAATTTTTAATTTTTCAACATATGCATTACTATTCATCATGTAATTAAATAAATACATGATGCATGTAAGAAAGCTATCACACACAAAAAATCTAAAGTTTGTTTAGAATTTTCAAAAGATATCTAACACTTTCTCTTATCAAGTTTAATCAAGATACATATCACAACTTCCAATGAAAATGCTTACATGACAACAAACAATTGGTCCACTTGGACCTTCTAGAAGCCCCACTATCCTCCAATTGATTTTGGTGTACCAAGTCAATCTCGCCCCTACATCTAAAGGTCTTTACCAAATCAAACCAATCATACATTAGTCAAATTAAGAAAAGTCAATAAACCCATATGATGAAATATGACACTTGATTTCCACTAAAAAAATTAATTGTTGTCATCATACATTTTTTTACATCAATAACAACAATTCTTGTTCTCCAACTTAACCATAACTAGTTAAACATAGTCATGACAAAGCTAAACTTGGTGTTTAAAGTTAGTCATATATAAAATCATACTTTATTCTATATGTACAACCTTGGATCTTACTGATCAAGACCATTGCTAGTGGAAATTGGTAAACTGTTGCCGCTAGATTAATGAAATTATCAACGAGAATAATATACAAGTGTACTAGAGTGTCACCAAGTGAGGTGATGTTGGATAACATGAGTGATATCTTTTGTTTGCTCAAGCCTTTAGGAAAGATTTATTGACCTCAAAGAGTGTTGTTGGATTCTAGTCCACAACCGCTTATGTTGACCAATGATGCATTTCTTGATCTTGGATTGCAAAATATTGATATGGAAAGATGTTCATTTCAGATTCAAATATCTCTTGGAAGTTCTAGTAATGCACCACAACTATACATCTCATGGATGAGTTGATTGTGTTAGTCCAATCACATCATATCATGAATAGATCTATGATGCGAGTAGGTGATATTGTTACACTTACCTATGATGTATTAATGGGTGCAGCAATGTTATACCTAATGGAGTTCAGCATTTATTATTGGAAAAAGATAATCTCTTATTTTCCAAGTTGGCAATCTAATGAGGGCATTGTGAGGCATTGTTTAGCCTGCTCTGGACCTCTTAGTCTGAAGAGCATTACGAATAGGAAAATTACACGTCCTATTCTAGACCAATCCCAATTTCATCAATTAGCACAATGCTTACAACAAACTGATAATCATGTGAATCGTTCAAGCGATTTTACTGAGTTGGGGGATCTCTCTCTTACAAGCTGAAGTCGAGGCGAGAGGCTTGAAGAAGTACTCCTGATGTATGCATCATGACTACAGCTCATGGACGAATACCCGGATAACTTCACAGGTATTTGGTGCCACTCTAGGCTGTTGGCACAAGTCACATATTAGCTTCGTGAGTTCTCGTTCTACCCTGACTACAATTGCGGTTCAATTAAACGAACACTTATAAGAAAGGAGATCCCCTTCTCTTTATTCCTACCTATTTATACTGATTTTTAGTGTCTACTCGTAAACACTACCTACAGAGACTGACTTCTCCTAATCCTACGTGAGCTATCTACTCCACTCGATCGCACCTCCAATTCACGAGTGAATGCGTCACCCAGAATTCTCTTCCTAGTGCTTGATACATCTCTTTGTGCTTCTTCTTTGTATCCACTAGATTATCCATCACTTCTACTATCTTCTCTAATTTCCGTGACTCTTCCTCATCACACCGCGTGAAAAAGAGTTGCGGACACTTGTTCGCCAAGGTCTCCAATCGCGCTGGTGCCTCCACATCCACTCGGTTTAGACGTTGCTTCAGACTTTGCATTGTTTCCTAAAACTGGAGATTTTCTCTTTCCATGTACTAGATCTTTGCTCCTCGAATCCTGCAAATTTCACCGTATGCACTTTTGGATTCCTTAGCCTCTCGTTCCAATTCGGCTTTCTGCTTGGTCAACCGATCCACACTCTCGGTTAATTGCTGAACCACATGGGCTTGGTCTTTCTTATGATTTTCTTTTCGGTGCATCATCTGCACATGATCCATGTATCCGTCACCTTGCGGGTCCCATCCTGACATGTAGCATGGGCCCATCTCATTAAGCTCCATAAGAATCGGTATCACTACCGCTTCTAAATTCTAGGACAGCTGCAAAACGGAGGCAAGAGGTTCAACGATCTCCTTCGATGCTTTCACCTTTGGTCTCGATATCGCACGCAGCACCACATCGTCCGCGGGATCCATCGCTTTCTTCTTCTAAGGGCACACGTTCTCGAGAACTGTCCATCACTTGTCGTTTCTGTTTCTTTGACGCTTTGACAATTACTTCCTCCGACACCGAGTCCTTAGGATGTGTGCTTATTACCTCCTAAGGCCCATCTATCACTAGGATAATGGCATCTACACTTCTGGTAGACCCAATACTATCGTCTAGTCGAAGTCGACTTGCCATGGCTCGAACATTTTGGCCGAAGTTCTCTCCCCAGTTTACTTTGATTGTTCCATCAATGCACCCCTCCACAATACACACATGCATACCGACATAGGTAGTACGTTGAGGAGAGAATAGTTGATCCAAGGTAAGTGCCACCTTATGCATGAAGACATCCCTGATCAAATCAAGCTTGTAGCCATTCGTACCCTTCCTTTCCCTAGGGTTGAACCACTTGGTTTCATCAAATGTAAACGCTGTATGCACTGTAAGACCCAGGGTTGTACATAAAGGATAAAATGTAAGTATATCTAAATTGTACCTAAGTTTATCTTAGTCATGACTATGTTTAGCTAGTTATGGTTAAGTTGGAGGAAAATATAGAGTAACTTTTGGTGTGGTAGATGAGAACTACTATTTTGTTGTTAAGTAGGAATCAAAGAATAGATTCCATCACATGGGTATCTTGACTTCCCTTGACTTGGACTAGTTTTCATTGGTTGGACTTGGTGAAGACCCTTAAATCTAGGGGTGAGATTGACTTGGTACACTAGAAGTAAATTAGGGAGTAGTTGGGCTTCTAGAAGATCCAAGTGGACCAATTGCATGTTGCCATGTACCCTTTTCATTGGGGTTTGTGATCTCTACCTCGTTTAAACTTGGTAAGAGGAAGTTACATGGTGATTACTTATAGTTACTAGGGTAAGATTCTAAGTAGTATAAATAGAGAGGTTGAGAATCACCTCTCAAGTAGTTTTTCAATGGAAGTTAGTTTTGGGAGAAGATAGTGTGGTGATCTTAGTTTTGGGGAGCTTGGTTCTTGGAGACGTCATGTTCCGAGTGGAGCCTTGGTTCAATGAAGACTTTGATTACCAAAGTATCCCTTTCCTTTTGAGTGATATCTTACTCTTGGTGATAATGTGCATAATGGAGCTTGGACTTTGAGAGTTTGTGTAAGAGTGAGCAATAGGGTCATGGTCATAGGGTGGGACCAAGTCCTTCTAGATTCATGATGAGCTTCCAAAAAGCCATCGGAGGTAAACCTGAGTGAGAATCAGCCCGGAGGTCAGAGCACGGCCAAGCCTTCCCAATCGATCCCATCTTTTTTCTTCTCATTTGAGCATCCGAAGGCATTAGCCTATATCTTCGCATCCCATCGTTTTGGTTGCGCTCGATATCCTACAGCGTGCGTGGCTTTTTCTCTACGTATCTCCTCGCATAGCTCAAGACATATGAAATCCCATATCCACGATAAGAAAACACCTCTCAAATTCATCAATCGAAGCAACTCCATGGGCATCCAATCTGCCATCACGATGAGCGGCCGAATCCTCCCCATAATCATCGTCCTGACCAGTGGTACTATAACCCCTTTTCTTCTCGTCATGACGATTGCCGTTCTCTTCGATATCTCGATGTTGGACTCTTTATCGGTCGCTTGCTCGTTGTCGCGTTCCCATTTCTTGAAGTTGAACTAGTTAAGACATTGTTGCTCCTTCAGCTTCTTTCCGCGTATATGCGATCAACTTCCATGTCTTCGTATGGTCCTAATTTGTCTTATTCGTAGAAAGACACCTCGTATTCCACCGAATATGATCTTTTATTTCAAAAAACACAAAAAATTCCTACTGTCTTCGTTCACTATGTCCCTACAATGTCGAGCACAGTCGGAACGCTAGGATGTGAAGATGTGGGCTAATGCATTAGTACGCCCATACGAGAAGGATAAAGATGGGGTCGATTGGGAAGGCTCGCCCATGCATTCAAGGTTCATGTTTGATGAAACCAAGTGGTTCAACCCTAGGAAAAGGAAGGATACGAATGGCTATAAACTTGATTTGATCAGGGATGTCTTCAGACGTAAGATGACGCTTACCTTGAATCAACTATTCTCCCCTCAACGCACCACCTATGTTAGTATGCACAAGGTGCATATCATGGAGGGTTTCGTCGGGGTTACAATTAAGGTAAATTGGGGAGTGATCTTCGCCCTGAATGTTCAAGCAATGGCTAGTCGACTTCGGAAAGACTACAAGTGTGTGGTTGAAGATGTATTTGCATTTGTATTTGAAGATGGAATGATTAACATCTAAGGAAAGGCGGTTGTACATGGTGGAGTCTGGCTTATCCGATTTGGAGGAAGATGATGAAAGTAGTGGGTCCACCAAGAGCTTAGTGCCACCATTCCAGTGATGAACGGGCCTCAAGAGATAACCAGCACAAATTCTAGGGACTCGGAATCAGAGGAAATGGTTGTCGAATTTCCAAGGAAGCGAAAGTAAGTGGTGGTGGACAGTCCTTCATAACGTGCGTCCCAGAAGAAGAAAACGATTGATTTATCAGGCGACGTGGTGCTTCAGGCGGTGTCTAGGCCAAAGGTGAAGGCATCGGAGGAGATTGCTGAACCTTTCGCCTCTATTCTGCAATTGTCCCAGAATTTGGAAGCGGTAGTGATACCAGTTCTGATCGAGTTGAATGAGATAGGCCCATGTTACATGCCCGGATGGGACCCGCAATCGGATGGATACATGGATCTGGTACAGATGATGCACCAAATAGCAAAGAAAAAGATGGACCAAGCTCAGATTATTCAATAGTTAACCAAAAGTGTGGAGCGGTTGACCAAGCAGAAAGTCAAATTGGAAAGAGATGTTCGGGAGTCCAAAAGCGCATACGGTGAGATTTGAAAAATTCAGGGAGCAGATATTTGGTATGTGAAAAAAGAGAACATCCGATTCCAAGAGACGGTGAGAAGTCTATAGCGACGCCTGAACCGAGTGGATGTGGAGGCACCTGCTCGATTGGAGACCTTGACGAATAAGTACGCACAACACCTCTTTGCGTAGTGTGATGAGGAAGAGTTACGGCGATTAGAAAAGTTAGTAGAGTAGATGGAGAATCGTGATGACTCAAAAGAGAAGCGCAAAGAAATGTATCGAGCGATGTGAAGAGAATTCCGGCAAGCGATGTTTTTGCTTCGGGAGGAGATTGTAGCCAACATCCAAGAGATGCAACTAGGAATCGACGCGTTCACTCAAGAATCGGAGGCACGATCAAGCAGAGTAGATAGCTCATGAAGGATTAGGAGAAGTTGATTTGTGTGACATGTGCTAACAGCCTAGAGTGGTGCCGAATACATACAAAGTTACTAGGGTATTTGCCCATACCCTGTTGTAGTGGTTCATACATCAGGAGTACTTCTTCAAGCATCTCGCCTTGACTTCAGCTTGTAAGGGAGAGATTCCCCACCTCAGTAAAATTGTATGGAATGATTCACATGACTACCAATGTATTGTAAATATTGTTCTGATTGATGGATTTGGGATTTGTCTAGAATAGGATTTGCAAGTCTCCTATTTGTAGAGCTTTTTGGACTGAGAGGTCTAGAGCTATGTAAAGATGAGTAAACTCCCTCTTGTCTTTTCTGGTTGGTCTATTCGGATCCCTCGTTCCCTTAGAAACTAATCTAATCACTACATAACTGTCCTAAACTATGTATTCTTGTTGTTACACTTATTGTCATATGGATTACATGATTCATGTTATGACATGTGTTGGGAGATGTTACGTGTGTTACAATCTTTCCCAGCACATAAGATCTATTCACCAACATACATTTTGAAAAATTTTTCCTTGTTAGGTGATCGACATGCACGACTCATGACGAGTGTACATTAGGTGTGATCATGGATTGAACTAACGGTATTGTTGGATGCAGTGAGAGTAAGATTTTATGCATATTGTCCATGTCTATGATGGAAAATTCTTCTTCTTAGGCAGGTTTTATTGCGAGCATATGATGGAATGAAGAGACCATCACATCTCATAATGGAGAATATTTTGAATATGAGTAGACACTTCCATGAAGTGATCTATGCTAACATGTCATCCATGATAGTGATGAATCTTGTGGGGCAATCCAGAGTTGCATTACTTATGCATACAAATAGAAAGGAACTAGACTTGTATGAGATTCTTACAACAGAACCCTACCATGATGAGAGAAAATGAGCTTTGGACTTTTGTATTGGTACTGAAGTATTGGATTTGGATAACCATGATGTTTGGCTTAGAATGTGTTTTTAGAGGGTAGAAATTTTTTGTAAAGTTATGGTCATTTGAGAATGCTTAACATAGAGATATTTTACATATGCTATCATCGAAGGAGATGTATATTTATCTTCAATTCGTAGATTTTATATTGATGATTATGTTAACTTGCAGTAGTAGAGTGCATCAACCATATTGAATGTTACTCCTAGTCGCATAATTTTACAAGTAAAGTTTTAACTTATAGAGTTTTGGTACTAGACGATTTTAATGATGTGGTTTGGAAGTATTATGTGCTTAATTGTGCGCCATGTCACCTCCAAACATTGATAGAACTATGAATCGCATGATAATTATGCTAGAAAGCTTGAGATCTATATTATGTGGATCAACTAGTAGAACAATCAGTATGTGATATGTGATTCTTGTTCGAGAGTATGACATATGTCATGTTTGACATCTCCTCTCAATGTGATGCCTAGAAGGTGGTCGAGATATCTTCAATATGGTAGGCAAGAAAGGTGGTGTGATCATTACATGGTTTAGAGTGTAAACAAGCAATTAACAATGGGACATTATAGTATAAGACCTCCTTATCTTAACCCCACGAAGGTTTACCTCCGATGGCTTTTTGGAAGCTCATCATGAATCTAGAAAGACATGTTTAAACCCCATGCCCATAAATCTAATGCACCCTCTTACACCAACTCTCAAACTCAAGACTCCATAATCTCATGACAATTCTTGCAAAGATTCAAATATCACTCAAAAGGTATAGATCTTTTATTGATGATCAAAGGCTTGCTTGAAACAAGGCTCCAACCCTAACAAGGCTTCACTTTTTGAACAATGCTTCTCTAAAATTTGATTCTTCCAAAACTAATTTCTCCCAAAACTCAATTCTTTGAAACTCACTTCCCAAAACTAACTTGAGAGTTGATTGTCAACCTCTCCAATATACTACTTAGAATTTTACCCTAGTAACTTAAAGTAACCATTATATAACTTTCTCTTACCAAGTTTTATGGAGGTAGAGATCACAAACCCCAATAAAAAAGGATACATGGCAACATGCAATTGGTCCACTTGGATCTTCTAGAAGCCCAACTACCTTACAATTGACTTTGGTATACCAAGTCAATCTCACCCCTTAATTTAAGGGTCCTCACCAAGTCAAACCAATGAAAACTAGTACAAGTCAAGGAAAATCAAAATACTTATGTGATGGAATCTATTCATTTATTCATATTCAACAACAAAATAATTGTTCTCATATACTACATCAGGAGCTACTCTATATTTCCCACCAACTTAATCATAAGTAGCTAAACATAGTCATGACTAATATAAACTTCGCCACACTTTAGATATACTCATATTTTATCCTCTATGTAGAACCATGATTCTTACATTTATCCCTAGACTAAGATTTCACTCTATACTTGGAGTGAAAAAATCTGATCGTTGATGAAACGGCTTTCAATTATCATGATTCACTTGGTCAAAATGACGTTGTTTCAAGTTGTTCAAATTTGTAAGTTAAGTTTTCCCACACTTTGTGAACTATCAAAGGACCAAAGCACTTTGGAAAAAACTTCTTTCTAGTCCTCTTCTACCTAATGGAGTCATAAAGCATTACCCAATCATTTCATTTGAAAGCCTTCATCTTCTTCGTCCCAAGTTGATTATGGTGATACTTTTTTTGCAATTGTTGAGCCAGCTCCACACGTACCATAGCCACAGCTTAGGCCTACTCCAACTCCAATAGTTGTTGACGTCTTGATTTGATAGCTTCTGCTTCATTTGTACTCTTTAACTTCTGTTGGATAGTTAAGAAGGTTTTCAAATCTAATTGAATTGGAAGTTTTGACTTGACACCATATACCATACGGAAAAGTGAGTATTCTATTGATGTCTTCCACGTCTGATACTCCCACAAGATAGCATGTAGCCTCTTGTCCCAATTTTGCTTGCTTGCGTCCATGTTTGCATCATCGGCCAATATCATGCAAAGTGTGTTGTTGGTTCGCTCTGTCAATCCGTTAGCATTTGGTTTGTAGGAAGTAATCACATATGTCTTGATGGAGAAATGATCTAACATGGCTTGTATAATGCTTCCAACAAACTCATTACCTCTATCCGATAGAATTTCTAAAGAGCATCCAATCTAGTTATTATACTCTTGTTGAGAAATCTGCCCATTTCCTCTTCACTCGTAGATTTTAGAGGTCTAGCTTTTACCCATTTGGTTAGATAATATGTACCTATCACAATGAACTTATTACCCCAAGGAGTAATATTCAAGGGTCCTACAAAATCTATTTTCCATTTCTCGAAAGTACCTAAAATAGGAACTAAGGTCAAAGGAGGAGTTTTCATGAATTTTTTAGCAAAAGCTTGACACACATCACAACTCTTGCAAAATTCCACACAATCTTTGAAAATGCTCTTCCAATGATAGCCTACATCTTTTTATGATTATCCAGTCAAAATACAAAAAAAATTCCATTCAATTATCAATGGCAACGTCATTGTTACGATTATTTCCAGAAATACAAGATCATTTCAAGGTTTTCTAAGATCTTAAATGTAGTTACCTTTCTTGCAAAGTGTACTCCACATATTAAGACTTTGTGAAACTGCTTCATGAGTTGAATTGATTACTCCCTCTCAATAGCTCTTCTAAGTAACCTATCCGCTCCTTGATGAAACAACACGTTCTCTATGATGATATAAGGTTCACATCTCTTAACCAATGCATTCCTCTCCTGTGAATACATGTCTTGGAAAAATTCTCCTTCTAAGATGAAATCCCATATCTTTTTGTAATCCGCCGGTACCTCCGTTACTGTGTCCATCATCCTACTCTCAACATTAGGCTTGTTGAAAATATATTTCAAAGTCTTGTGATCTTTACCAATAGTAAATTTCCCTCCCAATAGATAGTATCAAAACTTCTTGAGTGAGAAGATCACAATCAAAGCCTTCCTTTCTGTCACTAAATAATTTTTCTATGCTTGCATCATTTATCTACTAGCTTAAGCAATTGGATGATCAAGATAATCATCATTTAATTGACTTAGAGTGCACCCTATAGCATTCGTATAGAGAATGAAAGGTTTATCCAAATTTGATTTGGCTAAAGTAGGAGCAGCTACCAACGCTTTGTTAAGAAGTTTGAAAGCCATCACCATCTCTCCATCCTTGAAGATTAAATCATCCGTCCCCTTGTTCATGTAAATCGTCAAGGCATAAGCTTTGTTGGAGAAGGAAAAGATCAACGATAATATCCCACCATACAAAAAAATTGATTTCTCATAAACTTCTTGTAACTTTCATTTGGAAAAAAAAATTCAATAAGATTCTCCATCAAACTCTCCCAAGTGTATTTCTCCACATGTATCTTCTTCTACTTATTAAATCACTCCAACATGAAATCTTCCAAGAAGTCGGGCAAAAGGATAGCCCATTCAAGCTTTCTTTTCTCATTGTTTTCAATACATGTTTCTTGAAATCCCTCACAAAAGCTTCTACATCCTCATTCTCTCTCCCATAAAACATTGAAAATTTCCCCATTTTTAACTTTTGTTGTTGTTATTTTTAGAAATTTATATGAAATTTCCTAATAGAACACAAACAAAAAAAACTTTATTCTAGATTAATTCATCAATAGCAAAATGAATGGAATTGGTTGGTCCATGGCTCTCTCTTCTCCTAAACACACAATGAATCTAATCCTCATAGACATCTTTTCAATCATTCAATGATTTACATCTTTAGTTGGAATTTGAGTAACTTGGAGAGTTTAACTTTTTGGTATCTGCACCCATTTTATACTCAAAGCCTTCCAATGGTGACTCAAGCAGAGCTTTCACACCACTACATTCGTGTTCTATGGGAAGTCCTGTCACTCATGGATACTAGTGGAGGTGCTATGATTTAAGAATTTGGGAGGAACATTCTTGTCATGACAATGAGACTTTGTTTGCCTTGAGTTGTGCAAGGAAGTGCGTCTAGGGAGAGGGTTATAGAAAGAAAAAAGTAATAAAAAAGACAGTGATTGCTAGCGTAGACCAATTTTTTTATTAATTGTTTTTGTTCCGTCCATAGCCTTGAATAATCATAGAGAAATGAAGAATCATTATAGATAAATAAGGAAGAACCCCCATAGATAGATAAAGGCTGAATCTTTTTTTGAGGGAAGAGAAGTCACTAACTTCTCGCGCCTTCTGCTTGCTTCGCCGATGATCACAAATATTTCGTCCCTGTTAAACGAAAGACCGGTAAATAACCCTCCAAGCGGAAAAAGGGACTTGGACTCCGGCTTAAAAAATCTACTAATCGAAAACCGAAAATACACATATGTTTTTTGTTTGCCGAAGCCGTACCGATAACTTCAAATCATGTTTTAGGTGTATCAAAATACATTATTTTCACAAAGCACCGCAATAACCCTCATAATAGTCCAGTTGCTTGTAGCACTCGCTACGAGATGAACTCACCCCGCGCCTCGCCTTCGGACGCAAATAAAATATATATTTTATTTGGCTGGGCAAAGCGCGATTCAATAAGTATTGGAATCGGTAAAAAAAGGAAAAAAAAATGCCTCAACTAGGGAGAACGGCATATTCAATCGGTATATGAATGCAATCAAAATTATTGGATGCGAAGATGTGGACAAAGGTCTTGGGAAAAAATTATAAAGAAGAAAAGGAGGGCATTGACAAGGAAGGTTCAACTCTACACATCATATTCAATTTTAATGAAACCAAGTGGTTCAACCCAAGAGAGAGGAAAGGGACAAATGGGTATAAGATTGAGGTGATCAAAGATGGGTTAAGAAGAAAAGTCACTTTTAGATTGAATCAATTATTCTTACCTCAACGCTTCACGTATGTGAATATGCACAAAGTCTGAATTGTACAAGGGTTTATGAGTGGCTCTATTTAGTACCTGTCACAATATGTTCCACTCTTGGATTCATGGGGAGACTATGGTCTTAGATAAAGATTTAACTCTACCAAGTTTCTTCTTTCTCTCAAACTCTAATCTTTGATCCTCAAAGTACAACTCACAAGCTTATGTCCCTCCTTTCCACAATTTAAGAATCAAATATTTTATTACATTTACAAATAATGAAGTTCTATAATATATATATTATTTAAAATTTAATAAAAATTATTTATTAGATTATGAATTACAAAAATAAAGATCATAACATGTTGATGTTATGATCTTTACTTATGTACTTAGTTATGTCTTTACATGATACATAATGTTACTTATGATGACATATACCGGCCAATATATAGAAACAAAGAGGCTGTAAGGCCGAAGGAGGCTTTTTTGGCTTGTAAAAGCCCTTTGTGATTACAATTATAGACATAAAAATATCAACATCACACCTCAAGTTCATACTTAATGAAGTTTGGTATACATCTAATAGGAATCTAAAATATTAAATCTATTTTTGGGCATAAATCTTTGAAACACATGAATAATTTGATCTTTAATATTTTTATATATGAAATTGATCTATGTATGAGAAAGTCTTTAGACAAAAAAATTTCACAAATAAAGTGTCAATGCACATGTGTTTAGTCCTAGATTAAAACACAAGATTTCTATCAAACTAAATACTACATATATCTTCACCATATAAAGATTTTAAGTTAAATAATGATCAATTCAATGCATATCAACTCGCAGCTAATTCAATCACGCTGGTCCACATGCTGCATATGTAGCTTCTCTATACTTTGTAAATGATAAATTTATTATAAAAAGCTTCTTAGATATTCAAAAAATAAATAAGTGCAGGAATGTTAGGCAAAATTACTCTGTTTGAAGAAAAATGAGTATGATATCTTCCTCAGACAACACTGCGAGAAGGAGAGGAAGAAGAACTCACAATTGTACAAAATCAAATGATGAATCATGTATCATTATGCTTTCAAGACGTTGTATAGGTTAGAAAATAGCAGATTATCATGATTTTTGTCAATTGATGATCTAAAGGTTACTAGGGACCATGTAACGCAAGTGTCAACGGAAATACTTTTGTCTGCAAAAGAGTGGTGTTGAAGTTTCGTCCAGAAAAACTTAGAATAACATCCAAACATAACATATTTTTATTTTCTCAAAAATTATAACAAGAAAGAAGCCTTTTATTCCTGCGTCTAGTAAAGTGAAAGGGTATTGGTGTGCTTTCATATTCTTATTTCTATTGCATCTCGAAAGAACACTCCCAAAAAGGAAAAATTCCAATCCAAAATCGAATTTTCTCATACATAACTTGTATTAAATTCAAAGCCAAATGTTACAAAATCTTTTAACTAAAGAAAAAAGTAAGGATCCTCATAGAAGATAGAACATTGTCTAGATTAGATGAGATTTGAAGTTCTTGGGTTGGAAATTGAGGATATTTAAGGACTTATTCTTGAAATTCGAAAAAGGTTTGACTTTGACTACAAGGAAAGTAGATGCATTGTAATGAAGATATACATGACTTGTATCATTACTTCCAATGATTGAAAGAAAATAAATCAAAAGTTCAATATCTTGAGTAGAATTGTGTTGTTTAAGTGTGTTAAATGTACCATTTTTTATGCTTGTAACTAAAAAATGAATATTTCTTTCACCAATCAACATTTTATGTATGTGTTGTCTTCTAATGAAAATACTTCTAATTGCCTCTTTAGGCAAATAATTCAAATCCTTGAATTTGCATCAAAATATACAAGCCATAGAATGGGAGAAATTGAAGAGAAAAAATCAAAAATGCATAATCATATAGAAAAATATGCATTTCTTCCAATCGTTGACAAGGATCAAAATAAGAGAAACATGATTTTGAATTTACATTGAAACATACAAGCCATAGAAAGGAAAAAAATGATGAAACACAATAAAAAAGTGCATATAAAAAAGTGCATAATCATCTAGTTAAATACACATTTTTTTATATGGATGGTAGGGTTCAAAAGAAGACAAACATGCCATATTTTATTTGAACATCAAAGAATATGGATGAAAAATACTTCAAACCAATTCACATGGTTAGTTGCTTAAAATTCTATGGGACGTTTCAACCATTTATGTTTAATTTTTACTCAAAAATACATAATGATTCTAATCTCCTTGTCACCGTTTTGCATATCGATGGCAAGGATAAAAAATGCCCCATTTTACTTGAACATCAAAGAACATGGACGAGAAATACTTCATACCAATTCACATTGTTGGTTGCTTAAAATTCCATAGTACGCTTCAAGTGGTTATGTACATAATCACATAGTGTTTTGGATTATTTCATGAGGCATTGTACGTACAACTCGACAACAGGGTAAGGAAAACAAGGATAAAATTTTACTTGACTTCTTTAACATATTAGTAGAAAAAAACATATTCATGTGAGTAAAGTTGGGGTTATTGCTGATAGGTCATACATACGATCAGATTGATCAAATGTTCAATTTTTTAAAAAAAAATCTTACATAGAAGAAAGCGTTTTAGATGAGCATGTTGAATGAAATATTGGAAGATGCTTACACCAAATTGCAAAATTCTAAAAAAAACATCATGGATTTATGAAGATTTATGACAAATAGCTTGCATTTAGCAATCAAAGACCTGAATGATATTAGTATTTCAGGGACAATATTGGATAATGAAAGATCATACAAATGATAAAACACGCAAGTGGCAAAAGAAGTCATCAACGGTTTTGGACTAGGAGGAAAGTGTGAAGTTCTTGGATTATGTTTTCTGAAGATGTATATTTGCTAGCCTTGAAGAGGAGTAGAGGAAAATGATGCACCAATAGAAGCAACCTACACTCCAAAAAAGACTATTGTTGGAAATACAACTAGAAGCACATACTTGAAGTTGCAAGTTTGTGGAGTATCACGCCCTTTGTAGGTCGGCAAAAGGCATACTAAGCCAGTCGTGGATGCACATGGGAACTTTAAGGATCTTTTAACACGTTTTTCATTGTAGTCCGTCATGTGAGGATGTTAATAACCAATCATTTTGATTAGCAAAAGTTTCCAAGATTGTCTGGTTGTAAGACCGTAGTTAATTAATTTAGAGCTATTTTTTTGTTTTTGGAATAAAAAGAGCTATATGTTGAGTAAATAGGCCGAACAAGAATATAAATATTCATGGTAATGCAAATATCATCTGTCCCCCGAATACGAATAGAACGTTAGGGAAGGGGGTCTAGAAACAGTAGAATTACGGGGAGTTAGAAAGGTAGGGCGTCGACATTCTTGATTTGATGCGCGTAGCATTGAGGGCATAGTGCGGGGAATTGGAGAGCTATGGATCAAGCAAACCCAACCAAGAAGTCATCTTAGAGTCGATTTGTAGCAAGACAGCCCATCCGGCTGGCCATTTAGCAGAAGCTTGCACTCGGAGCATATAGATTTTTGGTGCCGAAACCCAATTGGACAGCAAGCAAACTACAAAGATTGAAAGAATTGGGTGGGACATTCTTAGCATGGCAATGGGACTATGTGTGTCCGGATTTGTGTAAGGAAGTCCAAATCAAGAAGGAGTGGAACCCAATTGAATGGCGAGGATACCTATATTCATGGCATGCTATCTTGTGGGATGAAGCGATGGGACATTATTGTAATGATGAGAAAGATGGAATTGATTGGGAAGGCTATCGATGATCATAGGGTTTAACAAAAAAACATGAATGGATACAAGATCGATCTCATTAAGTATAGTTTTAGAAGAAAAAAAATAAACACATTGAATCAATTATTCTTACCACAAAGAATTACTTATGTTAGTATGTATAAGGTAAGGATAGTAGAGGGTTTTGTGACAGGTTCGATTAAAGTCAATTGGGGAGAGGTCTTCACTCGTAATGTGCAAGCGATGGGGGAGAAGCTTTGGGCTAGCAAGAAAAGAGTGGGTTTACTTTTCTTCATTTTTGGTTCACATATATTCAAGGATGGGATGACAAACTCTTATGGAGTGAAAGAGGTATCAGTTGGGAGTGGCAAAAACTCGACACGAAGGTACCAATAGCGGATCGACATCGAGTCTAGATTCCGATGGGTCTAGGACGTCTCAGCCAAAGAGGGTTCAAACAAGAGATGATGCATCTTTGAACGAATTAGAGAATGTTATTTGTGAAATAGATATGTATGTAGTGGCCTGAAGTGATTCAACAGAGACCATATCAAGATGAAGTTCTAGTGGAAAAGTGGTCAAGGAACCAGCTCCAAAGAAGAGGAAGCTGAAACAAATAGTGCATTCATCAAGCAGTGTTCTGAAGAATTTCATGCCGAAGATGAAAGCTTCCAAGACTGGTGGAAAACTGACATCTTCTTACCTATAGTTGACGCAAATGATTGAGAGCGTGGCGATACCAATCTTCATAGTACTTAACAAGCTTGGGCCTTGCTAGTTGAGTCAGTCAAATAGTTAGAAAAGCAGAACTAGCAAATAGTTGAAGTTGACTTACAAGGAAGTTTGCAGAGCTAGGAAAGGATATGCAAGGTTTGTTGAAATGGAAGTTGAGGAATTGCGAAGGCAACTGCTGAAGGCAAAGCGGCAACTTTGAGAGGTGGATGTCGAGCCGCATAGGTTAGAGGCATTAGTAAGTGTTCACATTATCTTCTTGCAAGGTGTGATGATGAAGAAATCAAGCAGTTGGAGCGTATCCGGAAGGTTATGAAAGCTCATGTTGATTCGAAGACAACAAGAAAAGAGATGTACAAGGTCATGGGTAAGATTCATAGATGAATCAACTTTAGATTCACAAGCAAGAGATTGCACATGACATCCGGGAGTTACATGTGAGTGTCGATACTTTTGCGTGGAGATTAAAATCAACATCATCGAGTGGTAATATTGCCCATAGAACTAAGAGCTCGAGATTAGTTTAGGAGTAGTTAGAAATAGCGGTAAGACATTCTTTGTATAAATAGGAGTAGCGCTAGTGTTGAAGTTTCATTTTCTTTTTTTGAAAGAATTCATTGTTGAACTGCAAGTGTAGTAAGGGAAGAACGGGTGTGGAGCTGAATGTTTTCTAATTTGATTGTCCTAGACTAGATTGATTACTCGTGAAGCTATCCAAGCATTCATCCACGAACCACTGAGGATTGACAAGATCAGTAGAACTTCACTGAGCTTACTACCTCGATTCCATCTTGTAATAGAGTAAATTGACCTTCCCATCAATAAATTTCTGGAATTTCCTCAATTTGAAGTGCAATTGGATTCTGGTAGATGCTTGGTGTGTGTGCGTTTGGTTGAATTGTACACAGTTGATGTCATATTCGGTGACCCTTTTTAGATAGTGATTGTCCATAGTTATACGAACTACTCCTTCAATCTCATGAGAATGAATTGAATTTACACTAACTTCGACAATCCTTTGTGTAACTTTGTTGTTATACTGATACACAACAATAATGAAAAACTTGTTTGAGGGTCTAACCACCCAAAAAGCTCACTGGGATAAAGAAAAGATGGATCGATTGAGTCAAGTTGAATCTTTTAGAAACAAGAATTTTGGCTACAACATAATCCTGAATAAGAATAGGTCAATTAGTGTAAAATACACCAAGCTTTTGAAAAAAATTGTCTTAGATAAGAAGAATAGACTACATAGTGATGAGAAACATGGATAGTGAAATTGATGGTCATGTTTTAGATGTTTTAAAAATTGTGATTGAAATAAAATGGTTGCAAACAACAAATCGCATGAATTATTTGTCAAGCAATCTTCTTTAGTGCGACCATAACTATAATCTTAGAAAAGTTTGTAAGTTGATGCTTGTAATAAAGCTCTTATAGGTGGTGATCATGGTTTTGTATGCAACACGTAAAGTAATGTCTGATAAAAAGATAAAAGTAAAAAGTACAATGTATTTTCCAGTGAGAAATTTCATTTTGCTCCCACCCTTCCTCCATTTCTGACAATCAATAAAATCTTCCTTTTTGACAATGATTCATCTTTTCAAGAACATGGTCTATGTTGACTTTGTTACATGCATCTTCTCAATTACTTCATCCAATCTTGATTAGCCATAGTTAGTTTAACCAACATAATATGTTTGTCATTAAATCATTAAAAGTTAAAATAATGATGCACATGATCTAGAAAGCAAAATACAATTTTGATTTGTATGGATACAAAGAGAGTTGGCTAGCATGCATTGATGGAATAGATTAATGTGTTAGATGTCTTTTTTGAAATTGATTAGAATAAAATAATGATGCATGTGGCCCAATCATGATAATCATGTATTATAGATCTGATTTTGAACTCTTTCTAGTCTTCTAATATATAAAGCAAGAGAAGACATTGAGAAATCATTTCATCTTGAGAAGCCATTATAACGTCATTGTCATCCAATTGCCTATGAACAATGGATGATATGTCCAACGAATCTTGATTAGCTTGATTCAGTTGAGTTAAATTTTAGATTTATACTCTAATTCATCAAAAAAATACTATTGCACATGATCCAAACAGATAAAATTTACCTTAAGCTTCCATAGATACAAAAGACGTTGTTTACCATGCATTAATAGAATATACCATGGTTACATAGTAATAATTTTTAATTACTAGAGTAAAATTCTAAGTTGTATAAATAAACAAGTTGAGCAGCAACTCTAAAGCCTTATTTTGAGGAGTACCTTGAACAGTCAACGAAAGATCTTGATCTTGTTGAGTGATATTTGATTCCTTTGTGAGATTTATTAAGTATGAAGAATGTCATGAGAGTCTCATATTAAGATTAGATAATGTGGTGGTGTAATATGGCTATGGTTATTGGGATTTGAAATATGCTTCTAGATTTATAATAAGCTGTTGAAGAACTATCAAAGTTGAATTTGAGTGAGAGTCAGCCTAGAGGTCACAAATTAATCCAAGTCATAATTGGATCATAACTTGGATTAAATCATCAATCAATCCAAGTAATCCAAGTCATAATAATTACATGGTTGTGCTGCTTCACATATAAATATACAACATCTCCATCATAGGAAAATAAGTCATCAACTCTACAATCTAATCTTTGTTATGATATATATATGTGTGTGTAACTCTGACTTCAATCGAGTTGTCATATTCATGTCATGACTTGCTTCATGGGCTACCACTTTACTAGGGATTGGTCCTCTATCACCACCCTTGCCACCTTGAACTCCTCGTGCTTTCCAAAAGACAATCATATCAATTTTCGCTAATTATAATTTAGGATGGAGATCAAAACATCCATCAATCATGTGATCATGTTTGTGATAATGCATGCTCACATGATTTCAAACTAACATGAACCACTCGTCAACCTTGAATATAATCCTTCTTGTGATGTGGCCCACAACATGTAAAACTGATTTTTGAACTAAAAATGATGTAAATGATCTTGATCCAACACATTCACCACTTAATCTGAATGGTCAAGACTATCCCACATATTTACCATAACCATTCCAAGTTTTTATTGTAGATTGTTAACATGGAGAAGTTGATGAAGATAGTGACTGTTTGTTAAACCCATCAGTCATTACTCTCTCTTCTTGCATATTGAGCTCAATATGTTCATCAAAACAAAATACAATGGCCAACGTAGATGATGTTTCATGTAGTAAGATGACATCTTTCACTCTACTTCTCATCTCCTTATCCAATATCCCATACCAATATTGGATATCCTATGTCTTTTTCACTCCATGCATAATATTAATCAACCAAAGCATCCAAAATATACACCTCTTGAAGATTCTCCTCAGTCTTCCGTCGTAACTCCTACAAGTCTCTTAGTTTGTCAATTCTCACCACATGGTAATCTCTCCTCAATCGGACAAAAAACTATGTAACATGATTAAAGGTTGGAACTTATGTATTTTTTATAAGTCGAGCAGTTGGAACTAAATTATCTATGCAAAGAACAAAAGATGAACTCGCTGCCACCAAACATTATACTAGAAATAAAAAAGATGTAGTTTGGATAGCAATATTATCTCCAAAACTCAATCTCCTCATGATGTTCACGCTAGAACTCATGATAATTATCCATCGGCAGACTCTCCAAATGTTGAAAATAGTCCCTCCCTACCTATAAATGGATGAACCAATGTAAGGTTGTGCATCCGTTGCAAATCACATCATGAGTCATCAAGCTCAATGATACTCATTGTATCAAAATATTGTTTGGGACCCTTGGCAGCCTCATAGATATTGTCCATGTATCACAACAACGGTGTGGGGACACACTTTAAGATATCACAAACCAGAGCTCCGTCACTTTCTGACATCAAATTAGAGTTTCTATGAAGGTTGGTATAACACTATGAATGCACCCATTGCTAACCCTAATAGTATATCCTTTAGAACCTCTAGAGAGCTCCACTGTGACACCAGTGTATCAACTCCGTAATTGTATTAGCAAAAGGTCCCCCATTGGAAAAAAAACTGCAACAGAAGATACATGAGGCACCGCAAGGTGCAAACACAAGAACAATTTGAAACCTACCATCACCATAGGCATTCATCTAGTCTATATGTCCACAAGTTCTCTCTCAATGAGGAGAAATATAGATAGTCTGATTGGTCTGTAAATCTAACCTCACTATTGGCAGCACACATGAGTACTAACACTCCACATAGCAAAGCACGTGATGCACAAATATAACGCCAAGATGGAGGTATATCAATCATAAGAAACATAAATAACAATCCTCCATCTCAAAAACATCCATCAAGAAGGTCAAACCAACCCAATGCGAACTGACATAGAATTAGGAAAGCAATAAAAAATATCAAACTCAATTTTGGAGGCTTTGTACTCTCCGGATGGATAATATGATACTAATAATTTTGCTATATTTCAAACAAACATCATTTGTAACTTTTGCAAGATTTTTAAAATCTCAGTCTCTAATTTAGGAACCCTAAATGTCAAAAATTCATAA
Source organism: Marchantia paleacea (assembly GCA_014180765.2). Taxonomy (NCBI): domain Eukaryota; kingdom Viridiplantae; phylum Streptophyta; class Marchantiopsida; order Marchantiales; family Marchantiaceae; genus Marchantia; species Marchantia paleacea. Next base: position 2,558,808 of record MUAA02000067.1, read on the forward strand.
TTTTGACATTGTTGACCTTATGCCTAGCATCTCTACTCCCACGCAAACCACTTCACATCTTCTATAACTTCACCAAGTTTCAGATCAAATGGATACTATATGATAATCCTATAACAATGTCATCATTTTTTCTATTTGAAAATTTTGAAACAACAATTGCTAAACTTCAATCAATTATATTCAAAATATTTTCCACCAATATCAAACTTAAACATCAATGATACTATAAGCATTGATCCACTTGGTCAATTTTTAGTAATGCTTTCGCCCCCAAATTATTAATTCAAAAATCAATCATTCAATTCAAAAAAATACAAACTCAAGTTCAATCACACAAACTTCGAATTGCTTCTACTTCTAGATCAACATCATGGTCTTCACTCCATCAACGCCATACATACTCAACGTCAAATAGATCAAAAATATCATCGATCAAAGCTCATCAAAATACCTTCTCAACGCTCCAAGAACTTAGAGTTATCGTCACATAATCCAATTTGAGTTTCACAATTTATTTATTTTTACTCTCAAAATATAGACAAGGACAACCCGCTCATAACCATAGCATAAAAGATAGATTATAGTTGAGTCAAATCCATCTTGAATTTCAAAGAATCTAAGTTCATGCACTACCTTTTTTCACCATAACCACAGTCTCAAAGTCTCAATTTGAAATCTACCCCTTGAGTATTAGGTCTCCTATCGGCGTTATCGGACCTAAGAGTACATCCAATACGAACTACACTAACTGCATTACCAACTCTAGTTGCTATATCTGCTTATGTATGCACGCAACTACCTAACTAGAGATGCCACTTCATAAATCATTATAACCAATTTGAGAGTACAAATCATGAAATTAAAATTAATAAAAATGAAGTGTTAGTAAATGAAGAATATACACTAAAATTGATATTTTTTAAGTGTGTAAACTTACTTGCATATCACATTAGATTACGGGATAAATTAAAATTTTGATGAAATAGGTGTATTGTACAATCCGGGTTAAAGTAAATATTTGATAAAATCAAATTTTATGGTTAAAAAATAAACATGTGTAAGAGTCTTCTTATAAGTAATTCAGTTTATGCAACTCTTTCTATTAACAAAATTTTTTACTTATGATCTCATAAAATTATTTCTAATATTTAAAGCTGAAAATCATAAAAAATTAAATTTTTTTCTCTAAATAAATTTAAAAATTATTTTAAAAAATAATTTATATTAAAAAAATGACAAGAGGAAAACTTGTCTTGAAATGTAAGAATGTTCAAAGTTATAATTATAGCTTCTATTAGTATTTAATGATTTTTTCGAAAATTTTTATTTCTTGAGTTTTTGATTTCTCTAGATTTTTATATTCTAATTAAATATAAATATTAATGAAAAATAAACACTAATTAAAAAAATTTTGGTAAATTGAGAGATTTTTTTGGATGTCAAATAAAGTTAACCAACTTGTATGATATATAACATCAAAATTATTCAAAAAAAATATAAAGTCAAATTAATAATTTTTTTAATTTTTTAATTTAAACTATATTATAATGAAATTTTAATAGTCTGTATGACATTTATTCATCATGAATTTTCTGATGCACATGTAAAATATAATCAATTTTGACTAAGATGATTGAACTCTCCGGTGAATATATTTATTTAAAATGGTTTTCAAATAGGTGTTTGAATTAGTTTTCTTTGCTTGTCTTCTATTGTTTATATAAAATCATTTCTGTTTATATTTTAAGATATATCATAGGTGAAATTGTACATAGATGGATATTATAAATCATGCAAAATTTTATTTTTATAAAAAATTACATAATGTTAAGTAATCATAAGGTATCTTTTACTCTTGTATATCTTTTAACCAACAAATATTACATCATCAAATTGTAATTTTAACTTTGCTTGCATTTTCTATATCAAATATTTTCCTTAGCCAATGTTCTCATATGATAGTTAAGTAAATCTACACATTACAAAAGTTATCAATATCAATGTATATTTTTCATTCAAATATCCATAACAATCAAGTATAACTTAATTGATATATATATATATAAAATCTAATCACTATTTATATTTTAATTACTTTATAATACACTAAATTATGGATGAGAAGCCAAATAGTATTGTATACACTAATTATGGAGTTGTATCTACTTTTTTGCTAAGACATATATGTAGTTTTGTACTTTCATAACTTTATTTATTTTGATATTCTTACGGTATTTATCCATTTATATTTGAATTGGATACTTTTAAATGTTGTCCAGAATTTAAAAATCAATCATTAATTGAAATAATCTGCAAATCTAAGTTATGAAAATCATAGTATATTGCTTTTCAATGTAGGAGTATGTAGAATTATAATGTACGTACGATTTCATATTTAATCTATTTTACACTATTTTTTAGTTAGACTTGTTGGCTCTTTATCATTCAATTATTGTATATTACACTGATATACACTAATTAAAATATATACACTTATTAGAGATTGAGTGAGATATAAACTAGTCAAGGTACACATAGATTACATAGATATCAAATGCAATGACTTGTATGTATTCAAAACTGCAAGAATCCTTAACAAAAATGGTTGTTAAAACCTTAGGCAAGTGATTTAGAATTAAAAATTACGATTTTTTATCTTAATGAATCAAAATACTCAAACCCATGAAATGGAATTTATGAGAGGTGAAAATTATTTAACCTAAAATAAATAAAGAAAATTATTTATAAGATGATTCTAAATTCTGCCATATTCTAGATTGAAACCCCTTATCTTATGTTTCCATCAAATGTATACAACGTCATATGAAAATGGAAAAATTACTCATATTGAGATGCTCATTTGCAAAACACGTGCAAACGATTTCCTAAAACATTAGCCAATGAGATTGTATAAACAACATATACAATAGGGGAAAACAGAAGAGCTTGCTCATGACGTTCATTTGTTATCACTAATAATTACTCGGCAAATTGCAGAAATCAAATGTTTGAGTCTGAAATGATATACTGTACAGTATTTCACAACAGACTCTACTAATTGAATTCGGATTTAACAGAGTTAAATCCGAATCCTTTAGCGAGTTGAGAGGTTTAAATCCGGTAGCTTTCTACTTGTTGAAAGTAGCGTGACGGATTGGGATTCGGAACCTGCATCGCTATGTGGATGGCAATACGTCGGCTCCTGTGAACATGCCATTATACTAGAAAACGAGACTGCAACGCACACAACACGTGGCCTCTCACAAGACATTCCTTACATCGTGACAACTCTGCCTAGTGCCAGCGTGGCAGACTCCACCGCGTAAGTGTCTACAATCGGCAACGTAGATTTAGTGGAGATCGATCTTCTGCTGTACTGCGCTGACCTCAGAATCACGGAACCGTGCTGTGTGTTGGACTGACGAGCAAGTAAAGTCTGCCACGAAATTACGCCCGAATCTGGTACTGAGTCTACTGATGCGGCCAAGGCATGGCTCCGGTGGCAGCATGGACTTTTACAATGCAGCAGGAGAACTGACGCCCATCGAGTACCGTAGACGGTCTCGATGGTAGTATCTCTCTCTCCCGTTAACGGTCAGGACTCGCGCAGCCCAGGCTACCAATACCGTGTACCGCATGTTCAAGTGTGTCGGAACTCATCACGCCAGGTGCAGGACTACGTTACTACGCCAAGCCAGTTCCGGTGGTATTAGGGCGTTTCACGGTAGCCATGTAATATTTTATGGTGCTCCCAAAACTTTTTTGACGGCAGCAGGTTTGATTTATGGTTAATATTCTACTCTGTTATGGTCACATTCCCTAAGGTGAGATATACATGTTTTTCTCGAGATCAGGTGTAAGTTTATGGTTAACACTCTTATGGTTCTACTATGTTGCCTTCCATAGACACGAGTGCAATACACGAATTTCTGATGCCAATTTCTGACAGCCGGTGCCAATTTTAGCAATGATTAGCTATGCTACAATTGCATCTCTAAAAATTATGGTTGGAGTCAACCCGTGCAATTTTATTGCTTTTGACAAAAAGAAATTTGAACTTCAATATTTCTATTCAGAAACACCATACTATTTCTAGTTCCATAGATAGCATTAGACTTCATGGCTGTGTTATTTGCTGCAATACAGGAGAACCCAAGTTCTGCACATCAGGCACGAAATGTAGCGATGCCAAAACATAGGACAATCTTGTTTCTAAAAAATCATGGTTAGGGTCTATACAGGTCTATTGCAAACCGGGTTAGGGGTTACTGTCAACACCAGTAATTTTATTGTTTATTACAAAAAGCAATAAAAATGTAGTATCTCTATTCTGAAACTCCCTGTTGTGTCGCAGGAAAGATACCGTTAGACTATTGATATCGTTACTTGAGAAATTAGAATTAGAATCACAAGAGAGACTAACTCTCTCCGTTTCTTTTGGCACTGGAGTTGGGTTTCTCTGGCCTTTGTTGGCCCATGTTTTGTTTTGTGGGGATGGTTTCCCATCACATTTTTATTCCATACGTACCCTTTTATTCATTAGAATTCGTCATTACGCCATGTGTCAAGATTTGTTTTTCTATTGCATGTTCTTCAACCTTCATATCAGGATTTTCTTGAAGAATGCATGTATTTGAATGGGAACAAAGATTGGTACTAGAGGTCCAGTGCTCCTGCCTGATAAGATCTGTCCGAATACACGTTTCACAATGAGCTTTTGTTCGTTCCTGTAAGCTACTGTATTGTCCTATAGAGTAAGGGGCTGAGACATGAAATTCCTTCTATTTCTGCACGGACTCGTTTTACATCCGCGTTGTTGCCTTTTCAGACCTTTTCCTTTTGAATCATGGAAACTTCTTATGACTTAACAAGCATGTGAATATCCATTTGCTTTCTTTGAATTATCTTCATTGTTTAATAAGACTACAATGAATGATTTACGGAATCTCGTTGCGTCTCTAGATGGATGTATAAAAGATATCTGGAATACCTTGTCTTTCACAGGAAGGTAGACCTATACTTGAAATATGCCAACTCAACGCATCAACAAAAAATACCTATTTGGATCTAAAAGAAAAAACAAACAAACAAACAAACAAACAGAACAAAACTTCTCCCGATGGTCTTCGCACTACATGCCTTTAAAATCTCTCTGAAACTGTTTTATCAACATATTTTACTCAATTTATCTTAAGCGGTTTTTTGAAAGCTTACGAATGTCCATCAAGTTGTTAGTTCTTGGGATGGTAAGCAACTGTCGTGCAAAGACCGCTGCCTATGCAGGAAAAATGGATCCAAGTTGCAGGCACCTACAAGGAACTCGCGAGGAAGTGAGGTATTTAAGATGGCCTTCATAGGTGCTGCACTTGCAAGCCGAGAAGACTTTTCCGCTAAAAGTTGTAGTCTGGAAGAAACAACTACGTACAGTTAACTGAGGTATTTGTAAGAAAGTTTCTTACAAACTTCAACGTTCAGAACTGATTTGCCCAATCAGTATCTGATGAAACATTATGCCCTTGAAAAGGCACTGCAGAGCAGCCTTGAACATCGAAGACGCATTGGGCTTTTATGACGAACGTGAGAACTCGCTTCATGATTATACTTCTTTTGACTTCTTCCAAGATTCTCACTTTTGACTCTTTCAGTACCATAAACCAGGCCTAAATAGCATGCATGGCGGTGAATACTCAGTATATTAACTAATCTCAAAGGTTTCTTTTGACATGAATAGGAGGAGCTCTAGAACTATGTGCATGCTTTCAAATCACAAGGCGCACGAACGCAAATCTGATATGCTCATACATTGGATCAACCAAGGAACCTCAAAGTCAATATCCACAATGTATTCTTCTCCGTCCAAGCACCGACCGACCAACACATGCTTAAATCATGCAGGAAATCTGATTTCCGATCAAGCTCAAAATCATCCAGTAATTTGCCGTACTGGAAACAGGTAATCTAATTCAGCATAATTCCTCTTTGTTATGTTACTGTGTCCATGGCGATTCAGCATAACACTCAACGAACTAAGATCCAAAAGGCTGAGAAAAGGTGAAAAACCATAATATCAATAATAATAATGAGTACAGGCTGACATTTCATCATCTCTGCCTTATGGAGCTCCCTGCTTGGTGTACGAACCTTTCACTACAGAGATTAGAACTCATAACTTCGGTTTTACCTTCATGCTGTGCGTTAGTTTGACGTCGAACCGCCTCACGAACTGTGTAGCGACCATCGGCTTGGACTCGATCGAAACCTGGCAAAGCACCGCCTGCTGATAAGTATAGTTGGCGCACCTGTACAACCTTCCACTAAAAACGACAAATTCGACTGTCCCCAAGTTAGGATCCGAGCGTTGACATAGGGGTCCAGATCCATGCGAAGGGATGAGGAAAGATGGCAGACGCTCTGAGTCGCTTCAAGTGTTCAAGTCCGTGTGCAATGATTGGTAGTCTAGAACTCTACTGTCCCCAATGATGGTCCCTGGCAGTCTCTAGTCGTTAAGGGTCCTCCTTTTTCCCGACTCCTGGACCTACTGGGTCTGGTCACCAACCACAGAGAAAGGATCATGCGCAACCGGTAATCCTATCAGTGATGTGTAAGCGTTTGCGATCGACAGGAACCGCATTGATTGAAAATGTACTGAATGACATGTTCCGAATGTCGGGAAGTTCTTCTGAGCCAGGGACTATTAGATCCCATGCGATCTGTGAACTCCGGCGGATGGTCACAGATGAGGTGTAGAACGGAAGGAATCTTTGAAGATAGATAGATTACTGAATAACAACGCAGGGTTAAGGGCTTAAGCTGAAAAACCACAGAATGGGAATGAGGTCTCACATCTCGGATCCTGCTAATTCACAGACGCAAACTAGCATCGGCTCGGGTTACATCTAGTCTCACCACCCATGACCTCATACAGGCGAACTCACTGTACTCCCGAAGATTCACGAACATTAGTTCACCAACATTTTGCTCTGTGATGAGAGCTTCAGAATGCTCAGACACCCTTAAACAAAATACTTCAGAACCCACGAGGATCGTGACATCGTGGCACCTTCGTAGCATGTAACCCCAGTCCAAGTCCGTCCATGGCTGCTGGCACGATCTTAACTCCCAGAAGTTTAAAATCGAAGGACAATGAATGAGGAGAACGAAAAGGGCAATAAATTCACTGCCCTGTACAATCATAGCATTGTACCTTACTGACCTGCACCCCATTAATGATCGATGTGTAGAACTATCCATGTGAAGCTACTGCTTGTCCAATCATTCTACCGTACCATTTCACAGACCTTATCAGACACAAAAAGGCTTTGTATTGTAATCGCGTTTCAAAACCTCTAATCGACCTCCAAGTGTGATCATAATCTACCGAGTGTGTTCGGTATATTGTAATAAGCAAACGAAAGAGTGGAAGAAGAAAGGGCACGGCAAGATAAGGGCGGAGCGAGCCGTCACATCAGAAAGCCATAGCTTCTCGATCCACTTGTTTCTGATCACCCTGTCATGTGGAACAAACTGAACAAAAAGTACGGAATCCAATCAATCAATGCATCCTCAATGTATCTTGAAGACATCCTCCAGACCTGGTTACGGGTTAGGGGATCCAATCCTGAACGTACTGCAGCTCAGACACAAAAATCGGAAGACAGGAACGCTGAAAACAAGATAAGCGACTTACCCAGTAATTTGCCACGAGCTAACGTTCAATATTTTCGACATTATCGACAAGTCTCCGATGATTATGGCAAAGCTGGCTGCGATAAAATGCTGAGTAAGCATATCGACACCTGACCGCTAAGGCAAAAATTTGATTAAAATAAAAGGACGTCATCCAGAGAGAAATGTAGAACACCGTCAAAGTTGCTGAACTAACTACATGTACACTGGTGCATTTACTGCCCATGCAGACATCTGTCCTTGTTTGTCTCCCAGCTAAAATCGTGAAGAAAAATGTCTCCGAGAGCCCAGAAAGTAGTGGCCTTAAAAGTCCAGGCAGCAACAACTCTTCTGACAGTGCAAAAACAGAGAAGTCAGATAGGGAAACGAGGATTGCCTGCTGAAAATCACCTTAGAGAACTCGAGGTAATAGGAGAATGTCCACTTCCGTTTAGTATAAATCCCTATCTGACAATATTTCACGACTCTAACTCGATGTAAACAGTCGTTGACCTCGTCCAATAACTGGACATTTCTGCCCTCGACTGACCACCGATCCACTTGTCTGGAGCCTTAAGCCTGCAAGCATCTGTCTGTCCTCTTTTTTGTTGCAGTTCAATGTCCCGAGTTCTGAACCGACTTGTGACTTCATAAACCTTGACTTATAATCAGTAAGCAATGAAAAGGGACCAACACTGTTTTCGACACATCATGAAGCAATGATCATCTGGGCACGTTTGCGAAAATACAGACGGAGAATCAGCTGAAGACCGGTGCGCGGTCAATAGGAAATCATCATCCTTTTTTTCATGATACCCATCATTCTGTCCAATGACACAACACAGTACGTTGTCAATTGGCGGATAATACAAGGTAAGATCTACGCACTCCAAATCACAGACATAAACACCCGCTAATCCTGATTCAGCAACATCACATGCACCCATTCACGTGTCAGATGCTGGTAGATAATGCTATGCTTCTGTGCAGCCATCCTTCCTACAAAGGATTCATCGACATTGATGTGAGTCCTAACTCCTAATGAACCATATCATCCTAATTAAGCTTAGCAAATTTGACAACATTGACAACACGGCAGAATTTCAAAGAGCAAGAATGGAGAGTCATACTGGCAAATATTTGATGGTACCCGTGGATTTACTGCGTATCGAGGAGATGTTGCTGGTGAGTCTGGTATTCACTCCCACCTGAAGTGTTGGACGAACATAGTTTACTTCGTTCGGAAGTATTATATTCTTGTATGACAACTACTTCAAAGTCTGGAAGCATAAGATGGCCTCTCTTGCACCCATAATAGATGATCGAGATAAGCATTTTATGCTTCCACACATTGAAATAGTTGTCATCCATATTTGTATGCCTCAGTATCTCACTCATGAATGTGATTGGAGTCTGAGTTACATATGTATGGGCGGAATGAACCCGTTGCTACACTCAGAGTCTGAATGAGAGCTAAATGCTTTTATATGTTGAACCATATAAACCGTACCGACGGACTGCCAATGTCACCTCATCAACCTTCAGCATTAAAAGTTATTACTTGTAACCAATCAGCGTAACAACCAGTTGCTGTACATCCACTTAATCACCAGATAAGTGTCACTTGTCGCACAATTGTACTCCCCGATCTGGTGAGAACATTTAGTCAATCAAAAAAGGATGTCAATCTTTTCTATAACAAAAGCTCTTTCCCCGCTCGATCCTGCATGCATTCCAGCTGTCTAAGCACCACTAGAATTCGAGCCTTTCTGTCCCAAAAATCGAAACTAAAAGCGAACGCTGGGCTTTGCAGCAAAAAATCCCTTCCGAAAGCCACTTCAGAAGAGTGAAAAACCACGAAGACTAAACTGAAATATAATCAGGGACCAAATCTGGCAAACAGAAAAGGTAACTAGGGATGCCAAAGAGACAAATGTGAAAAGCCGCTTTCTCCGGCGACCGAAACCTAGACACAATCTTGCGGCGGTCAAACTTCTCATAACTGGCGGTAGGACGTACGAAATAGCTAGGAAATGACACGAATCTAAAATTCCTATCACATGGAGTATACACATAACCTCGGGACTCAGGTACGATACAAGTACCCTTCTTCAAATGTACAGGAATGGGCGATGAATTGTAAAATTCTACGACGCGAAAAAACACACATGGTAGCAGTTTCAAAACATCAAACTCCACACATGTGATCACACCATTGGATCAAGGCTACTGAAGAGGGTTCCGTCACCGTAGAGTGACTTTTGCGGCGATTTCCGGGTCTAGAAGAAAACCATCATGTTCTTGCGTAGCAGGTAACAATTAACAAACTTTCACAGGAATTCGCAACCAGAAATAAATCGAAATTAGTAGCTTATTAGAATGAACATATGGAGACAAAGAATATAGATTAAAAAATGATTAAAATAATGAAGATAATGATAGAAAACACGAGTACCAACGGACAAAGAGTCGGTACGAAGAACCAATGTTCTTAAAGAAAAGCAACTGACAGAAGCTTCTCTAAGAGAGGCCTGGAACCACCGGCTAGGGCTCCAGCTCACTCAAAGAGTTTCTCCAATGTAGATGAAGATTCTCTAACTCGGCCTCTATAGGGAGTACGACTATAAATCGTTTCTGTTAAAAGCATGGATCAAAATTACAATCATTCGAATGTATATGAAAAAGCGAAACATAAGGGATGGTGAGCATGGAGGGCGACATCATTCACAAGGGCATACAGCCTCTGCACTGAGACTGCAATATCATTTATGAGCAACAAAATTACACGGCGAGACACTTGTATAGCCGAGGCCGTTATATGGTGACAGACTGACTGATCATTCATTCACAATAATGACCACTCCTCGTGGTCAAGGGACAAAGTTCCCGTACTTCCCTACGACCGGAAGCTGGCATGATATAGCTTTCATATATATCTTCTGCAGGCATGCATAGGGAATCAACCTAAAAGACTCAACAAGATTAGGCGTGAGTCAACCTCAAGGTAGCCTAGCCCCACATCTCAACAGTTTACTCTCCCTCGCTCACTGTACACCAAAGCTCTAACTAAGCATGAAATTATAATTGTCAGGGGCTGAATCTACAAGGACACAGGTTGCTTTTGCTGTTCTCTCCCACCGTCACCGTGTCCTTCACTTTGATGTTCTTCCTCTACATCTGCAGAGCTTCCGAGCTTTACAATGTCCTCCACCAAAATTTTCCCATCTGTCCAAACCAAAACCCAAGATATTCAGCTACTAATCATCATCATAGGAATATACTTGTGATTGCCCTCAGCGGCCTGAGTCAGATAGTCCCAATTCTTACCCCAGGTTTACTACAAAGTTGGTAATGCTTTTTGTAGAGTTGTAAAAGGAGGGAAGAAGTTTTGAACTTAGTTATGCATGCCTCAGTATACGTCAAACCTAAAACGACTTACAACTTGAGTACACGTAGAACTAAAATTATTATACAGAGTGTGCATACCTTCATCCTTCGCCAATTTGCTGATTAGCTCCTGTAAATTTTCCTGACCAAGGGTATCCTTCAAATACATGGCCGCAGCAGCAACTTCTTCGGCTGTAACTTTACCATCATAATCCCTGGAACCAACAAGATGCCCCTCAGTGACTGAAGGCCACATGACCATCATCACAAGCCTGACTATAGCAAAATCCTGAACTTGAAGCTTTACCAAAATATGCACAAGATGTTAGTCCATGAACTCAATCCAGCACAAACGTATCAATGAGAAGCAATAGATATTTCCGCGACCAGACTCTGGTAAATAAAACCTCGTGCAATTCAATATCTTCATCTTCATACGGTCCTCTATGGGATGTATATCTACCTATCGAGTATCCTCCACCGGTCACCAATTTTCTCATCAACATCATCAAGTTCCTTCTCCAGCTTATGCAACATAGCATCAACCTGTAAAAATAAAACAAACAAACATCAATTGCGCAGCACAGCACTTGGGCATGCAGCTAAGAACTGATAACTTCTACCCTCTCCAAAGAATTTTTGGCCGTTGCTACAGGCAATTTAAGAACCATACACATTGGCCTGGGCATCTGTAGGGACCCTCAGGGTGACATTTCCAAAGAGTCCAAGCACTAAAAACCAGACATTCACTTTTATCATAGTAACTGTGCCCAGACGAACGCACCCTTTCAATTAGTGCCGAAGAAACACGACTCTCGGAGGCAACTTCGGCAGCATGGTCACTGTCTTCTCTAGCTGCTCTGTAGGCTTTGCGGGCCTCCTCCTCCTCGGGAGTACCTTCCTTAGCGACCATATTGTTGTACAGCTGAATCTGTTCATAAATTACAACCTCCGTATTTAAAAGGTGACTCACGACATTTTCCATCTTGGAACGATATCCACGCATATTAGAAATTTCACAAAATAGGATGCATAACTATCTTTTCCATACCAACCAAATACCTCCAAAGCAACTTATCTCACCTCTCTATTGACAAGCCTTAAGAACTCGCCACGCTCCTTGCTGACAGACTGTAGAGATGGGCAACAGAAACGAAGTGTAAACTCAGAACAAAGGACAAGGCTTCTGCCTCAAGGCAATACATTGTATACCTCGTCAGCATGTCACTAGCAACCAGTCCATCCAGAATAATAGCTGCTTCGAACCTAATGGAAACTAAAACGGGACGTTTTGTTCGCCACCGCACTAGGGGGTGCCGTCACAGATCATATTGGCCTTGCAACTAGAATGCCAAGAAAAGAAACACAATGACGTTATAACTGTAAAGAAATCACTTACCGAAGCAGAAGCCAGAACGGCAAGTGCACTACTGATCTTACACAGCTCTTCCTTCTTGTCAATGGCTTTCGATTCAGCCATCTGCTGAGCCATCTGCTGGCCTTCTTGGACGTTTGTGACATTTTCTTGATGAAAGGAAATGTCCTCCTCAACCAGCTTAATCTTTTCCTCAGCTTTCTGTCTTTCTTGCTCAATCTTAGCCCTTTCTTGCTCTTCCATTTCTTTTGCTGCTTCTTCCTGCGCGTCAAATTTGATAATCAGAAAACTAACGTTGAAAAACTTGATTCTCCGTCTGACCTCGAGAGATCACAAGCATACCAGTAAGATACTCACATCTCAAACCATGCTGATGAAACTCCAGCAACGCAAGAGAGAAATTGAGAACACACAGTTACCAAGAGCATCCTTATCCACCAGCTTTAGAAAAGATCAGGTGGTGAAAGAAGTTAAATTATTTGAGTTCGAATAATTGGAGCTAACAGTACATGGAACAATGAGAAAACATGAGAATGAACAAGAGTCTTCGTGGCCCCCAACATTGCGATGGGGGCTACCTCACACAATATCGATGGCTGGACCCTACTTGCTCCATCTTCAAGTACATCAACATTGGATTCCACCCTCATCTCTCCAATAAGTCAACTAGGAGCCATGCATGAGATATTAAGTGCATCCGTCAGTAACAACCAATCACCTTGACATAATCCCTTGTTTACGAACCAATTGAAATAACGTTGGTATGAAGACTCACTTCATATTGATATAATGCACGACTTTTTATCACAAAAGACCTTGATTTCAATTTTCAGCGAAAAACAGAAAAAGGTAACAAACTCGGTGATGAACTTTCCAATCGTAGGCAATCCTCACAACTCTAAAACTGCGAGCAACCTTCCATCAAAACAATCAAAATTACACGTGAACAACCACAAGGGCTTAACACGCACGCGGACCAAAGAGTACAGATCCGGAGGTACAACCCCAGGGGCTCTAGCTATGGCATATATCGATACATTATAACTGACAAGCAATACAGAACAGAAGCATGGCCTAGAATCCTGCTGAAAGAATCAACAGCTTCAATGGACAGCATTCATGGAGTATCGAAAGCAGGAAAACCTTCCATGAAAACAAGCGAGGAAAGCACGTGATTCCGAGACACTGAAGGTCGAGGTAAGCAACAAAGTGAAAACAAGTAGAACTAAGTACAAATAAAATGGTCAATAGTCAGAAGTAAGTGGGAAAGACAAGTCGTGTATACACTAGCGCAACATTGGGGTGTACAACATGAATTCAGAATAGAAAAGAGCACTCAACAGGCAGTAACCTATGAACTGAGCTTAGTAGCAGCATAAATGAAGGAACCGCGAGCAGATTTCGAGTTCCAACATCCAGAGAGTAATGGCAAGGAGGTAGGTACAAAAACAAACTCTGTCGTATCTGTAGAACCAAAGTTTATCATCAGTGCCTAGACATATCGTGCAAACACTCCCAACGAGCCATCTCTTGAGCAAGAATGGCATATCAACTGTGTGGCAAGTAAACGAGAAGTGGGAAACCCAGATCGAACTGTATATTGCAAGAGTGATGGTAAACTGGAGACGTAAAATACAAATACAGGAAATTCGTCTGTTGCAAGAATCAGGTGATTTCTCGACCTTCACAGTCAAGAGCGGGTTCCTTTAATTAATGTGGATAGGATAGCTCCTTCACGAACGCTCCTTGACGAACATGAAACAAAGGCTACCTTCCACATCACAATACCCGAGCATAAGTTCTTTTACAACAGGGGGTAGAGACCTGCCCCATGGGAAACCCTTCGAGTTTGGGGCCACTCTCTTTGCCATATTTTTTACTGTCCGATCTGCTATAAGGAGAAAACCCAAGGAATAACAATGTCCAATGTTGTACCTCTCAGGGAGAGAGAGTGTCTGTGGAACATGCATCACGTCCCAGAATTCAGTTCCACCGCTCCGGAGCAGAAGAGCCCGGAGGAGGGACAAACCGATCATGTTGCTGGGTAGCTCTTTCCATCCTGGCGGATTATAGACTAGCAGAACGGTATACGCCTGTGAGTTGGCCACAATCTTCGTGTGTCCAGACCGGCCAGTTTCCAGCATGAGTTAATCCCCGTCAACAGTGAATTCAAATTCCCTCTACACCTCCAACTTTGCTAAGGAGGTAAGGGATACATCAAGTCCACCACATGAGGATGCAATGCGGCTCAAGGGTAGTTAGAAGGGTGGAAAGTCAATAATGCTCCTCTTAGTAAATTCAGAAACTTAGCTTGCGTAGAATGATTTTCTCAAAGAGAGGATCGTTGAATAGCGGTCTTGTCAATGTATTTTTCATTCTTACTCAAATGCCCGCAAGTCATGACCTTTCTGTGGACATGGTGATAATGCTGACACCTGTGTCAGCTTTTCCTTAGGGACTCAGACGTTCATTGGTTGTGCGCAGATCAAGAAATAAACTCAAAGACCTTCATGCATTCATGCAGCGTAAAACAATCTGAGTGCCTCTACTGTCTACGTCAGACAAAGAAGCAAGGGAATATATCGTCGTGACCTTAATGAGTGCTTCTTGCTCTTTCAGGAACTCAAGTTTACGTTTGCGCTCTGCTATTGCATCTTCACCAGCAGCAGATACAGTGCCGATTGAATCCACCACCTCGTCAGGCAGAGATGAAAGAGTAGCCTGCATCGCCTCTTCAGGCCGAATCCTTCCTGACACCATGAAAGCTCTGCGCGACGGTGACACGGACCATAATATCTCTAAGTTATACTGAGATCAGAAAGGAAGGAAGGAAAAAATGTAGGTGTAGACAAGCGATGGCCACAATAAACCCATATATTACGTGCACAGGCTTTTGATGATAATCAAGTGACGTTCCACAAATGTTCTGTCTCCTGCTTTACAGGATAGTGTCGATGGTGTCACAGTCGTCAACAAGAACAATAAAAGCCAGTCTGACGGAAGGTATACCTAGACAGAATCAACAGCGAAGATGGCACAGACTTTTGCAAAGAAAGGTCAAGCCAGTCGTTTAGCTGCAAATACATACAAAAGGAGTCAGTACGAGGCTTTCAGACTGAATCAGGTGCCATTTATCAATCATATAGCGGAAAATAAGACTTTAAATGATGCCTGATTTTTGTCAACCCTGCAGAAGTAACAAAAAAAGTAGAGTGGACTGGGACCTTTGGGCCATCTAAGGGACTTTCCGTCAACAGACAACTTCAATTACCACAGGATAATCTTAGGGCACAAAAACACACCTGCTGTCTCATTTCATCAACTGATAACAAACCCAACATTCCTCGCTCTCTGCATGCCGCCCTAAGCTCGGACTCCGACAAAGATTCTACACCTTCGGCTTGGATCATTCTATCATCAGTTTTGATCCTGCAAATCCCATGAGCCATGGAAAACATGACATCAGGTTTGTAGCAAAACCGAGCTGATTAGAGAGCTTCTGCTATGGCAGAACTGCTCTTGATTGCATCACGAATACATGAAGAAAAATGGTGACATGAAAAATCATGAAAAACCTTAAATAGTTTTGTTACTACTTAAAAGGACAAAAGCAGGTGTGAAATTCAAATTCCTTCTCCCAATCTTAGTACGTCGGGATCAGTCAACAAGAGTGTACGAAGACTGTACCAGTTCAATTTGGTCCGAAGGCTATAGCGGAGATAAGCATCGGTCCCGTAGGGCTGGATGCCCATGTACTTGCACATGCTAACGAGCCTTGGCCTGCATGCAACTCGCCAATGTCATTCCCGAGCTTGACAAAAACAGATGCTTCTAGTCTCTATCGAACAACACTGCCCGTATATTGCATCAACTTTTCGCTTGATATAAAAACAGAAGATGGGGACGTGGGAGCTTAAGCACGAAGTGTCAACCACCAATTTCCTCCGACCTGCTGATATTGTCCAAAGTCAGTTCATCATTGAAAAGCTTCGCGAAATTCAGTATTTCGTCGTTGGTGACATCCCCTCCAGTTCGAACCTGCCCGATTGAAAGAAGGAGAGAAAATCACACAATCTCAGACTCACACAAACGAAGCTTTAAAAATTGTAAGGCCTAAAACTTTTTAAATCTTGTTCAACTATGGCATGCCCTCTGGCAAAATCGGTGAGGCTCAGATAATCGAAAACATACATATCTACTCCCAACTCCTGACAAGAAAAGCCCTTCTTGCATATCACTCAGACAAATACTGAGCGGTCTCGAGCTGCTTCAAACAAGAACATCAGAGATAAACAGGAGACCTTATTCATGAACTCGTCCAAATCGTTGGCAGTTCTCTGAAGCTCTCCACTACGCGTGGATTTGAGCTCTCTGGCCATCTCTCCAACAGTATCTTGCAAGAACTTAGCGTACTGTATCCTCGCATTCAATCTCTTTTTGAGTTGCTCCTGAGAAAAAACCCAAACAACATTTGAAAGACAGCTCCATCTTCAGGATAGAAGCAATACCTGAGAATGAAGAGATCTTACAAACGCTGCTCTCATACTAAGCATGCAAAGAGAATAAATTAGCACAAAGCAGCAAAATAAACAAACCCTATTCAAAATGCACAAGACCTTTACAAAATGTGACTACAATTATGAGAAAGAAGTGTGCGGGCATTCAGCATCAGAGACCAAGTGGATGCACCACTTACTTGTTCCTTCATCTTGTCCTGAAACGTGGAAGGGAGCATGTTTGGGAACAATTTGAGAGCAACGGGCAGCAGAAACTCCATGAAAGGAACAATAACGAAAACAGCGAATGGCACCAGCCTAAAGATGTCAGCTGCTGTTCTCGTTAACTGCTGCCTTTCCCTCCGAGTCAGGCTCTTTCCTCCAGCAAGTTTCAGAAGCAGCCTTGAAGAGATGCGCGTATCTGCCCACAAAAGTTTGGTCCCCAACCAATAATGCTGCAATTCCTGCCAAATGTGTTTTTTCCATCCCGATATTTTCTTCGACCAGTCCTCCCTGCAGAACAAGAACCAAGTCGCATTCACAACTAATAAGGTTTCGCACAAGCTTTTCTTCTTTCGCAAGGATTATCTAGGATTCAATGACCTTGATCTTAAACCCTAACCCTAAATCGATTAAATGAATCTGAACGACGAAAACTCAAAGCGAAATGGGAAAAATCCTACACCACAAGCAACAGTGCTAATTAACAATCAGGAGACCGATGACAAACCTGCTCATAGCCAGTATTGCTCTGATAGCAGGCTCGATTCCTAAAATCACGCTCCAAAACTTTTTTACAAGCCCTTGTGATTGACTCGCGTCACTCTTCTTTGCGACATCTTGATTCTGCTTAACTTTGGCCTTTGCAGAGCTCAATCCAACGACGGCTTGATCACATTCTTCGGCAGAAGGCTCCGGTTTCTTTGTCTTTTGAGCGTCATCATCTTCCTGGTAAGAAGTGGGCGAGGCAGCACTCGCTGATGATATAGAGGGACCATACAATACGCGAGTCCGTGAAGAGAACAATCTACGTCTCAGCGGATCGAAACTCACATCTCTAACCTGCTTGAGTCCCGGAGCTGTTGCGAACTTTGGCCAGATTCGGCTATGTGGAACGCCAGTTCCAGTGAAGCTCCTATAAGCAAATTCCTTTCGTTCCTCCAAAGATCGCGGTTGAATGGACCCGTCCTCTGAATCTCGACGATGCAAAAAAAATTCGGACGCAGAGTGGTGACGTCTGATAAAAGAGTGTCCATCAGAATAGGAGGACTTAGATTGAGAGAATGTGTTCCAAAGTGGATTTGGCACGACAGAATGTTCGCCAAGGGTCCGATATATTTTGTTCGCAACCCTCCGCCGTGAGGCCCCTGCTTGTCGGAACGCCATCTTGGGCGTTTATTCTAACGCTGCCAGCCTCTGAATCTAAATCGGAAGAAGGAAGGGTCAACAAAAGAAAAAGATCTAGGTTTTCCAGCTTGAAAAAACGCCGTATCCTTGATGGTCTTCAACGCGTTCCTGATGCACATTACTTTCCAGCCAGTTGAGAAGTTCAATTCGTGTCCATGGCCCGAAATTCCCAGTCTGGATAAAGATTTTGAAGTGAAGGCAATGGAGAAATGACCTCAATTGAGTGAGGCCGACGATAACAACAAATCCTTGAGTTCCCGGAAGTTTCTCAAAAAAGATAAAAACTTCACGTGATAAAAATCACAATTGATTGCAGACATTGCTGAGATTCAGTCCATACAGAGTCAGTGAACCTGCTTCTCCACGAGGAGCTAAGGCTTAACGCCCGTCGCCCTAGCGAATCGCAGAGCGTCCGGTGGTGCCAAATGTGCACATACACATCAAAAATGAGCTGCTCAGAGGAACGACAGACCCACTCATCCCCCACGCAAATCCGATAACACGAGCCCCCAACTCAGGCACTCGCTCACTCACTTACTCCATCCAGACCGGTCCTGTGAGAAGCTCCTCGCAGCAGGCGCACCGTTTCTTCATCTGCTCCGCACAAAAGGCGTGGATCCCACTCCTTCCCTCGAATTTCACTTCCTCGGACCACTGTCTCGCCCCGCACGCATCGAACGCTCGCACGCTGTCCCAGCCCAGCCACGAACCTAACCAACCTCACTCAACCCCTCGTCACCTTCGCTCGTTCTCTGGCTCGACAAATCGCCAAACTCACTCAATTGTGCGTCGATGTGCTTCGTCTCTCTCGCTCGCTGTCTCGCTCCGAGTGCGATTCATTCATACGAGCGATCGGGCTTCCTCGTTCCAGCAATCCGTCAGACCTGTTCAGACACCATCCGGGGCCAGCAGCACGTCCAGATCGCATCAATCGAATGTCCACTCATCCCATGGCCCCCTCGCGGGTCGCGCTGTGCTCTGCTGTGTGCTGCGCTGGGTGCGGGAAGGGGGAAGGGGGGCCTGTGCGCTGCGCTGCAGTTCTAGACAAGAGGAGCTGGAGCCTGGACGGAGAGCAGCAGCTGCTGCTGCTGCAGCCAAGACGTTGGCAAACAAACGGAAGAAGTGGTGAGACGAAGGCGAGCCGCGCTTAGGACGACCGGGGCGTTAGGAAGACTAACCCCGTGCTAACCGCAAGGGTTAGGGTCTAAACCTAGAGTTTTCAAATGGGACCTTCGTTTCGCATGGCGCAGGACTACTCTGGACACGTGCTTTCTCAGGGGGCACTCAAGACATTGCCATTTACGGTATACTAGCCCTGAGCCACGCGGACCGGCCACGTCAGATGACGCACCTCTTTGGATCTCTTGCCCCTTGCTAAGTGGACAAAATTGCAGAGAGCAAATAATCTAGTTTTTTCTGCCCTGCTCATTGGCTGCTCATTAATCTTGTGACTTTCCTGCCTTTCTTAATCACTTTCCATTACGTTGATACCTGCTGGCTTTGCACCAATTTTGGGGGGGTCACAAATATCTAAGCAGGTTTCGGGTAGGTCCCTATCGCCCCACTTTTTTATTCTGCCACTATTTGCTTGTTGGAGAGTGTTATGGTGGGGGGCCTGGGAGACGTTTGTGGTAATACCACTCAATCAATCACTGATCATGGGCGGTAAAGATATGATTATGTTTCCGTTTGAAGTCTCCCTAGTTATTCCCTCTGTCCTTGCTCCTCAACATCCGTTCCACTTCTGCTCGTAAAATATTGTACACCCCCCTCCTCTGCATCTCGCGCTACTCGCTGCCCGTCTGCTAGATCTGCCTATTTTAGCTCCATCGATCCCAGTCGAATCAAAATAATGTTTAATAAAAGGTTTATCTGCGGAACTCGTCATATGACCCAACAGTTGAATAAGTACTTAGGGAATCAAGGTCCATTCCGTGACAGCGAAGAATTCGATCCTGCATATCTGTTATTCGTAGTATACAGACATTACAAGTGGGAGGGTGTCCTCCAATAATAGGAAATGTGATACTCTGTGTCATAGAGTCGACTTTTTAAGTGGTCAAGACACATTCAGATTTGTAAGTCATAAACAATTCAGCTTCACTTGATGATTGCCTCTATCTGCTCCTCCTCCTTGTTTCTTCGGGTGTCATCGAATGAATTATAACAGAGATCGAAAGATAGAAAGGTAAGTTCATTCACGAAGACTTCGGATTATTTTAACACGTGCCTATTACGTAGCAGTTACGATCGAAATATCGAGTTTTTTAATACTATTCAGAAAAGAAAAACCGATTTTGCATGTTTGTTCTTACATCCAGACTAATAAAAGGAAAAGAGGCGGGTGCAGTGCTTACTGGACGAACAGTTGGTGGGGGAAGAGAGAGCATGTGAGATAGAGATGTGCTGAGAGGCCTCTGCTCTTTGACTGAGTCCCCCCTCTCCTCTCCTCTTCTCTCCTGACTTTGCAGTTACATTAGCAGAAGCACAGCATTGCGATTCTATTATTCAGTTTTCGATAGATTCCCACTGCACTCATTCTGTTCAAAAAGATTGTTGTCTATGATGGAGACGAGAGGAGATGATGGATAGGACCTGCAGACACACACACACACACACACAAACATGACTGACAGCTCGCATCTTATCCTCCACTAAAACAGGTGCCACTATAGTCCATGGAGTTAGTGTAAAATTCCATTTCTCTAAAATAAAATATGTTCTTCCAACTTTTGATCTCAGAAGTTTGTCCGATTCACATCCTTAGTTTATACACCGACTTTTCTTCCTCCACACTCTCGTGACGACAAATTCAAACGTGAATTTCACTCAACTTTACCTTTGAGAAGTCAGAAGGCTGAGACTCATGTTACAATGGTAGACCGAGAGTCTGCGTAAAAGAGCTGATGGGAACATATTCTTGTTTGAATTATTTTGGTCAATAAAGTGCAAAAGCTTCAATCCCTCTGAATATGTGAATATCTTCCCTTTGTACCTATTGTTATATATGATATAATAAACCACAAATGACAAACTTTGGAGAGGACACTAAATGATGTTTGGATGAAACCAACGTAGTGCGTATATACAATACACATCTACATTTGGTGCACAGAGCTGAATGTAAACACGAAAAAAAGAGGATGAAAGCTTAGAAGACATGAGAAAGACAACGAAAACTATGCACAATAAACACGTAGAAGTACTCATCATGAGAATTTGGTATCTAATATTATAATATTTGGGGAACCATTAATAATGCGGAACATACGGAACATTATAGTGAACATACGGATTCAGGGAAAAAGAAATCTAATGAAAACCTTAAAAGCCACAATTCTTTACTTCAACAAATTGGTGAAAAGATGTCAATCAAGCAATGTTGGATTGGTAATGAACACTTATATATTAGCAGATTACGAGAAAACATTATTGAAACATTATATGTTTTAATTAACGCATGGCAATCCGTTATGAAAAGATCTAACCATGTTCCGCCATGATATTATAATCGAATTTTCTATATCGCAACCATAAAGATCAACATGTCAAAATACAAGATTTACAGAGACATATAATGAGCCACCGTACAAACCCAATTAAACTCTCTTCGTAAGATATAGGCATGCAATTTCTTGGTAATGGGATGTGAATTACTACATTTCAACTACTCTTGTCATTTCTGATACTTCAATGACGTTTAATTAAAGTTTCAAAGAATAAGAAGATACCCAAACATATTTCCCATTATTTTAAGTCAATGGAGACACAATAAAATAACAAAATGGATGGGAAGACCCCATCAAATTGTACAAGGATTATCAAATCCCTAACATGGGCTAGGTTCCAATAGCATCACACTGGGAAATATGTAATACAACACATAAGATATCTGAACTATCAAGGTAAAATGATATACAAACAACATGAGTATTCGAAGAAGCATCACCTAACGTGATTGCTCTCTTATAGATTCCACCCACTAGTGTTTTATAAAGAGCAATGGAAACGCGTTACATAAAATAAATTTTTTATGTCTCAAAAGAAAATGATACCCCTACAGCCCACTGCAACTATTATTCTAAGTGCACATGTACATTGAGAATATAGTCATTGAAAGGAGCTGCAATGCAATGGATTGTTGAGAATTCGCTTGTAGAATACAAAAGTGACATCCCTATGGGCATCATATTTAATATGGTAAATGCTAGAAAACCAAAATAAATATGCTTCAATTTCTACTAAGATAGTACTGCACAACTTCAAGCACTCGGAAATCAGAACGCTGCAGAATCACCATTGTTGAGGAATCTGTAGAATGAAGATTATTATTAGGATCTGTCACATGTGTGTATCTTACATCTAACGTAGTATAATCTTACAATTTCAATTAAAACTATCATCAAAATTGTAACCGGCTCTGTAATTATAGTGTCATATACATGTATTGTCGTATGATCACTTTAATCAAAGCATTTCAGACTTCTGATAGTAGCTTTTGAGAGTGAATCGTACTCCCTTAAAAGTTTCGATTTTATCGGTGCTTGATCGTATCCCGCTTCGATTTCGAAGTTCCTGGCGGATTCATAATACGTGGATAAGTGTTGCCTTCTTTGAGGTTCCTATTTCTTGTTCTTCATATGTGGGCAAATTAGGCACAGAGAGGATCTCTTCACGCATTACACGCATCCTCATTTCTAACTCCACCTTTTACGACTTTCTGCCCGATACTGTTAACAACAATGTTGGCACCCGAAAATATTTAACAATTACAATTAAATCAACTGTTAACAAAACCAGCAACTAGTTAATCAATTGTTAACCACAAGTGAAACCAAATGCTGCCAACTATTGTACTGAACTTCCTGAACTTCTCTCAAGATGTTCCAACATAGCTCTAAACTCCAAATATTAATTTAATAGATTCATAATGCTCTTGCGAAGTTCGTTACTTTACATAGACAAAGATATAGGAAAGACACGAATGCTATATAGGCACTATCAGGCAGTCTCACCTTACGTGAAGGGCATTGAGAATCTCTTAAGCTTTTGTCCGAGAATCGATATATGATTACATCTGGTCATGAGAATGACATTCAAGAACAGAACAGTATTATATGCAAATATAAGACCATTAAATGAAGTGTCTAATATTTTCAATTGGACAAGAGATGAACTCATGAGTTGGATACAAAGAATTATAAAGTCATTGTGTAACTATGATTGATTTTTTTACATGTTTTTAGAATCTCGTTGCTTTAGCTCTTTGTGTGCAGAATCATCTATCTCTATATAAACGAACACTAGTCCTAGAAATAAATAAATAAATTTATATAGTTTATATACACTTATACTTAGTCTAAAACAGCACACGGATATCCTTTGGAACTAATACCATTGAAGAGCTAAGCTCTGGCCTCTCAAGGTCTTATGACAGCAGAAGCGCAACTTAAGACTACCCTAGAGCAAGGTGTATGTAAAAATCAATTACAAGAAGTTTCATTCTTCGGCCTGACACTCCAAATAAAAGGTGAAACACTGGGAGATAGAGAACAATAGTTTCTCGCATCAAAATTATTTGGTTTTAGTTTATCAAAACATGAAATGATATAAGAATGTACTCAACAAAGAAAAAAATATATTTTTTCAGGTGTGATGTACAGTGGGGAGTAGTATCACCCTAGTTATCGGCACTCAAGATTTCAAATTCACTATCTCAACATAATATTAGGGGGTCTCAAAACACACCCCAACCTTTTATTGCAGTCCCGTAACAGGGCTTTAAGGGTTAAGGTATAAAAGTTTATGGGTTCCATAAAAGGAACCCAATAAATTCTATGGACAATTTATATTTTTTTTTACAGTCTCTACCCATATAATTTTTAAGCAACAAATTTCATTACCTCATATTTTTAATGGACCTATTTTTGGCCCCCGCTCCCCGCTCCGCACCATCACCACCCAAGCAGCCATCATATGCGATAAAGCCACAACTGGGTTCAACACAGCTTGTGTACGTTATGATGTAATACACATTAGCATAGTAGAAGAGATACATATGTACATTAAAAGTCGAATCTAAATCAGATAAATGTAGGCGCTGCTGCGAAATTAACTTAATCGTTAGGATGACGCATTATAGTAAGGTTAGTGAAGAAAGGAAAAAAAAAAAGGTGGGTGATAGAAAGTAGACTAGTGATATTTTCTTAAGAAATTATTAATACTAGTTCTGAATTAAGAAACTTACGGGCAGACACACCAGATATTTAACATTAGGTGTAAAAAATCGAAAGCCATGGAAGTTTCAGGTGCAATGCTCAGTAGAATGATACTTTTTATCTGTATCTAGTTTGATATATACCATGGCATATGTATATTCCTCTCTTGTTGCTCATATTCAAGTAGGTTCACCATAAAAAGAAGAATGAAATAACAATCTTATGTTTTATTATATTAAAAATCTTAATGAGAGTGTCTTTGCGGTGATTATCATAAATTTGATAACTATTGGTCGTAAACAAAATGCATAGAAGATAAAAAGAATCTAATGGTGAAA
The DNA here is from genome assembly GCA_014180765.2 of Marchantia paleacea. NCBI lineage: Eukaryota > Viridiplantae > Streptophyta > Marchantiopsida > Marchantiales > Marchantiaceae > Marchantia > Marchantia paleacea. The sequence goes on from MUAA02000067.1 coordinate 2,583,694, forward strand.
TGAAATGGCGGTAGAGTTCAAGGCTTGGTCATGACAAAGAAAATATGAATGGAAGTTCATCTTAACAAAGAGATTTGAGTATCAACAATTCATGTTGTTTCCAATGGTTACCTGTAGAAAGGAAATCCTAGTTCTATTAATCTTATGCTATGTACACATCTTTACTTCCTCACTAGATTATTAGAGGCAGACAGTACAGTGTACGGACTGAATTCAATGCGTCAAGCCTATTGATTCCGAGTGTTAAGTTTTTCTTCAATTACAAAATTGCAATGTTCTTCAACACATAAACTTTTAGAAAAAGTGGACACTGTTATCAACCTTCTTTACATTCTACTAGACTCAATATACATCAAACAGATCAATTAAAAGATTCATAAACTATATACAGTTTAGTGAATGAGATCATATGGATACAAACTTTTGAATATTGTTGACGGTTGTAAGTGTATAATTTGAAAGTTTGGTATAAACACCAATTTTTGAGAGAGTACCAGCCTATCACGTTAGCAAAGTTCCACTGCATATAATATATTCTCGGTTTGTTAATCTAATAGATAATGACAAGTCAGATGACTCTACTTTGTGGAGTAATGAAAGAGTACACAATAAAATAACAAAAAGTACGGGAAGACATCTTCAAGTTGAAGACCATTTCAAGTCGTATATGTATGAAACCAATAGGGTAACATGGGGCTAGCCCCAATAGCATCACAATGAGAATATGTCCTACTTCACCTAAGATATAGTAACTAAAGTAATACATTTAAGCTTTTTACTAGAGCCCCGTTCAAGAGATATGTAACTCGAAGGATATTTTCAAACCCCACGTAGATTGCACAAAAGAAATTGGGCAAAACTACTCTCTAGCTAAATGATTATTGACTATTGGCTCATGAATATCACAAGAGTCAAGCTCGGAGTCTATATAAATGTGCTAATAAAAAACCAAGAAAGAAGATTACTTGAATATTTTCTCTTGAAAGTGACAAATTGAATGTGAAAGTGATATAATTGAAATTGTATGAATTTGGAATAAAGTTTGACTCGACATCAATTAAAAAAAACATGTGATCTTCATGAACAAAACACTAAGGTTTATAGTGAGCAGTTAGCCTTATGTATATTACAAGATTCAAACTGTATAGAAAAAGACTTTTGTTGATAACAATGGCCCTCAAGTTTCGTACGCAATCCTATGCTCCATATACGGACTCTTGGTAGCAGGAAGAAATTGGCACGCTAACTGTAGCGTGCACCCTTTAGTTTAAAAAGGAGTTGACTCACGCCCATTAGCTTTATTTTGAAGGGTCGCTGGCTACACGCGCCACTTCATTTTTCATCAATTTTGACAAGAATTAGGTTCATCCCCTTCCATATCATTAGTCATGGGGCGCTAACTATAAAATGCCCCGCCTTCTAATTTTATTGGGAGCGGACGCTTTAACTACAACACACCATCTTCAGTTTTTTTAAAAACGGTATGCGTCAAGAATGGGAGCTAATTAGAAAGCACCCCTTATCTCAATAAGGGGTGCTGCTAATTGCAGCACACACATTTAGTTTTCTCATGAAAGGGAGGAGATAAATACAGCGTACCCCGATAGCCAGGAGCAACCAAGAAAATCTCTATACACAGGGGCACGATTCTAACATGCCACACAAAACACAGAAGAAGTGTGTAGAGGGCGTGATGCATCCCATTTGACTCCTCAGAAAATACCTAGTGGCGTTTCAATAAGATTGTGTCACTCTTTATATCTAATTAAGAATATTGGTTGGTTTCAAATATTGAGTGTCAAATTTTAACCATGATAAGTGTAGCGGATAGTGTGAGATAGAATGCACTTAGCATTGTGCACCCTTGAAAAAATACAACTATTGACTTTTGTGGGAATTTAATTTTTATTTACATGTTAGTTCAAAGAAGAGAGAAAAACGACAGCCAATTTTTTCTGATACTTTCCTTTCTTGTACCTGCTAGGCTGTCCCAAGGTTTTTATATCTAGCATTTCCTGAAAGCAGTTCATCGTTTTATATTTACACACTGCAAATTACGTTTGTAGAAGCGAAAGCCATAACCATCATCATAAGTGGTCTGCATATAGCACCAGAAAAAACATACAGAGCATAAGAGTAAAATACCTGAACAACTGTACGGTTGCAACATAAAGACAAATTAACATGAGAGAACATAGAGCCCTATTTTCCGATACCTTTGCACGAGCGAAACAAATGAAACTAAGATTTTGAAGCTTGAAGATTACAAACACTGGCTTCGTTTAAGTGTCGTTGAATGATTGACGTCAAGGCCAGTTGTGCGTTAAGCAAGCACATTAAGCGGTCACAGAGTTATACACACGCGCGAGGAATAGAAAGGTTAATCGATGTAGAGCCAAGCTGTATTACCAGTCGGTCAGATGGACAGGATTTCGTCAACCGGTGATCAATAGACAGATTGATACGCAGGCAAGAATATGGTTATCTCGTATGAGAGGACTTGGCCCAAGAAAAGCCGATCAGAAGTAAATCTTGCTGTGTTCGAGACCCTAACCGCAAGGAGCCAGTACTGGTCGGGGGAAGTTAGGAGAGAAGAGAGGACTGTAGAAAGATATGATTTGCGAGAAGAGGAGAACTTCACAGTTTATATAATTTACTGGAAGGAGACTTTGCAGAGTCTGTAAGAGAGCGGGGTTGCAATCGAAGAGCCAAGGGGACCCTTCGTCCGAGGTATACCGTAACTGTACAGGTTACGAGGCAAGTTGTGGGAGCTGTGAAGGGATAAACCATAGATTTGCCATTGATTCGAAGAATCAGGAATTTGCAGGCAATAACACGAGTCAGTGCTGTACCGGAGAGCTCCACAGCGACCTATTCTATTTTCTCTTACTAGAGGAGACGGTAATTTCCGAGTTTATTGTCGAAGAAGCTGTGCTACTGTGTTGTTAAGGTAATTGTGAATTGCATTTGAATATGTGCAAAATTATGAGAAGCTGTTATGGATGACGTCCATGACTAACACGGCAAATGGAAGGGGTTTATTCCACTTAGGTCAGTCAGGGATTTGATCACAAAGAGTTGCAAGTTTCGAGAATAGATGTCCGGTACCTGTGGGTATTTGCCCGACTAGGGTGTTTCATTTGACAAAGCTGGCAACCCATTGTTCACGGTCAATACCACGGAGCTGAGCTTGACTAGGTTGCTTTGGCCTTCTTGGTGCGAACATTGACAACCCGCTAGAAATGCGGGCGTATTCTACGGCTCTTTCGTGACAGAAACTCGTGCCAGATGTGTACCAACATCGTGCTGCGTCGAATCAGTTGAAGTGCAGACTGAAAAGCAGCAAATGGGATGTGAATTCTACGAATGGAGCATTCTGTATATAGGACGTCTAATCTTAAAGAATCTGAGGAGTATCAGCGGATCACAGTGGCGTGATCAAAGCGGAGAGAAAGCCCGATACGTTGACTCGACTCAATGACGAGCGAGGTTTATAGGGCCCGGGCGAGCATTTGGAGCAGAAATTTCAAAGAAACCAAGCCTAATGGTTCAGGGATTTCGAAAAGCCACGAGGATCCCATGCCGGAGTACATCAGTCCCGAACTCGTGATGCTGATAGCTCAGAACGCGCCATCGGAATTGGAAGTGTTCAAGGGTCCCCTCAAGCACTGGGGCAAAGTGCCGTCTCAAGGTGGCTCCGTGGACTGGCAAGACCATGGGGAGGGTGGGTGGATCAAGCGAGCAATTGAATTTGGGATTCAAGAACTCTTATCTTCTGGGAACGGACGCTACTACAATCCGAAACAGATGAGGAAGGAAGCGCGGCGCAGCTGTCCAGAGGCGACCTGGAGTGACTACGACACGGAAGATAGTCGGGCTCAAAAGATGAAGAACGTGAAGAGGAAAAGACCAGAAAGCCTGGACGTAGGCAAATCAGAGTCCCGAGATGAGATGGGAGATCCTGTGTCTCGGGACTCAGGATCTCCCATCCAACCAAATTCCCGCAAGGAACAGAAGGATGACCACGTAGGGGCCACCGCTGACGAGGTTGTTCCGTCTTCGAAATCAGTTGATTTCACATCTTCTGGCGTCGATCAGAAACGAGAGGTGCCCAGGCCGGCTTCTGCCCCGGCCGTATCCACTTCGAGATACGAAAGTGACGCCTTGAACGCGAAGCCCTGGAGACATGGCATGAAAAAGCGTACATCCACAGAGCTTAAACCGACAGAAACCATATCCTGCAAAAGAAAGGCAGAAGTAGACCCTAAGAAGCACTCTGAGGTAAATCTGATGGCTGTATTGGGAATGTATGCTTGAGTTGTGCGCGTCAAGCTTAACTACTCTGGTACGACTTGGAATCAGTCACCCCTGGGCTTCAAACCGAACGTGGTATGTTCAGGTGTCGGTTGATGATCTCAGCCCTTGTCAAGTACTTCCGTATATGACAAAGGAGCAAACTTCATCATGCCTATACAACCCATGGATGACCCCCACCTAACACTTGTACGTTGATTGCTAGGTGAAAAAATACATGGAGACGAAGTTGGCGCAACAGAGGCAAGAAAGACAGAAGCAAAAGGCAAGAGCGGAGGCTGCCGTTGCAGCTCGGAAGGAGAAGCAGCGGAAGCTGGACCTGGAATGCCAAGCCTTGCTCAGATCGTAAGTTCAAGTTCACCACAGAACCCCTTTCCAACCTAAGCAAACAAGCTGTAATAAACCACGTAATAAAAGCTTAATTAAACTCATTGGGAAGTGTTTATCTTCATATACAAAACACTGGTCAGGAAAGAGATTGCACGACAATTTGAAATGGAGGGACGACAGCTGATCTCAGCCTCTCGGAGACTGCCTGGGAATCCTTTTTGCTTGGTTGAGGAGGTTACATCCCGTAAACGGCTAGAGAAGATCAGCTTCAAAGGCCGAGAGCACTGGGAGAATCCTTTACTCGGTCGAGGAGCTCACAACCCATAAAATCGCCGACAATCTGTCTCTGTTGACTACAATAGGTCGTTACTCATGCCCGATTAAAACCATTCGGCTCGGAGGCAGAAAGCCAACTTGACTGGAAACATAAAATATTGCAAGATGATGTTTGAATCATGTTCACTACAGTTCTGCTGTCAGTTGATTTTTGCTGTTGATACTACAATGTGACAAGGGACTCAGGAGCTGGAAACTCGTCTGAATACAGTGGCGGATTGAGAATGTATGACTTTTATGACACCTGGTTGCGCACAAATCGTTTGACTCCGCTGTCTTTGCAAACAGACAGGCCGCTGACGTCAAGGCCAAGCAAAAAACATTCCCCAGACCACCCTGGATATCAGAGTACGTGACACTTGCTGAGACTTTTCGTCCTTGGTCGAGTGCTTCAACAGGTGACTTGCCTCCTCCCAAGGTTCCGCGAAACCAGGAACCTGTACCATTGGACCTATACACGTCCATATCGACTTACGAAGCCGCACAACAGTCCATTCTCGGAGAAGGTTGTAATAGATCGATCTTCTCAAAGTTGGCAACGAAGAGACGATCCAAGAAGTTCAAAACGAGGAAAGGACAAAAACATCTACAGGGAATGAACATGACTCGCACTCCGACTCAAAAGAAGGTCCCTCTCGCCATAAAAGCCAGATGGAAGTCGAAGGGAAAGTCACTCAAAAGGTTCATTCCCGAGACGATTTACCAGCTCCAGTTGCCACAAAAGTATGCATCGGTATATTTTCTTCTTCACGCTAACAGTTTCATGTGACTGCTCATTGTATCTATCTCAAATTCATCTTTGGAGGTGAAACATTAAAGGAATAGAAATCACCGTTTGATTAACCACTAAACTCATGCTGAAAGCGTATAAAGATATTGTCAGAAAAAGTTTGTAGTGGACCAAGGCGAATGCGATTCAGGCAACCGTTTGTGTCGACAATGCACTGTTTCCGATGTTTGTTCTGTACGATGTCTTGGGGACAGAAATATTGTCCACCTTTGAACGTTTTGAACTGCAAGCTGCATGTGGTCCTCAGAGCTAGCCAGACGCACATGCATTCTAAAACCGAGTGGGTGAGTGAAAGACAAGATAGAGGATTAGAGGAGGCCGTGTTATATAGAAGTGAATCAATTAGCATCGACACAGATGTGCGTCAACCAAGATGTGCGTGCTAAAACCATGTTCGCCCATGTTATCTTTGCCAGCACAAAAGTGTTGATTTGCTGGCTTACCGGAGAACTGTGAGGAGCTCATGTACACCACACAGTGAAAGTCAAGGCAAAGAATCCAGAGAAGCTCGAATGCAGAAGCGCAGTAAAAGCTATTCTCAGAACGGGTTTACTAACATCCTCCAACGGGATGATTGCTACGCAATTGCTGCTCTCAAGGAGCATGGAGAGGATTTCTGTATCGGGTCCAAGGTCAAGCGACTCAAGCCAACGTCTGCTCCGGCTGCAGCACAAATCAGTTCACCGCAAAACGACTTGAACCCAAAATATTCTCATGTGAGGCAAGTCAAAGGACATGGGGGTGTTGAGTCCAAGGAACTATCGCTGCAAGACATAGCGAAACTCATGAAGTCGAGGCTTCCTCCTGATTCTAGACAGGAGAGAACCCGTAGGATCAGAAAATCTGATTCACCAGGTACGATAAACTCACGGAAATATAGTCGATATTCATCGCTCAGTCCTACTAAGCACCTGGGAGTCGAAGCCATTTTACAAATTCAGAAAGACATGAGGAATGAGTCGCTCAGTCCCCGTAAGGACTTGAAAGACGACGCCAAGGCTGAGGAAATGCAAGGAGATAGATATCTACCCACAAGGAAAGAGTCCCTCAGTCCACACAAAAACCTGAGAGAAGAAGCTGCTATGGACAATCTTCGTCCTCGGAGCAAGGACTCAAGTACTGTAGAGTCCGATATAAACAAGGATGTTACCCGGACTATAAGAAGGCAAAGGATGCAAATGCTGAGGAGTTTGGCAGAACAGCTGGTGAAGCGCGTGGACGCAGCCTGCGCTGAGCAGCAGCTTCAAAACACACCTCAGATATTGTCGGAGACGATATTTGAAGCTCATATGGATCTTAACCATGAGCCTTTCAATCAGCAGGTTGGGTATTGTTGTACAGATGAACCCCTGCAAGTAGAGCTGAAATTTTGTAGTCACTCTCCTCAGCCGGACATTCTTCATCATGGGAATCTTAGTGAACTAGAACAAGCAGGTTGTGAAATTGTCGAATCGCGAAATGCCCAACACATATCAGAAGTTGTACCCAGCGTGAATGAGGTTACAAGAGATCCTGTCAGAGTAGACACCTTAGAGCTGAAAAATCTTCAAGGCAGTGAAACATCTCCCCGTGACTGGAACATGATTGACAAGGGCATGAGTACCGACAACATTCCCTCTGGATGTTCTAGTTATGGTCCATCCTCCCCTTCCACTGATTCAAGTAGCCCAGTTATTTTACCGACGGGTGCGAAGTCTCACATCGGGAGAATAAAGCGCAACAAGAATGTGGAAGAGCAGGCACGAAAGAGGCAAAAGGAAGCTTGGACGTTGCCTGCAGAGGAGGACATTCATAGTGTCATAAATTTGTACACACAACATTGGCTTTCGAGGGAGAAGAAGAAGAATAGAGCGAGGTGTGACTTAACACATATTGGTCTAGATGAATTCGAGGAGAACGCATGTCCTAGATTGAGATTATGTACACCACTCCATGAACATGCACCAGAGAAGCATAGATTCAAATTCGGATCAGCCCCACTGTGCAGTGAGTTGGAAATGTCAGAACGTTACATCAAATCTTTGGAGTCAGATTGCCTCACATCCACGAAATCTGCTGACTCGTCTGGCGTACACACACAACTGCCTGAGAATGATCTCAGTGAACCGGTTGCCTATATCATGCAAGAAAGCACCGTTGATTATATCAACGTCGTACAGACACCATCACCTGTTGACAAATCTATGGCCACAATCGCTGTCTATCCGACGAAAGAAGAGAACAGTCAAGAGAAGGAAATGGCAGGTGACCGTCTTTTAGCAGCGCTGTTTGTATTATCTCTTAATAACCTCTTATAATCTGACATAGTCTTACGTAAAACATACGAGTCTCAGAATCGTGTCATTTCTTCGACTACGGGCATCAACGTCAAAAAGAGTTTGGCCGTTCTATACTATTCACGCACGAGTAAACCTAGAGTGGGACGTCACTGGGAGTTACCCATCAAGTAGATAATGTTGAATCCCGATTTCGGGATGCACATGATCATTAAAACAACGATTAAACACAAGAACTGAGGGAGAAATTCTGCATATATGAAGGATGTAGGATGCGCGGCAGAATATGAAGCAAGTATGTCTCCCGTGAATGTGATGTACTAATGTCACATTCTATGTAATTGTCAAATATGTGAAATCTCTACCATGTGACCACAGAGCAATTATCCGTGTTTCAGGTGATCCAGGTCAGAGAAAGTCTGAAAGGATGCTCGTGCAGATTGGAGATTTGAAGGTTTGTCATTCGCCAACATCATTCCACCTCAGGTAACAGAAATAAATTGCTGAGGCCTGCAACCGCTTTGTCTACGTTTACAACACTAATAAAAAGGCGGAAGCAAATAGCTACGTGGGGGTGAGGAATCCGGTTCATACTCTAACCCGAGGCGGAGGCCACAAATTTTGGGTCTATGTGAACAAACCAAAACTCTATTCTTGCTCTGGTTTCAATCCTTTAGTTTCTTCAGTGCTTGCGCTGAATGGTCCTTATTTCTCCCTTTGTTGTACAGCTTTTGTCAAGGCCCCAATATAATGATCTCCACATTCATATCGTAGATGTCTTTGTTCATTCTCCCCATGGAACTGAGTGCCAGTTTCCGTCATTGCTCTGAACTCCATCGGATACGTGCAGATTGGAGACACAAAAAGACGACCGACAACTTAAGAAACCTTTGGCAGACCTGAGTGGAGGTACATCTTCAGAGGTAAGGTGACGTCTCTATCCTAGTTGCTTTCTAAACATGTTAATTCCGTCCATCCATCAGTCTGATACCAGATTAAGGTTTCTGTAAGTCTACCTTTTGCTGCCCCCATCAGGCCCTGCAATTGAGTATCGACCTATGAAAGGATGATTGAGTCTGACCAAAATGGATCGTTCATCATGAACATTTGGAAGTAATTAAACCTGCCTCTAGACGAAATCTGAGTTCCCAATTATGAGAGAAGTCCCCGCCCGAGGACCTTCTAGATAAACGCCAACATCGCAAGTCATAGGCCATAAAGACCTCTCGTTCACGAACTCAGGCCTTACACTTCCGAGAAGACGAGACCGCGAGACTGAGGAACTTGAGAAGTCCACATCCATCACACATCAATTTTTTTTTAGTTGAACAACGCTCTTACAATTTGACGTTGCAAGCTGCGAAGTTGGTATTATTTAGAGAAAAGTGACTATTCCCCTCCTAAATCATTTCGTTGATTCAAATATTCTCCAAGAGAGGAATCAGGCAAAGGGGGTTGCACTGATAACTTAGCAAGAATGGTGTTATGTCTTACTTCTACAGATGGAGAACAAGACAGCGGATGCTTCCAATACTTTCACTGGATTGTCGGAAGATTATAGACAAACTTTTTTGGTTCCACTTACCCCCATGAAAATCACGTATGCCCGACGTCTTCGGACCAAGACCATGCCTGATGGTGAGTGTACGGACGATGAAAGAATTGTTGTGGAGGTTCAACCCATGAATGTGGATCGTGAAGAGCTGGGGATGCGGAACGAGAGCCCAGAAGCTGACAAGTCTGGAAGCTTAGATTCAGAAAAGGCAAACGAAAACTTGGGGGTGAATCTGGCTGAAGTACAACATTGGAGCAATCCTAGGGTACAGAAAGGAAGCGAAGAATGTCATGATGAGTCTGAGACACTTAAACATCTTCAAATTCTTGAGCCGGAGGCTACTATGACAACCAGGGCCTTATCAGCCGCCATCATTCAGATGCATAGTGCTTCCGAAAAGGGTCAGAAAGTCCCTTCAGGAAGTACATGTAGCAGAAGTCTAGATAAAGGAGCTGAAATTCTCACAAAGTTGAGCTCCCTGACAGAGCAGTCTCAGGAGATGATGTTTGCAGTACCTATATTACAGATTCCCGTAGAGGAAACAAGATGTACAAACTTGGAAGACACGAACTTAGGTTCCATGATAAATCAATGTGAAGGAAGGTTGGATAGGCTAAATACCGATCAATCTAAAATCGAAGAAGATTCGGTGAGCTCGAAGACGAACGCTCGATTAGGCAGTGGCGAACCTGAATTTCAATGGAGCAAGAGAGGACATGAAGACAGGAAGCAAAATGACAGTACGAGTTCAAAAGCTCCATCACCTTCTAGCAGACTCCCTACATTTTGCTGGAAGAATGTTTCCCACTGTGCAAAGTCTTTACTGCACGGTACGACCATTACAACCTTTGAAGTCTAGATTGCAGTTTCACCCTGCCAATTCAAGCGCTACTAGCGAGGTTCATACACTCAAGATTCTGACTAGTGATCATCTTACTTTCATACTGGTCGTAACCCCACAACGCGTGAACAGTTTCTATATTCAAGTTAAATTGCTTAATGGGATTCGAATGACCGATCCAAGATTGCTTTAACGCTCTTACGCCCAGAGGTCGTAACAGAATATATAGTCAAGTGTATCAAGTATATTCTATCTGAGCTTATAGATTGTCTACCAAACCCAAGGAATTAGCACAGCTGAACAGAAATAGCAACATGCATATCAAACTCAAACCAAAACGTTAGAAAGTTTCCCAGTCTTCTGAGAAATGCAACGATTTAAGCACCTAGAGAAAGGGAGTGTCTACATACTTGTCCATCTTGAACATTTCTGCAGAGGAACAATCAGAGCTGCTCTCAGAAGTCGAGGTCGAGGTTCGGCCTGAGTTGCCGCAAAAGCGTGGGAATGATCGAGAGTATCACCTGCGGACAAGACGCGATCAGCTAGAGGCTGAGTTGCAGGTTTGTAATACTTATGTATCAGTTCAGGAGTGGAGTCTGCGAAGAGTAAATCAATGATAATTGAAACTGGCCAAATTCCTTTGAAAAATATTATTGTTAGCTCTTCGCGTTATCCTGGGGTGCATCAAAATTCCATAATTAAGCACATATGATTCTTCGCATGCAAGGAGAATATGGAAGTCAGGCTCCACGTATGAAATGTTCTACTTCATCAAGCCAACAACAAAGCCAGGATCAAACGCTAGGATATAGTGGAGTATGAAGAAAAGTTCACTTGCACCACTTTCAGTTCAATGGACTTGGCAATGCAGCTAAGGGGAGGAGTCTCTTACCAAACGCATCCTTGTTATGAATCTGACAGAAACTTGACGCTGAGATAAGGAGAACAAGAGCAAAACTTCAAACAAAGCACTCAGTTTTCGACGCTAAAGACCGAGAATGCGACCAAAGTGCTTTAACAGTTACTGCACCTGAAAAGCCAATTAAAGCTTCCGCTAGGTACTTTGGCAGCTCTTATACTGGTGGGGTTTTGCCTGATTACATGGCCAGTATCAACTTGTCCTGTCCTCTTTCTGCAAATCGGGCTCTTTCAGATTTACCCAGGCAAAGAACACATGCGTGTAAACCTGAGTCAGCGGGATCAACCCCTTGTAAGACCTTAGAGAGAAGAAGGACAAGCTCTATATATTCTGAGTCATTCGTGAGTGAGGACATAGAGATGGATGGGGAAATGTCTACAGCAAGGAGCTTAGATAAGGTTCATAATGTTGGAGAAAGATATGAAATTCAGTATCAACCATTTCCTAAACAGCCTAAGCTCTTAGATGAGAGACCAAAAGCAAGCGGAGAGATAGGCAAGCCCAATGCTGAGACTCCGACTGAAATATCAGAAGAAGAACTTATGAACTGCGAAGGTATCAGCCCTCAAGATGAGTTCGTTGACGAGGGATCAGAGAACAGCACAGGAAGAGTACCATGGAAAAGGTTTGGTAGAGCAACTCACGGAGGAGGAGAGGCAACAGTAACCTCAGATTCTCCTACGCTGAAAAGCCGTTCTTCGAAATATTTGGAGCATCAGTTTAATACTACCGCATTTAAACAGCTGAAACCAACTTCACAGGACGAAGAGAATGAGATTATCTCATCTAATGTGGCTATGAAGTACAATACTTTCTCAGAAGCTGTTGAGGACTTCACAAACTACGTGGAAGAGAAGAAAATTGGAGCTATCTTAAATAGGGATGCTAGATCTCATGTGAAGGATACGACGTGGGGAGTACCTATTATGAAGCACGACATGGTGGACAGCGGTTCGACGCCAAGAAGTCCATACGTCGCACCAACACATGACACAAAAATTCAGGAAACCAGCGTAGAAAGCGTACTTCGAGGCAGAAGATCGATCAATGCCCTACAGCTTGCAGGAGAAGAAGATAAGCTTATAGGAGAGGAAGATAAGACTGATGGTGGCGAACAATCTATGGGCGATTTCAAAGTGGGCAGTAGAGATGCTCAAGGGTATCGAGCGGATGTCTGCAGCAGTCTTCAATTTGGAAGCTCACTTTTTCGAAGAACGGCAATATTGACATCTGTTTCCCAGACTGAATTGCCTCCCTGGAAGTATTCTACATCTCCGCATATACAAAACGAATGGTTGGTTGATTGTAAGGAGTATGAGTCAGCAGAAGAGGAAGATATAGTTCCCATCACCACGAGAATTCCGTCAGACTTTCAATCACAAAAATGCTCAGAAGTCGAGAACGTGGTGGATGACTCACCGTCAAGCTCAAAGGATGGGAAACAAGGAAATAGTAGGACTAGGCCACGGACAATCAGCAACAAAGTTCGTTCGAGCCAATTGCCATCAAGTTCAAGGGATGGAAATAAAGAGACGAGTAACAGTAGTTCATACGTAAGCAACCCAAGCCTGCCAGTCCAACAGCTAACACACCGCACTTCAAAGGCTGATAGTTTGGAGGAAGATTCATCATCAAGCTCAAAGAAAGATGAGAATTCCAGAAGAATGGAAAGTGCCGCTGCCATCGGTCCTATGTTACAGCATCCCACACTACTCGGACAAATTGCACAGGAGATTCCTTTGGAACTCAAGGACTCAATGGCCTCACTTGAGAAATCCGAATTCTCGCCAGTATCAACAGATAGCCTGATTGATGCAGTGAGTGAAAAGTTTTCATCAAATTTTGAGAGAAAAAACACTGTCCTGACCAGCATCCAAGATGATAACTGTTCGATTTCTGTAGCTTGCAGGATTGGGCAGCCGTGGAGAACAAGTTCTGAAATATCTCAAAACTTGACGGAGGAGTCAGAAGGAGAAAATTTCAGGCCCTTGCAGCGAAAAATAGCGCCTCTTAAACCTTCCGAAAAGGACAGAATATTTGTTCTTGAGGATGCAGAAAGCGTGACATCCCTGCTACAAGACCGTCAGACAACACTTGTCACAGACCCTTCGAACACCGATGTCCATTCAGAAAATTTGAATGAACTAGTAAGGCGCACAAGACCTGACAGACTGCGTCATCACCACCCAGAGAACGTTACGTTGGAAATCAAAGTTTTGATGCCCAGTCAGCAGGGTCCAAGATCTTCGATTCCGATGGCCGACGGGAAGATGACAGATGAGGGTTCAGAGATGATCTCTGGCTCCCCTGAAAAGAATGGGTATAGTAGAAACCCGTCTAAGCTTCCACACTATGGACTCCCTCTACCTCGAAGCTATTCGTTCAGCAGGGCAAACGCTCCTTTCGGGAGCTACGGGCCCCTAGACGAATCCGGTAAGAGTGTGATGGCGGATGAAACCAAGTCGTCAGCAGACTTATATCAAAGTACAGAATCACGTACTGAGTTCGACAAGCAGGGATTTCCCGAGCGACAGTTGTGCCCACCTTTGACCAAAAAAGCAGAAGAAGATACATGTGCTGGCATACTAGATGGTCTTCAATGTGATTTTCAAAACTCTGGAAAAAGAGGGAAAAAGCACTGGGAAAAGTTGGTTGCGCTATTCCAGGATAATGAAAGAAACCGCTCATCAGAAGTGCCAACTTTATACCCGCAGACACCATTTGCTCCGGCGGTCCAAGTGAGGTCCTCGCAGGTTGAAGATGTTACTAAGGTCTTATTTACAGATGTTAGCACTCGGACAGGTGTGCCAGAAGTTGTTGATGAATTTGTCACAGCACATGGGGACATATTTCCTGATAGTTCGCATGTGAAACAAACATGTCAGAGGTCCATATCACTGGAACCAAGTATTTTAATGTCCAAGGACAACATCGGGTATACAGAACTCGGCAAGATTGGCGATGATGGAAGAGGAAGTTCGAAAAGACTCCTCCCACCCGTTCTCCTTTCGAAAAACTCAATGCCATCGGAGACATTGGCAGGAAGGTTTACGGACAGAGTAGAATCTGTGAAGGATGAGAAGTTCACATCCAAAGAGCAGCAAGGATTTCTTAGCTCTGGTAGCTTCGGCCTTCTTACAAATGACAAGCAATCACTTTTGGTAAGAGACATACACATTACCGTGACCGCAGAAATCAGCAAAGACTGCACGTCCCCAAGATTTGGACCAAAGTGTACAGGTGAATCGATCACGACGACTAAGGAAGAAGAAAAAGCTGATATGCAATGTAGCGGCCAACTTTCAACACCATTTCTAAATCTGGATCTGTTGAGATCTCCACCGAGACAACCACTGAATCTATTCCCATCCTTGTACGGGATTGGAGGGAGAAATATATCCAACAAGTCTGAAGAGTCTGATGTTAGCGAGGAGCTGGAAGAATTTGAATCCGAGCTTGATGGAAACAATTTGGATACAGGAAGATCAAAAGGAACCAAAGATGGGGAAATGCTGAAGCCCCGTTCACCTCTTGATGAGACCAGTTGGAAATTAGCAGTGAAGTCTCGCGGATTGGGGAAGGATTCCTTGAAAGTGTCAGTCTGTGGCCCTGAGACAGATTTGAGTACGGAGAATTCTGACAATATTTTGGATATACGAGGAGAATATGTCTTGACCAAGAGTAGCAATGAAGGCGGGATTCTCACCAAAAGTATTTGTCCTCCTGACTATCTGAAGGTTGACGACTGTAGCGCATCAACGCGTATCTTTTTAAGTAATCTACGGGAAGTTAGACACGAGGAATGCGTGGATGTGCCAACGAAGGAATTTGAAAACCTCGATATTGACACTGTGAGTTCTTGGTCGGAAGGTCATGGGAAGTTGGAGGCTTCTCAAAACATCTCTAATCGAAGTGCTGACCAACGGTTTGACGGGGTGGAAGTTGTCAAGATTGACTTAGAGCAGTTAAAATCACACGGAGGAGAGCACATTTCAACAACTCCACCAACTGCTGGGGAGTTTTCCAGTCAAAAGAATGAACCATGTACATCTTGGTTGTCAGAAGAAGCGTCTAGACTTGTGGAATGTTTCCTCTCAAGTGGCTCAGAGCTTCTCGACAGGGCTTCTCAGGTCTCAAGAGTGATTTCCACTTGTTCAGTAGTAGATAGTAATCCTGGAAAATTACCATCCTTGGACTGTACTGATGATACTAAGGAAGTGACAAAAAATGACTCGTCTTTCTCTTGTGGCTTCCCACAAATTTTTTTTTCAGGGTCATCAGAGAAGGCAGAGGATGACCCAAGCCACCAATCCATTACATGTGATTCAGAGGGCGGTAAAGATTCTGAGATTGTGAATCCTTCAAGACCAGACCAGATCACGGAGAATTTTACTGTGCAAGAAGAGAACATTGAATTCCTGCCTTCATCAAGATCCGTAACAGCAATCGCTCATCAATCTTGCAAACCAGGGTTGTTTCTTTCCACGGACTCACTCAGTGATATTCAAATCGTTCCTATTGCTCTAGAATGTACCGAAAGGCTTGAAAGGCAAGTTGAAGTGGGAACCATAAAACCATGTGGTTTGCGGGAAACGACATCGAAAGAAACGGAGTTACTAGAATTTCGAGAATTCATGAACTCTGTAACCACCTCTGTACCTCAGTTGGCTTCTGCGCTAGCCATCTCCCTGCAGATTCCAGAGATAAGACAAGGACGCTTGCATCATTCCGATATCAGTTTTTTTGATGAAAAGCTGAGTCTGTCGGGAGAAAACAGTACCTTGGAGGTCGCGCGTGAACATCACCATGTGGAGAATTCCCAGCTCAAGATGATTGAAGTCAATGAAAAGTCCATTATTTACCGTGAAGGATCCTGCATACCGGGAGGAGAACAGGCGGAATATATGAATCTCGAAATGCCCTACGCTGTTGAAATTCAGGCCAGCAAAGAACAAAAGCTGTGCAGGTTTTCCTCAGAAGATAGTAGTACCGTGACAGGTCATGACCAAGATAGCATCTGTTCTCTTGATGGATCTGGTGGATCTCAAGACCTTGATGGAACTCTGGAGGACATCAAACTGCAAACAGCAGCAAACAGGACGGGGAAGCACAATATGATGGCAGACACTTTGACTGAGATGCTCTTCGAAACTTTGCTGGCAGAGGGACTATCCGGTAATTGATTTTCTTTCTATTTTCCAGATTTGAAAAATGGTGTAGAAAGATATTTTGATATTTTGATCCAAATACGTTTTTACAACAGCCACATATACATCAGCATTGTGCATAGCTAAGACATTGGTTAAACAGAGATGTGTTCATCTTTGAAAAATCTGTACATCAAGCTTTCATCTTCTGTAACAAATTGTTGTATACGTTTGTCCAGAATATGCCTGTCCATCAAAGTCAATTTCTCGAATATCAAGAGACGCCAATCAGACATTGACCGTATCAAAAACAACGAAAGTGAAAATCAAGAGCAGATCAAAGAGAGGATTTGTGGTAGTGCTGAAACACTTTCTGCCAACAGGTTGGAGAGCTGCCTCTGTGAAACACAAGGCTGGTTCGTTTTTAGAGGTGGAAGGATTGAGGCCACACCCTTTGAGTTCAGTGTTTAAAAAATCGTTATTGATCTCCGAAAATGAAGCACTTACTGAGACGGCTATTCCTCTTCTCAAAAGCAAAGATTACGTCCAGTCTTATGTACTTAAAACTCTAGAGCTTTCCAGTCTTCTCAATGATCCAAGTCCTTCAAACTGGTATGACTCAAATGTTCCAGTTGGACAAGAAATCTACAGAAGAGTGATGGACACTGAGCGCAGCAGTAGATTTGGCACCTTAAACCAGAGCGAATGGCAGCTCCACAACAAACTGCTCTCTGACTTGGTCAATGAGTCGCTTATTAAGATTTCTGTTACAGTGCAGCAGTCTCATTTGAACAGTACTTTTGCAGTTGATGGTGGTAACCTTGTGAACTTTGTCACAAGTAGAATAGTTGAGCATGGAAGCTCGGCTTTGAAACATGGCCCTGATATTGACAAGGTGGTTGGCAAGGTTTTGGATGAAGAACAATGGGAGATATGCCTTGAAGAAGCAAGAGATGTGGTTTCTGATGTAGCTCAGGGGATATTATGTGATTTGATAGATAGGTTTGTACAAGAAATGATAAAAGGCAGGAACAATACCTGCAGTAGAATTAGCGTAATGTAAGTGAATCAAGAACCAAGATACTCAGCTCTATATTAGCATCATCTTATGTACGAAAGGGGTCTTAATGTGAGCCCAAAAGGTGTGTAGGATTAATGTAGATGGATAGCTATTAGACTTGACCCTTCATATGTAAGTAATTACGAGGTTACTTTAAGTACTTAACTTAGATATGTGAGCAACCTTATTGGCGAGACCTTGAAGTCAAAACAGGGTGTATATATACCATGTATAACTCCAGTGTATAGCATTAGTTTTGCCCAGTTAGAGAGCAGGTGCATTGGCCTTTCAGATGAGGTGTATTGTCAAGAAGGAAACTCTAGGTAGATTTCCTTCAGAAGATGTATAATATACGTTTGTTATACTTGGACAACTGATCTATAACTCACGTAATTCCTTCTCAACAGCGG
Organism: Marchantia paleacea; assembly: GCA_014180765.2. NCBI lineage: Eukaryota > Viridiplantae > Streptophyta > Marchantiopsida > Marchantiales > Marchantiaceae > Marchantia > Marchantia paleacea. Next base: position 2,601,672 of record MUAA02000067.1, read on the forward strand.
CCTCTAAAACTTGTTCGTCCGTTCAACAACAACACTAGAAGAACAATATACAAGGTGACCTTTCCTGAGATAAAATACTGACATGCTTAATACATGATGTCCGACTGACGGTAGGTCCAAAATGGAGAGCTTAGTAAGTTTGGTGCACAGATGAGCAATTATCTGCCGGGCCTCTGAAAAATTAGAAATAAATAAATAAATAGAGTCAGCGAGCTCACGTTGCATTTCCACGCTGTAAGCCTGTAACGTTACGACCAGAGAGCCAAATTGTCTGACGCTGCTAGGTTGCAGGTTGCAGGTTTAAGTTGCTAACTCGAAGCTCAAAATATATAAGATGGATTTGATTAATATTCACTTTATTCCTTAAACTTGAAATGGTACAAAACAACGTTCATATATACTGAGTCATCAAATCCCACCTTTATCAGATATAATTTTATACTGATTGGACGAGAATATGGGATGGATCCCAGGAGAGTGCGGGAATTGGAGTGTTGAGTCATGGGCTGGATTGATGTCCATTGACAGCAGTTCAATACCAAACTGAAAGCTACCATCAGCAGGTTTTTCCTTCAGAAGAACCCTACGTCGCAATCGAAAAAGGCATTCATGTCCAGAGTATGATGAAGAATCGGGGAGACAAAGCATGATGTAATCAGCATAATCACAAATATCATAAAATCTCTGCATGTTTCTCTCAAAAGCTTTTAACCTTCTTAATTTTTTTGATAAAGCAGTAAAGTTCCGTTTCACGTTTGAACAAGACAGAAATCAAAACTCCTTGCGACATATTTAGTTGCTGACAGTTAACTGTAACTTAATTCTTTTCTCTTCAAGGGATGCAGGGTGGACTACTGATATGTGAATGCTACAAATAGGTTCAGATTTGGAACAAACCGCTCATTAGAGAGCCATATAGGACCTTTCTTGACATGCAGAGTCAAAGGATTTTGACCAAAAACTCAGCCACTTCTAAATTTCTTTTTTTCATGCAGTCGATAGTCATTATTTGAATTTTATTAAATTTTACTACCAATATGTTTATTGGTAACTCACAGATCAGAAACAATGGCTTTTTCAAAAATTAATGATGCAGTGGGGACATTCATTTAGTTACAAATTTTTGCACTGAGATAACATACTGAGTAGTAAATTCTGTTGATTTGTCAAGTCGAGGCTAGTTAAATGCCAGTCTGAAAATTGAGTGTTTCTATACTCGAGGGAAAACTTCATTGAGAACAATGATGGCTTATTACATCAATCGAAAAGTTCCCAGTACCCTTCACACTGATGCGGCTCCAGTGTTGAGAAGATCAGGATGCTGCTTCAATATTTACAGTCGATTCTGAACACCTCGAACCCTAAGAAATGCAAGCAACAAGAAGTTAATTTTGAAGAAATAACAATTACTCAACCTCAGTGTTTTTTCTTAAGAATTTTTCATCGTTTTTCTACCACGTTCGGTTCTACCTAGATTTTGTAACGAACAGAAGATTGGATGATCGAAGAGATTGGTTATAATGTAAACGCACAACAATATAGATGTGTTAAGAACTCCTTGAACACTCGGTTGTTATCTAAATTATCAGATAGGTCTTCAAACAAGTCGGCTTTTATAGTACAATTCCGGGTAACGAGACGTATGGGTTATCGAACAAATTTGTACAGAAATTATTTAGTTAAATGTTACCTTGATTTTATTTTTTTAAGTACTGAGTAGTCATTATGATCTTACCTTAAAAACTACCTTCAGATTACATCCTTCTCATATAGCCTAGATTTTGATTCAATCTAAGTTTACAGTTGGTAGCCTGAAACCTATTTCTTAGTGCAAAAAGTAGTTAGACTATTAGATCATTTGAATTGACGTATCTGATCATCGAATGATTAAGAAAGACTTTGAAATTGATTTTATTGCAAATTGAAATAACTGTTGTAAAATTTCAAAGAAGAATTCAAGCGTCATACTAGTGCTTCGTCTGTCAAGTCTGTTGGTTACTTTTGCCTGAAATCAGCAGCTGGACCGAAGCAATAGGAAGTATACCAAAAAAAATTATGAATCCTCCATCTATGGCAAACCACAGCAGCAACTACGAGCCTTGGAATATTTCTTTTTGTAAGTTTGTAAAGTCTTACATCGAAGAATCCAGATGTCCAGTAATAATCCTCAAATTTCCATGATGTTGCTTTTTTCTCCCATGCAAATGATTCGTAAAATATTTCTCAAAAGACTATAATACGCACTATACCTAGCAAAGGAAGGACTTACCATACATTCTTGTGTTAAATAAACATCTTGGGAGATTATAATCAAAACAGATGAGATTGAATTTATTTGTAGAGTCAACTATTAAGGAACCATGAGTGTGTCAATCAGTTGGAGACTGATAGTTTCTGGATGAACATCTAACAGACCAATCTCGTACAATAGAGGAAATAGTAATGAACACTGAAGATGCTATACTGTGAAAAGGGCGACGCATGGGATAAAAGAACGATGCCAAAACCATCAAGATGCTGTACTTACACAACATAGGGAACAGTTGTCTCAATATGTAAGATTGTGAAAACTCCATATGCTTGCCGCCATCTTCGACTACTGTGTAAAACAAATCTGCGCATACCACTGTAACAACGCCATTATCATCTACGTGTGCTTCGATGGAGGAGAAGAATGCTATATTTTGACTGATTCAGAGACTCAAAAGCTGTGATTCCCAACTAATTAGCCAGTCATGAGGAAGGAAAAGAAGCTGTTTTTGGAGCTCTACCTTTTCTCAAAGATGGAACAATAAGAGGCATGTTTGTGTAAGTAAACTGTTCAAAGTTGATCACGTATCACCTAACTTTGAAAAAGCGCAGTTGTAACAATTGTAATCACACAGTGAACGTGTGATTACGGAATCCTTGTCAACCGTAGATTAAGGAAAGTTAAGATGCCAATGTCTTGATATCTCTGGATATAAAACGTGCAGAAGAGACTCGTCTTGGTGTCTCACAGTATGAAGTGCGAGGGAAAGACGGTGACCTTAAAAAAATGTGATCTAGATTTCAAATATTGCATGATACTTAGCTAAAAAAGATGAACCCGAAACTCCTCCGAATGGCGGATTGTTTAGATGCAGATCCTTTTGTTTCTTTCAAGATCTAAGTACAAAATGTCTATGAATCTATCAGGCTTGACAGTACTAACAGCAACAAAGCAAGGGAAGATTACATTCGAGAGGGCAATGAGTTAGAGGAGTTTTGAATACATGTTCGGCATATCGTCGTCCGGACGCCGACTCGAGCCTTTCTACTCACATTCTAAAGATGCATTGGTAATTGACAAGATCTATGAATATCAGTCCAGCCAAAACGAAGTCAATATTGTTATCACTCGCAGATATATTCTGAGAAGATTACTTAGTGAAGATCATCAAGCTTGACAATTCCAACATGACTCATTACCTGTACTAGGACAAGCTATTTGAAAGGCAATACATGTGACATGTGACATGTTACCACTCATCAGGAGAAAAACCGCACATTTTATTTCTGTCAAATTTTAAAAATCATCCAAGTGATTGATTATACCATATAGTCTAGTTTTAGAGCCAACCTTTGCAGTGAATCATCCATAGTTTTCACATTTGTAGTTTTTTCTTTACTTAATTCTTGCTTTAATCATATAGTATTATTATAAATTTCGAGAAGATGAACTTCATTTGCGAAGTAGAAACACTTCTTCACATGATTCATGTGATCAGTCCTCTAAAATTACTTTGCATGCGTTAACGAAGATAACTTCTGGAGGAAAGGTAACTTCTGGATCTACATATAATATAAATCATAATATTTTAGAATGATTTGATTCATTGTTCCTCACACTGCTGTTTAGGGTAACTCAGATTCTTTCTTAGCGAGCATTGCATATCCTTGATTCGTCAAAATGAGACTTTTTTAACCACCATTATTGTTTATATCTATGCACGATAAGTCATTGTTTCTTCCAAATATTGAATTCAATTCTTCATCTTACTGCCACACTTCCTTGGGTATGTGAATAGTCTTGTACCATGACAAAATAAATATATATCAAGGACAAATGTATAGAATCAAGTTTTCCCTTTATTTATAATTCTGAATCGTTCCCCCAAGAATATCCAGTTGTGGAATTGCACTATGAAAAATTATTTGTTCCCTTTTATGAGTTCTGTTTTGATTAGTTTTGATGAGTTATCACTTAGGGAGTCACATCATAAAACTACATTCTCATCCATTATACATGATGATTCTTTCTGACTGGCATTCAGAACTCACATATGTTCTTGCTCTAGGAAAAAACATAAGCTTATGGTTGATTGCACGACCCTCTATCCAATCTTTTTGCATTGCACATTACACATTTATCGTAGCGATGCAATGTATTGGGTTGATCTAGCTTTAAGCCTCTAGCATGCTCACATGCTAGTGTGGTTGAAATCTAAATGCATATGGGACACATTTAGCATGATGTCCTTTTGGAACTCCGATGATTGCTATACACAATATCATTCACAATGTCATTTATGTCATTGCTCAAGAGAGTGGTCATGCAGTTTGGAGAGAGTGATGGTATCACTCATATCTAGGACAACCATATGTGCTGATCTCTACATGTCGAGGGAATATTGAGTTGTTGTGTCTCATGTTGTGGTTACTAATCAAACTGAAAACACTATTGTCACGGACGTCACTATGGAGAAATTAATGAGATAAGCACTACCGCTATTGAGAGAATGATACCTTTGATTGGCGATGCTTGTTCTAGACCTCTTATTATCACATGTACTAAAGATTTTCATGTATGAGATATCACAGACGCAGTTAGAGATATAGTGATTTATCATGAGATATATTAGCACTCTCCTTTTCTTTTGGCTCTTGGGTTGATTTTATTCTTGCATGCTTATGGCTTTGTATCTTTTTATTTCATTCGTCCCCATTTTTTTAACAAGATGAGTGTAGATTAGTAACATCTATATGATTTGGAAAAAATTCTGAATTGAATCATCAAAGCAATTGAAGATACAAATCGTCACATTCTCACATATATTGAATAATAGTTGATTTTCAGCGTTTATTAAAGTGCAAACTCATCGAAATTGAATATTCTCATAATTCTTTCATATAGAATTATTATACTAGATGATAAAATTATCGTTCATTTATGACTAAATTGATATTAAAAATATTATAAAATTATAAATTTCATGATTATAAATGAGTTGGACGTATGGTAAAAGTAGTCATTTTTACGCCTGTTTGTTTTTACAGAATAAAACAAGATTATCTAAACGATAAAGGTTAAAATAAATAAATATATATATATATATATCGAAATCTGAAATTACATCTATATTAACCTTAATCCATCTACTTAATATATATATATATATATATATATATATATATTAATTAAGTAGATGGATTTTGAAACCTAATAATAATAATAAATAAAAATTACTATTATTAGGTTCCAAAATCATTATTTCCATGGAACGATATATTCAAGACATGTTATCCTCAAGTTCCAAGCCTTTAGGGCAAACTCGAGGTACAGTCAAAATAGTATCCTGTCAAACACACAAATTCACTAGCAAGCCTTTACGAAAACCGGAATGATTTCAGGCTGGAGCTATATGTTCAGAAAAGAGAATTTCAAAACTGGTAATGAACTAGTTACACTCAATGTAATTTGGGAATATTATAGTTCACATATAAATTAAGTAGTGATAGTATTATATGGTACAATAAATACAAACAACTTGCTTAGTATATTGTAAATCATAATGCAAGGCATGTATAAAGAAGAAAGGTAGCTTAGGGAGAAAAACGGTGGCTACGGAGGAAAAACGACGATATTAAAGATAAAGATACTAGTAGCAATGAGAACTTTCTAGTACAAAAAAATTAACGTAGAGATTATCGTTGCATAATCTGTTTTTGTTTAAATTGTGTTCAAAATAATCTTGGTTCTTATGCTAAGAAGTGTGGAAGCTAATCCACATAGGTTCAGTCACTTTCCATGTCACCAATCACGCACGGAAAACTTTACTCCCATTGGTTCTGACGTATTTCTGCACATGTAAAAAAGAATGTGTAAAAATAGGTGAAAAAGAACTTCTAAACAAAAAAGTTGATATCTAATTAGGCTTGCAATACTTACAAATTTAATCTACACTGTCTGAATTCCCTTATTGAATACTACGAATCAAATAGGTTTTACAGCACAATTTCCGGATAAAACTGTATTTCCGGTTGTAGCCCGAGGTTCATGCAAGAAGTAGCGGCAGCGTATACCGCAAAGTTGTGTTCAAACCAGAGAGGTTAAGAACCTGTCTGGCGTAGCCTGGCCGCGCCAAGATGGTTGAAGCCCGCGCGTCTGAGACCCGTTGGCAACGGAAACGGGAGTCTCCTTGCCAAGACAGACCCCGCGGCCCGGCCATGCCCTGCCCACCCATTTTACAAACCCCTGCCCAGGCCTCTGCCCTAGATCCCCCGGCCCTACCCGCAGTAAAGGCTTCCTCGCCACTGTTCACATTCTTGTCGCCTTTTGTCCATTACGCAGTCACGCTTACGGGGTCGACGTTGCACGTGACATTACACGTACGAGAACAGTACGTTAGATTCAGTCGGTATCCCCCGGTCTCTCGGGTGGTCACTTACGAGTTCTTGGTTTGCTAAACGTGAAGAACGCTCCACGGTTCGGAAAAGAGGTGGCTTTGTCCGTTAATTGGGGGTTACTTGTTCTTCCCCCTTCCGTTTCTTCTCCGTACCCCGACACTCACAATCGACGACACTTATTTGCACAAACTGTGTCATGGAGCGTACGTAGCCGTCGATTCAAGAAAAGCATGCAGAACCTCTGACGTCCATCTGTTCCACCTTTGTCTACCGTAGATGTAACACGGTACGTTATATGAAGTTAGACTGAGCTACTGTATCGAAGTGGGCCTCCAATTGCGGCACGCAGTCATGGACACCATGAGGCTGCCCGAAACTCTGCCTATTCTCCCCTTCCATGCAGACGAACCTCGGAGGGACGTCCAGTGTGGTCACTCGACGACATCATGCACAAGAGTAACATTTTTGCCTTGATTTTGAAATTTTTACTATGATTGATGACTTGCTCATTACGCGCACCATGCGTTGCGATTCAAAACTTGCATCTCGTGGGGTTTTGAATTCTACCGTCGGACGTCCAGGGCCCTTTGGTTTCTTGCCCTGCTTTTTTCGTAGTTTCGGAGTTGATGATAAAACAACAAACCCGGAGTGTCCAGGTCTATTCATTCCCCTCGATCGTCGCGGCGCTTGAGAGTTTACCTGCGGAGACTACGAGATGGGATTGACTGGTATGCATCAGCCTGAACAGGGTCGAGCCTGAACATTTTGCGTACACTGTAGGGACTTTCTGTCTACTGTACGGTGATTCTTCGCACAGATAATGAGGTAAAGTTGCTTTTCGTCTTGCGTCCTGTAGGCTAGTGTATATTGTGTCCCTAATTCTCGTGACTGATCGCCTTGGAACCTCGAGCCACTCATGTCCGATGGTTGCTTGTGCACAAATACTATATTTGGTAGGCTGTTTATTGGTTAGATCAAGGCTTTCTGAACGCAAAGTGAGGCGAAGGTTCCAAATTGACAATTATCTGGTTTCTCGACAATGATCCGGGTCAATATTTTCGTTGAGTGCTGACCTGTGCTGTATTACGGGGACTCCGTCTCTGCCTTCATGTAGCTGAATCGTCTTGATAGAATGACGTAGACGTGGCAGAACTCCTTGTAGGTACCATACAATTTCTGTAGAGATGGTTTTGATATGTTTCTTGGGACTCATTAAACAAATAATCGTTATCAGAGAACTGAACAAACTTGCTAATTGTTGCAAGTGTCATTATCAGGTGTTTGGATCCCGAGTATGTGGAAGTCCGTCTGAACATTGACCTGCCGATAATTAGTCACTTCCCGCTAATCAGGGCTGAGTGACCAGTCTTATCGGGCTCGCGACTGCCAACTATCTGTTTACACCAATTCGGGCTCCTCTGAGAACGGGTCCACGTGGGATTATCAAAGGACCGAGACGCGGTATACAAGGTAACTCCATCGCGATATGATAGCATACCTCTTCCCCTTCCTAGATACCCTCTAAATGTTCGTTAACGACCCCGAATCAACTTGTCCGTTCTTCGCATCTGCCATTTTTTTCAAACTGCATGTCACCTCTGTCCCACGCCCTTCTTCGATTATCAATCGCTGGCTCTGTGACTTTGCTCTTTATCGAAGGAGTTTTCGGGAATTTTCCGTCATAATTGACTAGTCAGATTGCAATCTGAGAAATGTGGTATTGTACCAGAGTGCAACTTTTATCGTAGCCTTCACATGCAACATTACCTGCAGGCTGTGACATATTGCGACCTGCCCGAATGAAATCTACGCGTATATAGATCGAAATTGATCGTACTATTGGCATGAAAGACTTGGTCTTTAGTTAGAGGTTCTCTCTAACCATCACGTACAGTCTTCTATTTATGCATCGAGCTAAGCAGACAGAAATGCTTTTGCCCTCGCAGTTACATCACTGGTCGTTCGCTCCAGATCAGAGGTTGGTGTGTCTTGGAAGACGAAAAAGTCCGCTAAAAATTTGGACTTCTGCATGTCACACGCAAAAACTGTGAATATGGATGGACTGTCCTCACAGACTTGTGTTCCCGCCGTCAACCTTGTACCCCTGAAAATCGATAAATTAACAGTATCTCAATCCCCTTCATATACGTGAGCCTGGGTTTGTTCATCATTCACATGTGTTCTACTACGTTCAGAACACAAGACACACAACATGCCTTAGTTGTTGGTAAGATTTCGTTCACGCGGACCCTGCGGTCTCCTGAGATGATAAGTATGCTTGCAAGGTCTCGATGCTCGTTCAAAGTCTTCGCGTGAACGAAATAGCAGTAGTCGTCGTTAAGATGTTGAAAGTTTCAATCGCAGTTGAGTCCATGGCGCAGTAACTGTAACAGTCCTCAGCATCTCGTTTCGATACGTGTGTACTAAATTCAGGAACTTGCTTGCTTATAATGTTTGAGCTTCTGTTAAAAGTACTCGACGTTCAAACTGTCATGTGGAAAAATCAGAGTTGATGCCAAACTTGAAATGGAAATAGCTCATGATGTTTGAAACATTCCACTTACACACATACAAAATTCAACATTATAGGCTTCCCTATCGGGTTTAAATGTTGCCCTTGTAGCTAATTAAGTTACAAGGCTCGATGGTGGTAATTGGATGTGACTATGCCTCTCAAACAAATAGATTACTCTCAGTTATTTCGTGCGTGTGTTTTAAAGGCTCCTATACAAGTTTGTGTCAGCAGAACGATTGACTGGTAAGGAGTGGGAATAATTGCCGAACCCTCTCTCATCAGCTGTCCGGGGACTTCAGTCTCTCCCTATGCACTGCTAGGAGTTGCTGTGCACACTCCTGGCAGAATTTAATTCTCCACATGAGCTGACAGAATATGTAATTATAGTTCCTGTGCATTGATGATAGGATTCCATCTGCACTTTAGAGAAAACATCATCCCCTGTATGTACTTTTAACTGGAAAATTTCAAGGCACTCATGACCTTGAAAATACTTCAAGTCTTACCCTTCTAACTATTAACCATCACGAGCTCCTGAAATTTAGCAATTTAATGGATAATTCAACCTCTTCCGAAATCCCTGTTCGATGTCATTGTGCCTGAGCAGTAGCCGCATCTGCTTATCCATATCGAAATTATACCGTCTTCTCTGGCTTAAGTTTGAACGTTTAGCCTTCTCTTGGTAAATTTGGTGAATGTTATAAATCAGGAACAGAGTACCCTAACAGGCCGACTGCCCGCTATTTGTGCTGAACGTACAGCACGTGACCGTGCTGTCACGTTCATTTTACTCTGAATCAGATTTCGTTGGGAAAAGCACAGCGCATGTCAAGCAAAGTTAAAATTTCCGACGCATCGATGGACTTTCTAAGTATAGAAATGAACCTTGGATGGTTCATGATTATGAATGCTGTCGACAGATAATGGAAGTGTTTATCAAGAAGTTGTGCAAATGTAATTACACGAAACCACTGTGCAAGTTGTCTTAATGCACAAGAACTGTCTTGTTTTGATCATTCAATGGTTTTAGGATTGATCAAAATATATGTGATTAACATATGTCTGTTAGAAATTTTAACAGCGGAACATATACTGTTGTGAGGAATATCTGCTGGTGAACGTAGGTAAGCTCGGTATAGATGAAGTACTAATGAGAATTTCAATTATTTTGACGATTTTCGTCATGAATTCCTCGGATCTGTTTCTGCTGTTCAGTTGTTTCTGAAATAGGATGGCGCATACCTCGGTACGAGCCCGACATTGATCCATTACTCATGGAACTTTCCAATCAGGGAGGGTTGGAACCGAGCCTTAATGAAAGGCAGACCACGGGCAAGGAGAATATGATTGGGAAGGCAATTTTCAAAGGAACAGAGCTGCTTTGTCCGGTCTCTACAAGCAGCCCTCTTGCGATTGCTGAACAGCCGGAATTGAGGTACCTATTATATGAATGAAATTACGCTGCAGATATATTGAAATAGATGCATTAAAAATCTAACATTTTAGAAAAAAAATACCCATATCAGACCACAGAGGACAGAAGTGCAGATCATCATTTCCCGAGATCTGGTTCAAGTCTCCCCTACCGTATAAAGTAGTCGCTCGTGACGTTATGCGGTAGAGCAGTCTGCTATCTTAGAAGCATTTGTATGCTGAATCAATGAAGAAATTTCACTTCACATGAGAAACATCGATATGTTTAGACAATGTGAAGCGACATTTCATGATCGGAAAACATCGTTGTGGTACGTAACTATCGCACGACACCTAAGTTTCCAGGTTGTCCTTGTTAGCTCTCCTGTAATTTTGACTAGAGGTAGAAAATCTGAGCAGCTATTCTTGTGAAATTCTTCGGCCAGTTTCAACAGTATTTACGGTGTCCGTGTCATCAGTGACACCTAAACTGTTCAGACATTTCTGTGTCTTTTCACGTAGAACTGTTCCCTTAAACAAAGTTTTATCAGGTCACCAGTTTCAGGTCCTTGGGTAAGACAGGTTGGCCATAACTAAGGTAACAATGACAGAACAAGAGTCTTGTACTGTTCTCTTACGACACCTTGTTGTACAAACCACTGAATACACTCCAAATTTGTGCAGGGCCTACAAACTGGGCAAACAGAAGTGTTCATACAATCAGGTGGAACTGGTGATTAAAGATGTAGGAGGTGGAAAGATTAACGAATTGAAGGTATCGGAAGCCATCGAGACATGTGTTGGATCCGAGGTCGACGAGTTGTTGCGAGAAAGCTGTTTGAAGTTCAACGTGCGCTTCATAAACAACAATCGCATGCACTTGTACATATATGTGGTTTACGCTACACCCCATGGAACCAGCCGGACAGATAATCAGTCTGTACTATACCAATGGATCCCTGTCACACGAGCAAAATGCAGGAAATCTTGCAAAGGTCCCGTCATCCGAGGCCTTCAGAGGTTCGGAAGGATGCCAAGGCGAAATGCATCCGGTTTGGATGGTGAGGACTCGTGGAAGGAGCCACGACACTTGTACATCGCCATTGACGAAGCAAGCACGCATGTCTGCCCTCGACATGAAACTTCAAAGTTCCGGCTCCTGGTCGCAGCTTACGATGATAAAAATCAGCTGCTGGGATCGACCGTGTCCAGTAGCATTCGCGTGTTGGCCAACAACGATGCTCCTCTGGGTGCCGCCTCCTTCAAACTTCACTGTCATATCAAAGGTAGAATAGCTTCTTCCCTCGCTGCTTCCATACACTTTTTATGAATTGCCCATGGACTTGATTATACTGATGGTGCAGGTAAAAGCACAAGATTCCCATTTATCCATTTGAGAATTATTCACTTCAGAATGTTGGGTATTGCGTTATTAAGCGATTGTGCCAGAAAACTGCCGTTTTCTGCCCCCCCTCACCACCTAACTCAGAGCTCACTCAAAGTAAACCTCCCCCCCCCCCCCAACCCCACCTCCTTCGGGTTCTCAATGACTATAGCTAATGAGAAGCTTGAAATATGAAGTTACCTGTGATCTAATGAGTTTCCACAAACGGTCTCACTGAGCCTACAGGTGGCTGGAATTCTAGTACAGCTGAATCTCCAATTCGTAGTGCTGGTCATAGAATTCACGAGAAAGCTGGCATCAGCAGCAGATCACCCCTGCAAGGTGTGTAAAACATAGTGAAGGTAGTTCATGTTCTTCAAACGGGTTCGATAAGTTGGCAACAGCAGTGCTTTTGAAAGAGAATATTGTTATGTCAAGTAATGTCATTGAGAATCCTATGAGACGTTTCGATTCCAAATTTGGCCGAGAATTTGTACATCAACACTAGGTTCGAGTTTGTGGTGAAAATTCCTGTTTTTTCTGTTTAATTGATAAATATACTGGTTCTAACTGCTGTCCGGAAAGATGTTCAGATATCATCCAGAATTCCAGCCCTCCCAAAAGCTACAGATCGACGACGACAGACGATACGGCCAAGCAAGGCGAATTGACATCAAGCCACGGTCCTCTTCTTGACATTGATCTGAACAAAGATATCTATGATTTTGATCAGGTTATCATCGAGATGCCGGAACTTTCTTTTGCATTTTCTCTCTCCAAGACCTCAATTTGTAGTACAATGGCTGAAACAACTTCACTCGAGTGCGTGCATCTTCAGCATGGATGTGATGTCATCATTTATATCCTGTGATATTGATTACGCCCTAGCCTTGGTCTCTTGTTCCGTGGCATCAACGCCATATTCATATTCCACGCTAGATTGTGTTGCTGTCCATGACTACTCGGAAAAATAGGTGACCTTAACTTTTACAGGTGACCTTTTACTTGGCCTTCTACTTTTATAAAAATCTTTGAACCTTTGCAGTCTTTCGATATTATATCTAAGTACATGAGTTTCATATGTGCTGACGGTTCTTTGCATTTGTGACATTTCAAATTTGTTAAGACTTTGTGGTGTGCCTCGGGTATGCCAAAGAAGCATACCCAAGACATGCCTTTTGTCATTACATAATTTCTGTTGAGTCTTCTTGATAGAGCAATACATATTTCGTTTTTTATGTTGCTAGTATCTGTCTGTTTCCTTATATATTTTCATCTAAGTAGATCATGGCATTTATTGGATACTTTTGTCGCCTAAAAAACGGGTTTATTGAAATGCAAGGCTGCCCGCTGGATTCACTTACGGTCTGTACTCACGACTCTAATGACCTTTCAGGAAGTCGACGAAAATGATATGACCAATATTCAGACTTCCCATACAGCTACAACATCTGATCAAGCTGCTGCATATTACAAAGACGAAAAGGAACACTCTTTGACAGACCTATGCGAAAGGTGCGAGAATCTATTCAGATCAAATTCCGTTCTTGGATTTGCATCATAGCAAGCTTGCATGAGTAGTCATGTGGAACGGGAGGACTACTTGAACTCATATCGAAAAAAATACAAGATCCAAAGCCTGTTACATAAAATGAAACCGTTACGAAATCCTTTTCCATCCTTCTAAGTATATTTCTTGTTATTATTACTTTTCTGCAAGTATCTTCTAGTTTACTGTCTTACATAAAGCAAATATATTAAACAAACTTGTTCTCTCTTGAGCACATCAGCAATTCACACTCCAAAACCGACTAGATCCTCCATGATGAGATATCAATGCAAAACTTTGGTCATCACCAGTGTTTAAAAGAATGAAGATAACTACTTTGATTAAACAAATCCGGTGCAGAAGCTATACGTCTGGATGGTGCATTAAACTTTACATACATAGGTCGCATCTTCAGTTTTCATACTTTCAGTTACTAGGTTGCAGTTTTCACCGATTTTGCTAATTTTGCTTCGGAATCCACGGCTCAACTAAACTAGTAAATTGGTTGAATATCAGACTGCTAATGGCATGTGTTTCGAAGCAAGAATATGGACAAGCATCCGTGACACTGAGACTCCTCGCGAATACACTTGGTAAATATCTTCAGAAACTGTTCAACCCGACGATCTTCATCAAGGCTCGTTCGTTGCTTATGGTGCTGAAAGTTCCTTACGGGCTAGAAAACTGGAAGATCTATCAACTAACATCGGTATGGGTATTTGATGTTGCTCGTAGGTGCAAGACGTAAGAGAATTCTTGAAATTATCAACGTTCTGGAAACCATTAATGTTATTCAGAACCAAGGCAAAGAAAAGTATCTTTGGCTTGGGAGCACCCAGATTGCTCGGGCCTTATTAAGACTCAAGGTAAGCTTAAGGAGTATGGACAAAGTAACATTTGATGTGATTGTGTTTGATCTAATTTAGACAAAAAGTCACTAATCGTAGACAGGTTACACTCCAGGAGGATGGAGAAGCAAAGGAATCAAATCGAACGTTTACCCGTCCGGGTAGAAGACCCAAAGCGAGGACCGGGGAGATCAATCCTCGTGAGATTGAAGAATTGAGTATGAAATATCTGGAATCATCTTTCTAATCCACCACATCGATCCTCACCAATCTTGCTCCAGCTTTAGCTAGCTCTCACCTCCACCATTCAATGTTAAATGTTAGTTTAGAATGCGCTGCTCACTTTAATTCGGATTATTTACAAGTTGAAGTTGCATGCTGAACACAACCTTCAATTTAAATCTCGTCTTCGATCACAGTTGTCTACATCTCTAGATCTTGCTTCTCAAAGATTTAGTCGTTGTGATCTTCTTCTTGCGTCCCTCTTTTTTACGTGGTTGACTTGAATCGTGCTTGAGAACTACGGAGTTATGATAATTCTAAATATATCGAAGTTCGACGAGAAGAGGTCTAACTTTTTAGTCGTTGTGTGGTTGCAGAAAACGAAATAAACAACCCCATGCGGTCTCTTAGCAAGAAATTCGTTCAGCTCTTTTTGATACATGAGGTACAGGGTACTTGAAAGATATGAAAATGTGGTGGATGCTGCGAAAGGTGCGAACAATCTTGTAAATGGTTCCAACCGCGAAGCTTTAAGTAAATGTTTAACATGAAACCTGTCAAATTGCAGAAATCACCACATATATCCTGGGAACAAATGCTTGAGTATATCGTTGATGGCCAGGGAGATGATCCTGAAACGATACGAGGTTCGTTTTCTGAACAGGATTTCCTTTGTTCATTCATGGACATCATGCGTACTAGTAATCATATCAAGATCACATCAACTTCATGATGAGTTGCTTGTTACCGAGTCTGACGGTTTATCGACTGCACAGATAAGTTTGAACTTCTTATTCAAACCTCTGTTCAAAAGTTCAAAAGTGTCTTAACTTAGATTTTCTTTGATGACCGTCTACACTTGTGCAATAGAATAAAAAACTTGACTCTGTTGCACAAATTTAGATGCTTAGCACCGTCAGATTGGATAGTTTACCCTAAATTTAGCTTGTGCACAAACTTTGGAATACTGTGTGAATATACTCCCACAATTTGAATTCTTTCATTGTACAATCAGGATCATGTTCAGTTCAGTTCAATCCATGACGGCTATATCTCTATATATACCGTGCTTCATGAAAACACATGAGTTCATCTCCTTAGTCCATGTCTGTGCAGCCAAAACAAGGCGGCTAGGAGAAGTAGCTCGTATCTTCTCTTCTCTTCACCTGATTAGAAGGGTGGCCAGTCATAAGTCACAACCATCTCTGGTGTACGAGTGGTTGGGTAGCCAAGGTGTTGCGGAGCATCTCGTCACACTTGCTGGTAAGAAACGCGAAAAAAACCTTTTGTTTGAATTTCGTGCTATTCCTCCACCGCAGTTCCGATATAGAACTAGCTTCAATTTTCAGAAGGGAATTAGAGTTTTCTTCTTGCACATTTTCGAAATGTGCAAGTTTTCATCTTTGCATGCTGATCTTCGGTGAAGAGATCTATGGAGATACTCACAATTAAGCATTTTGCATGAGAGTTATGTCAATGCAAATTAGTGGACCAAACTGAAGTTTTCTTCTTTCAAACTCCTCGCGTTCAGATCTGGCGGAATCATCTGGCACCAAAAGAGTAGACGGACGACGCACCAGAATCTACCAACCACGGGGCAGATCGAGATCACCATTGAAAGAGGAAAAGAAAGGGTCGGGATCACGACAAAGTACTCTATGTGATGGTTCAATTTTCAACTTGAGTCAGGTCCAGCAGACAAATATGCAGTCACTGCATCAAATTTCACTCTCTTCAACAGCAGAACGCTTAAAGTCCAGCGAAAATTCTGCTCGAGGTCAGCACTCTGCAAGCAACGAACCCGACACGGATGAGAACGCACATGTGTGCCGAAAGTTTAGTGTTCCTCGGAAGAAGAGAGCCCAGAGGCCATTTGAGAGCCTTTCGACTAACGAAGCAGCTGCTGCTGAAACTTCTGTATTTCGAACATCTTGTACTGACTCGAGCCGGAACTCTGCTTTCAAACTGTGCCAATCATCTTTGTCTGGTCATATCCGAGGAGAAATTACATCACAGTGTGATCTCTCGCTCTCTCACCAACAGTCTCAACTTTCAAACTGGAAGCTCCAGGTTGAGAAATTATCGACATGGGGAGGCCGACCAGTTGACCCAGAACCACAATGTTCGTCTGTCGATCAAGAAATCCATCAGAATTCTTACAAAGTTGTTCAACCTGTGGATATTTCAGTTTGTTTGCAGAAGGATTGTCCTGAGACTGACGTTCATGAAGTCTCCGAGTCTTCAGTACATACTGCTGATGGTCAAACATCTCCATATAAGATAGACGCAGGATCGACAACAACAGATGTACTCGACAAGTTCAACAACGAATACTCTGGAGGTGAATCGAGAAATGGCGTATTTCGAGGTGAGCGCTCATTCAGAATTACAGCCGTCCGTGGTACCACGTGGCGGAAATGGCAGAAACCCACCCGCAGCATTGCCCCGAAGGAATTTCATCGTACTTTTGCAATTACGAAGATCCCTCAACCATCATCACTTCCCATCAATCCTCTGAATGAGTTGAGAGCTTTGCCGCCAATGCCACCATACGGCACAGTCGCATCCAGCAGCGTAAGTCGCCCTAATGCTCAGCAGGTCCCTTACAAGAAGCGAAAGTTCAACTATCGTACTGAGGATGAAGGATCATCTACGTGTGGAGAGACACCACAATCATCATCTTCTCATGAAGATGGACGTAGTGAACAGGTGCAGGCTCATTCACCGTGTTCTCTTGACGATGACGAACGGAGTGTGCAAGGGCAGGAACATTCAGCACCTCTTCATGAAGAAGACGGAGGGCGTGGATGCGAGCAGCCACATCCACCACGCACTGATGAAGCTGACACGCAGAGAGGACAAGAGCAGGCAGAGCCCCCAGAAGGAGAGCCAGTTTTTGATCCTCTTGGAGACCTTCTAAAGTACATCACTCCAGAGCAGCTGAATGAACTCCAAGCCCAAAATCCATGTGAGTTTTGTTATGAACTCTCTCAATATCATGGTCAGGCCTCAGAAGATTTTGTGAAACAGAAAAGTACTGAAAACATGAGTCCTGTAGGCTCCTCTGACGGGTGTTACCTTAGTGTACTGTATATTGCTCACGTCCAAGAAGAAACGATCTCTAACAGTTTGATGTTTACGGTAGATAAGAGACTGCATGTCACTTTGTATAACATTTGAGGATCTAGAATACACTCGGTAAACATATAAATGATAGTATCATATCCGAATACATAGTTCTGGAGCATTTGCATCCGGAATTTATCCTAGATTGTAAGATAAAGATGTGATGCAAATTGCCATGCCTTCATTAGAGGGATGCAGTGTGAGTAGTAATATTAAGTCATCATAGTTTACAAATTTTAATTCATAATGTGGGTTGCTTTGCCTTGATTGACGGGATTCATCAGTGTGATTTATTTCTTGCAGCATTCCTCTTCAATTACGTGAAAGAGGCCCGAGCGTTGTTTAACAAGCAGACGGCTGAAATATGGACACCAGAGTCGAGTGTAAGATTTCCTCTGCCCAAGGTTGGTGGCTTCGATCTTTCTAAGCTCGATGAGAGGGAGGATCCCGGTGACCCGAGTCACTAACTTTCACGCTGTCCGAAACTACTATGACATTCTGATGTCATTATTCTCATCTTTCCCCCATTTCAAGAGACACCAGTTTTCAACAAAGGATATACCAACATATCGCTTATGCTAATCCATCACAAGAACCCAGGAGCAGCTTTCATGAAGATGTGTATGACGAAGGTCGCCGTTGCTGATTTCAAAGCAGCATATGGAGTGTGGGATGTTGGGGAAATGCAAACTCTGATTGGTGGCAGATGTGATGGATCTTATCGTTGTTGATAAGTCAAGGGGTTTCCAATCCTAGATTTAGCAACGATAATTCTCCAAATTCCAGTCTCCATTTTCAATTTGTTATTTTCTTTTTCTCTTTTCAACCTGATTGCAAAATGAACACCATTGAGCGCATTCCATTGTCGCACTTCTGTAGATTTAATCCCTTATTTTATCCATACATCACTCGTTAAGACGCTGAAGACTGTCTACATGGCGAGACATATGTACATGTGCACTATAAACACCTTAAGTACCTCCAACATTGTTACGTGAGAACAAGTTTTAACTAAGGCGGATCATCACACTGTACATAGTTTCTGACAATTGAAGCCAATTTTCCCATCTACATAAGAACTTTTAGTTCTTAGTTCTCTGATCTAACACTAAGAGGGACTCATAGCTAGTTAGTTCTGAACATGAGCATTTTAGATTCCTGCCTATATGCTCATCACCTAAACTTTGACATACATGAAGTTCAACTGCATTGTTTGGTGACCATATGGTTTAATTGTAAATTGACAGATTTACAGGAAAATTGTAAGTGATCATGAAAAATAAGGCTCAACAATCTCATACTGCCATGTGGATTTCATCTCATCTGTGGTAAAACTGCAAATGCACCGTCATATAATCATGAGAGGATTTTGATTAAGTTTTTATTTCACTTTTAAATTCTATAATTAAAAAGTTTCATTGTTCCATTCTCTGCCGCTGTTTTAGGCCATCCTCCCATCGATGAGAAGTCTCTGTACTTTGAACATAATCGATTTGTTTCCCAAATCTCCTCGAATGATGTGATTGCAAGCGATGACCTGATCCTTTTCTTATGACATTGTAGACAATACAATCTTCATCTGTATCTTTACCATTTTTTTCTCCATGTAAATATGTAAACATGGCTTCCTGCAGAGCTCCAAACCTGTGGTGAACAGGCGTAAACGATCACATCGTAATGGATTCTCCATGCGATCTGGAAAAAAGTAGATCTCGTTTTTGTAATCCAAACCATCCCTTGATCTAAGTTTTCCTAAAACATACGTGTTCAGCACATTTCCTTGCATCCATAATGTGATGTGTCTAAGGTCAGGATCAAACTGAAATTTTGAGGGTTTTTTAAAGAATCCTAACTTTAATGTCATAGTTTTGTGAATGTTACAAGGCTCCAACCGGCACATCACAGTAACTTCATGTATTCACGGACCTGATCCCGGTTCTATTGTGACCTGCTTGACAATCAGAATTTAGATCTGATTGTCAAGCAGTGAGTTCCTGAGTTTTAGAATAACTTGTGCTGAACTGTTTGTAACTACTACAATATATATATATATATATATCACATATAGCACTCCCTACAAATGTTAGTAGATGCTTCACCGAACCTACATATGTGGCCTGATGGCGCATTGCCACTGGATAATATAATGAGCGTGTGTTCCTTAATTAACTCTCTCCTCCAGCGGTATTATGTAAAGGAGCACCTCCATCTTTCTTCCTGCCTTCTTAGACTAATGGAAATCTAATCCAGAATCTCGGAAGAATAAATGTGGTCCACTTTGTCTGAGTAGGCACTGAATTAAGTATAGTATTTCCCATGCCACGCAGCATAAATTTGCGGGTTTTACCCTCGATTTTTCTTCTTAATTAAGAATGGTAGTGCCCCTTACATCAATTGCCCAGGACAGATAAAGGATGGCAATCTTTGGATGAGCAGTTACTTAGTAGATGCTTCATTCCGTTGCTGGGTGGTTTGGCTCAGGCCTTTGAAAAATATATATACTTGTGCAGTCACAGTGCTTGTTGAATATTGAATATGATTAAGCTATATCTTCTCGTGTTCTGGATTCTGAGTTGCCAGTAATCTCACATGTTGCTGGAGTTTAAGGGCGGTCCAACTGACCACATAAAGCCATTGGACTGCCCCATACATGAATTGTTTTGGTATTATATGAGTTCAAAGACACACACTTGGTACACACTTGTTAGTTCAAAGATGAATCTGAGGACAGATGACTGAAGGCCCCTTCTTCAATCTTGAGGATTGATGTACAAAACGCTTCGATCTCGCGGGATCTCTCTTACAGTGATTAACGAATGGTTCCATTTCTAGGAGCTTGAGGTCAAAGAGCCCCCAGTTATTGTGGTGTAATCTAATGCTAAAATAGATACATATCTGAAAAAGATCAATTCCGAAATCCTATGGATCAATCATTTGAAGAATAAGTGAACTGAGTACACTATCATGTCTAGTATGTTCCGATACCTTCCACATCACGATGCCCTTGCCTGTTTTGCCCCTCACTGTCTGTCAACATGTTACTGAGTATCAAATCCACCCACATCCCGTATGACCACCTTGAGCCACTTGTGGCCCGAGATGTGCATCTAGCAAAGAGCAAGATGAGATGGAAATATATACATCAGAATCTATAGTTCACCTGCATTTAGGTCCTCGTCACATAACTACCATGCATACAAATGAGTCTTGCAACATGTTTCCGACTTAATTCAAGGAAAATTCTGTTTGAGTACTGTTGCCGGCAGCTCCCTTTGGCTGCTTTGGCATCAGCCCCCATTTGCACAGACTCGGAATTACATCGAAATTGAGGAGGTTACTACCGGGCTGGTCATGGGACACAAGGGGCGATAACGCACTCGGCTGTTGTGTCTTAAAGTCAATGAGCCCTGCAGGTCGATCTGTGGGTGTTCCTGTTTATGACGATGAGAGGGGATTCCTTGCACTTGCTTTCGTGTACAAGGGCATCAGTGGGCCCTCGTGATACCCAGGGTGGTAATAACCACACGCTTGGTTTCATTTCAGTCTGAATCTTTAAGTTAGTAGTCATTCTCCGCTCAAGGCGCAACGGTTTCCTCTTGAAGAATCTTGATTTCCCTCACCGAAACACGCCAACATAATCATTTGCTTCTGCCACTGGATCTTCTGGAACTGACTGCAGCACTAAGTACTAGTTCATGTATCGAATCTTTCATCCAAATCTTTTGACAAAATGGAGCGAAAAACTCGTACCATATCTTTTGTGCAGCTGTCTATGGTTTCCTTACATTGGCATTGACAAACGAGTAGCCAGGGCTGCCACGTTTATTCGTTTATCTTCTTTGACCATTGACCAGATACAAATGATTACATCTGGTAATTGTGTAGATTTCTTATCACTTGTGATAAGAAATCTAAGAAATCGTTTCTTCAGAGTTTGCAGTCTTTAATCTCTTATAAATTCTTAGCGAAATTGTACACATAAACTATGTACATGCAAGCTGTATATTCCTCAATGTGCATGTTGTGTTAGACACACAACATGCATGTGCATGTTGATGGGGTCTTCCCATCCCTTTTGTTATTTTACTGTGTCCTTGATTATGTTGTGTTAGAAGGTTATGTGTGTGGTGAGGGGACTCATGCAAGATAGACCGTGGAGTCTCGTTTCGTGAGTGACGATGGTCCGATGGAGGGAAACTTGGAGCTTAGAGCATGAATCGGGAGATGGATGGTAACCTACAAAGTTGTGGTCCCCACTTGCCTATATAGTTTGTCAGGCGACAACATATGTATCATCACAACAATTTGCTGCATCGACGGTATTCTGCAGAGCCACACCTTTCATATTATAACAGCCTTCCATGACTACTGAGACTTAGTCTGGTTGCAGATAGGTGTCTTTTCTTCGAGACTGGAATTCGAGTACCATCCAAGTACTGTACCTTCCAGATTTGATTGCCAGCAGACCGAGAAACATTCCAAGTGAAGTGTATAATTCGTCATGCCATACCTAGTATTGAAAAGTCGTCGACATAACTGCAATGTTGTTTAAGGAACATATTGGAGGTGCAACCAGGGAAGGCGGCATATGAGCAGCTGTCAACGAATGACATTGTCTCTACTGCCAAACAAAACTCATATGAGCACTCTTGCCTTCTTTCTGGTTCTTTGGAGGCGGCCTTTACAAGTCACAGTGCTTCAAAGCATCCCTGACACAATCAAGTGTTCACTTGCTTCAGCAGATGATACACAACTAGAAGTGGTCAGGGAAGTAATCAGAACACTTAGTAAAGGTATTTCAGACTGCCCCTCAGGAGATTTTGACGGGAACAGGATTATTGTCTTAAATTTTATCCTCACACCCGGGAGAACAGGGCTATGATATACAGAGACTAACAAGGTTTTGAGGTACAATGATATCGACCTTGAAGAACAAATCAAACGATTTCCAAGTTTCAATATTAAAGTAACAATGACTTGCCCCAAAAACGCATAGGATAACCTTTATTTATCACATAACAATGATATATTTATTCACTACTTTTTTCCATCTAATGTAAGAAATAATAAAAGTTACGGAAATGAAACGGTTGATTGAGAGCTCTAATTTTAAGATATTAAGAAAATAAATGCAGTTATGCGTAAATAATCATTTGATAGCAAAAAATTTTAGCTTGTTATTTTTAGCCTTCCCTTTTGAATATTATTCAAATGAAAAAAACTGTACTGATAATTAAGTGAAATAAAAATTTCAACTGATACATCAGAATTTTGGTATACAATGTATGATGAAAATACGTTGTCTCCATATGTTTCAAATATTTATTACACATAAGATTTTATTTCTTAAAAATAATTATTCAAACATACAATTTAAGATTTTTTTAAAATAGAAATTTCATATGATCTTGGGAAAGTAAGGAGTTATAATCATTAGATGTAGGACTTATAATTTTTTGAAAATTTAGTTTTTAGCCAAAAAATACCCAAATTTTCTTTTGTTAAAGTTTGTATTTCAGTTGTGTATTAACATGAATTTGTTATATACACCCACTATATTAAAAACGTAAAAAAGTGCATTTATTTTGGTGTAGTGTATTAAATGTCAAAGAGAATAATACTCCTCGCCAAAGTTCCTAACAATCAACTCCCTATGGCTTGTTTTCGGTAAGCAATAGTGATGGATTGGAACCCATGTGTTGAAAGCCACCACTACTGGTAAGTTCAAATCCATAGCGCCCAAACTAAATCAAAGCGCATTACCTTTGTTACGCCCCAAATCGCGCCGTAGGAAACAACTGGAAGAATAATCGGGTCTGGAGAGTTTATCACTTGTTGTAGAAAGTTATCTCCAAAATGATACACTAACCACGTCCGAAAATGATCACGATGAAGACACCGGATGTTGATCACAAATGGATTAGGCATCGGTACATCTGGAGGATCATGTTGTCCTCTATCCATGTCCTCGTCGGCTCCACTTCGATCAGATATGCTCCTTAGTCAGCAAAGTGATGTGTCTAGCACTCTCCCATACCCTTTCCATCTTGACTGCGCTTTATATCTGATAAGGTCCAAGATAATATCTCTTGGAGCCTTTTCAACATCATGACCCTACAAAGTAGATCCAACGGTGGGCTCTTAACAGCCTTACAGTGCGCCGTCGGTTATCCTAACCTAAACTAGCGCCGTCATGACAACAGCTCTGAAGATGACACATGTCATCATCTTCTCATAGTATCCGCGTCACAACACGACATCCACCTTCTCTAAACCTGTGCATCCTCCGGTATGCACCAAGAAGTTAACCAAGGTGTGCGCGGTGTCAGGTAAGATCAACCTGATCTTCTACTCCAGCTAGATCCTCCCCATATGACTCATCTTCACCAAAAAGGTCAAACTCCTTCTCAAGTTGGCCGAGGTCGATCTTCTTATCCCGACTTTTGAAGATCTTTATTCGCTTTTCTGCAATAGGCACCTTCAGCTTTGTACCATCCAACTCTCTTAGCGAATAAGTAGCATTGTCATGGACATTGATCACCACATATGGCCCAAACCACCTCTTTGAAAACTTCCTCAAGGTGTTGGTTATCCAGACTATTGTCATACACCAACACCCAATCACCTTCTTTAACCTCCTTTGGTCTCAGCCTATGCCGTTTGTCAAATCTGTCCTTGTTTTTAAGGCGTGCCTCTCTAAGTCTCTCCATTGCCAATTGTACATCCTCCGTTCTCCTCTCCAGCTGTCGAATGCGTATCGCCAAAAGATCTTCTCTACTCAGATTATCCTCCCAAGGTAATACACTCCATGTGGGAATGTTTTCCTCTATTGGCATAATCGGCTTTTGGCCTTGCATTAACTCTGATGGCATATAGCGGTCTGAGCTATGGGTTGTGCGATCAGCCCCTAATGCAAAAGGTAACAAAAGCGAGGCCATTGTCGGCCCTTCCCCTACATGACTTCACAATTGCTTTGATAATAGGTGGATGACCCGCTCACTCTTTGCATTCCCTACGGATTATAGCGGTGGTGAGAGGCGGCTTGACTCCACATCTCTCAAAGAAGTCACGTGCCTCTTGAGCATTCAATTCTCCTCGATCGGCGGTTATCTTCCCAACACATCCATAACGACACACAACATCCTCCAAAAGAAATCTGCAAACCCCTTACATTTGCTTTTTGATCGTAGTGCTCTCCCCTCCACTTGATTGGATAGATCCTCCCTTGCTAACACCAAATACCTCATCTGCCCTAATCCCATCGGCATGACCACCAAATCCACAACCCACTTGTAATGGATAGCAAGTGGATATGTAGGATGCAAACCATCACGGTGTCGGATTACCGAATACATCTGACATGTCTCACAAGTCTCCACAAATCCTACCACATCCTTGTAGATGTTTTTCCACCAATATCTCTCTTTCAATTTCATGAAAGTGGCATATATCCCCCTGTGGCCTACCCATAAGCTCTCATGAAACTCATGCATCAAATCCTGTTGAGCCTCCTTTCCACAAATCACACGTTGTGGCATGTCACCCTTCCGCTTCGGTCTCTTCCATAGGTATCCATCTTGTAACATATAGTTGTAGGCCTTTCTTCTTACATGTTTGAACTCATGATCACTACAACCGCTTTGTCGTGCTAGTGTGCTGAGATATTTTCCAATATCTAACCACTCACCCTCATACAAATCCTCCAGAAACATCTCCAAAACATCTCCAAACTTTGTGTTACTCCTTGTTGATGAGCCACAAAATAAAATGTTGTTCCAACATCATCAGTATCATCAACCATTTCTTCTTCTCCCTCATATCTAGCTCTTGACAACAAATCTGCCACCTTGTTATCCTTTCCTGCCACATGCCTGAACTCCAGATTAAGCGTCTTGATGTATGCTATCCACCTCAACATTGCAATATCCGGTGTATTGCAATTGGTGATACTTATTCGCTATTGAAAATGCTACTTATTCGCTAAGAGAGTTGGATGGTACAAAGTTAAAGGTACATATTGCAGGAAATCGAATAAAGATCTTCAAAAGTCGGGATAGGAAGATCAACCTCGGCCAACTTGAGGAGGAGTTTGACCTTTTTGGTAAAGATGAGTCATATGGGGAGGATCTATGCACAGGTTTAGAGGGGATGGATGTCGTGTTGTGACGCGGTTACTATGAGAAGATGATGACATGTGCCATCTTTAGAGCTGTTGTCATGATTGCGATACTTTAGGTTAGGATAATCGACGGCATTGTAAGGCTGTTAAGAGTGGAGAGATCTAGACACATCACTCTGCTGACTAAGGAGCTTATCTGATCGAAGTGGAGTCAATGTAGGACATGGATAGAAGACAACATGATCCTCCAGATGCACCGATGTCGAGTCCATTTGTGATCAACATCCGATGTTTTCATCGTGATCACTTTCGGGTATACTTAGCAGGTTTTGAGTTGTCATTTTAACTCTTATTAGTGACAACTCATATTGTGTATAGGATGTCTAAGTAGTGTGTTTAGGATAGTTGTAAAGCTCTAAGTTAAAATGGAGCTAATTTGGCCACACTAGAGGTCAAAATAACATTCTACATTCCCATTGGTCTAGGAGTTTTGGCCAATGAGGGCACTAGGGCAACTTCTTCGAGGTTTTAAGGGATTTTGGAGACCTTCCAAGGGGACATTCGAAGATCTGAAGATAAGGTTGGAGAGCTATCACAAAGTTTGTACATCGATCATATCTTTTGATATCAAAAAGTTTTGTCAATAAAACTTTTTATAGTTGAAATTCGGATGATAAGGACCTTCTCATGAAATTTGAGAGCAATTGGAGTCAAGGATTGGGATGTGTGATGGTTTTAGTACATAGGGGTCTGCATATCGCCTTGTGATAGAGTGTGTAAATCGACAATTGTTCTAAGAGATCTAGAGAAGAGAAACATATCAAACTTTTCCAAGAGATTAAAAGTGTTGTGGAGCAATTTTTTGTGAAGTTTAAACGAGAGTTAATGGTCCAATCATTGGATATCATAATCTTCTTCCGCTGAAGTTTTACCGGTTGTAATGAACTCGAATGTGGAGTGCTCAGTAAAAGAAGAAGAGATTGTCAACTCACACGAAGTTCAAGAGGGTTCTTCTATAGCCACGCGCTTAGGCGTTCTTAGAGCAAAGAAATGTCCATGCGACAATGGATTGCTGACGTGACACCTTTATATACTCCACTAATAGTCAACTCAAGACTATCTATCTCCTCCTTGCGTAACCTCTACTTTAGTTCTCACTAACTAAAGATGGTTACAAACCTCTCTCCTTTTAAGATGCAACGTCCTCGTTGTTCACACATTCAAACTCTTGAACGATCAAAGATGCATTGGCTCTACGTAAATCTGGATCTTGTGGGATCCATATACGCTGCTCCTAAAATGCTAGACCTCAAACCTTCTTTGCCGTCTTTGCTTGAAGTGCTTTCATGATCTCCTCATACTCCTTTGTTGCAACCATCATTTGAGACCACCAATCAACTTGGATTTTAACCTCTGTGATGTTGTTGATACACGGCATTCGCGTGAGAGCATCTGCAAGTTGTTTTTTATCCTCCACATACACTATCTTCATGTTGAACGGTTGACGCCATTCTGTCCATCGAATGTATCGTTTGGAGAGATTTTTCTGAGTTTCCAAATACCCTAATGGTTTGTGGTCGGTTTCTACCACAAATTCCTTGTTTCCCAAGTAGTGCTTCTAATGTTTCGTGACCAGAACAATAGCTAACTCCTCTTGTTTAGTTGTGTGATAGTTTTGCTCAGCTGCCACCAACTTTTGAGAGAAAAAGGCAACCGGATGTCAACCATCCTCCCACAGTTGGGTCACAGTGGGTGGAGAATTCCACCCACTGTTGTACTTTATGCATAAGTAGCCAACTTGATTGGTCGATTAGGATCATACCACTTGACAATAGGTGCATGCAAGAAAACATCTTTCAATACTTGAAAGGTTAATTCTTGTGCGGTTCCCCATCTCCATTTTTTACCCTTTTCTAGCATAGACGTTAAGTCTTGGGCAAGGCGTGCAAAAGCTTTAACAAATCTGCGATAAAATCCGGTAAGACCTAAAAAACTCTTTAGCTGAGTTTGATCCTCTTGTGCTGTCCAATTCTGTATGGCTTCTATCTTCTCACTCATTATTTGGATTCTCTCCGTTGTGACTCAATGGCCTAAATAATCTACTTCTGATTTGCCAAATTCACATTTTGAAGCTTTGGCATATAACTCATTCTCTCACAAAACCTGAAGTACCTCTCGTAAATGTCACCTATGATCTTCTAAGGTTGTACTATATACCAAAATATCATCCAAAAAAACAATAATAGATTTGTCTAAATAAGGACAAAAAATATCATTCATTAATCCCATGAATGTGGCAGTTGCGTTAGTGAAACCAAAAGGCATCACTAGATACTCAAAGTGACCATATCTAGTATGAAAAGCTATCTTTTAAACATCTTCATCAGCAATTCGAATCTGGTTGTACCCGCTCCTCAAATCCAGTTTGGTGAAGTATTTCGCCCCTTGAAGTTGGTCAAACAAATCACCATTCGAGGTAATGGATACTTGTTTTTCACCGTTTGTTGATTCAACCCACGATAGTCAATGCACAATCTCATACTCCCATACTTCTTCTTCACAAACAGCACGGGGGTTCCATAAGGTGAAATGCTTGGTTGTATGAACCTCTTTCTCAACATCTCCTCCACTTGAGCTTTATATTCCTCCAACTCATTTGGAGCCAAACGATATGGAGCTTTGCACGTTGGAATGCTTTCGGGTATCACCTCGATCTTGTGACCTACACAACTCTTAGGTGGCAATCCTGCAGGTAGATCGTCTGGGAAGACATCCTTATACTCCGTAATAATATAGCTCAATGATTCCGAAATGTAAAGATTGTCCTTAGAACCAGCAACATCTCTTATAAGTTCCAAGAAACATACATCACCTCTAGAAATGGCAGTCTTACGAATCACAAAGAGAGCTAAACTTCTATTCTAAGATATGCTTCTATCTCCGTAAATCTTCCATCCACTACTTTTTACTACTTTCTTTCTCCAATCTACCTCCGGATTGTATTGCTCCATCCATGACATTCCTATGATGACATCATATCGAGCTAATCGGATTACTCTCCATTCAATCTCTTCATGGTGCCCGCCTATGGCTATATGTACACTCCATGCTAATGTCTCAATTGGTTCAGTTTGTCCATTTGGCAACTCCACTTCCTCACTCACATTCTTCATCAAAGTCAATCCTAATTTCATTGCAACAGATCGTGATAGAAAATTTTCTGTTGCTCTAGGATCAATTACGACTCTCACCTTGTGTCCTTCCATCATCCCATATGTGACAATCAATCGTGCTTGTTTCTTACTCCTTGCATGAGCTTCCAATTGTTGTCTTCTTCCAATCCCATCTTTTCTTTGTTTAGTGGAACCAGTAAGGCCGTGAGGCAAGTTTACTAGTGATCTTCGTTTCCCTGCAAGATCTCATCTTCATTGTTGTATTCCCCTCCTTCCATATTGTTGAATGGCCTTCGCAACATAGGTCTTCCTGTGGATGGTCTTGAACGAGTTCTATACAACTTGGCAATATGACCTATCCTCCCACATGTATAGCATTGACGATTGTCACAAACCCCCATTCCTACTCGATTAACCGTTCCATTATTTGCATGAAGATCCGGCAAATTTGGAATAAGTGATCGACGATTATCACCTCCATACCTACGTGGTGGTCCTCGTATTGTAACACTAGGGAAGTGAGGAGAGACCACTTGAATAACTCAAGAAATTCTGAAGTTGATAGATACCTCAATGGTTTTTCTTTCTTCATATATAGTCCTCAAAAAGTCACAAACTAGATAAGATTACACAACCACCATCCATTCAATTCCTCGTGGATTGATGACATGACGGTCATCCTTATGAGCATACGGATTACTGACGTATACTCCAACTAACACACAAGAAACACAACCTAAAGAGCACACGGATTGCTGATGTGGCACCTTTAGATACTCCACTAATAGTCTCCTCCTTGCATAACCTCTACTTTAGTTCCCACTTACTAATGATGGTTACATCCCGCCGCCTACTATGATATGCTCTCACGTATTCCCTCATGAACATGTCAAAGTCGGTGTCATATAACTCCAAAGCTAGAGGAACAAAGAGGTGACCTCTCTGCATACCCCTAGGAGACCTTTGCTAATGCCCCTCCACTCACCGCCCATCCTAGAAGATGGCTTCACACCCTCAAGTAGGATCGGTAACCACCACATCCGGCACAATGACTTGGTCCTCCCGGCAAGACATACCAACGTTCCCTCCATGTGAGATATACACTCTCTCATGACATAGCAAACACCACATCTCTAATGGCATCATGGGCAACTATCCTCTACACTCCGAAAGTGCAATGAGTCATATGAACACTTGCTGCATCTACAATGATACCAAACTCACATGTGAGTAATGAAGATGTAGATGGATGGACCAAGCCAAGACTGAACCTCATCGATGTAAAGAAAATAGTTGATGCGAGTCGGAAAGCCCTAATGCATGGTCGAGTGTAACACTGAAGCAATGACTCCGGAATGACTTCCAAGATAAGAGATGGTCTTCTCAAGACCTCTCCTTGCTTTATATACTGTAGGACTAGAGGAGTCCAAAATCCAAACTATGCCACATGGCTAACATGCGTAGGTTGCATGTTTTGTTATCTTATCTTAACCAATTCTAACAGGGCGTCTAGCACACAATCCGATCCACCAATGCATGGTAGCCACCTCGTCATTTTACCCTTTTACTTTTTGGATAGTGCACACCACTATCTTGTCTTTTTTGTGATCTAGTGACCACTCTAGCTTTTGGCTAAACTAACTATGACTAACCAAGATTGGTTACAAACCTCCCCCATTTAAGTCGCTTAACGTCCTCGTTGCAAGAAGACTCAAAAGTCTCTACAAGTATCTTGGCATTTGTAAGATTTGCCAATGGTTCCCAAGTAGCTTCATACAGTGGATAACCTTTCCATTGGACTAGATATTTCACTTTGGTGTTCAGCTGCCCTCTTGTCCGTTTCTTGAGGATTATCTCAACCTCATATTCCTCTACACCATCAATCATGGCTGGTAAAGGAGGAGGTTGATGTGGGTTGCCAAAGGAATGAGACCGTGGGGTATACTTCCTCAAGAGAGACACATGAAAAACGGGATGTATTTTCATGTGTGTTGGCAACTCTAACTTGTAGGCAACTTCTCCAATCCGTTGGACAATCAAGAAAAGTCCAATAAACCGTGGACTGAACTTTCGGACCCCTATTAATGACAAATTGGTACTAGACAACCACACCTGATCGCCTTTTTGAAACTCCACATGTCGTCGATGAGCATCAGCATATTGTTTTTTGCCGATTTTGGGCAATGGCTAATTTGTGCTTTGCTTGGTGTACTCCTCGTTGGACTCGTGCCACAAACTCGTTCTTTGCTTCAACTTGGGTTGATGGTTCGCATGTGACCTACACTCACCCGAGCTAGATGGTGTGATAGGGTGTTCTCCATACATCAAGAAGAAAGGGCTGACTTTTTGTGGATGCATTGATTGAGTTATTATAAAGCAAACTCAATCAAGGGTAAAAGTGCATCCCAACCGTCTTGCTCTTCCAAAGTGAAAGCTCTAAGCATGTCCTCAATAGTCCTATTTGCTCTTTCGGTTTGCCCATCTGTTTTTGAGGATGATAATTTGTGGACATGGCTAGTTTTGTTTTGAATAGCCCAAATAGAGTTTTCCAAAACATGCTAGTAAATTGAGTGCCCCTATCGGTGATGAGCACTCTAGCTAAAGCCATGTTGAGCAAAAACTGCATCCATATAAATTCGAGCAAGTTCGAGGTGCGATGCTTGTCTTTGTTGTGGGCCTAATATGGATCATCTTGCTCAATTTATCCACAAAAACGACTATTGAATCATAACCCGTAGGCGTCATTGGTAACTCACATACAATGTCCATCTTGACGTGCTCCCATCTTCTAGTCGGTGTTGGTAGAGGTTGTAGTAGACCTCTTTGGTTTATGATTGCTAGCCTTATTTTGTTGACAAGCCACACAACCGAACATAGCTGGTGATGTCCTCCCTTAGTTTTGGCCAAAAGTATACCCTTTGGGCGCCTTCAATGGTCTTCTCCACTCCTACATGGCCCATAATAATTTGAATCATGTGCCTCCTCTAACTGCTTGTTATGCGAAGGGCAACATCGAGGGTATATCAGATCTTTCCCTTGTAGAGCGCCAATCCCCGTTCCAAATATGCTCAACCTCTTTGAAGGGCTTGTGCAATCTCCTCATCCTCCTTGGTAGCTCGATTCGGGTTCTCCCACCATTCGAGTGAATCTTCACCTCGATGATGTGATTAATGCATGGCATTCGTGTCAATGCAATGCTTCTTCCCCTCCACATACCACGATCTTCATGTTGAAATTGTCGCCATTGACCCTAACGAATCGCCGCTTGGAGAGGTCCTTTTGAGTTTCTAAATAAACCAAAGGCTTGTGGTGCATCTCAACCACAAACTCCTTATCTCGAGATAGTGCTTCCAATGTTTAGTATCCAAGACAATGGCTAACTCCTCCCTCTACGTGGTATGATAATTTTGCTCCGCCCGGCAAAAGTTTCCGTGAAAAGAAAGCAATTGGGTGCCATCCATCTTTCCACTCTGTTGTAACACTCCTCCAACTACCACACCGGATGCATCCGTAGCAAGTTTTGTTGGTCTACTGAGGGTTCGTACCATTTAAGGATGGGTGCATGTAAGAGTGCATCTTTCAAAGCTGAAATGCAATCTCTTGAGCTGTGCCCCATTGCCATTTCGCCCTTGGCCTAAGAGACTTGTTAAAGCTTAAGCAATACGAGCAAAAGCTTCCACAAACCTTCTATAAAAGCCGGTTAAACCCAAGAAACTACGTAGTTGAGTCTGATTCTCTGGGGGAGTCCAATTTTGAATGGCTTCCACTTTGTCACTCATGACTTGGATTCCTTTAGCACTCACTCGATAGCCTAAGTAATCTACTTCAGATTTGCCAAACTCACATTTTGACATCTTAGCATAGAGCTTATTTTCTCTCAACACTTGGAGTACTTCGTAGATGTTTTGGATGATCTTGTAAGGACTTGCTATATATCAAGATATCATCTAAAAACACAATCACTGATTTTTCCGGATATTTCTGAAAAATATCATTCATCGATCCCATGAATGTGGCATGGGCATTGGTTAAACCAAATGGCATAACTAGATACTCAAAATGACCATATCTAGTTCTAAAAGCTATCTTTTGTATGTCTTCATCGCCACTCACTGATCTGATTGTATCCGCTTCTAAGATCGAGTTTGGTGAAATACTTAGCTCCATGAAGTTGATCAAACAAGTCATCCATTAGCGGTAATGGATACTTGTTTTTCACCGTTGTTGATTTAGAGCACGATAGTCCATGCACATCCGCATGGAGCCGTCCCTTCTTCTTCACGAACAATCTTTGGAGCTCCATATGGTGACACACTAGGTTGGATAAACCCTTTCTCCAACAACTCTTCCAATTGTGCCTTGCATTCCTCCACTCGTTCGGTGCAAGTCGATATGGACTTTTTACAAGGAGGTGAACTTTCTGGTAAGATCTCTATCTTGTGATCCACTCTCTCCTTCTTGGTGGTAAAACGGAGGCAAATCATACGGAAAAACATCTTGAAACTTCGTTCAAGATACAAGTTAACTCCTCATGTATAAAAGATTGCTCTTTTGGGGCGCTTACATCTCTTATTAGGCCCAAAAACATACATCTTTGTGGTGATAGCGGTTCTTCCTATCACATAGAGGTAAGATTTTTGTGTCACGATCTAAGTCTATCTCCAAAGATCCTCCAACTCATAGTTTTACTATCTTCCTTCGCCAATCTACCTCGGGATTATATTTTTTCCATCAAGGCATACCCAAAATAGCATCATAGCGAGCTAATTGAATTACTCTTCACTCCAACGATTCCTTGTATTGCCCAATCTTCAACTCCACTTTCATAGGAATGCTCTCAATGCTCTCTGTTTGCCCGTTTGGCAACTCTACCTTTTCACTCTCATCTTTCTCTAAAGCTAATCCCAACTTTATAGCAATAGATCGAGATAGGAAATTTTCTGTAGCTCATGGATCAATCAATACTCTCACTTTTACTCCTTCTATCTCGCCATCCGTCACAATCAAACCTGTTTACTTCTTTCTCAAACCATTTACCTTATGTTTGTGCTTCCTTCCTTCGCCCTTCCTCCTTTTCATCGAACCAGTAAGGCCGCGAGGCAAGGTTCTTGGTGCTCGTCGTTTCCCGAGGTTTCCATCGGTCACCGTCTCCACCTTCAAGATTGTTGAGGGGCTCGTCGATAGGGGGTCTAGCTCCCTCTTGCGAGAACTTCGGATACGGCAATTCATGGCAATGTGACCAAATCTTCCACAATTATAGCCTTTGCCTCATTTCTTGTCTTCCCTCCTCCGTCTCCTCCTCTTGAATTTGCTTCTCGATGAGGATTCGAGTTTGCGACGATCTCCTCCTTGTGCGTTCACTCCCCTTGGAATGAAATCTTCTCTCCTCCTTATGTTGCCCAACTCCATAGGCATGGGTCCATAGTATTGATTTGAGGAGGCGATACCTCTCCACCGTTGTGATAAACGTTGGACATTCGTTGTGCACAAGCAATAGCCTCGTTCAAGTTGTTTGGATTGTCCCGAATCACCTCATGTTGAATCTTTTTCTTCAATACTCTCTTGAATAAATCAAGGGCTTCAGCTCCACTCATATCTTGTATCTGAATTCGAAGATCTCGAAACTCCTCAATGTACTCCTCCACACTTTCCTTCTGTTCAAGTTTCCACAACCTCATCCGTGCCGTGATGATGGGATCAACTGTTTGAAAATTCTGAAGAAGACCTCGCTTCATTGCACTCCAAGTAACCTGTTGGTCTGACTCATTGAGCTCCATCATCCAACCATGAAACCAAGTAGATGCTTTCTCCAACAACAAAATACGAACAAAAAGACCTGCAATGTGATCATTGATATTGAACAAAGCAAGATGATACTCCATTCTCTCAATCCAACCTACCAAAACTCCCATGGTTCGACTACCCTGTGCCGGTAAGGTTATCTTACAAGCTTTTGTCATCTTGAGAATCATGGATGTCTTAAGATCTAGCTCTCTTCTTCGTTGTCTTTCTTGGGTTTCAAGAGCACGGACTCTCCTTGTTTCTTCACTTTCCACCATGGATGGTGGCGTCTCCATCTCCATTGGAGTTTCTCTCATTCTCTCATTTTCCATTCCTCTCGCTTTGATTCTTTGTTAATTCTTGAGCTAACTCTTGTACTTGAGTCGACTTTGCTCAAATGCATTTCTCAAATCTCTCAACTCTGAATCATTTCTCTCAAAGTGTCCTCCATGATTCGTCTCCGTCCACTCTCTCTTAGTATAGGGTTAAGATGAACACTCTCCAATTTCTCAAGATTGGCAACACAAAAGGAATAGGTGATCTTTATCCTCATGGTAATACTCCTCTCCAAAGTTTCTAATAACTAGGCTTCGAAACATAGCTTTAGGATGATACACACAATAGATTTCACACCGTGTGTTGAATCTCACCGGTGGTGATCTATTGAGATCCATCTCTAAACTAAAATGTAAATCGTGACATCCCAAGTAACATCGTAGGTAGTATAGGTAAGATAACGAGGATCTCGAGATCTCATCACTTGGTCCATGAAGTTGACACCAAAATGATAAACCAAATACTGAGTCAACCTTGCTCTCTCAATGTATAACAATTTGACATGAAAAGGATTAAGAAATGGGAATCTCGGTTTATTCTATCTCCCCCATCCATAACTTTGCACCCAATAACCCCTTCCACTACTTGCGGCTCAATGGCCATTGCCGAGCCTCTAACAAACACTCTCTCTTCAAATAATTGTACCAACCCGCACTATTCTTCCAAGAAGGGTGATCCACACTCATAAGAACAATAAATTAAGCCTACGATACCATTGTAACCTTTGAAGCAATGACTCGGAATGACTTCCAAGATGAGAGATGGTCTTCTCAAGACCTCTCCTTGCTTTTATATCTTTGTGGGACTAGAGGAGTCCAAAATCCAAACTATGCCACATGGCTAACATGCGTAGGTTGCATGTTTTGTTATCTTATCCCAACCAATTCCTAACAGACGTCTAAAGCACACAATCGATCCACCAATGCATGGTAGCCCTTATAGTCATTTACCCTTTTACTTTTTGGATAGTGCACACCACTATCTTGTCTTTTTGTGATCTAGTGACCACTCTACGCTTTGGCTAAACTAACTATGACTAACCAAGATTGGTTACATGAGCCAAGATCCACGAGCTTGCACCCTTGAATGAGCAAGAGCGTATACAAGCTCTAGTAATACGAGGAATGGACGGATCCACTTAGATTGAATGTAAAGCCTCCTGAAACTGTCAATCCATCAAGATAAATTGTAGACCTCTAGCCAAAGTGGAAAAAGACGGGAGCTCATGTCGTATCTCAAGGGGTAAAGCATCTCTCGTATGTCGCAATAATTCCTCTAAGGGAAATGATCCTATATCCACATCCCTTGCATATATCTCAAGGATAGTCTTATCTGCTATCACAAATCGAGAAAATAACAAAGGTGCCGAGAGTGCCCAACTAGCCAATACTGCTATAGGTGACGTCTACTCCATCGATAATAAGCCTACCCCTGCACACGAAATCGACAAAGATGTCTGTCTCTCTTGACACACACTCGAAGGTTCTTGGTTCGTCTATGATCCTCCTATCAAAGATGTGAATGTAAGTGAAAGAGAAACTTCGCGAAGAAAGTAGATGGGTCTAGAGCAATACTAGATGAGAGTATACCAATACTATTTTCGTAATCTAGCCAAATACTCTGCCAAATCTATTGGTTTCATCCATGTATGACTTGATGGGTCTTCCCATCCTTCTTGCTATTTTATTTGGTACCTTTTTTTAGAGGAAACCCACCTTCCCCGTTCATGGGAAAACCAAAATCGGGTCGAGAAAAGCAGAATGTTTTTTCACAGCGCTCCCTGGCACCGTGCGATCCCCCCGACAGCATCTCCATGCCCATGCTCAGATGATTCACCGGACCCTTCCTTTCTAAATGAGGAGAGTCCGAATGCCACCTGGGCATGTCCTGCTCTCGGGAATGAGCAATGTTTGACGTCCGATTTCTGGCATCGGGCATACGAGCCGTCAGATGCTATACGTTCGAAGCCGAAAGGCAGACGTGAGTTAAAGGAGCGTAGGGCTGGGCCCCCAGCGACCAGGGGAGGGCCACAAGGTTATCGAGAATCAGAAGCTAAAGATCGAGAGAGAGCGACGCAAAGCTGCTACGCGACATGAACGATACATTCGAGGATGAGTCGATGCTCCTTCTAACCGCGGGGAGGGAAGTTGCGGACGGCGAGACTCGTGTGCAGTCGCAGAGAATTTTTCGGCTTATCGCAGAATAGGAGGGAAGATGGGGAGAGGGAGGGCGACGGGTTCGTCGGCTTCGTCGGGCATCCGAAGCGGCCGCAAGAAAGAGGCCCGCAAAATCGTGGCCTTTTGCGTCGAAAATCCGCGCCTAGGGATTGGAAGCAGATGGATGGATAGATGATCGTCGAAGAACGGGGGAGGAGAATTCTCCCGCATCACATTGCGCGCAGAAATGCATAATCGACACTGGCAGGAAAGAATGAGGGCCGGAGACGAAGAGAATGTTGGCTCGTCAACGGGCGAGAATTTAGAGCTAGGTGATGGAGGAGGTGACATGGCCCCAGCGACGACGCTGGTACCCTAGGCGCAGCAGCAGCGGCAGCAGCTTTACCAGGCGCATGGAGAGAAAAGGGGACTTGTGTAATCAACAGAGACAGAGAAGAAGCAGACGGAGACGTAAAGGCATCATGCTGTACGGGGGGGTGGCAGTCGAGGTGCGATCTGATGAGCTGACAAGGTGAACGCAGGTCTTACAGCGGGGAGGTTGGTTGCGACCAGCAATCTTGTTCGGGCTCGGGGAAGGCCGTATGCGGACGGGACGCGAAAGGAGGGCCCGAGCAGAGGGTGGCGCAAGTACGTAGTTACTATTTGACTCGAGGCCCCGGTCAAGAAGAGAGAGAGAGAGAGAGAGAGAGAGAGCGAGGATGTGCTGTGGGCGAGGGAGAGGGGAGATGAGATGAGAGTCCGTCTGTGGCCAGAGGAAGGAGAGGAGGTCTGGACTGGAGAGATGTGTGCGGTTCAGAGCTGTGTGTGCTCAAACAGGGAAGGAGTGCACCGTGCAACCCCGTGCGCTTCAATCGATCATGAAGGTCCTGCCATGAAGGTTGCATGGGATGTCGATTAGAACTTAGCTGTTCTGAATCGTTTCTGGGAGCCCACAGACCTTCTACGACCGTTTTCGGAGTGAATGTCCGTGGCATTGTGCTGACGACTGTATCGTTTTCTTTCTCGAGCGCGGTAGAGCCTTCTGATTGTGATTTTCTAGAAAGTGAGCCAACCCTAGCAGCTGACGTTTTGTGATGTGTGCAAGACCGTCTCCTGTCTGCCGGATTCAGACAGAAAAGGTCGTTGGCATGCTTACACATTCACCTCGCTCTCTTGTCCCTTTCTTACCCGCAGAATGCAAGTACGCGGCTAGCAATAGCTGCATAGTGTTGAATCGAGGGTCTACCTCTCGGAATTTCTTCTTAGCACATGGCAGTGCGAAGTCTGGTAGAGCATACCAGTGTTCACTGGAATGACCAGTGCTCGACCAGCGGCAGTACACCTGCAGTATGAATTTTGGATGTGCTTAGAGCAGAGGCGCAAAGGTAGTGTGGCCAGGAGTTTCT
Source organism: Marchantia paleacea (assembly GCA_014180765.2). Taxonomy (NCBI): domain Eukaryota; kingdom Viridiplantae; phylum Streptophyta; class Marchantiopsida; order Marchantiales; family Marchantiaceae; genus Marchantia; species Marchantia paleacea. The sequence goes on from MUAA02000067.1 coordinate 2,640,348, forward strand.
CCAACATTCACAGCCTGGAGCTGTTCGGCTTTTTGCCATTTTTAGGACTGCATTGACATGTTTGTGACGGGAAAACGGAGAGAACTTCATGCCCTGAATAGAACCACGGAGAGGAGAAACGACAATCGGAGCTTAGATGGTCAATTCTTCCGACCACGGAAGTGGATGTTTAGAGCGGTCTGCTTTTGAACCTCCTTGGTGTGCCGGACTGGTCGGAATTTTGTGATTTATGGACAGATTCTATAGGAAGGCGGGTGTGTGCAGTGCTTTTAGTGTAATATACACTTGTAGCTCGCATTCTACTTGATGGGCAGGGCCAAAGCTATTTGTCAAGATGGAGATCCAGGCGCTGCAGGAGCAATTCAGTCAGCTCAATGCGACCGTTTACGAACTGGAGGCGAGGCTTGGTCGAAATCACTTGATGACCTCCAACCTTTGGAAGATACAGGCCTCAATTTTCGTTTTTTTTATGCAGGTGAGTTTCAATTGTAGCCGATTCATACTTGCATTTCAGGAAGCAAGGCAAATTGTCTATGTTTGCATGCTTAAGAAGACCAGTATGTTATATTATCAGGTAGCTTGGCCCGTACGACTGTAAACTGCTCGCTGTGTCCGGGCGTTTATTCCGGATGCTGTCTTGGTTTGATTCGAGAGAAATAAGAATGCAATTCAGTCCTTGTAAACCTGCTCCTTAATGCAGTTAAGGTTTTACGTGCGTCAGCAGTTGCCACTGGCAGAGTGCCGGAAGATATGTACTCTATAATGTTATCGTATCGACACTGTCACATGCAACGTTATCTCGTTGACGCAGAAGATCTTACAGCATTCTTCTGTGGAAATCTTACTTCCTGCATTTTAGTCTATATCGTTTTCGACGACAGGATTTTCGCACTCACTGTCAAACCATTGTTATTTCATGAGGCAATTAAGACAATCTGCTCAAATTAGTGGCCACGAGAAAAGAACGGACCTATGTGGAGTACTTAGTCGTCATGTTTGGTGTGCAAGTGGAGGGTAGTGCTAGATATCCTAGTCGTCAAAGCCTGCTTCGCACCCAATTCAAATTTAAAGGCGACCGTACGGTGTCGGCTCTTTCACTTATCAGGAAGCTGATGCTTGGCTCACTTAATGAGTGAAGTTTTGGCACGTCAATATTTTCAAGTGCAATCTACAGAAATTGTCCCAGCAATTGATGCTTACTGAAACTTCAGAGTAGTCATATGCAGTTAAAGCATTTTATAATGGGTTCCTCTGCTGTTCGTCAAAATGGTAGCTCTTGAAGGATGCGTCAAAAGTAAGCTGAATAGGAGTACTTGGTAAGTAAAGGTCTTGTACTTAGAAATAACTCTTCGGACTCCTCAGTGAGTTCAACACATCCATATAAAGTTGGGCGAAACTTACAGTGACCTTGACGAAGAATTTTGATTGTTGTCACAGGTGGGTTTTTCTTTAGTGGAAGCAGGAACCGTTCGCCTGAAAAATACTCGCAGCATTATGGTGAAGAACGTTCTGGATACTTGTGTCTGTGTAATAGCCTTTTGGATCTTCGGCTATGCGTTTGGATTTGGCTATGGCTCGAAGTTCATTGGCTGGAGGTTCGAAAGCGGCAAAGAAGCCTTCTTCGGATCTCGAGGTCAAGTTGATTTCTTCTTCCAGTTTTCTTTCGCAGCTACTTCTGCAACGATCATCGCAGGAGCTGTGGCTGAGCGCACACAGCTGCTTGCTTACCTGGTGTACAGGTAGTGATCCCTTCCAGTTGTCAAAGGTTTTAGCATAACTTGATATCATGCTTCTTGTTCTTGAGCGTATCAATGCGTGTTGGGCTGCTTTTACATTTAAAATAGTCTTCTGCAATGTCACCGGCATTGTTCTGGACTAGTGTTAACATTCCCTCTGTTTCTTGCAGTTTCTGCTTAAGTTCCTTCATCTACCCTGTTATAGCACACCTGATATGGTCAAATTCAGGTCTCCTTAGTGCAAGCTCCAAACATAAGGTCCTGGGAACTCATGGAGTTCTAGACAATGCTGGATCCATGGTGGTTCATGTAACCGGTGGCGTTACAGCCCTAGTTGGTTCTTGGATGGTGGGCCCGCGGATAGGTCGCTTCGATATCGACGGAAAACCGATACCAATGAAGAGTCATTCCATGGTAAGATTTGACGGATCTTTATTCCATCTTGGTGTATGTTGCTTACACGGGCAAATTTTAGAGATCTGAATTCCTCTCGTTTCATTATCAGAACGAAAGTGAGGAATAGACATGGTTCTTGAAACACTTACTTGTGTTTACTGCTTCATTGGAGGTGCATTGTTCTGTCGGTTTTCAATCCAAAGCTGTTTTCTCTCACTGTACCTTAACGATGCAAATCAATAGAGCTAGTCATGCAACTATGTAAGTTGCACCTTGAATTTGCTCTGTTTAGTTTGTTCCTTTTCTAAGAGGTGGACACACTTATATACGATTTTGTTACTGATTTGGGCAGGTATTTACGGCAGCGGGCACACTTATTCTTTGGGTTGGCTTTTTCGGATTCAACACGGCCCCTGTCGACTACAACAAAGATGATGGTCTCGCCTGGACCTCTGAACTTGCGAGGGTAGCATGTAATACAGCATTGTCAGCAGCATTCTCTGGCATTGTTGTCTTCTCTACACAGCAGTTGATCAGAAAGAGATCCAAACCCGAAGACGTTTTCAACTCAGTACTGGGAGGTTTGGTTGCAGCTTGCGCTACAAGCGGTGTTGTCCGCCCTTACGCTGCTGCAATCATCGGTACTTCTGAGTCATTGCTGTCTGCTCTATTAATTTGGGATGACTGTTTGTTAATGGTGTCTGTAGTTTGTCCGTCCGACCAAGCGGATGGCGTTCCGATTAAAGGCTCTTCCTTACGCTACAGATCGACGTTTGGCGTCGTTGGATTTTTCAGGGTTTGTGGCCGGATTTGTCTACCTCGCCGGAGTGTGGGTTTTGATGAAGTTGCAAATTGATGATGTGGTAATGGCGGCACCCGTCCACCTATTTTGTGGTACTTGGGGCGGACTTGCTGTGGGCTTCTTCGCCGCTCCATATGAGATCCGCCTGACATTTGGGATTGACGAGCCTAGCGCATGGGGATTGTTTCACGGTGGTGGGTTAGCTCAGCTGGGCACTCAGGTATGCCTCTCGAGTTTATTGACGTGATTGTAGATCTGGAATTTTAATGTCTTTCGCAAGTTCAAGTTGACTGCGGAGTATGACGACAGTTTACGCATTGTGTTTCCCTTTCCATTTTAATCCGATGACGAATGGACATTTCCAAAATCATCCAGTTTGAATATTCAAGCTTTTTCTAAAAAATATATAGTTGGCAGTAGAGATGTACAATCTCCCTCTCAAATTGGGGTGTGTAGAGGCTTTTGCGTCCAATGGCTCTTATTATTTACTTGTGTTGGGTTGTAAATATCACCCCGTTTATTACTCTGTACAAATAGTGTTTTAACAGTTGGGAATCTTGGACAGGTCATTGGATTGCTAGTCGTGTATATATGGGTTGGAGTGACAACCTTCATCGTTTTCTATGCGTTGGCTTATTTCAATGCGCTAAGAGTTGACCGGCAGTTAGAAGAGGTATGGCTTCTGATTACCACGTGCATGCCTTTACATTATCTGTTTGATTTTGATACGCCCATATTTTATGGGCACAATGTTCCGTACTTCCCATCACGTAACGTTTCAAAGGTTTCAGTTGCGAGCTCCATGATTGTCTTCCGTCAGCCTACAGTGTTCTGTAGATCTTCTGAAGGAAGACACCGGACGGTGAATAGTGGTCGAAAAGCGAATGAAACTTCACTTTTGGTCCGAATGCGCTCACGATGAAACGATACTTGGAAACAATGAGGCCTCTAACGTAATTGCTGGTTGTGGTAAAAACAGGGAGGATTAGATTTGGCTTTCCATGGAGGATCAGACAGGGAAACGGATTCATGGAATGGGGAACACAGGAGACCTTTCAATGTTATTAAGGATCGGAAAGTATTCTCAGTCAGTAAACTTCGGTCCAGGTGTAGTATGATATCCTTAGCCGCTCAGCGGAGAGGGGAGAGGTCCCTTCGAAGTTCCATGTGGTACAAGCCGCTGAAAAGCACCGCGTATGGAGAGTTCTCATTTGCTATGTACGAAGCTAATTACTTCATGGAGGATGCCGGAGAGGTAAGATAACGAACAGGTCAATTTCACGTCAGTTTCAAGCATTCACCTCCCGTACACCTGTACTTTTGGACACGTCATCTGGAAATGTCTCAGTTTTGTTCTCTTCCTTGACCTCTTCCGCCACTTGATCTCTTAATTTTGTGTGTCGTTCAAATAGAGGATCTACCTTTTGTGCAGTGAAAGAGTTTGATCAACTATTCAGAGTGTTGTTGGACTCCTTCCAACGTTTATGTATGAGAGATACGCTCTATCAGGTCATGCAGTGCAGCTATTTCTCGTCGATGTCGGGTGTTAATCTGGTTGTGCAATAATGAATTATCACAGAGTAGCATCTACCCTCGCCCTTTGTGGCGAATAGACCTTGACTGATTGATTTCTTAAATGTCCGGCACTGGTGAAGGTGGAAGCCACGAGTAGTGGCGTGTATATTGGGGTTCACGATGGCCATGGTGGGGCGGAGGCCGCCACATTCCTCAAAGAACATCTTTATCAGACCATGAAAGGTGAAGGCAGGTTAATAGAGCCGACGATTTGTCTCAATGTTGGCAGACAGTGATTGCACCAAAATATAGTTTATTTCTTGCTAACCTCCTCTTCATCGGGAGTGTTCAATTCTGCGCGTGAAGCCCAAACTAGCTGTATGTTGATCCAGAGATTCACGAGTTCGTTTTGTTGCAGATCGTTTTTTGAAACAGAATGGAGTGGTGACTGTGGATGCTATCAGAGATGCCTTTCTAGACACTGAAGAAGCATTTGTGAATATTGTTAGAGATGCGTTCCCGAAATCTCCACATCTTGCTACTGTGGGCTCTTGTTCATTGGTGGCTATAGTGAGTGGAGATACTTTGTACGTTGCCAATGTTGGAGACGCTAGAGCAGTGCTGGGTGCCACCCGAGGAATCGAGGTGACAGCCGTTCAATTATCAGTCGACCACAACGTGAATGACACCGAATGCAGGGAGGCGTACATGAAAGAGCATGAACTTTGCTGTGGGGGTGACAACCTAGTGTGGGAGAGGAACGGGAAGTGGAGGGTGAAGGGTAGACTGCAGGTAATTTCACACCATGCCCGCCTGTTTTTAATATAGTTTTGTCAAGCCATTTCTAACTGGATGTTTTAACAGTCTACATGTTCTTGCTATTTAATATGTACTGAGATACTGGGTAGGCAAACCAGGGGAATGCTGGGTGGTTTACAGTGTTGCCCCTTTGGCCCCACTGTTTCCCCCAACCGCCGCCCCACCGCCCACACCCACCCCCTCACTTCCGCCCCCCGCCGCGCGGTAGCTAGCAGAAACCTATGCACCTCGGTCCCCACTATGTGATGGCTTATTGATAGCTGAGACAGTCAATAGCTTTGAAATGTGCACGAATTATCATCAACATCCTGCTTTCTAAGTTTTCTAAATTGTTACGAATGACCATCTTGGAGCATTACAGGGTCAGAAGATAGAGGCCTAAGACGTAGCAACTTCTAACTCTTTTGATTCGGTGGGAATGCAGTTAACGAAGTCTTTCGGGGACTTGTGCATGAAGTACGCTGAATTCAACAGAGAGCCATTATTTTCCAGGTTCCGCATTCCAGAACCATTCAAGCCTCCTATCATATCGGTTGATCCAACTGTGAATGTACATCAGCTTACAGCCAACGATGAGTTCCTGATATTGGCTTCTGATGGTCTTTGGGAGTACCTAACCAATGAGGAAGCCGTTGAAATCGTGAATACCTCGCCAAGAAAGGTTTGAACAAACCTTTACCTGAAGTTGGAAGTCTCGCTGTGTTGTTTTCTGTCTGTTTAGATGTTTGAATTTTAAGGAACTTGCTTTGGAGTTTGCCCGCTTCAAGGTCATCATCCGGGGCTAACACGGGTGAACGCTTGATGTCTAAGCTTTTCTGCTGAATGAGTTGTGCAGGATATTGCCCGGGTGCTCATCAAAAGTGCTTTACAAATAGCAGCCAGGACTCGTGAAGTCCCGTACAATGATCTGGTCCATATGCCCAGTGGACAACGGCGGGAATATCACGATGATATGACCGTTATTGTATTTTTCTTCAAGCATGGATCCAGGAGGCACGATGGAGAAAATGGCTGGAAACATTCCATGTCTGTCAAGGGAGGTCAAGCAGCTAAGATTGCTTTGAATGCAATCTCTGCTCACATGCACAAAGCATCGGGTCACTATGGCAGAGCTCGTCGTTTCTCATCACCCCCTCATGAGACTGTTATCATTGACCTTTAGAGCTTCTTGTTCAGTTTCCTGTACATAGGTTTGCAAAGGTCTTTGCGGGATCTGTGGACGATACTAGTCTTGAAGAGAAGCCTGGTGTAGATGAGAAAACGAGGGAGGTCCTCTGGAAATTTTCTCCTGTATGTAGAGTAAATCACCAATCAGCAACTACGGTTGCAACCGGGGGTTGCGAACAAAGAGCTACCCCTCTTAGCAAATGCGAGTAAAAGTCTTGCTTTGAACTTCGGTAGCTTCGTAAAGTGATTGCTACTCGAAATGCTCATGATAGTTACCTTTCCTTTCAAGAGCATAGAAACGAGGTTTCGCCCGAGAAGCCATCCTTAGCCAAGAGCCAGGAAGGTAGTAGCATGAGTTTGGTCGCTTGCAATGTGTAATACTAATCACTTGTCGATACTTGCGAATCGGGAGCATTATGCGATTCTTATTTACATCTTATTTTTCTTGGACAGACAATAAAGATAAGGCTGACAATTATTAAAGTCTGCTCATTTTCTCAGAGAGCAACTGACAGTTGCCCAAATCCGGGTAGCTTGAAGTTGAGTCTCCAGCAATGAAGTTGAATGTTTTATCTTTTGTGTCAACTCGAACTACGTCGTTCCCGTATACGTTCGATTTTCCCCTTGTGTTTCACCTAAGGAGGAATGGAGGCTGAGAGAAAAGTTGCTTCTCGGTGTTGTTCTCTCCTACGAGGTCTTGTTGTCTAGATTGGTCTCGAAGGTAAGTCCTACAGCTAGTTAAGCAATAGCTGTGTTCACTTGGGTATGAAATTTGCTTCGCTGTGTTCACTCGAACTCTTCATCCATTGGTAATTTATTCATTTCATTCATGAATTTCCATAGAGACGTGGGGAATCTCTTTGGGGATTTTGGTACTAGTATTACAGGTTGTATCATGCTCCAGCTTCGTTGAAACTATATGGAAGTCTTTCTTACAATTTTAACTTTCTTTCAAACGGTGTTGTTTGATGGAGGTGTCGTTCAACAGTTCGGTTTTCAAATGTCCAAAGCGGTGATTCTTTCTTAACGCATAGATTCCCCTCTATAAGATGATGTGGATCAAGCTTAGCAGATTGATGTACGCCATCCTAAGTCACTTCTAAGACCTGATTTCGTTAGAAGTAACAAGATTATGTGGTCAGCTGTAGAAGGTTGACAGTTTGATTTGTCTGTCTCGTGGTCCTCTTGTTGCCGTTAAAGGTCGTAATTTGAGAAAAGACGTTTTCCTAAAACTTTGAGTAGTGTTTCGACATTCGCATTCACCGATCCGCTACATAGAAGCATTCTTCTTCTCAGGAGCAAATGAAAACGGCGTTCCATCTACGAAACTTGAAAGCTAGTGCTGAACCGTTAGGACATCCAAAACAAGTGCACAGGGAGCCATCCGTAGGTGCAAGCTGGGGAAGGAAGAGACTCCTTGCTATGTTTCCTATAGATTAAATTTAGAAACGAATCGTGGAGGGAGGAATTAGTGAACTGAGGGCCACCAGAGAACTTTTTCAATCCTTGGCTGATTTGATATTAATTTGTGGACCACCTCAGAACTTCTTGAATCCTGGGCCGATTTGATATTAATTTGTGGGTCACCAGAGAACTTCTGAGCTGATATGATGTTAGTTTGTTGGCCAGATCTGGGCTTTCTATTTCCGACACCACGGTAATCAGAAACAACTAAATGCACGGAAATGTCAATTCTGAGGCAGAATGGAGTAATATGACCTTCCGTACGAAACGAATTGTCATCGTCTTCCATGAATTCATGTAAACACTCTGTACGTACGTATTTATGTCAAACGTTTATGTTTCCGTACATAGTCTTGGAGAGCTGTTTTGTTAAGAGAACGATGTACTTTGCTTAGCGTTGTCAATCTTACTGGCTTAGTTTAGTTCTAAAGCATGTAACAGTATTCCCTTGTATTCAGCATTCCCTTCCAATCAATTTCTGTGATTTTTGGAGATGTCTCGATCCGGTAGAAACTGCCCGAGCGAAACGGACAGAAACGCCGGACAGAAACGCAGGATGCATGTACGCCAGCCAGCCTTCCACACTCCTCCACCCATAGACACAAAGATCAAGCTGCATGCATCGAGTGTTCTGCCTGGTCCGAACGACCGATCACTCCACAGTTATGTAGTTTTCTAGGCCGTAGATCATGGTAAAACTAATCGTCTACGCCTTCACTTCACGAGATCTGCTGTATTGTCTACATGTCACAGGTGAGCTTCTCACTGACTAGTGATTCTTGATGTGATTTTCAAGTTCGAGACACAATCTTTTCTGTCATCTATGATACACATATTTCAATATCCATGAGTTTGTCAGCTCGTCCGATCCGAAAGTCGACGTTTCATAGCCCGGACGTTGGAAACTTATTTCTCTTTATGCTCATGTATCATTTGTCTTGGTGCGCAGATCTTTCGCAATGGAGCTGGGTGAAAATAGGATGGATCTTCTGTCCATTTTGAGTATGATCGAACTGGAAGCAACGTCAGGCGATGAGATGGAAGCCTATCTGTTTCCAGAAGGTGACGGGTCAACCATTTTCCAGGCTGGTGGGAAGGAGCATCGAAGCTGGAAATCGAAGTTCGAAACTCTAGGGGCCGAATCTCTTCGAAGTACTTGCAGCTCCTATTGCTCGTCAGAGATCTGTGGAGAAGTTTCAACTAGTTTTGATCCCCGCCACTGCAATTCCTCCTCAGAAATTTGCGAAGTTATATCCGATCTCAATCTTGGCACCTGTTATCCATCATCGTCATCAAATTCAGCGGACTTTTACATATTCTCCCGTGACAAGAGCCCCACACCTGAACAAGGAGCTGACCGTAATGGATTCCAAGACTTGCACAGACGAGACTTGCACAGAGAAATCTCTTTAGAAGAGATCGAAGAAGAGTCGAGACCTCCAACTCTGGATAAATCACCTTCGTATTTTGTCAAAGAGATAGGCTCAATAATATCAGCTCAGGTCACATTCTCTGAGTCTGAAGGTCGTCAAAGTAAACGATCCACGAAGAAGAGAGTGAGATATACATCAGCCTGCAACAATGATGATGATGGGGGTCTCTTATCAGAAGCTCATCCAGTGCAGGCAGTAGAAGTTTCCCTACGAAGGTGGCTCGACTTCCTCGAAAATCACGATGTCAGTGCTTCGTACAAGGACCTTGTGCATCTTCGCTCTTTTTCAAAGCGCTTCATGAATCTTGTAGAGTTTTTCCTCTTCACTCTGGTGGATATACTTATAACTAGTACTCATTTTTTTGATACTTCACTTGTGGATAACGAGGACGGAGTACTGTTTCCTCCACTGTCAAGTTTCATAGAAGAGGCTGCAGGTGATCAAGAAAAGAAGGGAATATGTGAAGACTGTTCCACTTCAGCTGACCATAAAAGCAGACAAGATAAAAGTGAGCTCCAGCGCTTGCAGGAATGGCTGATGGATGGGATCGACTATCTGGGAAGCCAGGAGATTGTGGCTTATTACGAAGATTATCAACTGCTTCATGCTACCACCAAGCAGTTGCTGGAACTCGTGGAATCATATTTTAAAAATGTCGTTGATCGGCTTTTGAAACAATGTACGGGTCTCGTTGGACAACATGAGCTTGTTCTTCTCAAGTCTTCTGGACAAACTTCGAGGCGAGAAAATATTTGATTCCAATTCGCGTATCTCCCAAAAGGACCAGTGCCTGTGCTTCGGCCCCCAGGTACATTCAGATACTCCAGTAGAAACTTCTCTGAACATTACATGCTCTGTTCCTCATCTGAACTGAAATGAAATCAGGTTTACGTAATGTTGGTCATCCTACTCTGACACCAAGTCGCTCCACCGCTTGTTAAATATTCATGTGAAATTGTGCTTGAAACTCTTCGATTCCATGAATGTCAATACAGAAACTGCATTGAAATTACGCCGTGCTTTCGATAAAGGTATTTTTCCTTCTTTGATGGGCATGGTCTCTCACATAAGAAACATTTTTGTGTGTATTGTTCAATGCCGTCAATCCATTACGTTCATCGAAGTTGGCGTTGGCGATACTGAATTCGTACGTGGAGCTGAAAATATCCGACCTCAGCAGAGATGGTGACTGAGCTTGGCCACCTCTCAGGTACCTGGTTTGGACCCGAAATCTCCATTGCCGCAGACACAGAACTTTTGACTGGGATAGTCACCTTCATTTGAGACCAGTGCATCGAAACTAAAGTTCATGAGCAAGGACCATCAAGGCCGCCCACGCGCGAGAAGAGGGTCACATGGATTATGTTGAAACTAAAGATTAGCATGAAGAGTTTAGTTTGGAAGCTTTTGATGAGCGCACCAGGACAGTTGAAAACATAGATTGTTAGTTGGAATACACGACTGGTATAGAGGGTAGGAACCATCCTCAGCTAGCTCAACATCTTATGATAGAATAGAGGTCAGACAACTCCAACATGTCGATTGTCACATTGAGTCACCTTCATATGAGACCAGTGCATTGAACGTAAACTTCATCAGCAAGGACCATGAAGCGTGACCACGAGCAACGAGAGGTTGACACGGATTATCTTAAAAACAAAAGATTAGCATGAAGAGGTTAGCTTGGCAGACACTGGAAGCTTCATACGAATGCACCAGGACAAATACACTTATAGATTGTTGGTATAGAGGAGAGTAACCATACTCACATAGCTCCACATTTCCAATAGATCAGAGGTCAAACAACTCCAACATGTCGAGCCGTCGTATTGGGTAGCAGAGGATGTTAGATCATAAACCACTCTAGTACTTATGTTCTATTTAAGCTCTTCAAACTCTGAAGTATATGGGCACTTGGTTCATGCCACCTTACCCATAGAACTCAGTAGACTGCATAGGACTAGATTCGATTAGCTAGTCTCCGTGCATTCTACAATCTTTACATCATTAAGAAGCTTAATAGTGAACACTATTACCTATTGTGTACTCGAATAAAGCAATCCTTGCCATGACAGGGCTCTGGGATTTTGTCAACGGAAGCAAATCTCGACCAACGCAAGTTTCTTCATCTTGCCTTGAAATTGAAAGAAAGGCGATTGATGCAGGAGACCCGAAGAAGGTTGAGTTGGAGACGGCTCGTGGGAGCTCCTGATCGTATGGCGTAGGGCATCATCTCAACACTGACGACGATCAAGTACGTCACATCAGGTCTTGCGAGACGGCCTCAAAGGCATGAGGTATTCTTGCGGCCCCACTCCACGTTGAGAGACGAAATGGACTTGATGACCTCTTCCATGATAGTTATTATCGTGACGGGATCATTATTGAGCACATCAATATCCTCGCTATGCACGCCACTTACCTGACCAAGTTTGACGGTGTAAAGACGGAACGACAACTTGTCCCAAAGATATTGGGAAATCTTTGGAGGTAAAAATGGGTACCAAGAGTAAATAGCAAAAAGGATGGGAACACCCCATAACTCTTACCAAGGGGTAGGATGGGCCGGCCCCAATAGCATCTCAATGGGAAATATATATCCTTATGCCCGAAATCTATACTATTACATATGGTACATATTACATGAGAAGAGAAACATAATATGCTATAGCCCCCATAAAGTATAATAACAAAAGGGATGGGAAGATCAAATCGTACAAGGATGGAACATGGGGCTAGGTTCCAATTGTATCACAATGGAAAATATGTTATACAATACCTAAGATATTTGAACTATCCAAGTTGAAAGGTCTACAAACAACATGAGTATCCGAAGAAGCATCATCTAACGTGATTGCTCTCATATGGATTGTATCAGCTAGTGCTCTCTGTAGAGCAATGGAAACATGTTGCCTAAAATAGGTTATACATTAACCTAAAGAGAGTGATACCCCATGTCGCTTAGTATGGTAAGCTCTCGCACACTCCCTCACGAACATGTCGAAGTCGGTATCCATAGCTCCATATAACTCCAAAGCTAGAGGAACAAAGAGGTGATCTCTCTGCATACCTTTATGCTTGGAGACTTTGGCTGCTGCTGCTCCACTCGCCGTCCATCTTGGAGGATAGGTGATCATCCCCTCTGAAACTGTGTCTCTAGTAGGATCTGTAAGCACCACATCAGCCACAATGACCTGATCCTCCCGAACCAAGTGCTAATGTCCGCCTCTAACCCTAGTCGACCGAAGGCATACCAACGCTCTCTCCATGTGAGCTATCCACCCTCTCGCGCCATAGCAAACACCACATCCCTAATGGCATCATGGGTAGCTATCCTTTGTCCTCCGAATGGACAACGAGTCATATGAACACTTGCTACATCTAAAGTGATACCACATTCATATGTGAGTAATGAAGATGTAGACGGATGGACCAAGCCAAGACGGAACCTCATCGCTGTGGAGAAAGTAGCTAGTGCGAGTCGGGAAGCCCTGATGCATGGTCGAGCCGAGATCCACGAGCCTGCACCCTTGCCCGAGCAAGAGCGTAGACGAACTCTAGTAGTACGAGGAATGGCCGGATCCACTAAGAGTGAATGTAGAGTCTCCTGAAACTGTCGGTCCATCAAGATAAACTGTAGACCCCTAGTCCAATCGGTAGCCAAAGAGGAAAAAGATGGGAACTCATGTCGTACCTCACGTGGTAAAGCATCTCTCGTGGTAAAGCATCTCTCGTATGTCGTAATAATACCTGTAAGGAAAATGATCCCGTATCGACGTCCCTCGTATATATCTCCAAAATAGGTCTATCTACGATCACAAATCGAGAAGATAACAAAGGTGCAGCAAGCGCCCAACTCGCCAAGAAAGCCGCAGGTGCCGTCTCCTCCATCGATAATAAGCATACCTCTCCACACGAAATTGGCAAAGATGTCTGTCTCTTTGCCAAATCTTCAGTCACACACTCGAATGTCCCTGGTCCGATGATACCACCAAAGACGCCCATGATCCTCCTATCAAAGGCTGTCAAACGTGATATGAATGTAGGTGAAGGATGAACCGTGCAAACAAGATAGTTGGGTCGACGAGCAATACTAGATGATAGTATACCAAACGCCACTTGCGGATCCCCTAGTAGAGGAATGTCGTCTATATACAAAACATCCTCAGCCAATGCAACGTCAAGGTAGCGTGAAACAAAATGCTCAGTCCCTACTGGCACTCCTAGAATACGTAGGCCATCTGCCGATATCATACATCCCTCTGGAAGCTGAAGGTGAGGCGGAATACCCAAAGGAGACCAAGCCCTGCACTTTGACACCTTGACTCCCAAGCCTACCTACAAAGGTCTGCCTAATGCTGTCTACAGGGCCCACAATGTGTGTAATATCCGCTAAGGAGTGGAACACACAACCGGGCACGGCCAAAGTAGTAGACATAAGAGCTCTATAATGAGCCATGGCGAATAAGGGTCCTCCCAAAGAATCTACCTGTCGAGTGTCAGCGGCGGACTGTAGAACGGTGATTCCCTCCTCGGAAAAGCCATGCTAATAAAATAGAGAAGAATGTGAACCGTAGAAAGATCGTATGAAAGGAATGAGGCTTGATATGGGTCCACCAGCCTCTCTTAGCTCTCTAAAAATAGATGCACGCGAGACGTTGTTAAAAGCGTTCTCAACGTCCACCTGCAAGACAATCCAATCCGGATGGATATCTAGAAGTGCTATAATGCCCAACGATACTGCCTCACATCCTCTGGTGTGGCGACTACAAACTGATGTGGACAAAGATGCTCTTGGAAGTGTGAGCGATATTGCAAGACAACGGTACGGCTGACTAATCGCAATAAGACCTCTACAATAGCAATCGGTCTGATGTCCCCAGTGTACTTCTCCATTGCGAGAAGCCAACTAGCACCCAGAGCCTAACTAATTGACAACGGAATCTCCCCTCTCGCAACTGATGCAGCCACCTGGAACAACTCCGTGAAACCACTAGAGGGATCATCTGCCTGAAAGCAATCTCGAAGATGCTCATATAGCATCCCTGACAAACCCCCAGAGAGATGTGCATAGAGAATGAGCAAATAATGATCTATCAAGACATAATGGCTCCTCTGGCTGATACTCCAAGACCTCTAATGGTATCTCCTCGTCCATGTAAGGGATGTAGAAGGCGTAAAGAGGAAATCGTCTCATCAATAGAACTAGCCATAGACAAAGGATGAAGGGCCCTTGCAGCCTTACTATACTCCCCGGCCTGCCCCAAGATCCTACACCGTCGCAATCGCGCCGAATCAGAAGTATCATGTGACTGAACCCGACTACTAACATATGTGGCCCGAACAGACTCCTCCTGCAATGTAGCCCAATCCCCTGCTCGGAATCTCCAAAATCTAGCTGCCACCTCCCTATGTCCAAAGACGCCCCCTCTAGTATAACGTAGACACCATCATGAAGTAATAAAAATAAAAACCATGCTAACTCGTCCATGGGATCGCGCGCCAACCGATCGAGCGGTAAGCGAAAAGCATGTCTAGCCTCGTCATGTAGTGCCCGAGGAAGCCTATGGAATAAATGTGGACAAGGAAATCTAGTCTCAAAAAACCCTAGAATCGAACCTGCATGGGAAGCTAACCACTCCCACGACGGTATACCCGGAATGCTCAACGAAGGAGTCGATGTAGTGTGCGTGTTCCCCGAAGTGACAAAAACCGATGTCGATGTGACCGTCCTCCTCACATACGCATCCCAAGTGGTCCAATCATAATCTTTGTGCATCTTTCCCACGTGGATCTTTACCCCTTGCGAGGTAAAGAGACGATGACACACCGGACATGGTGTATCACGCACCGCTTTTGGCGGTCCCATGAGAGAAAGTCAAGCTATAGCTAGCACAAAGGGAACGATAAAGAAACCCAGCACTCCATCATGTATCTCCTCCCACTTGCAGAACCACAACCCTCTAACACACCACCTCACATTGGAAAATGCTAACTATGGAAACCCTAAAAACTAAAAATATTCATAACTTTTTATTCATATCTCCATAATTTTCCATCTAGGTTCCAATAGAACCAATGCATGAAAAGGAAGAGATGGGAACAAAAAAAACCCGACCCATATGTCTAATCGAAGAAAAATCATTCAAAATGCACTCAAAACCCTAAAAAAATAAAAACAATCATATCTCAGAGTATCATTCTCCATAGTCTTCAATTTAGGTACCAATGGAACCCAAATTGAAAGACGAAGAGAATGAATTATTCACTCTCCATGTTTGGCAAAGTATGGCCGAAGAATGGAACTAATACTCTTGAGGCACTCTCAACACTCGCTCACGCTCCCGCACATCCCTTCGTCACCACCCGCACCATCGCACATAATATACTAGGTTTGCTCTTATGTGGATTGAACTAGCTATTTTTTTTCCTTAAGAAATGGATGCACCAGTCTAAAATATGCTTAAGCGAGTGATATTCACTATCATCTAGGATAGGTTCACGCACTCTCTCATAAATCTCGCGAAATTAGCGTCCATAGTTCAATATAATTCCAAAGTTAAATGAACAAAGAGTGAGCTCTCTGCATACCGATATACTTGGATACTTTGGCTGCTACCACTCCACTCCCCGTCCATCCAAGATTATGGGTAATCAACTCTCCAAAATAATGTCACATTGTAGGATCTAACCCAAGTCGATTCCAAGGTCTACCAACGTTCCCTCTATTGAAGTATCTACACTCTCCTGTGAGAACAAATATCACATTCTTAATGGCATCATGGGCCATTAGGAAAAATGAAATTGTGTTTGAAACTCTTCAATTCCATGAAACTGCATTGAAATTATGCTGAGCTTTCATAAAGGTATTTTTCCTTCTTTGATGGGCATGGTGGCACAGGTAAGAAATAGGTATTTTTGTGTGTATTGTAGAATGACGTCAATCCATTACGTTCATCGAAGTTGGCATTGGCGATCCTGAATTCCTAATAACAGGACTAGGAAAGATATTGTCTTGTGATCAACTCTTCTGCAAGATTTGCTTGCCCTCATGATCCTTCCTTGGTAGGGCCATCCAAGATGAAAATATCTAATGACTGGCTAAGTTTGGTCACCACATGGGAAGCCCACACCAAGTTCAATTTTTTGGCCAAAGCCAAATGCAGGATGGTGCCAATGAAGTTGTGACTTGAAGGCTCATGCATCACATGTCACTCCTTTGATGGAGCATGTGAAGGTGTGAGGCTAAAAGAAGAAAATAAATCCATTTGCAAGTCATGCATCAAAGACAAACAACACCGACAATCATTTTGTGAATCATACACGATAAGTTTGTAACTGATTTAGTTGATTCACATCAATTTGTGCGATACAACACTTTCACCAACATACAATGGATCCCAATACATTCTAGACTTCATAGACGACCATTCTTTTTGTGTATGGAATGCAAAACAAAACAAAAGAGAAAGTCCTAAAACGATTGAAGGGATTTTTGGCTTTGGGAGAAAATCAGTTCGGGAAGGAACTTCAAAGTCTTTGGAGTGACAGTAGCGGTCGAGAGTACGTGAATGGGGGGCTTATGAGAAAATTTGTGAGAGAGAATGGAATCCAACATCAAACTATAGCTCAGTATTCTCTCGAACATATGTGGATTGCGTAACTTATGAACCATATGTTGATCGAAGGTGTTGTTGTCATGATGGTATTCTCTCGAACATATGTCGATTGCGCAACTTATGGACCGTAGGTTGATCAAAGGTGTTTTTGTCATGATGTTGAAACTGAACGCGAGTCCAACATCTATGAGGAGAAGCAGTTTGTACTATGGCATACATACAATATCGCATGCCATCTAAGACTTTATAAGGCCACTGCACTCCAAAGGAGAAATGGAGCGGTCACAAATCAAACTTGACACAACTTTGCCTCAATGTGTGGCTTATGTCACAACCCATACGCAAAACATACAAAGTTGGATTCAAAAAGCATGTGTTGCATTCTTGTTGGGTACCACAAAGATAGTAAAAAAAGGTTCCCGAAGAGTCAAGATGTGGTGTTCAACGAGCAAGCGAAGTTTTATGACTAGGAAAATCCTCTAGAGGGTGAAGGAGAGGCGTCTAGTACTTTCACTTGGCATGCCTTTGCAATGAAGAGTTTTTTATGACCTCAAAACAAAGACAAGATTGATCAAAGAACTATCATAGATGGATCTAAAACCGTTCCATTATCATTGCTAGCTCTGAAAAATCACCCAACCATCCATGGAATATGAATCTTGATTTCCACTAAACAACAAAATAGTTGTTCTCATCATCCACTCTATTACATCAAGAGTCACGCTATCTATTCTTCCAACTTAACCATAACTAGCTAAACATATTAATGACAAAGATAAACTTGATATTTAAACTTAATCATAGATTAAATCACACATTATTCTATATGTACAACCATAGATCTTACATAGTATTTACATCTTCAATCCAAGCAAGGTGCACTAGAAAGTGGTGAAGTGGTTACTTAGATATCTAAAGTCTTCCACTTGACATGGACTATTGTTTGATGCAAAATCAATCAATGCCTTGTCACTTTTGGACTATGTGAATACCAATTTTAGGGGAGATCTGTACAATCAAAAATCTACCACTAGGTATACTTTCACTATTGCATGTGGATGCATCAATTGGAGATCTTCACTTCAAAAGTGTATTCTCAATCGGTTGAACAAGCTTATCACTGAAATGAGGTTGTCACAAGAAAACGTGAACCTATATTTTGTTAGCCAGAGTACACTTCATATTGCATAGATACATATAAAACACAACAAAGTGAAACACATTGACATCATGTACCATTTTATCAAACAATCAATTTAGCGAATGATTCCTCTAGATAGGTTTTCAAGGCATTGTGAAAAATAGCAAATTTTACATCATTGAGTTATGTAAATAGTTTAATGTATGTATGTAGTCTCTTTTTGACACAATGTCTGATACAACTTAGTTTTAGTTAACTCTTGTTCTGTAAAACCCAGGGTTGTACATATAGGATAAATATAAGAATATCTAAATTGTGCCTAAGTTTATCTTAGTCATGATTATGTTTAGCTAGTTATGGTTAAGTTGGAGGAAAATATAGAGTAACTTTTGGTGTGGTAGATGAGAACTACTATTTTGTTGTTAAGTAGAAATCAAGGAATAGATTTCATCACATGGGTATCTTGACTTTCCTTGACTTGGACTAGTTTTCATTGGTTGGATTTGGTGAAGACCCTTAAATCTAGAGCGAGATTGACTTGGTACACTAGAAGTCAATTAGGGAGTAGTTGGGCTTCTAGAAGATCCAAGTGGACCAATTGCATGTTACCATGTACCCTTTTCCTTGGGGTTTGTGATCTCTACCTCATTTAAACTTGATAAGAGCAAGTTACATGATGATTACTTGTAGTTACTAGGGTAAGATTCTAAGTAGTATAAATATAGAGGTTGAGAAGTACCTTTCAAGTAGTTTTTCAATGGAAGTTAGTTTTGGGAGAAGATAGTGTGGTGATCTTAGTTTTGGGGAGCTTGTTTCTTGGAGACGTCATGTTCAGAGTGGAGCCTTGATTCAATGAAGACTTTGATTACCAAAGTATCCCTTCCTTTTGAGTGATATCTTACTCTTGGTGAGAATGTGCATAATGGAGCTTGGACTTTGAGAGTTTGTGTAAGAGTGTGCATTAGGGTCATGGTCATAGGATGAGATTAAGTCCTCTTAGATTCATGATGAGCTTCCAAGAAGCCATCGGAGGTAAACCTGAGTGAGAGTCAGCCCGGAGGTCACAGTTCATAGAGGAAAAACTAGTTCATAAGTTTTATCTTTTAGAACTTTCCGCTAAGCTTCATATAGATTACAAGAATTTTTGACCCCCCTTAGACTAGAGTTAAGAGAGAGTTTCTAAGTTTAACTCTTATTTTGTTAATCATAATTAGTTCAACCATGGTTAGGTTAGATTAATTAGGTTACTTATCTAGTAGCCTCATGACTATATATACATTACCGCCCTCTCTAAGTAGTTTGACTATAGATTCTCATTATGGAGGCACATGTACTTTGAGTTTTAGTGAAACATTCACCCTTGCTCATGTATGTAGTCTATCGATGAACCACGTATATTTGATATTCATGTCGCATGTTGGTTGTATTATTGATGTGATTATTAAAATCAATACTCATATTTTCTCAGTCATGGATTTATTGAGATATTTTTATCCCATGTATTTCGATTTGTAGCCACAATTTGTGAAAGAAAGGGTGATATGTTGGTTGTTTTTCGTATTGAAAACATTAATATTGTTGATCATGGGATCAAGTTTGTTACTAATGAAACTTGACAAGCTGTCATTGTTTTACTGATGGAGTTACCAACAAGGCCGATATACGAACATACCATGGTGTGACCAAGTGCAATAATGATGGATACTATAAATGGTGTCTTCTATTTAGTCGGACCTTCAAGAAAGATTTATCAACCTCAACGAGTGCATTTAGATTCTTGTGTACAAACCCTTATGTTGGATAAGTATGCATTGTTTGGTCTTGGTTTACAAAAGACCAATGTGGAGAGATGTACATTTCAAATTCAAATATCTTTTGGATGTTCTAACAATGCAGCACAACCATACATCATCTAGATAGAGTCAACTTCCAATGATGCACCACCACCATACATCATCCAAATGGAGTTGACTACGCAAGTCCAAGATCATGTCACATATAGATCTATGACACGAGTATGTGTTATTGTTATAATGATGTATTGGTGGATGCGATAGTGTTATATCCGATCTTATTGACTAGATTGGCAATCTTGTGAGGACTGAGTGAGGGAATTACTGACGCAATGTATTATCCGTTCTAGCCCTTTAGTGAGGAGAGGTTTAGCATATGTTACAGCCTTCAGTGCTTGTGTTACTTGGCATGATTTTCTATTGGAGGGAAACATTGATGCAAATGAAAATCCATGTCCATATGATGTTGCTATCATTTCCAATCTTAGTGGACTCAAATATCACTTAACAAGGTTGAGATCTTTTTTTGAATTTCCAATGTACTCCTCAAAACAAGGCTTGAGAGGTGTTTTTCAACTTCTTTATTTATACTACTTAGAATTTTACTCTAGTAATTAAAATTAACTATCATATAACTTTCTCTTACCAAATTTAATCAATGTAGAGATCACAACTCTCAATGAGAAAAGTTACATTGTAATATGCAATTTGTCCACTTGGACATTCTAGAAGCCCAACTCTAATTGATTTTGGTGTACCAATCAATCTCCCCCCTAGATTTAAGGGTTATCACCAAATCAAACTAATGAAATACTATGTTTTTCAAATCAGATTGATGTATTATAACAAGAAAACAAGACCCCAAACCCAAAGGTCATTTGAATGCACCATTCACAATGTACATGTGTTCTTGATGTTATGTAGTTCAAGTAAGATCAATTTTAATTTTTCTTAGAATAAATCAGTGAAATTTAGCTCTAAAATTTTTTTGTAAAAAAGTAGGTGGCGGGAACAAACCTCTCATGATAGATGTAAGAATGTTCAACTTTCATAATTCTAGTCAATTAGTACTTTTAAAAAAAAATTCATCACTTAATTGATGTATACTACATTAGTATACACTAATTGGGTGTGTATATTAATTAGTTATATACATTCATCACTGAATTGTCTATAGTATTGTTGGAACCTCATGTTCATAAATCAATATGAACGTGATTGAAAGAATAATTGAGAAGATTCCGAATGTAGTACGCTCCATATTCCACTGAAAAACTCCATGCTCACCACAAGTAGAAAAATGATTTGGATTTTTCATAAAATTTTGAATTGTCCATAACTATGTATGATTAATGGAGTAGGTAGATGTAACTATGTATCTACTATCATCTTGCAGCATTATCCGGGAGAGTTGACATTTTGTATCTAGATAAAGATAGTATGCTATGACAACAGAGTACTAGTAAGGGTTTCATTGATGTTGGAGAATTTTGTCTTGTACCAGGTAGGACGTTTGTCAAAGGTTATTGTGACCTTGGTTGGGGTTCGTTACAACTACTTTAAAGTTTTTTGTAACTGGTTCCAAGTGTGAAATGATGTTCCTCGGTAGCCAAAGTTGTCACAAGCTTTTTTCCATAAGGTAGAGACAATTTAGGATATTGAAATATGAGACATAATGTCGTCTGATGTGCATAATTGGTATAATTGACAAGCATAGAAGTTCCCATGGGTGCTTCAAAATGGTTAAATTGCTATAATTTAGGGAGATTTGTCATAGTCACACATTCTTTTACAGTTTCGTTCAATCCTACTGACTTAATTTTTACAGTTTAGTTCAATCCTATTTACTTAGTAAGGAGGTAGGGTTTTGAAAATTAGATGTCAAAGTAGGTTGAGGATGTGACATTTGAACATTCTGATATGATGGAGAATATATATATATATATATATATATATATGAAGGTTGCGGATGTGCAAAAAAGCGGGATCAATTCTTTCTACCAATTCTTTACGTCAAATATAGCAATTCCAAGCAGCTTGAAAAGTAGTGGATGTTTTATGAAGGGAATTGGCAAGATTTGCAATGTAAGAAGAGATCTGTTTCATGAAACGGGAAACCCTCTTGCAACGAGGAGTCGAAGGAAACGGAAACACTGAACAAACATCTTGACCCAATGATGGTCTAATGGGTAAAGGCAATACCGGGTATATATGAAGAAGTATGTTTTAGATCAGATTTATACTGAACTCCTGGCATTCGTGGAATCAGTGGCACATCACTTCTTGATGAGATCAATTCTTTGTATCGATTTGAGGTGAGAGGTTAGTGAGATAGTTATATGCGTAAGCACTAGAGGGCAACTAGCTGACTTCTGACAGTCAGATTGCGCTCCTCATGACGTTGAGATGAATCGATCGGGAATTTCGTGGGTTTGTCGATGAAATCAAGGAAATGATGTGGGCAGTGGCTACGGCTCTGGGAAGTGGTAAGAGGCAAAAGTGCGACACTTTGACGAAGTGTAGAAACTGGAATCGTACTCTTGGGAGTTGGAATGTCAGGTCTAGCCCCAATGAACGGATGGAGCTCGTGAAACAATTTAATGGGTGTGAAAACATCATGGGCTTGTCTCTGAAGAACAGACTAAAATGAGCCTAGAAAGGCAGGAACATCAGTTGGATGAATATGTTTGCAACCAACTGGGAGGGGATATCTGAATCTTGGAGACCAGAATATCAGAACGATTATAGATCATTTCAAATTCCGTGAGGTGACAAAGATGGAGCGGCGACAAAAGAATCTTCTTCGTCGGAGCAACAGCATTGGCACTGCAATGACTCTATTCAGACTATGGACATTTTTAGTATTTTTCCCCACCACTTTTTCCATTTTCCACACATTACATACACCAGCCATGGCCTCTCCACGGAGACCCACGGCCAACATATGTTTTCTTAGCCGCCCCATCATGTATTTTGGTATACTTTACACTATACATGCCGAACATGCTCATGTTTGGTTTCGTACGTATCAGAGTCATCAGTACACCATGACTTTGACCTTGGTCTACTCATGTATTAGCCTTATATCATACTCGGTTCCTAGTTCCATAACTTGGAAGTGGCTTTGACCTTGGTCTACTCATGTATTAGCCTTATATCATACTCGGTTTGTGTGTCTATATATCTCTCCCTCATCGAATCCCACAAGCATTATTAGAGGTTAGGCGTACCTTGATGGCATCACCCTGGATCCTATGGACAAGCTTGTCTAATTCCTACCCCCTTTTCTTACTACATTGGTGTTTGCGTTATATTCGAGACGCCGTTGGATCAAAGAGATATTTGTCGAAAATACTTTTAACAATATTTTATGTTCATCCATTTTTAGTGAGTTACTAGACCCATGAGAACCATTAGTCAATCTTGTACCATACATTAAATTTATAAATCAAAAATATTTAAAATAAAATATTTATTTTATGATTAATTATTAAAAATCAAATAAATAATCATAAAATTACTTATTTATACTTTTACATTTATAAAAATTTCAAAATAAAAAAACACTTAAAAATTAAAAATTATTCTTTGAAATAAAATTTTTTATCATAATGCACCAAAAATAATTCAAAATATTATTTTTTTAAATTAAAAAGTTATATAAATTATTTTTCAAACAACAACAAAAATTGCTTATGTAAGTTTATCAATACATGAAAAAAATCAATTTGAAACTTATGTATGAATCTATAGATTCATACATAACATGCGATGATGTCTTACATTTTTATTCAATAATATTTTTGGTTTGATTAAAGACATCAAATTTTTGAATATATGATTATTTTTATAGCTTGAATCTTTAATATTTATTTATTTCAAAAATTAATCATATATCATTGCAAATTTATAATTAATTTTATAATTTTCAAACAAAATTTATCAATTGTGTGACAAATTTGTTTTAATTTGATGATCCATGAATTGATTTAGTTGTAGTTGAAATTCATTTCAAATAAATTTTTGAAAATATGTTATAAACTCTATTCATTGCAATAATACATCAACTATAGAATGAGCTTCATACAATACATGAGTAAAATTTATTATAAACAAGCTTGTGACTCTTGATTTTGATGATGTATTTATCATGATTTAAACAGTGTAAGTCATTCATTCATATTTGAAATAAAAGTAAACATACATTTATTCACTTGTCATTATGTGTAAGATAAAATTCATTTAAATTTATTAATAAATATATATTTTAAAAAAATCTATTTGAATATATTTTCAAGTAATTTTTAAAAATATTTTATAACTAATTTTATTATTATTTGAAATAAATTATTTATTATATATTTTTATTTAATATAAAAATTCAATATGAAAAAAAAATATTATTTAATAATTTTTTATGAATAATATTTTAAATTATTTTTTCAAATATATTATACTTAAAAAGAAAATAAATAAAATATTATCAATGAGTAATTTAATTCATTAATAAATCAACAACTTGAGTATTAAAAAAATTGCAACAATAAAATCCAACAAAATATTTTGATAAAAATATAATTTAGAAAAAAAAGTATAAAAACATATGATTTTTTTTTTAAATGCATATTTTTATTAATATAACATGTTGATTTAAATATTTTTTATATTTATATTTTAAATACATCTCATAAAAACTTATGAGATGCATAATACAAATACAAAACATGTAATAAGTTTTGATGAGATGTTTTGTATTTCTATCATGCATATATTGAAAAATATGTTATTTTTTATTCTCAAAAATTATATTGTATTAAGAATATTGTTAGTTCAAGAGCAATATATATTTCATTTTAATCTTGTCAAGTCTCATGATACATAGATTTTGAATAGGTTTTATCATTAATTTTTATAATTTATAAATAATATTATTATTTTTAATAAAAATAAAATATTATTTATTAAAAATTATGTTTAATTAAATATTTTTTATATGTATGTATTATTATTATATTTCAATTATTTTATTTTTTTTTATTTCACTCATTTTATATCATATAAATACCAAAAAGTTACATTTGGCATCATATATAAATTTTAGTGTTGTTATTTGATTATGATAGAATAAATTACACTTTTTTAACTCATCATCATCTATAATTTCAACATATATTTTCAAATGATTCAGATGTAAGAAAAAAAAATTTTATATCAATATAATTATTACATTTTTTGATATTATTATTTTTAATCGTTTTATCATTTTATTTTTGTTTGATCCAATAAGTATTCATTTGATGACCTTATTATATATGAAAAATATCATAAATTTGTGTTTTTCAAAAATTCATTAAAAAAATTATAATTTAATCATGATTTAATCAACTGCTGTATTTTATAAATATGATTGAAATATGTTTTATTTTTTAAAAAAAATATAATTTAATTTATAAATTAAAATTTTTCATTAAATTTGTATAATTAAAATTTAAAATTTTTTCATATTTAATTATATGATTGAGCTTTGAGAACCCAAAAGCTCAATCATATGTATATGTAGAACGAGAACAAGGTAGTATGCCAAGAATTCACGAAACCAGAATGGCGTTGGAGTGGAGCTAACTCCATGTCGAAGTGAAGAATCATGAGAGTACCAACAAAGTGCAAAGTGCAAAGTGCGTCAATGCGGAGAATTTGACCATTCATTTTGATGACGGATTGGACTCCGACGAAATTGCAGCGGTTGAATAACTTTTTTTTTATATGATTGAGCTTTGAGAACCCAAAAGTAAAAAATGATTAAAAGTTACAAAAAAATTTGAAAAGAAAATATATTCCGTCATTGATAAAATATTTAAGCAAGTTTTTTTTAATTATAATAATTTAACTTTTTTAAATTAATTACATATATTTCCAAAATTAAACATTTTATTTTTTAGTTTTTTTATTTTTAAATTAAATTAAATTTTAAATAATATACACCATTTAATTATTTATTTAGTTATTTCATTTTTTATTCATTAATTTTTATAATTATTATTTTTTTAATAAAATTCATTCTTTATAATTTATTTTATTTTAAACATGATATAATTTATATGAATAAATTTTATCAATGCTATTTATCTTTAATTAAATATTTAATTAATGAGATTTATGATTAATTAATTTATCAATAAAAATAATATAATATTTTTATATTCATATGTTATTAATATTAATTATCAATCCTATTTTTTATGTTACCAAGTCAATTAGCTAATTGAGAATAAATAAATTATCATAAGCATGAATTGTTGTCTTAAAAATCAATAATGAAATACATACATATATATATATATATATATATATATATATATATATATATATATATATATATATATATATATATATATATATATATATATATATATATATCATTATTTTAAAATTCTTTAAAAATAATGATTGAAACAAGGTACTAAATCAAATGTGAACAATATAAAACTAGGAAGTAAAGTAAAGATATGGCAGAATTTATACATTTATGGTTACACAAGTATAATAATACTATGATCGGTTGAGTTATGTATGCATTATTTCAATCATAAAACAATTAATTTCAAAATTCAAGTTTCATTTTAGAAGCTAGTATGGGTTATAGTAATGATGAAAAATTGACCCAAAAAATCACCATATGTGATTCTTCTCAATCCATTACAATGCATGAATTATGAATATATTATGATGATGATAATAAATTCCGCTATGATGGTAAATAACTTCTGAAATTTTATAAAAATAATTGTTGTTATATGGCCCACGCAACAGTGATAAAGTTACTAAAGGCCTCTGCCCATTATCATGTTACTTCAGTTGAATTTTTCTATGAGTCACGTTTGGAAATAAAAATGTTAGACACTCTTGCCGATTTTGGGGTAATATTTAGCATATTCACATAGATTCTTATCTCTAATATTTACATATAGATGATACTCCCTCCTAACGCCCCGGCCCCCCAAAGTTTTTAGGATCTCATATGAATGAGATTGCTATATGTAGACAACAAGAAGTGACACCTCCTTCAAAGAATCTTCGCAATGCGCAGAATATTGTAATTATATCTATTTGTCACAAACTAACACAGCGACAGCCCCTTTGATTTCTCTATATATTAGTTTGGACAAAATAGATGAAATATGGAAACAAGCATACATACCTTCCATGTAACCTTGTGATTCACTAGCTTTTCTGTTTTTCAGGAATATAAAAGTACAAGTTTTTAAGGAATAAAGAAGTAGTGGGTACACACTATCTACTTAACACATACTCTCATAAAAAGTCCAGCTTTGGTAGGGTGCATCGAAAATATGTACTAAACGTAAATAAAATGGATAGTGGACAAAGTCCCTAGGTCTAACTAAATGGCTGCGGAAAATAAAATCTTTCTTTTGACTATATTAAGAAGAGAAATTGAACGGGAACATCATGGTCGCAAAGTACAGATTATAGCAGACTACTACGTTGACCTATAACAAATTGTACCTTTTTTACGTAATTGAACTGAAGGCAAAAACCGGCTGCGCCCGCCTGAACCGTATCTTCGATCTTCATTCTCCCACATAGAGTTTTTGCTTTATGCACATGCTGTCTAGATGAAGCCCACGAGATGAGACAAGGTAGGCTCCATTTTGGAATTCTCTTGTTTCACTAACCTTCTCTCGGCATTGGCACACACAAGATAGTTCGAGGCACAGGAAAAACACCCAACGGAACAAACTGCAACTTTAATGCTGACTCGAAGCAGGCGAAACCAGGCGAGAAGAGACTGCACGAGACAAACTTCGAGCGTGACTGTGCAAGAGATAAGGTGAGAGAATAATAGTGGGCATTTGACTTCCGCGGAGCAGTTCTCGGCTAAACTCGATTCTACCAGTGAGAGGACAAGAATTGGCATAAACGAAGTATTTCACAACCACGACGAAAACGAAGGAATGTTAGTGTTGGCTGGGGACCATGAATGAAACAAGATGTACTTGTCTTCATTCAGCTCCGTTCAAGGTGGCATGTTACTCCATTTTCTCGAATGTTTCTTTTGCTCGGACAAAACACGCTCTTTATAGTCTTACGAACTCAAAGAGGCAGTTGAAATACAGCATGTTTCAACTGCATGCCCGTAGTATCTAGAACCACAACATAAGACAACAATGAGAATTTTAAGAGAATGAAATAGTCCACTTGATTGTGTTCTAACTTATCACCACCATATACCGTTTGCCACTTTTGCATTGCATGATGGCTCGCTCCTGCCATTTTCTCTTACTTTGTTTCAGTCAGAGTGGTTTTGGCAATCTGGGCCAGGAGTGTAGTAAACTATGGCTTCGAAGTTTCCTTCAGGCAGAGCTACTGGGGAACTTGACTACGAACTGCTCATGGGCAAAGCCCCATCCAGGTCCACCTTCTTTGAGTGTGGGGGAATCATCCGTATATTGCAATGCAATGATGGGGATCACTAGGTTGCTTTCCCACAACATGAATGCGAGGCCTGGAAAAATCTCCAAGCCGTTTGTAGTATGATGATGTTGGCAAAATAATGGATATTGTAAAAATCCGCGGAATCAATATCATGCAGTAAAAATTGAATACCGGGAGCACACCAGCAGTGCATATGTTCTGCATATATTCGGCTCTGGAAGTTACAGTAACTTATTCAGGGTGTAGGCTAGCGCCGTAGCCTCTTCTCCTGACACAGAATCTTCGTGTTCCAAGTTCCGGGGTGGAGTTCGCTGAATTTGGCGTCCGCCACTCGGTGGCGTTATTTAGAGCTGTGGATAAGTCAAGATGTGACTAACAAGCGCCGTTGGTTCCGGACATGCAAGTGCAGTGCTCTGCTAAGTTCACATGGAGTCGGGGAGTCGTCTGCAATGGGACGGGATGGAGCCAAAGTTCAGGATTCGTTTCGACAGAGATTCATGTACAGATGAAACTCACACCTTGCCGGTCACTTTGTTGGGACTAGAGCCCCACACTTTGATTGTCTTCTGTTCTGGAGGTCTAATGAGTGTGTCCAGAAAAGTGATTTCAACTCTCTGGAAAGAGTCTTGTGCTAGACAAGATTCTGGCTGAGTAAGGCTGTAATTTGCAGCCTTATGGGCCTTTCTTACAGCGGTGTGTCATTGTTTCGAAGCTGTTTGGTGTCTGTTGTCAAGGAGAAATAAATTGTTTACTTACGTAGTCCCTCATTGCAGCCTGGCAGTCAGAGTTGTTTACGACATCGATGACAAGTCATGTTTCCCAAATCGTCTCGACTTTTACTCACCTTGGAGTAGAAAAACTTACTGGAGATCGACTTCGACTTATGACGAAGTCTGAAAAGAGCTCACGGTTGAACAGAAATCTGGTCTACGAGGTGGTTACAATGGGTTGATTTCAGTTGAGCTCCTTAAGAACTCACTATTCGTTTCACTTTTTGCTCAGGAAATCTCGAGACGCTGTCACAATCTAAACTTCCAGAGAAACCCAGATTGTTGTGCAATTTTACGGCGGAAATGAATCTGCATAACCTGGACCGGAGAAGCTGCTGATGATCCCATAGGTCGACGTTTCTACAGAGGCGTCCTTAGTTCAGCGCTTCTCTGCCACTGCCACCGAACTATTCGAACAAAAAGTGGTAGATGACCGGTGTTCCATAACGTGCTCTCGAATTGCCAATCATCAGCTGCATGGAAGAATCGTACCGACGGGGCTCGGACCGAACTTGCGTAGCCCTGGCACCTCGGTCCTGCTTCCTTCCATCTCGATCTATCTGTAAAGGTCCTCCTCACTTCCACTGGCAGACCAGAGTCCTATTTCTCGTGAGTTCTCGCTTCAGTATTTCTCATCAGCAAACGTCAGTTGTATCTGAAACACCGTGCTGTACGAGCAGTAGAGGCACTGTCGTACCTGGTTGCCTTAAATCCCTAAGCTTGAAGCTTCGAGGATGTGATTCCGCCCGGGTCGCGCGCCAAGCTATAAAGAACATAACACCACTCATCTGGTAAAATAGAAGGTCGAAAATATAATTTCCCTTCAAGCAATTGCTGAGGCTGACAAGCACAATTCAGTTAACAGCCAGCCAGTTACAACCTGGACAGAAAGTTGCCACTCGGAACACAGGACGTACAAACCAGAGACACAAGGGAGGCAACAGCCCAATCCGGAAACGGTGAAGTTATCGGTTTTTATTTTGCGGCATTGTCAGACAGACGACTTCTTTGACAATGGACTGAGATTTCAGATTATTAGTGTCAAGTGGCATTCACAATCACATGGAGAATTGTGGTTCGGAGTGGTCGAAACCTTAAATTCACATCCATATGCTATACAGGCAAAACAGCTATCCACCCACCTAGTGACACCCACGATGGGTCACAATCCAGACAAACTTCCTTTAGACTAAGACTACCTACGTCGAGTCGAGTCCAGAACTGAAGTCGGACTTCTACCGCCAGCTACTACCTGTGATTCAGAAACCTTCAGCTAATCTACCACTAATAGCTACATCTAAAACCACCACCTTTGATACTACTGTGTAGAGTGTTTGACGAGAACCGTATTGCACATTGCTAAGATGCATCACTAAATGACGACCCAAGAGAGGATTTCGAGTCTTGCTATAAATCTTGCTGTTTGTTGACTACGTGATTGACTGATTGATGACGGATGTCTGATCTACCTACGAGATAGAGTTTCTCCATTTTCTGATGGCATTGGCAAAAGGCCTGTGTTTCTTATGCTCGACGGGGTGCGTGGGGGTGGTCGGGCCCTCCATACTTCTCGAGGAATCCTCGCCGCTGGAGAGATGAGAATTGGAGAGGCGGGCTGCTTCACCTTCTTTGTGGTGATCGGAGTGATGTTGAGTCGAATCCTTCGAGGACTGATGCTCCTCGTGAGCGACCTTCTGCTGGGGCTGCGCGGCGGACGTATGCTCCTGCAGGTTCAGCTGGTAGTCCTTCTGGTCGTGCGAGCCTCGGGCGTGGTGGTGCGACGAGTCCTTGGACGACGAGTGATGCGAATCCTTGGAGTGAGTCGAGTGGTTCGAGTGATTCGAGTGGGTCGAGTGATGCGAGTCCCTCGAGGTCCGGTGATGTTCATGGTTCTTAGACTGGTGGTTCACGTGGGCATGTACCGCCGCCATGCTCTCCTTGAACGCTTCGGGGCCCTTGGACGAGTGGTGAACCCGAGCTTGGACGATGGTCTCTTTGAAAGCCTCAGGCCCCATGGCGGAGTGGAAAGCATCGTTCACATACAGCGGGTGATCGTGTTCCTTGGAGTGAGTGTCCCGATCCTTGGAGTGCCGGTGCTCGTGGTCCTTGGAATGCCGCGGAGTCTCCTTCGCCGAATGGTGGTGGTGGTGGTGGTGGTGGTGGTGATGTGAGTCGTGCTCCTTGGAATCCTTGGAGTCACCCTTGGCAGAATGGCGATGGTTGTCGATCAGATGAAGATGGTCGTGAGCATCGTGCTTCTTCGAATGGTGATGGCTGTTGGCGTCCAATCCTACCTTGCCGTGCCCGTGTCCGTGGCCGTGGTGGCTGTCCTTCCCATGGTGCTGGTGTCCGTGGTGGCTGTCCTTTCCATGGTGCTGGTGGCCGTGGTGGCTGTCCTTTCCATGATGATGATGGTCCTTGTGATGGAAGATGTCCAGAGGGTGCGAGAGGAAGTGCGGGGCATGGAAATGCGGATGGGGCAGCAATTTCTTCCACCCTGTGGCCGGAGGAGGTTTGGGGTGCTTGGTCAGCTTCTCGAGCTGCTGCTGAATTGCCGAGTAGTCGTGTTGCAGGGCCATGAACTTGCCCTTCATTTTCTCCACGTCCGATCGAAGCACTCGAATCTCCTCCTCCGACTCCTCGGGATTCAGGTTCAGGGGCTCGTGATGGTCGGAATGATGCACGCTGCCTCTGTCGTGCGGGAGGCTCTCGTGGCTGCTGCCTCCGGGGCTGTGCGTCTCGTCGTCGGGTGGCGGGTAAGGGGGCCCAGTCTCCTTCACAGTGCTCGACGACCCCGTCACCGCATTCCTCAGCTTGATCTGCTCCCCGAACAGAACTTGCACCACCACTCGAAGCGGAAGCCGCTCGTTCTGAGCTGCGTGCATACAAGCATCCAGTGACAGCCGCTGGCAATCCAGAGTGCGACACAATTTCTTACGCTCGTGCTCCGTTAGCAGTGGATGAGCCTGCAACACTCACAAAACCCCACCCGATCGATCAGCCAACAGCTCGTGCCACCTCCCAGGGCCCGAACAACATCCTCACCTCGTGAATTTCCATCCGCAACGACATTCAACGTCTGAAAATCCGAAACGGTGATTACCCTGAACAAGTCCCGATCAGATACTGCAGACGAAATTACAAATGTTCGGGCGGATAAGGGGCGGGGAGGAAGTCGGCCCACCTTGAGGTAAGTGTCGAGAGCCTTGTAGAGGCCGTCGTCGGTGACCCTGGTGTGCTCGGGCAGAGCTTCGGCCAGAGCGAGGAACTTGTGGAGAGTGAGATTTTGATCTCGACCCACTTCGGCCAAGTAGTTGTCGATCAATTTGGCCACGCGCATCTTGGCAGCGTACGAGGACTGAGGTTGCAATTTGTCAGAGCTCGGGGTGCCGATCTTGTCCTTGTCGTGCGCGGGGCTCTGGGTTCCTTGCGGCGAGGCGAAGTCCTGCAGCAGGAAGTAGTCCAGCAATCTCTGCACGAGATCCACGTCGAACAGCGTCTCGCATGTGTGGTCGAAGGAAGGAATCAACAGATCGCTCAGAGTGCCCTGGTCCAGCAGCTGCCCCGCCCGCTTCTCCAATTCCGTGATCAGGCCCGGATTTATGCTCAGCATCTTGGCCAGACGAAGCAGCCGCAGCAGGAACGTGCAAGGCACCGCATCCTTCTGCGATGGGAGAATGCCCACCAGCGTCTCGACCAAAACCCTTTGTTTGTCCTGAACCGAACCCAAATCTGACGACTTGGCTTCATCATCCTTGTCCTTGACTCCATGGCCCCCTCCGAATGCCAGGAAGCTGCCATCGACCAGAGTGGGTTCCTTCGGATCTTTGGACATGACCACAAAATCCCTGGTCAAACCCGGAAGCCATTTGAGAGCATAATGTACAATGGCGGACCCGATGAGGTCGTACCTCATGCCCTTGACCTTGATTGCTGCGATGATCTTGGTGAAGAAGGTGACACACACGACGCAGATATCCTCGAACCACCAGTCGCTGGGAACTTGATCGGAGATGGAGTTGGCGCTGCCACCCTTGGGGCCCGTCCAGATGGGGCTGGCATGGCTCTTCTTCGTGGCCTCGGCGCGCTCGGTGAAGGACCAGCGAATGCCTCGGGGATCCGTGCAGGCCTTCCAGGCGATGGATTCACAGCACCGGCGAACAATCTGCAGCTGCTCGGCCCACGGGGTTAGCTTCTCGCAGCTTTGAAGCACGGCTATAGAGTCCTTCCACGAGGCCAGCACCACGAAGCTCAAAAACGCCTCGGTCTTCGACATCAGGTTGCCCTCCTCCAGATCCTCCCCCATCTCCAGGTACTCGGCAGCGCAGCGCAGCGACGCTACGTTCGCCGAGGTCAGCTCCACCGCCACGCCGTAGCAGAACTTAGCCGCCAGCTCGAAGGTCTCGGGGCCTCCGGGCATGTCATCGAGCTTGATGTGGCTGTTCTCCACGTCGCGAGAATCGAAGACCAGTCGATTCAGCTTGCCACTTCGAGACAAGAGGGGAAACTGCAAAATCATTACAGACCACACCCAAACCGTTAGGCCGGAGCCGGAGAATGATTCGGACCTGGAGACCGGCAATCACTTCCATCGACACTCCATCCCCTCTGCAACCCGTACTATCCTGAAACCAGTACCTCTAATCTAAATCTCCGGGAGTGGCGCTCCCATACCCAAAGTCAAACTCGCAGCTCTTGGTGTTTGACTTCGTGACTGGCTGGCTGACTTCACGTTTGTACCCGAAGAATTTCAGGGGGAGGAATGCACCTTGTGCAGATGGAAACTCATGTCGCCGACCTCCACGACAAGATCGCTTTGGAGTTCAGTGGCGACGAACCTGCAAAATCCCATGACACACAGCGGTCAACAATTTGGACACTGCAAGAGACGCAGAAGATGGTCAACGTGGGCGAAAGTATCCCGGCCCCCGTCTCTTAATTGCTCCAATCAACCCTTTCACCCAAAATTCGTTACTCTGAGCCATGGACGCGACCCAGGGAACCAAAACAAGCGGACGCTGTACAGCGCAGTCCTCTGGCCCGCAAATTTCCACATTCAGCTGTCAATTTTGACACACCCGAAGGAGTGTAGCAGAGAGCACGATCCAGACATGAGAAGCTCCCCAGCGGTTTGTAGAATTGACAGAAAGGCTGGCCTTGTGATTTGGAGGTACGCACCATTGTTGACCTTTGCGTTCGAAGCCATCTACTTTGGTGCCGAGGCGAAGAGGGCACATCTCGCGATTGTTTTGAGATGAATCATCCGACTCCGCCTGAAGGAGTCGGAAATTATCTTTCGCGTGCACATTATTTCCCGCTCCTGGCACATCGCCGGGTGTAGGGGGGTGGTGAACCTGCATTGCTTGCACGGGTCCATGATCAATCCTCATCGTTAGAACGAAACCTGGCGCTGCTTCTTAGATAAAGCCTTTACAGAATCCGAAAGTTGCTGGAAAAAACTCGCCACTCGCGCTCTCAAGCTGCTGCGAAGCTCGAGATGACCGACTCCAATGTCCGCTGTTCTGCTGAACTCGTACTTTGATTCTCTCCTACGAGCTAGTGATGTTACTCCTGATCCTTTCCTCTTTCGCTCACGGTCAACATCCTCCTGAAGACGTCAGCGAATGCTTTTTCTCCTCACAGTTATCACTTGACTCGAAAACCGGGGTTGAATTGGTCCTCTGTCGAATAGCATTGATGTCGCGTCCACTTAATTAGTGCAACAGGGGCTCCATACCAATGCCCGGACTCCCTCAGCATCCCCTGGGAGACATACACGCTGTTTGCCTGCCTGCCTGTCTGCCTGCTAGCTTTACCTTCTACTCTAGATACAAGTGCTACAATTCTAATCTCTACGTTCCTGCTACAAAAGCCTCTCTCGACCTCACTCTCTTCTCCTCTATGTTCTGCTCTCTCGGTGATGCTCCCACCTTCGATGAATGCAATGGAGAGACCCTGTGTCAACCAACGCCTGCTGCGACTACAAAACTCTTCTTTCTATCTCTCTCGCTGCGTCACTGCACTGCCTCGCTGCCACTACACCAGGCACGCACCGTCCGCTGACGAGACGTACAAGTGCACAAAAGGTGTGGGCGAATCTTGGACTCGAGATGTGGTGATTGAAATGGGTGACAGGAGAGTCTATGTCTCACAGACGAGAAGAGGAGGAGAGGGCAGCAATCACTCCAGGAGCTCCCTCTGTCGAGAGCTGCTGCTGCCGCTGACACTACGAACAAAGGGAAAAGAGGAGCTGCAAAGATGCGGGAGATGAGATGTGTACACTCTCACTTAATCCCTCGCCGCCCAATTACAGAACTATACTAATGCTGCTGTGATGATGCTTCCCACGAACGAACACCACCACACGGCCAGGTCCGTGGAAAGGCAGGAGAGCACAGCACAGTTAAAAATGACAAATCTACTGGACTGTCTCCCCACTTCTTACCTCGCTCCCTCGCTCGCTCGGTCTATCTATCTATCTATCTATCTTCCCCCTCCTCCCTTCCTCGTCTTCTTCTTCTCCTTCCCCGTCCCCTGCCCATCCCTTCCTTGATCTCTCTGGGACGCCGGTCAAGTACCCTCGTTCTCCCTCGCACTTCCCTTCACTATTTCTCCCCGCTCCCCGTCCTCAGCCCCCGCAATGGAATCCTCTAACAAACCAAACAAACTACTCCGTCGATTTGGTGACTGCAGTGCACGGTAGTCGCTCGCTGCTGTACATGTTACATGTAGCCAGCCTTCGGAACCACAGCCGCAAATGTGGCTCCGTCGACTTTCCCGCCATCCTTTTCCACGGAAGGATCAAGCGCATGTACTCTCACTGTACGTCAGTTCTGGCTGGAGGACGGGCCGGGCGGGTCCGGGCCGGGTCGGGCAGCGTGAGGTGGGGCAGGCGACACCAGGCCCGGTCCGGGCTATTTAAGATTCTCTTTGAAAGGCAAAGGCCAATATTTAAATAAGGTGAAATTGGAGGGAGTTTCGTTACACATATGCCGTGAAATGCGTAATCCGTTAGCCGATGTGACCGTCGATTTGTGATCCCACGGTTTAGGGTTGGGGATCTTTGAGGCCCTTGGGGCCCTTGGGAAAGACAAAGGGATTAACGTTATCTCCGCGAGCAGAACTGTAGTCGCTGGACCACCGAGATTGTTCCCCACGGACGTCACTAAATTTTTAGCGTAAAGATGTTGTCCGTCACAGTTCCCCCGTCAGTTTAGCCGTAGCCTGATACGCGTCATATTTCCGTCCATGAATGTGGTTAAAATTAACCATGCACTGGTGCCATGATCACCGTGAGATGTAAATCGGACGTCTCATATATTAGGCACGTCTTCAGAATATCATCATCGTGATTGGCCGCGTTAGCTAGGGTCATCTTCTGAAAGCAACTTGCTCCGTTCTGGCACATCTGCGTGAGCTAACTTGGTAGCAGGCTCCGCAAATACAGCCCTTTGTCTCCGCAGTCCACAATTCCTTCCTCCATTGCTTGTAGGAAAATTCTCGACAATTCTATCAATCACTTCCGCTTATTTCTCATGGAAAGTTTTAACTATGATCGATAAACTATAAGTGCTGGACAGCACAACTTTAAACGTGTTTTTTTTATTACCGGAGCTCACGCTTTTGTCCGTTTCTTGTGAGAGATTCTGAACGATCTACGCTGAAGGTTTGGCCAAGAGAAATTTTAATACACTTGTGCTCTTATAGTAGTTCCACTTCTTCACATCTTCTGTTTTTTGCTAGCCCCTGGGTTCGCGCCTTTGTCTTCTGGTATAACGTTGTCCGTATGTATTTCGGCAACTCTCGAGCACTCTCGATGTGCATGAGTCAATACCTTATCAACCAGCAAGAAAATGGTGATCAGTCACATGGTCGTCACGAAGTAATCGGGCATAATCAGAACTCTGCATGGAAGCCATGGTGACTCCATAACCTACTTCCCGTCCGAAGCATCCTACAGGCAAACAACCAGAGCATAAATGTCTAAAATTACTCGAAACAGTTTGGCTTCCCGAATACGAGGGTTTGGGTCCGCACCTCCAGCGAGAGAGTGGGGAACTTACTACCCGGTCAATTGGGGTAAACTGCGTGAATTCAAATGCCCGTGTTCACCCCGTTCGTTATCTCGGACTGCGGACAACCACAGATGAGTCGCCAGAGGACGGGGTTCCACACATCCGTGCGCTCTCAAAGCGCCGTCAGATCCTTATCTGACGGTTTCCCTTTGGAACTGCGGTGTCTACTTCATCCGGCCGTTCATATGCTTACTGCTGACGAGGAGGGTACTGTGTTTCGTTCCATTGGACACCATTTCGGCCGTCAAGATGTTACGGCCTGTAAAGATTGTGACCCAAAGAGGAGATCCATTCCCACTGTATGTGGGACCCGTGAGACGGAATCCAGAGCCTTTTTGTGCTGTACCTGTGAGTCTCAAGATCCTGAAAAGAACAACCGCAGCTGGAACTTCAGCTGTACTTTCTCGCCTCCTTACCACACAAGGTAAGTCGGAACTCCAGTGGGTGAAATCACAGCGCTACCAGGTGGCCGAAGATGTGATATACTCTATCACAAATAGTTCATTAGAATATCGGCCTAAATAGAAGTAAAAGGCACTGACCTATGGGGTGATCAAAAAGTCTCGTCCTATGTATTATTTATGCGTGATATCGGAGCCCAGACTGGCTCTTGGACTTTGATTCCAGCTAGAAACATCCTGAGGCTGACTCCATCCGACCTTAAAAAAACACCTGGGAATAAACTGACTGTTTCGCCTCAACAAAGATCGTCTACCCCTTTTCTCTTCTCACAACAACGATTCTCTTCTTCCTCAGGACTTCTCTTGGGAGGCGTCGGCAACCTCGACCTCCTCAGCGGTCGCATTACTAATCAATTAGTTTTTCTAATTCTGACTGGATTTTAAACTTTTAATAGCGAGTTTTACAATTAATAATATAGGTAGTATCCAGAGATTATAGCTCCCTTTATCTTCCTAATTTTCCTTCCCTTTATTTTTCTTCAGATTGTGTTCCTCGTAGAAATTCAACAGCTAGCGGATTCAGTGAGATTGGTAACTCATGAATCCCAAATCGTCATAAACTCAGCGAGGAATATTTCGATAGCAATACTTGAGTCCTATGTCGTGGGATTCTGGAGTGGATGGATGTGCGGAATCATACATTTCTTTCAACAAAAACTCTCCAACCAATGGGGTCCTTCACAGACAATTCCGCCCAGACAAAATGCAATACTGGCTGCAATACTCAACTCTCCGGTCTTGATTTTTCATCACAGTACTGTTCTCTGTGCTAGAGGGATCAATCCACCTTGGTATACTCTGTCCAACAGTCTTATAAGTCAATATTGACTTCTGAATCTCACAGCTCACCGTACAATGTATGTAGCTGAATCTCAAAAGAAAGGTTGGACAAAAGTGGGTAATTGTCAAGTAGCTGATAGACTGTTGTTCCTCGATTTCTTCTCTCCTTGCCGCAGGACAATGAAATTATCTCACTTTGTTTCTCTGTCGATGCTACTAGATGTACAACGCTCATGTTGTTGGGAATCATGTTACTGTAATCTCAGATGTCATCGAGGAAGATCGTCAGATCTAAGAAAATCTTGCTTAAGTCTTCTTACCACGCTGAACATTGGTAACTAGATTTCTAGATTTCACTGTACGCTCCATACCTTGTTCGGATGATTAATTGCAGCCTATATGTTTTCAGAGGAATTTTTAATTTGGGAAACCGCTCGCCCGAAAAACAGTCAGAATTGTCCTGCTTGGTGTAGACACTTCATAATCTACGACTATTAACTTTCTTCTGAATATTTCAATTGTGATTCTATTGGGCTTGACTTGTGGAAAAATGATGATGTTAAGTAATTGCATCCTTCAATGGCCAGTTAGCTTGAACGCAGCTTTGACCGACCAGCGTGGAATATTTGTTCTCTTTAAAGAAATTTAGACGCTAACGTAAGAAGCATTATGGTTTGACAATTGCGCGATATCAGGGGGGAGTATTTTTTATGAAAATATCACGTAATACAACTTTTGGAATATGTTGTGCTATACTTCCGTCAAGATATTGCGATTCCAAATAGTGTCCTCGTTTTAATCACGGTTGACTAGCAAAATTTATTGAAAAGACCCCTAAATGTCGTCGCTCTAGGCACATATATCTAATCTTATGACCTCCTTTGGAAGAAGCCGATATGAGGAAAGAGAATGACAAGAAGGAAGACAATTCGTTCATTTTGGTAGTCAGCGTAACCCAGTTTGGTTTTTTTATTTTTACTTGTATTTTTTTATCATAATCTGCCAAGAGGTTATCAGCCTAGCCTGATTTAACGGCCGAATCTATGGCAATGTGTAGGGAATGGGCCTTGTTTTGTAGCAGGAACAATTCATCCCACGCCTATTGAGGACTTCACGAGATTATTATGGCCAGTTACAAATCTAAAGTGTATATCATGAAGAGCAAACTGAACCCTCTTCATCCATTTCAGCAGTCGTCTTGACATTTTCGAGCAACTAACGAGCGTGCATGGCTAATATAAGCTCGAATAAGTGTGCCTTTCGATTCGATGCCGGGTCACTCATTTCAATCACAACACATGAAGCCACGACAAAGAGGTTAACGGAATCTTAAGAATCTCGTCTAACCACTACACGACCTCCAAGGATGTGTTTCAGGATCTGCATGACCGAATTTCGCCATCGTTCGTCACACCTTCCGGTTCCAGGTCTCGGATGACGGAAGAATTACATAGCCTGTGTACTGGACCACTATGGGACAAAATCCGGGCTCGGTAATCAATTTGCCTTGTCCAAGCTTCCCTGTCCAGTTTCAGTTACTTCATCTACATCAACTGGACAAAGTGCAAATTTCAAAAACCGAATGCGTCTTGTGATATATTTGAATGTTCACTTTAAGTGCAATACATATAAATATATGAATGGATGAAAAGAAAGAAATTAATATGAAATAAAGTATAACGATTATTGTTTCATGGTATTTTCGTAATCAATGAAAAGGCAATGCTTATAATTTTCATATTTTATTTTATTTTCATTTGACACTTTTCACATTTTATGAACATTGATCTTATAAATTTGACGTTTCATTACCGTATGTAGGTTTTACAAACTTGTGTGAAATTTGAGACTTTTTTATAAATAAATGTCACAATGTAACTATATGTTTGAATACATTGACTATTTAAACGACTGTGTGAGAAAACGGATGTGGGCAGATTAGGATCTGCCCACATTTATGCTTGTGAAATTATACATGTCATTCTTCATATGTTTTTATTTGTGTGAAATCAGAATTTTCATGTTTAAACATATGTAACTTGTGAACCATCACTTGTTACATATGGAAAATATTTTTGAAATGTAAGAAGTATATTTCATGCCAAAATATAAATATAAATTCAAAGTGAATAGATTTTGCATCGACTAGAAGCTATCCACTACACAAAATGTTGATTTTTATTAAATAATAAAAATTAAAAGATATTTATTGGAACAGTCAGTACATAGGGCCGGAAACGTATATAGAAGATTCCCCGCAAGAAAATTTAAATTATGTTATATTTTTGAAAATTTCAATTTTTTTATCTCTATATTTTTTATTTTTTATTTTGAAATTTGAAATTTTATTTATTAACGTAAGTATAAATTTTTTTGCTTATTTCCAAAACTGATAAACTTTGAATCCTTTATCTCTTGTAATAAATTTGTGGCAATGAAATTTATGTTTTTCTTCATTTACCCAAATTAATTTTATATTATGGAGCAATATAATCTATAAATAATAATTTAATTTTTAAAATGTAATTTTTTTCAAATTCTGTCTGCATCATGCAAAGAGTATTTTTTGCTATTTTGTGCAAAGAATAGATTTCAATTTTTTCATTGACTGAAGCATCCCAGTTAACATTTGCTCTAGAATGTTCAGATATATTTATCTACATGATAGATATCATGCTAACTTTTAGCATGAAAACAACAAAATAAGATCGAGATTATTTGCTAGCATCTTATATTTACACATGTACACAAACTTCTCTCATTTTATTCGTATCTTCTCCAGCCATTATATTACGTCATATATTGTAACTTGCTACTTTCGCCTTTTAATTATGGTCAATTAGAGGACATCGAAAACAGGATCATCGCCTTTCAGATGAAGATTCGTCCTACTATTGGCAATCGAAAACGTGATAGGCATCCATGGTCGACAGATTTGCTCATGGCCGGAGCAAAACAGTGCTCTCCAAAGGGTCATCGCTGTTTGCGAGTGAGAAGGTCGGTAGTGAGTGCGACGAGGCGAAACCCTTGCCTTATCCAACTTCTGGTCACCTCGGCGTAACAATACCCACAGGAAAAGAGAATAATCCGAAATAAGGACTTTCTTGCACAAAGACTCTGCAGTCCACGGTCTGAAGGTGCTTGTTATGATTATAACAGATTCCCTACAATGTATCGTACTGTGTACAGTCCTAGTCCTATCCTAACGTGCCCTTCCAATGATATCGAACACCCAGATGAAGTTCACGATATATTTTCCAATCTTTTATTTTTCAATTTCAAGCTCTGCAAGAAGATTGCTTCTTGCAGAGCGTTATGCATGATGCTATCGAAGCTATTCACTTCCTCCACTTGTAAGTAAGAATGCGATCCGTATTGAAACTTAAATCAACCCTATAACTCGAAAGTCTTCGAGAAAAGGCGGAAAGTGGTAGGACTAGATATTTCGTACTGTCCTGTAGGAGAAAAACTCTCCTCTGCAGACAGAAGAGTTAAGGACGGAATCCTTGTGAAGGAAGGACTGAGAGAGCGCATGTACATTGGCATGTGTGTGGACAAGGAGGAGTGGTAGAATACGGTAGGTGTATGTGTATATGTAGATGTTTTAGTGTTGTAGATGTCGTTCTCCTTATACTATACGATGGATGGCACCCTACTGTGTCCACTATGCATTTTGGGCATAGCTATTACCTGAGCAGCGAGCAGGGACAATATCTTTGACAACCGATGCCGGCCACGTGTCCATGTAGTAGCTCAACGGCAATTCAGGAAAAAGGCACAAATTGCCTCCAACCCCGGAGGCCATGATGAAATGCGCACGACCAGCCCCGAATTCCCGGCGCATCGGCCGACATATCCCGTGTCCAAAACAACGGGAGTTGAACCCGGGTGAACAGAAGCCCGTGAATAGAACTACCCACGGGTGCACCCCTGTGGGTCGCCGTGAGTCGTCGACGGGAGTAGGAGAGCAAAGTGGTCGCAACGTTCGGGTCGCAGGTCGCAGCTTAAAGTAATCGAGATTTAGCGCGAGACGCACAATTATTACAGATCTAAATTAAGCTGGAAAAGTTGGCAGCCAGCTGGTATAGAGGAGAAGATAGGGAATGATGTATGTTCCCCCAGTCATGCCACTTGTTGGAGTGGGCTGGGCGAGGCACTTTGGGGATTAATTTAGCTTCGTGGAGCCGGGCAGGATAGCAAGCATCGCAGGATCCCGCGTGTAGGCACCGATTTGTTGTGATCCACCAAAGCTGGCTCCGTTGCTATCGTTCATTTGCTGTAATTAGTAAGCGTGTTAAATTAACGCCATCTCTTGTATTCCCATCCTCGACTTGGTGGAACTGTTCCACTACACTCGACTCGACTCGTCTCTCGACACTGGAAATCGTGAATATTCATCTCGTCATTGGTGGTGCTTATATAAGCATGTTCCATAATGGAGGTGAACGCATCGCTGCGTGTCCATTCTTAACAAGGACAACGACTACTTGCTTCAATTGTGGCAGCAACATTGAAGTAGACTCCAATTGAAAACTTAATTGGGGAGTTCCGTGCCATCGGGGAGAAGTTCATGAGTTCATGATATGGATCTTGATATGGATCGGAAAGTAAAAAGAGACACAGTAAAATAACTAAAGGGATCGGAAAATATAAGAAAAAGAGAGACTGAGTGTGTAAAACCACTGTGTCGTGGTTTCCTATTCCGAATC
Source organism: Marchantia paleacea (assembly GCA_014180765.2). NCBI lineage: Eukaryota > Viridiplantae > Streptophyta > Marchantiopsida > Marchantiales > Marchantiaceae > Marchantia > Marchantia paleacea. The sequence continues at coordinate 2,683,482 of MUAA02000067.1, forward strand.
GTTCCCTGTGCGTGTGATTGATTGTGTCATTTATAAAGTTGAACTGTTCGCATCGAGTCTGGTACTGCAATTCTTTTATTCGACTCCTTCAACAGGGATGAGTACCAGCGAGATAACTCCGTTGCTGCCTTGCGTTTAGTGCCTCTTTCCTTTAATCGTCATCTGCTCTCATCAGAGGCAGGCCAGTTGTGATCCAGCAGAAGCTAGATCACAACTGTGACATACGGTAGTTCATAACTTCGTCCGAACAGTGCGTTGCAATCTAGATCTTCCGTGTTTTGTTGATCTGTATAAAAAGATTTCAAAGGTGTATTAATCCGACAGAAGCTGTTATCTCTAAATAACATTCCTGCAGAACAGTGATTTAGAAGCAACGATGCAATCATTGTAAGGCTTGGACCGAAGTGTATGTATTTTGCATTTCATGACCACGAAATCTCTGGCACTTCTTCCTAGAGAAAAATATTAAAGATATCATATCTTTAAAGCAATGCTAAGAGTCCGTAAGAAACATGCGAAAAATTTTATTGTCATGCTGGCGAAGTTCTCTATCACTCACTTTGTTTCCGAGGGAAACCTATGGCGAATGAAAAATTATGACCACTAAATTCCTTCCTACTTTCCTCCTTTTCCCAATCTGATACTTCCATTAATATAGGACGGCCTAATTTTTCAAGATCCTATTTCCTTTCAATCACAGAGAGTAATGGTTTATAGGTCCCGAGTTCAGAGGAAAAATATCTCGAGATATGCTAAATGACTTAGACTGGCAAGTATGATATAGATGTAGTAGTACAGACAGCTTTCAACTACATCCATCGATAGATTCAAATGTCTCAATGATTGCACGTCTTTCAGCAAGCACAGGATCACATGACATTGCGCTGCACGAGATCCCAATTCAATTGTGTTAAGTAGATTATAACATTCAACTACCCGTACTTTAAAGTTTTGACAGTAGAGCCACTTCAGCATTTGGCGTACAACATATGAAACAAAGGCATACAATCGTCTCGAAAGCATCACAAGATACAAAATTTTGTTGTCACTGTTCTAAGGTCCACTCACCTAACTTTACTATACGTCTCATCCGGAAGATTCAGTAGATCAGAATTGGGTTCTGTTTTTGTACATGCTCGGATCTCCACCCAACTTATAAGCAATGATTGCAGAAGATAATCCCAAAATTCTGCAAACAAAATACTTTGGAATATTTTTGAAAGTTTTCATTCATGTTTCAGTTTACAACATTCTCCTGACTAATTTACAAGTGCACTGGAACATACTGCTAACAATTGCCTGAAGCCAGACACTGAAGAAAGAAAATTCTCTCTTCCTCACTTTTTCCGACAGAATTCGGTTGGTTCCTATCGGTTCAAAACAGCCCTTCACAAATTTGAAGTGAAGGTGTTTCATGGTTACTTAAAATAACCCCTTACAAATTACAGGATACGTATCATTATCCAAATTGTCATTCACATTCAAAAAATGAAAACTATAAATGTTATATGATTAAGTTGTAAAGAGTCATTAAAAAAAGGGTAGTATAATCCACTAAAATATTGGTGTGCAGACTGTTTTGATAGATTGAGACTTTCTTTTTCAAATTTTATAAATTGACGGTAATCTAAATGGGAATGATGACTTGCCCGCGGGAAATTTCAAGTGTTCCTTTTACGAATTCTGTAGAGATTCTTCGGGGACTGCCATAAGATTTCACTATCCGTTTTAATCCCCATAACATAGGTTTTCAAAGGAGATTAATGGGTACTCACATCAATGACGACAGATAACCGCACAGTCAATCGAGTTTGGCCTTGAGTTATACTAACCCACCTGCGATTAAGAAAAAAGTAGCCGCGCGGACGACTCTCCAATACAACATGTTGTATTGGAGAGTCCAGGTGTGATGATATTGTTTACAAAGCCCAGGGTTTAACTTTTGTTTTTATTTCTTAAAACTAGATCTCACATTGTGTGAAGTCTTCCGATATTGTACAGATTCTATCTCGACAACATTACATTAATCTATATTGAAATTGCGCAAGGCCCTAAAGAAACTTTTAGGTGACATGCATGCTGACTATTTACATCGAGTGTTATCAAATCTTGAACTCAGGTGACCTTCGAGCAAAAAGTAGAAGCATCTATTCTTGTTTTATATTGATGTAACATGCTACAAAAATCACACTGTAAATTTCTTCAAGTTTACATGTTTCCAACTCATTATCATGAATAATGATAGGAAAATACAACGAACTGTAAGTGCATTTTATTCAATTCTGTTGAGGATTGATATATATTGAGGTCTAAATCACTGAATTTTTTCTACAATACACATATATGAATTCAGTTGAAGTTGAAAATCTTTACAATATCATACAATGCATGATATATAATAATACAATTTGATTGGACACACATTTTAGATCCTATAAACACATAAAAAAAATTTGGTTTACAACTTTGTAATTAAAATGATACAAACATATATTCCTGATCTAGTGTATAATTTTTTTAAATTTTTCACTTGTTCATATCTTTAAAACTTTCATTAGAAATTTATATGATTTATTCATCATAACACTTTAAAATCTTCTAAACTTTCCTCTCAACTTGTTTAAATTTACTTGTATAATTTTTATTGAATTATTTTTTCAAATAAATATTTGAAAAAATATTAATCTCTTGAATTTTTCATTTTTTCCTCACAATATAAAAATATTTATTCACATCCATAGCTTAGGTTAAAAGCTAATGCTCCTTAACTCTAAATGAATATTTTTCTTCTTATTCAAGACATTTGAAACATAATTCTTGGGTTTTGAGTTTTTTCAAAAGTTAAAAATTTATCATAATATTTGACCATAAAAGTATTTTAAAACACTGATGTGGTTTTTTATTACAAATAATGCACAACTCTATTAAGCATTTTAAGAATAATATTTTACAGTTATTTTTTTTGTCCATTCATTTATAAAAAAGGGGCATTTGAAGTTTTTTGGACTTTAAGTCATTTATTGAAAAAAAAAAATTATAATGTAGCATGTATTCATTTTCAAAAAAATTTGCAAGATATTTGGACTTTATAATTAATAATTTTTATCAAAATATATAAATCAATAATTTTTTCAAATATATGATTTTTTAATTTTATCAAATTTTAAATACAATTATGTGAGTAGTATGTATTACAATTTGGATTCATTCATACTCAAAAGATACATAAACATGCAAGTTCATTAAAATATATTATGAGAGTATATTTAAAATTTAGACAGGAACACAACTCCAAACATATCAACGTCAAAGATGCCATAGGGTATAAATTATCTATTGGCCATATTGTCAAGATAAATGAAAATAACCCTAGCTAACTTTATATATGTATTGTGCATAACTTGCCTAGTATAAATTCATATAACCATGAAAATTTAATAATGTGAAATGAAATGAAGTCTAAATAGAATTGTGTAAAAATCCTCCCCATAATTTACAAACATGACTTCCTAAAAGTGTGCATAAGATGACTAAAAAGTCTAACTTATGTGAGTTTAGTTGATTATAATTATTTCAAATTTTCTATAATTTTTCAATATAATCTGAGAATATCTTGATAAAATTGTATATACATTTTAAACTATCTATATATATTTCTACTAAGAAATAGAAGTAAACAAATAACTCACATATAATATACTTCTCCATAAAATCTTATTTGCTTATGTCCATGTAGGTCCAAAATATGAATACACCGAGGAACAAACATGCAATCAAGAGACGACACAAAAAATATGTGGTTGACCTCACTGAGGCTACGTCCACGGAACACACAGAGTCATTTTACTGAATACCATGATTGTGTCACAGATGACTCATGAGCTAATCATGATAAATCATGATATCAACTCTATTTGGTATATCAATTCCATAGGTTCCAATCACATGACAACAAACAATCAATGTTTGAAATATATGTTAGGCATGAAGATTAAATGAGTAATGCTAAAAGAAGATGAAATTTTTCATCTTTGAATCCTATTCCTCATAAGAGACATATGATCAACATTACATAAGGTGATATCAAGACACTCGAAGATGTGTTGTTTGTTTTTATCATCATCCATAATTTATTCTTAGTTGGATAGTTAGTAGATAATGTCTATCAAGTTTTTTTCAATAATGGTAGAGCCTATGTCATGGAATATATGAAGAAATGCATAAAAGAAGTAGCTAGAAGTGTAATGTTAAGATGCATGTTTTAATTGAATGTTACTATACATATTTTATAAAATGTAGTGTATAATCAAAGTGATGTTTGTTATTCAAATATTGATCTAGGATTATATTTGCTTAAATTGATGATTATTGAACCAACTTACATTACCATCTTTATCTTGAAAATAATTTGCATGATGCTTAATACATAGGAATACTCAGGCTAATTGCTAATTATTATTATTATGATATCTCTAACAAAGATATTCATTTGTGATACCTAAAAAATTCATAAATCACATCATTTAAAGTATGGAAAAGACTAGGTGATCATTGTAGTCAATGTGACCATGATGAGCACATCTTTCATCAACTTTTTCTCTTATGCTACCTAACTCATCAACAACTTCTTTCATCAAAACCATAGTATACTCATTGATAATGTGAAATATTTAGCTAATACCATTTACTTATTATAATAATGAAATCTTCATCTAGTATATATATATATATATATAAAGCCAAATATAACTAACTCATGTCATGCATTTTTTGGCATCTCAACAATCTGAATATGCGTAATCATGAAATATGATATAGTTAGCAACATTTAATGGGTGATCTGATATATCTTATTAATTTGGTCTTGGATTGGTCAATTTTCATCATGTACAACTGGTTTGATAGCTTGGCCATTAATAAATTATCAAGATTGCAGGCACTTCAAGAAATTCAATATATAAAATTTTCATGTTAGATAATTATGTCAACCAACTTTCATGCTTTTGAACAAACTTGTTTACTCAAATATCCATAAAAAAAAACTTCATTTCAAACATCTAAGTTAAACAAAATCTAAACCCTAAATTTCACATATGCAAGGCTGATATCATTGCAAATCAATATCATATGACAGATTTTAATGTTTAAATATTTTATATAATTATTTTAAAAAATATAATATTAAAATTCAAGTCATACTTAAAAAAATTTATACTTCAAATATGATTATAAATCAAAATATAAATTTAAAAAAATATATTATTTGAGACCAATAATAAGACATAATTGTGAAATAAAATAAAATATTTTTTGTTGATAAATTATATACTAATATAATGATCAAAAAAAATATTTGAAGCCTAGTAGTATATGTGTTTTGCTATAAGATAGTGAACATATGAAGTCTCAAGAATTGATTAAATATAAAATATATTTTAGAAAATTGTCTGATCATTAAATTTAAACCCAAAAAAATTCTATAAAAAATATATATGCACAATAAAAAATAAAATTCAATTGGATATTTTATTTCAGATTAAATACTTTAAAATGAATAATTTATTTACAAATTTTATGAATTATATAACAGATAAAGTTTTTGCAAAATATGATATACATCAACATTCGATTAAGATGTGTTTGCATATTTATTGGTTAATATATTATTAATCAAATTATTAATTAACTGAAAATTTTAATTTTATTAACTTTATTAAATTTTAATTATATAGATAAGATATTATTCAAATTAATAATCATTTAAATATTTAAATAAATTATTTTAAAATAAAAAGTGCTGATGCAAACAATAATGGACTAAAAAAAAAAAAATTGTAAAATGTATATGTGCCCTTGGATAAAAATCAGCATTTTTTGCAATCCATTCATAAAGTATACATGGTTGAATAATTTTCATATTTTAGCAATAATTATCATGTGTAAAGGAATTACATGCCACAATTGAGATAATAATAAATATCAGAATTCGATTTTATAGAAAGAAATATATATAAAAATTGACATGTATGATTTTACACATGTCTTGAGTTGAAAATGTCTATGCAGTTCATCTTTTTTACCCATTTATATATCATACTTATGAATATTTGTTAACAAATAGCTCAAATATTGTGATTATAATAAAAAAGAATAAATTTTGCGCAAGGATTTAAATTTTTTAATATCAAAGAGACATTGATTTTATAACAACAATGTGTTTAAAATTATCAACATGTGTGTGACATAAATTAAATTAAATCTTGAAAATGAACTTAATTACATTCAAATAAATAAATATTTTTTATAATTTATTATAAAAAAATTATTTTTTTTTTAAATATATTATTACTTGATATAAAAATCTATTCCATTGATTTTTATATCAAGTTAAAATCTATACATTAGGTATTAATATTGAAATGCGTGTCATGACCATTTTGTCATTATGTGGATTTAAATGAAGATTTACATACATTTTTTAAAAAAATTGTGTGATATGATGAATTATGAATGTACATCATTTTAGTAAATGCATAGTTATGACATGTTCATGTGGTAGGTTTTACATTTTGATAACCTTGTATATGCAAAAAAATGAAAGTGTAGATAATATAAATTTATAAATAATTATTTTATCATATTATAATTAAAATAATTAGAAATATATTTAAGATTGAAGATAAATTATAGAAATATATATTTATGAAATTTTTTTATAACTCTTTGAAATTTTAATATAAGAAATGTGATCTGGCCACAAGAACATCTATCTAATTACAAGACTTGTACAATGAGTGATTAGACATAAGAGGAAAGCGTTTACAAGCTAATAGTACAAGAAAATAACTATTAAATTAACATAAGAATGTGACAAATATTCTTTCTAAAAAAGTGTAACTGATAGGAAACTTGTAGGAGAAAATAAAATAAACAAGTACATTTTATGGGTATACTTTTTTCTTTATTTATATAAAAGTTTGATGGGATCCAAACAAATTCTTCGAATGATGTTCTGAAGTGCCCTACATCTCTGAGTCTAAATTTGCGAATATTCTATTGGCAAGTCATATGTATATTCTTGTTCTTGGGATACAAGATGCTCATTTCAAACTATGTTCCCCTCTAAGCCTACATAGTTTTGTAAGAAGTAATACAATATCATAGTTCTAGTCTAAGGACGATTCAGGATAGGGAGGTGGGATTTTACGGTGCAAGATAAAACTTATTATGAAGATCATTTGTAATTGTATGATTAACGTTCTTATCAATCATAGTCACCATAATGTTATATGGCAAAAGGGTCAAATTTTTTTATGGTTTTACTATTTTGCTTCCATAGACAACGTAAGCCTTTATGGTTGTATTTTCTGATGCAATACATGAAATACATATCAAACCAAAATATATACAGACGGCACCAAAGGTAGGGATGACTCTACTTATGATACAAGTTAGTTTATTTTTAAAATTATTGTACGGGTCTATTGCAAACTGGATTGGGTGTTATTAGGGGATTTAAAAACACTGGCGTCAGCCTTTATGGCAATCCCGTAACAGGGTTTTACGTAAGTTCTAGAGAACATTTTATGGGATTCATAAAAGGTGATCCCATAACGTTTGTGGGCAAGTTAATATTCCTGTAAAAATTTTGTTGACTCTTACAGTTTCACAGAATTTTATTTCTTCTTGAGAGTTAAGGGTATTTTGAAGAAATATTCTTTTATTGGATCTACCCTTTAGAAAATCTATGGATCCACATACATGTTCGTAAAAAAATTCCATGAATGGGGAATTTTTATATGGATCTATTTGGAAATCTACAATTGAATGTGTGTAATTTATTACGTTGAAAAAAAGCAAAAAAAATATTGTATGTTATTTCTCATATGAAACATAGTATTGTATCCATTTTTTTAACAAACGGGTATAGTAGTTCCTCAAGGGCCTACTTATTTTCAGAGCTTTCTGACTCGCACACGAGCTACTTGTGGGTGTGTGTGGGGTACTACATTAGATACAACATAATACCACATAACTCATAGATACCAATGATGTCATTACGGATCTGATGTTTGTTATAGCAAGAGAGGTGGATATTTCACATGGAGGGAGCGTTGGTATGCCTGACAATCATTTGGGTTAGGGCAAACCTATATTTAGTTCGGGAGGACCAGGTTATTGTTGCGGAAGTTGTGGTCACCCATCCTCTGGATGGACGACGAGTGGAGTGGCAAAAACTAAGGTCTTCAAGTATAGGTTTATGCAAAGAGTTCAGTTCTTTGTTTCTCTAGCTTTGGAATTATATGGAGCTATGGACATAAATTTTGACACATTCATGAGAGAGTGTACGAGAACCTACCATACTAGGCGACATGGATATCACTCTCTTTAGCATATTGTATAGTCTACTACTTTAGGAAACATGTATCCATTGCTCTACAGAGAACACTAGTTGGTGCAATCCATAGAAGAGCAATTATGTTAGGTGATGATTCTTTGTATGTCCCTATAATATGTAGACTGTTTGACTAGATAGTTCATATATCTTAGGTGTAGTGGGACATATTTCCCATTGTGATGCTATTGAGGCCTAGCCCTATCTTACTCCTTTGGATTCATCCATGTAGTACTTGATGATGGGGTCTTCACATCTTTTTGCTATATTATTTGGTATCTTATTGACTTATTATATGTAATGTACAAGAGAGAAGAATCTATAATCTAATGCTTAAGCAGGTACTTTGTAGCTACAAGTAGGAATTAGAAAAGAACATATACAACAACTAACCAGAAGGTGATTCTCTCCTATAGATTACACTAAATATTAATCTTTATAGAGCTATGGAAACAACTAGAAAAATAAAATCGACATAGTAAAATAACAAAAAATGTGAAGACCCCATCAATACTTACATGGAAAAATACTAGAAAAGTAGTAACTTACATATTTCTTGTGTGCCACTTGTATCCCGTGAGCTGCTTCGGGCATCGGTCAAGGGAAGATTCGACAAGTCGGGTAAAGTACTGTACCTGAAATTGATGTACTCTGCCATGAAATTAATGTCATGACTAACTTACATACAGAGTAAACGGAAGCCGGGCCAAAAGGAAAATAAGGAGGAAATCGCCAAATCCGTTGGATCCTCGTTCTGCCTGGTATGACGAGAACCGTGCACAACCGTCAGTACCGGGCGGTGTTCGTTTCCCGTTGGTCGGCAAGGGATGCCAGCAGCCAGCCTTTTCATTTCCGTTCGCTGCATGACGATGCTACGATAGCGAATATATAACGTGAAGGTTTGACTGCACATAAGTGGTCACTGAAAAGTGCACAGGTCATTGGTAAGTGGGACGTTACTTTTGGAGGGGCCAGACCTGCTTCTACCAGTTTCAACCAAGCTTTCCTCTAGGAAGACAATGGATGCAGAATGAAATAAGCATTTGTCTCCTATGGTTGACGAAGTAGCGATAACAAGGTTTTTGGTTCTATCCTTCTGGGAAGAACTTCTGTATACTTCGCGAATAACGATGATACTTTGCAAATGGGTCGAGACCGAAAAGGCAATCAACAAGTTACAAGCACAAATACCGTTGAAGCGTATACAATCTCTAAATCTATCATATTACATCTGGAGAGAGTAAAAGAGCCTGGGGCAGATATCATGCAAAATTGTCAAAGTTATTAAAGATATCCCAAGAAACAGTAGTGCGATGCAATGAAGGGGGACCAACAATCTCCAAATATTATGGAGGGTGAGGGAAAGGACACAAAATTTATAGACATATTTTCACAACCAGTTGCAATTAGATGACAACCATACAAGATGCACCTACACCAATAAGTCTCGATTCGTACGAGATAAGAGCATCCTGCATGATAAATCCTGATTACATGGTACCACGGCCAGTGTGCCGTTCAAAGGCAATCCAAGTTCGATGGCACCTTCGTACTCGTGTTTAGCTGAACCTGGTAGCTTACCATGAATATGATAACATGTCAAACATTGGACATGAGTATGGACTTGAATAAATGTTTCATTTTTCTGGACCTAAGGTCTACGACCTTCGCCGCATGTACTATACATGCGTGAAGGACATTCATGACCCAGAGCGTATGGATGATTGCGAGCTACGATGCGCCTGGCATGTTGAGAGCAATCGTGGTAGCACAGTACAACATAGTACCACACAGTAGTTTCGATAGGATTTGAGAATGTCGTCAGTACGTCTCGTCGAGCTCGACCTTTGATTCCCAACGAAGTAATCTCAGCTAAACTTGGAGGCTGCTTTTCTGTGCAGACGTCCTCGGGACTAAGACAAGGGGAGAACGAGCATGTTTGACGCACGTGCAAAATGCCACGATAAATTAGCTTAGCGAAAATTCAAGAATTGGAGAAATACGATTCCAATCGTTGGTAAAACAATTTCATGTGCTTAAAGAGCTGGATTTGTCAGACTTTCTTCCTGCCCAGTCTGCTACCATCGCCGCCAAACAAAGTGAAAGGCACGCAGTTGAAGTTTACGGCCTGTCACGTGAATATCCTCCAAAGACAGAGCAGAACCACGTGGAGTCCAGACCTCTTTTCGTGCTGAGATTATCCCGATTCCCCAACCCAACCCAGCTCGACCCTCGTGCTCGGTTGTGTGTGCAGCGTACGAGATATTAGAGTACGTCGCGTACATGTGTATTTTGACGTATAATTACCGCACCGCGTCTGCTGACGCGTAGTTGAGTTACCAGTTACAGTTACATTATCACTGATTCCATCTACGGTATTAAGTAGGCTAATATAATCTCTTGTAAGGTAATGTTGAATCACCCCTCGAATTTCAGCCAACCTGGATCCATCTCCCCGTGTGAAAAGGAGGATTTCGAAGAGTAAATAATCAAAGCCCGACCAATATGCACGTTAGGGCTACAACTTGCCATCGTGAATTGCATTCTCCATACTCCACAATTGTGATATCTCTAAGGAGTTCTTGTGGAGGAAATTGTGTGTTTTACCTATACTAAGGTTTACGGTACGGGTCTTGAAATATTTGAGATGGATGAGAGTCTTGCTTGAGGAATGTTAGTTATGAGTTGAACATCCTTTTTGCTGTATTACTCGGTTTCCCCACAAAAAATAAATAATTATGAATTAGGAGAGAGAGTATAGGTACGATATAGGAGATGGACATTTGCTGCTTGGACACACATGCTCCAAGGTATTGGTTCAGGAAACAGAGTTGGAACGGGGTGCTCGTTACGTCATTCTACTATGCCTCTTCTTTGAATCTTCGAAGCTTGTTTACGTAAAGACGCCGTTCGTATCCAATATACGATGTGTTGTAACTTGTAAGAGAAAATAGCAGAGCGAAACGGAAAGGTTAGTCATTTCTAAACGAAGCTAGAAGAGTTAGTCGTTTCGAAGTATTGAGATCCCACCTAGAGCTGCAGATGAAACAGTGCTTCGCAGTACACGGTAAATAGAGATATTATGGATGTTTGGATTCCAAGTGTTGCACATATTGATATTATAACGTGTTTATCATCTCAACAATTGGGTACATATTTAATTATAATACAAATCAAACTTGGGAAGCGAAACCATGTGGGTCCTCCAGTGCATCGCCTTTCTTGAAGTACAGTCGCTGGGTAGAGGAGCTGAACAACAGCTCTAGCCAGCGGCTATTCCCTCTGGAGGCAGACAAATTGTAGAGTGAGAAAGAGAGTTGACCGTCTGTCTTGTGATCTCAACTTGACATATACACACCGTAAGCACCTGTCTTCTCTCATTGAAGTCCGAGTCCAGAGTTTCACTGGACCAAGATTCCCGTCATACACCTGCAGTGCCGCAAAAGAGTGCCTGAAACCTCACATGACACGCTGCAGTCGCTGACCTGAGCGCCAACCCGACTCTAGCACGCACACGGACGAGCACAATCCTATCCTCTTGTTTGGACGTTCATGAAATGTATGCACATGCCCTCTACCTATACTGGACGAAAAGGGTGCGACATCGACATTGATTCGAGACAAAGTGAAGTGGAGTAGGTGGCCGCTGTTACTCTTCCAGCACATACTTGTGCCTTAGAGGTATTTTCAATGACTGCATTGCATCGAGTGCTTGACAAGATGTACTGCTGGAGTTGCCAATCTATATCCAAGGGAGGTAATAGCTTCTTCTTCGGAGGTGAAAAGAATTCAACATCTCTACCTTTCGTTTCCTTCTTTCTCTCCTTAATGTTTGGGAGCTTAGGACGAAGTTGACAAATCTTCTTCTTTTTTGTCAGCGTTCACATACTCTGTGCACAGTGAAGTGAATAAGCTTTGCGTTGCCACACGACTTCGTCTTCACTGCTTCACCTTCACAGGGGTAAGTTCTCTGCAGATGTCCAGTAGGAAAGGAACAATAATGAAGAATCAGTTGTAAAAGGCAAATATTCTTCTTGGCTGTAAAGCTTTTGGAAAAGAAGCGATGATCACCGCGCGCTTTCTAGAAGCCTCCCTTTTTCTACAATCACTAGATTTGAGCTCTCTTTTGCACAGAGAAAGCACGAATATTTATCTTCTCTAGTGAGTTTGCTTTGTGGCGACATATTGCGTAATTATACGTAAGTATAATTGGTGAATCCATTGTACTTCCCAGTTGAGGACCCCGGTCAGAACGAATGTGGTATGGACACAAAGAAAATAATAAATATGTTCTTCTCCGGTTCCGCTTTTTTTTAGTCATGGATCTGCTAGCTTGCAATTTGATACCTTCCTCACGATGTCATGCAGCATTAGAAAAGCGGAGAGACCTGGTGGTGAAATCTATCATCTAGTGCCCAACTTTAATACCTGTTCGGTTTCCTCACATTTTGGCGGTGGAATACTTGGATTGTACGACAAGTAGCTCACCCTCATGATGAAAAGGAGATGAAGGGACATCTTCTCTGCCTTCTGGAAATTTCGAATAAATCTTGAAAATGGAAGACTAAACGACCACGTTAAATTCTATGGTCACAACTTTGTTAGACATTCTTTTGTTTGTCATCCGGAAGGCTGCTTTGAATCTTGACACGTTTGAAACAAACTCTCTTTTTGTACTCATCGAGTTTGTACTTGAAAGTCAGGTCAAATTGTACAAAAATCGAAAATGTCATTGATTATTGCTTTCATATGCACTAAATTAGTCCACCGGTGTATGTAGAACTCTCGTTCGATGTCAAGAACATCAGATGCTTCCATGTATATATAGGGAGGGACACCTCTCTCATGTTGAAAATTGCCTTTACCTCCATGCATTGAATGCTCACTTTGAAGTCCAAGTATTTCGTCACACAAGATTCATTTCTGTTTCATTGCCTTTTCCAATTTTTATGGAAATGTAGTCCGTATCTTGTAATTAGTGGTGTTGAATCCGTACTTTGAGATCTACATACATTCGACTCTCCATAAGTGCAACACCTTTTTAGTAGCCTCCATTGTTGCACTTATGGAGGGTTTTCATAAGTGCAACTCACCTAGAAATTGCACTTATCTTGAGTTGAGTACTTGGATTTATGTGGAAACTTTGTAAGAGAAATTTTGCCTAAAATTGCTCTTACGGAGTTTTGACCGGGGTTAGTCACGTCGACAATTCATAAAAGATTTCATACTTTACACATGCATAATGAATGCATTTGCACTTAGAAAATTGTCCGTAATGAGTCGCAGTTAACGAAAATCTGCAATTTGAGATTAGCCCGTGTATTATTTTGGAGTACCACCCAGGCTTGCACTTATGAGGGTAAACTTATTGCATTTAGAGAGACTCGACTGTACTTTGTGTGATGAGATTAGCTCACATGTACAAAAAATTTACCCAAGATGTTTATGATTGTGATATTTTCATGTAGATTTTAAGATTTTGATAAATTTAATCATTAAAAAAATCATTTGTTAAAATTTTTCGCAATTTTTTTTCTTTTTATCTATGCTAATTTTTTGATTTGCAACAAACTTCTCTTATAATGTTTTTTCTAAAAGCATGAAATTTAGAGAAAAAATTATAAGAGATGTACAAGAGATTATAAATCAAGTAATCTCATTATGTAGCACTTTGAGCGAAAATCTAAAATATGAGAGAAAAGAGGCCTTAACTTCAAGCAAATTAACATTATGAGAGCGATCTAATCCTAAAGGTGACAGGTGCTAAATGGTTCAAACTGTCTATGTGGCATAAAGCTAAAGTAAATACGATTGGGACTAAGCAATTGTAACTATATACAACAAATATATCAACAATAAGATCTAATTACATTATACTTCAAGATATATTGAAGTCATGCCCGATATGAGAAAAAAAATTGTATTTTATTTTCGATAAAACTAATTTTAAAAAAAATTATATTTTTAAATCACTTCGCCCTTATCCAACAAACAATAAGTGATTTAAAATAATCACTAAAACAGCTTAGACTCTATTAAAAATATGTATTTCGAGAATCATTCTTTTTTTTAATCTAAATCTAATTGTTTATAAATAAAAATTACTTTAATTTTTGTAATAAAAAATCTCTATATTTATTTAAGTTTAAAATAATTTGACTTATCAAATTTTTTCAAGTCAAGTTTGTAGCTGGATGATCAGGTAGAATCAACTAAAAAAAAATCATATTGGAAATTGGTAAAAACGTGCTTTCTTCATCCCGTTAAACTCTCGTCTACCTAGCGATATGGAGGTTGCTGCTTCAATGGCAAGGATTTGAAAAAGGAGTGACATGAACTACTCAGTTCTGAACTTGCTTCATTAATTTAAGGGCATGTTTCTAAGCCCTTGAGGTTGCAGATGAGCTTCACATATGCCAATCCACTAAAGGGACCACCTTGCGTAGATTGTGTTTAGATAAATTCGAGATTCTCATACAACCCAATTCAACTGCACGTGGTTTCCGATGATTACTGCTTATCTAACCCATTTTACCTAGTTCTTACATCTCGGATCACGGTACAACCGAGAGCACTTAGTTGTATGGTATGTCCAAGATTAGAACACAGCTGCGAAGCCTTTTCCTCAAGACAAGCTACTGTGTGCAGAACGAGAAAGCCGATCACTGTGTGGGCCAATTGAGACGTTGTGATTGGACAACATACTCCTATATTTCCGAATGTAATAGATTTTCTGGTTTCTATTCATTTTTTGTCTACAGTGTTTTGTTCAGCTACGAGTCAAGGAACAGTTTGTGGCATATGAGTCTATACTCATGTTCCATTCCTTTGATTTTATAATTGTACCTTAACTGCATAAACCTTCATGTTGTTGACAGTAGGCATGGACACTATTACATTGTACACTGCTTTCAGCAGCTGGGACTGGACAACGGGTGTACAGTCATTAAGGCGAAAGAATGTAATAAATTTGTATTTCCTGTTCAAGACGTCTAGGAAGTGGTGTGAGCCAGTATAGCTTGTCCCATATGTTATTTCCAATGAATCTTCTATAACTAATGAATGACAATTTGATTCAGGCTGTTGCTACGTCCCCAGTTCGAGATGAAGGGCTTCCGGGCTGTGTCTATCCTTATGTAGTTCACACCGTAGAACCTCTCACTTTGTCTCTTCTTGTTCAGACTCACACGAAAACATTCTTATGTGAAAGCCAAGAGAGTCAGACAATATTGGTACAAAATTTGGATGAGTCGTATGTTTATATATTACCTCTCATAGGACGTGTGAAGTAGCTGAACTAGCACTGTATTTATTTATTTATTTATTTTATGCTCTAGGTTATCCAGGTCAAAGCAGGCTCTCATTTACTAATGATCTTACCCGGTCTTTCCCACCTGATGGACTAAGATTATAGTCATTAGAAACCTACGATTCTCTTATACATTACTCAACAACCAATATTTGAAATTTGAACAATTAAGATGTGAACACAAGTACTTATTGCTCTATGATCTTGGTCTCTGAAGTTAAAAGTGTACCTCAGTTTTTAGAAGACAAAAAGGTAGTTGCGACGAAGTGGCTAATGTAATAAAGAGATTAGAAACGTTGCCGAAATTCAGTATCTAGGTTTGGTCTCATGTGGTAGTAGACAAGCAAAATTTGACATTTGCCCTTTGTGACCGACGATTTTTTAGATGTGTGTGGAATCTGTGTACAGAGAGAGTGCCTCCAGGCAATATAGAGGACAACTTTGAGGACACGATTGACTTAGAGAGGTTTCAAAGACTCCTGAAAGCAGATATTTTGAAATGTTTAAACACTTTTGGAGATGGACAGCAAGCACCCAAATGATCTCCAGAAAGAGAGACAAGGAAAGAGTACAAAATTACAATATAAGACTGCGGTGTGCTTTACGACTTGATGGGGTCTTCCCATCCTTTTTGCTATATTCCTCGGTTTTCACTTTTTTTTTAAAAAGTGTGCTTTACACACCATAGTAACCTACTGAACAGAAACCATAGTTCCGAAGGGCATAGATCGCTGGGAGGTGTAGGAAGAAGAGGTAGATGGCTACAGCGCTGCACATTGATCAGCAGAAATTTCGTGCAGTATGAATATCATAGAAGATGATTGTTGCTCCTTCCGTGGTTCTCTACTTCTTTGTCGTGCACCCGGACAGAGTTTCACGACCTCCAGCTCATGATTTGAGGACCCAAGTTTATGGATATGCGGGTTTTCTGCTGTATCTTCATTCTGCATGAACAGTGCCATCTGAAGGAAATGGAAGCCGGAAGAGAAGTAGGAGGATCCAATTATTCCCGTTTGAATCTGAAGGATAAAAGTTTCGCCCAGAGCCTCTTGGATGAAGAGCAGAGTCCTGGGCCGTTGGCATAAATCAGGGGAGAAAATCTTCAACCCGAAACAGTCATCTCTCTTACCTGGCATCAGGACCGTGTCCTGCCACTGCCAGGCAGTCTGACCAGGTCAGAAGCATTGCAGTACTGAGGCTAGGATAGTACATGTATTCGAACTGAACCTAAAAGAGATAAGGTCATCTATCAGGCTAGCTCTGAAACTGTAGCGATTTGTTTTCTATAGCTTGATGTATGATGTGTTTTTGGTAAAAGCTGTTGATCAAGTGAACAAACTTCATAGAAAATTCCCCTTTGTTCAATATCATGCAGCTTAATCAGCTAAACTCCGCCCCATTTGTTCCAATGAGTAAACAGGACTCCTTAGCTTTTGCTTAGTTATCGCCTGATATGATATACTTGTAGTTCTGGCATCGAAAACCTTTCAATCTAATTTTAATTGTCCGCTAAGTCTGGATCTTTGCCGTACCTAGTGCAGTTGATTTTGGACCTCCAGTTACTCTCGAGTGAATTGAAGATTGACCCCGGTGGTAGCAGAAGTGGAGAGTGGTTCTACAGGTTCGCCTTCAGATATGCAAAGAAATCCTTGAACTGCGGAGGAAGAGAAGGCAAGCAAAATCCCGCGGCATCAGATTTCAATGAGGTAAATCAGCAAACACATCAAATAAAATAAAAGTCAACACACAGTAGCAATCTCCTGCTGGAAGCAAGGCATCAAGTAAATTCAAGCAGAGCAACCCTTAAGCTTATTGGAGCATACTGTGCACTGTTTGCTTCTGCTTTAGTCGTAGTTTCCACGACAACGTTTCCAATCCTAGAAGCTAGCTTTGGATATACTAAGCCTAGGATGTAAGAATATGCAGCTGATAGGACAAAGAGTTGTCAGGACCCGGTACATACACGTATATGTTACCACTAAAAGCTCTCATACTGTAAACGTTGTGAGATCGTCCCGAGTTCCAATAGCTGCAGATGTTGGTTGGTAAGAGGACGGTTTGTACTTCAGACAAGCAGGAGACTGCTCTTTGAAGATTTATTTACACATACTTATATAGTAGTGTCTACAACGTAGAGAGCCCTATAAAGCATATTCCCTTCACTCTCATGATTGTCTAAGGTTTAGCCAAAGGGAGGGTACCAAGTACTATAGCAAAAAGGATGTGAAGACCCACCAAGTCGTACATGGATGAAACCAAAGGGGTGGGATGTGGCTAGGCCGCAATAGCATCACAATGGGAAATATGTCCTACTGCACCTAAGGTTTAGGTAGCATACCCTATAGTGCCAGCCCACTTCCGCTAGTTTCAAAGCATATCATTCACGAGTACAGCTTATTCACCAAATTCAGTGCAAGGATGTGATTCATGAACTTGTGCATTTTTGGGTGGTGATCATCGAAGTTTGAAATCTGCGTTCATTGAACAAGATTTCTGGCTAAGTAGGAGTCTATAGACAAAGCTTGGAAGAGGTTGAGTCTTCTCATCGAGACGTAGAAACCATACGTGTTTCTGCCAATAATTGACCTGCAATAATTTCCGAATCCAGTCAAGGGCCATTCTTGGGTTTTCAAGTTACTGTGTCTTGGTAAACAGTGTCGACCTTGTTTGGGAGAACAACATTGGCACTCTGGCTGCAAAAACTGGGAGCACTCTTCGAATACGGTAGACTTCACTATAAAGTTAAACTCAGACAAATAAGTAGAGGTTGTTGGCACTGTTGTAGCATGTTCAGTTCTTTGTGTCACTTGATACTTTAGAGGCATCATACCTTTTTTGCCACAGTTATCGACAAATCCGACTGTTCCGACAATCTTCCTCTGATGCTGATTTAAGAGACGGCAGCTTTTTGGAGTCTGGATTGTTGTAAGCTTGACATAGGCGGGCTCTTCTCGTGTGGTAGTCTGC
Source organism: Marchantia paleacea (assembly GCA_014180765.2). Classification (NCBI taxonomy): domain Eukaryota; kingdom Viridiplantae; phylum Streptophyta; class Marchantiopsida; order Marchantiales; family Marchantiaceae; genus Marchantia; species Marchantia paleacea. The sequence goes on from MUAA02000067.1 coordinate 2,702,153, forward strand.
TGCTTCTCGACGGAGATACATCGAGAGTGTTGGCAGCTCTCTGGGGTTATTTTGACCTTTTCTGCTAGTAGTCAAGTCAAGGCCTGGACCTGCAAGACATGTACAGTGGGTATGTTCAAAGACTTCATGAAACGAAAAAGACGAAAAAGAACATGCACTTCACATCTTGCTCAGCTCCGTCACTCACTGATCTGCCGGTAGCACTGGTTTGATACAGAAACGTCACAAATGTTCAGTTGGTGTTGAAATTCCGCTGAAAGAAGTGGACGGTCATAAAGTTTTATCCATCTTTGATGCTTTACGGCTCACTATTTAGTCGAAGTACCCTAAGGGTACCACAAGGGGCTTATTTGTTACTAAAGCCAGAGAAGCACAGCCACCGCGGGCACATGTGAGCTGCACTACTGCACACCGAGGCTGGAGCCGTCAACTTGGGCGGAAGGATGTTTGTTTCCACACGAAGGATGCTTTCGTGTGTTGGAGCTATTGATGGCGTGTGAAGAGAGGCCGAGAGGCATCACTGTTGTGGCGGAAACCAAGGGCCAAGGGCAAAAATTCTCTCTGGAAATGCATGTGCGAGGTTTCAGGTGCTGCCGGCCATATTGACCTGTGGCTAAACTATACCAAACAAGAACGGCGTGTTCTTTCTGAAAGTCCAACATTTCGTTTTATCATAAAACAGATCCTGAAGAGTCTCAGAAATCTTGCGCTGGAGAATCACCCACGTCGATTCCCACGAGCAACAGAGAGGTTGGATGGATGCCCCTCGGGACATAGCCAGCCTGGTGTAAAATAGTCCACCGTCCCCCGAGGGTGGGACGTGGGAAGGGCCAAGTTCTCCCATGCGTTCAGGGATACCACGTCGTGTGTTGAAGAATCGGAAGCCGCTACTCTCTTCCGCTCGGATCTGCCCAAGGCTTCAACTGTAAAAACAGTCACAGAAAGGGCAGGCGTGAGGTGGGTGAATAGAGATTTCTCTTTCTTCTCACGCGAAGACAGGAGGAAAAGTTGGTTCCTTGATTTCTTCTTCCGACTCTTTTTCTCTTCTCTAAACCCCGGATCTGTGAAGTTTCACTTCTGTGGCTTTCGTTGATCACGGTCAAGGGTCACTTCACCGAACCTTTGGTAATATGGATGCAGGTGACTTAAAGTTGGAGCAATTACTGTCATCTCAGTCACCTTCCAGTCTTCATTCACCTTCAGCAAAGTTTGGGCTGCATCTTCCGGCCTTCATCTGTGTTATGGACCTGTGTTTGTTCCACACCGTAGGTTGGCCAGTCCGGAGTAAAATCTGATCTCCTCATCTCCTGCACCCAGCCTGATGCCCTAAATTTGTAAAGACTGCCGTTGCACCAGTGTTTCTCCCTAGCTACAGCGTAGGGAAGTCAAGCTTGGAAATTTCTCAATTGTATCAAACCTACAGTTCTTGCCCTACATTGTAGATTGAGTTCAGAAGTGCTCACCCCGAAAAAAGAGTGCCACGCATTTCTACGTCTGCGCGTGCATGGACGGGATGTGGGGAAACAGGAACTGTTAACCGATAGGTCAAGAGTCTTAACTTTGCACTGCGGGAAGCTTCGTCTACCACATAAGAAGTTAAAAAGCTAGGTCTCGTCTGCTGTCCATACTAACTTCCTCCACTCCGATCACTCCGTCCTGGGCGATCTGATCCCCACGTCAGGACGTACGTACGTGGGAAGTCTCGACTGTTCTGGGGCTGACAAACTATCGGGCCAAGCAGACCGACACTCGTGATTCTAGACTGTGGAGACTTCGGTACAGGCAGGACAGGACGGAGGCTGTACGAACAAACGAAGGGAATATGGATTTAGAATCTTTCAATGACTGGGAGTGAGTGTGACATGACTTCGGAAATTATATTTTGTGAATCTCGTTGGCTGGCTGCTGCGGAATGGCAAAGGGAAGATAAAGAGTGAAGCAAGTAGCAGATTAAGAAGCGGAGTTCAAACATTTTAGTACTGTAGTTTATTTTACACTGCGCATGCACCAATCATATGCCGGAACCCCGCAACTTGTGTTTCCCAAGTTCCAACTGCTTACACTAAATTGTGTGTACAGAAAGTGCTCTTTGCTCTTTTCCGTCCGTTTTGCAGGTTGAATGGGGTCAAATCCTTTGCTGCAGCGATGTGAAAAGTAACTGGAAGTCTCCTTTCGTCAGACTCGCCTCTTAGCTGCGTTCCCCTGCTTTTCCTCCTTGCAATCTATGAATCTTCGGTTCGGTCCTCAAAAAAGGACGTTTGAAGAAAAAGACAACCACTACTGCCTGTGATCTGAGCTGTTTGAACTTGTCGTAGTCCTGACCTTCAGATATTCATAGCATCAATTTTCCCGGCTAGGTTTGAGGTATGAAATTTGAGTGACGCGACCCCACCGACCGACCTCATCTCCACCACCCTCTGTGAACCATATTCCAGATGTTCACCACCGGCAGACAAGATAAAAAGTTACTGTTTGCCATCCCGCTCTCTGCATATGTTTTAAACACTTCGTTTCTTGAACATTTTTGGGATAAGAGAAAGGAATAGAATGCAAGCTGGCAAGAACCTTAACAACACAAAAGGAGGAACCGAAGGAGCCGCATGATTGTGCGTTCATGAGCAATAAATGGTTGCTTCTCCCGCCTCCATAATGATCCTCAATTTTGCTCACATATTTCTAGTCCTCCATCACCGGAGAATAACTGCAACCCACTATCTACCTATTCCAGTGCTTCTCCATATATTCAACAAAACATTGTAACTCCTATCCTGACATAAATCATCGTAATTCATACAATGTATGCAGTGAAAGTTCATTGCATCAAGTGCGCTGACGTTTGCACTGTAAATGTTCGGTTTCACAAAACGAGCGGTGATCCTCTCCTGCACCGTCATTCGTTCTCAAGGTTTCGGAGCTTGCAGATGTCAGGACCTATTTGACGTTCTGAAGACACAGGACTCACGACATGTCGTGGGCACTCACATCGAATCTCCATGGCAAAAGCTAAAGTCCGGGCAAGCCATTGTGATAAGTTCTCTGCATCGCGCGAGTAGTCTTCCAAACGGTTGATATCATCACACTTTTGATGACGAGATCGGCCAGACTTTTCTCTCACCAGTACAGCAGCAATCTTCACAATCCTTCGGCTGAATTTCTCACTTTTGATGTCATCGTGGAACTAGTTTCTGCTCGTATGCTTGTTCTACGTGAGACCTCGATTGTTTCGAGATGAACAGTGAGGAAAACTTTCCCACCAAGATAACGAGATTTCAAACACGAATGCGACAAAATGCCAGATAAACTGTGAGAGTATATTGACATCACTGCGGCTTTTCATTGAAGTTGACGATTAGAACAAGGTTCTTAAAAAATCGAGGGGAAAAGAGACGTGCGTAAAATATCCGTATAATTTGTTGTACGTCTCGTGAAGGCCCTCGGCAACAAGTACCGAAAAATTGTAACCACTTTTGTCAGTTGCTTAAATCCCTGGACCATGAAACATGCTTTCCGTTACATACTTTGAGTTTTGTCATCTTTTCAGAGCTACATAATAATAAAGTGTTGGGAAATCTAAACAGCCACAGTGTGTAATTTATTTCTTATTTATTTTAGGAAAAATCTTGCAAAATTTGCTAGTTACAATTTGAATAGAGTGTCTTCCAAGGGCATCAGCTGAAATGTTCACCCGTTGAAGGTATGAAACTGAAGGTACCCGTACCAAACTTGTCCAAATTCAACTAGCATCTATCTGCGCCCAGGAATTCATTAAAAGAGAAAATACTCTACTCTGCTCAAGTTTTGGAGATCTTGGCTCCGGCAGCTGTTAGCAACGGCATTAGCTTCCCACTCTTGTGCAATTCCATCGTATCGTCGCATCCACCAATATGCTTGCCACCGATAAAAATGTTTGGAACTGTGCTCTGTCGAGTTAACCTACGCAGAGCTTCTTGAACTTCCTGCTCCTCAACAAGATTATCAAGCTCGATCAAGAGAAACTCCACCCCCAGTTCTCGAAATAAGCTTTTCACTCTGCCACAGTAGGGGCACCATGATTTCGAATACACGACGACAGCATTCTGAGAATTCTTACTGCAAATCATGTCCTCTAAAACGCTTTCCGACTGCTCGGACATACATCGAACAATCACACCTCTGCTCGCACTGCGTCGTCCTTCCTGAACCAGAAGCTTGCCATTCAAACCTGCAGCTCTAATAGTAGCCGAGCCTATGAACGATGATTGAGACCATGAAGGAGAGGATGAGTACAGAATGGATGGGAGCAGCGAAGCCCGAAGATTTCGAAGGTTTCGAACATTTCGTCGATATGAGAGTGAAGAATTAGGGTACGATAAACAAGAAGGAACCAGGACGATTCTGCTTTGAGATGTGCAGGAGAAACTGAGATCGGACGAATGCGCTGCGCCTGAAAGGTAGGAAATAGGCACTAAAGCTCGGATCGACACGGTGGATCCTCCAACCCTCGCCATGCCCGCAGCACCCACCGGCATTCTTCACTTGCAGGGTCGAAACAGAGTGAAATGCAGGGAATGAAGATGCGGTGGGCTCAGCGGAATTTCTGCGGTCTAATTATTCGGCTGACTCTGCGAAGATTGGTTTTTATGACCAGTAAACCTGTAAATCGTCTTCATCATCTCCTTATCTTGACCCACCCGAATTTACTATACAGAGTATTCGTATTCAACAATATGTGTTTCACATATCCCAAACCTGACTTTTAGCATTCCGTAGCAGTTTAGGACCTCACATGTGGCACTATGTGTAGCTTATATAACCGTAAATCCTGTATCTCATGGACTTTTATCAATGAACCATATATTCACCTCCATGAAAACCTTAGAGATAAACGTAAAATAACATACATGTTGGTAGTATCCGATTCACTGGTTAGTATTGCTCCTCGATCCACATATCTTCTTCGCACGGGTCATCCTTTACTTACATTCATATCACGTTTGACAGCATTTGATAGGAGGATCATAGGTGTCTTTGGTGACATCATCCGACTAGGGACATTCGAGTGTGTGATTGAAGATTTGGCAAGGAGACAGACATCTTTGCCAATTTCGTGTGGAGTGGTAGGCTTATTATCGATGGAGGAGACGACACCTGCGGCTTTCTTGGTGAGTTGGGCGCTCGTTGCACCTTTGTTATCTTCTCGATTTGTGATCGCAGATAGACCTATTTTGGAGATATATACGAGGGACGTTGATACAGGATCATTTCCCTTACAGGTATTATTACGACATACGAGAGATGCTTTACCACGGGAGGTACGACATGAGTTCCCATCTTTTTCCTTTTTGGCTACCGATTGGACTAGGGATCTATAGTCTATCTTGATGGACCGACAATTTGAGGAGACTCTACATTCACTCTTAGTGGATCCGGCCATTCCTCGTACTACTAGAGCTCGTCTACGCTCTTGCTGGGGCAAAGGTGCGGGGCTCGTGGATCTTGGCTCGACCATGCATTAGGCTTTCCGACTCGCACCGCCTACTTTCTCCACAAAGCGATGAGGTTCCGTCTTGGCTTGGTCCATCCATCTACATCTTCATTACTCACATGTGAGTGTGGTATCACTTTAGATGCAGCAGGTGTTCATATGACTCGTTGTTCATTCGGAGGGCAGAGGATAGCTATCCATGATGCCATTAGGGATGTGGTGTTTGCTATGGCGCGAGAGGGTGGATACCTCACATGGAGAGAGCGTTGGTATCCCTTGCAGTCGACTAGGGTTAGGGCAGACCTAAACTTGGTTCGGTAGGACCAAGTCACTGTGGCTGATGTGGTGGTTACCGATCCTACTAGAGACACAATTTCAGAGGGGGTGATCATCCATCCTCCAAGATGGGCGGCGAGTGGAGCGGCAGCAGCCAAGGTCTCCAAGTATAGAGGTATGCAGAGAGGTCACCTCTTTGTTTCTCTAGCTTTGGAGTTATATAGAGCTATGGACACCGACTTCGACATGTTCGTGAGGGAGTGTGCGAGAGCGTACCATACTAGGCGACATGGGGTATCACTCTCTTTAGCTTAATGTATAGACTATTTTAGACAACATGTTTCCATTGCTCTACAGAGAGCACTAGCTGGTGCAATCCATAGGAGAGCAATCACGTTAGGTGATGCTTCTTCACATGCTCTGTTGTTTGTAGTCCTTTTGACTTGGATAGTTCAGATATCTTAGGTGCTGGATGACATATTTCCCAGTGTGATACTATTGGGGCCTAGCCCCATGTTACCGATTTGGTTCCATCCTTGTACTATTTGATGGGGTCTTCCCATCCCTTTTGTTATTATACTTTCTCGAATTCACTAGTCTCTAGAGAAGTATTAAAACACATGTTGGTAGTTTTCACTTTTTATCTTCCTCATTTTCTTCCTCCTTCCACCTTTTTCTGCCTTCTTTGGGCCTTTGTACTCTCCAAATTAGGTTTATTTCAATATATTCTCGTTTCTTCCATTCAGTACTTAGTGTCGAGGACTAATCGTCGTCTAAAAGGGAAAAGAACAAAACGTTCATGTTCCATATATATAAATAAAATACCGCATCCACATTTGTCCACTCGTTATGGAACCCTCGAGGTGCACTATGGACCCGCTCAACAACTCTTCAGCAATTTTCTCCGTTTGCAAAGAAAAATTCCTGAAGTTTGTACAGAATCCTCACCGTGATCAAGACCCTCATCAGATATGTGGCCTTTTATGGCTACTACAAGTGACATGGAAATCTTACGTCATAGATGCACAGTGATCGCTATGTTGATTACAAATGTGTGTCTTAAGATTGCACAGGATAGTTGAAGGATTCAAAAAATTATACCTGTCGCATTTGGGATTTCCACACTTCCTGCAGTTGGTCCAAAGTATGTCACCTGCCAAATTATATCGTAGGAAGTTACTTGGTCTGGACTAGTCTAGTACCTTCGGGATGTGGTGCATCACTCCATGCGTCTCCGTTTTTCTTCCTTCGGGATTCCGGATCTGGTCATGTTCCTAAAGTTGTTCAAAAACATAAGAGCTGACCATGTGCTGACAAGCAGTCAACGGATTCTACCCCATATTTGATCTGCAGACTACTGATCTACTCAAGACTGGGAAGGTTAAGCACACCTGCTCATCTGACACAGAGAGGAAGATGATCTTCTCTCCTACGTATGTTTGAGCCTCCAAAGGAATTGCACACCACACAAAAAACCTGCCACATGTGGCATGCAATTGAGTATCAGGTCAAGAGTTTTCTCTGCACATCTCGTACTAGCATGATGGAGTTTGTCTCGATGTGCGAATAACGCAGTTTTTCTGCCTCTGTCTTCCATCATTTGTTCGATGTTCCTTAGATAATGGAAGGTTACAGATAGTTATGTATGGAAGCATAGCCAGTTATCATAGTCGCGATCATGTCAAAGTGTAGTACACTCTAGTGCACAACTTTAGCCAAAAGTCCTTGTTTGAAATCTTTGAAGGTAGGGCCAAGAGCCGTAGTTGTAAGTAATCCTCCTCCTACTGTGAAAGAATAGGGTACACGTCCACATTGGATGCCACTAACATAAATTTGGTCTCCGAAGGTACATCATCGATATCTGAGTGGATTCCCTGGATAGCACTCAATGGGTTTCGTCTATCATCACGTCTCTCGATATAATTGCAAATTGCTAAGTGCCTTCTGTAACCTTTTATGAGTTTGTTACAATCATCTCCTTACCCCAGATCTCCAGGTGCCTTCTGCTCTTCCTCCTCTCAAGTGCACCAGCCATTAAACTTTTGACCAATCAATCACGCACGCAAGCCATGGCAGAGGGCTCCTTCTGATTTGGGTACTGGCCTACTAGATTTTGCTCCATGGTTCTCCGTTTTATATCATGACATTGTTTGCAGTGTCCTTTTCATGATGAGAATCATGAGATGTCTGCACATCATAAGCGTTGATGCATTATAAGATATGATGAGTACATCAGTTTGTAGAATGTACGAGGCTATGTGACGCGCAAGGATCAAGGGGTGGGTTAATATGATATGGCTGCATGTGAATCTGGTCCAAGAGAAGAGCACGGAACGGCCATAGGCTATCACTCCATACATCCTCTCCACTTTCTATCTTCCATCTTGGGTGAAGAAGGGCTTAACAATCGCGTCGCAATGATACGCAGGAACAACGACCGAAATTGTTTGTCATAGGTTCGGGCTGGATACCTCGAGACTATACCCTCGAACAATCTCCTTATAATCATGAGTCAGCTGTCAAGCATAGCGCATCTGTTGTTGCGTTATCTGTTCTCCACAACTCTAGGTTCAGATTCCGTTGGCAACTTCGGCTAGAGCCTGGACGAACCCATCGACGGACAGCTTTTCCCGCAACATTCGGGCTTAGAAACCCTAAAGAACCTGTTTATGATGCTCTGCGCACCGGTGAACACAAAGATTTGCAACGCGTGATATATGTCGTTGGCCTCGGTTGTTGATCTGTCGATGCCAATGTCTTCTGTTCTCCTTACTTGGGAGCTGAGACCTAATTCTTCCCTCTGATTTCTAGATCCTGGAGCCTGAATGGGAAGAACGGCTTTGCTGCGTTGGCTTCTAACCAGCCAGCCATCCTCAAATGTATCAGTACATTTCTACATGTACGGATCGTGCTTGAGTGACTTGATGACTTCATAGACTCCCAACTCAACAGTCGGGACAGAGTTGCACAGAAGATTAACATTTGACGATCGTCACTTTGAGGTCATCAGATCGAAGTTGGAACTGACGAAAGAAGTAAGAACTGCTCATCTTGTCATCGCCTTGTGCAGAACACACATCTCATTGTGTAAACCACACATCAGAGATTTTATACTCAGGCGGGGGACGAAAACACTCGTGCTCGTGGTTGAGAAGACTGTGAAACATCGTAATAGTGATCAACCAGTTAGTTGTTCATGGCCACGAAAACTTAAAAGGTAGTTGATATAAAAACTGATTTTTTTGACTGTTGTAGCATATCATTGATATTAACAAAGAGTTGTTTCTGGTCAAAGAAGCATCTGCTCAAGAATGCCAAAAACGACATTCTCTCTCCTTTCTGTACATGTCCTGTCTGATGCGTAAGCATTCAGTCAATACCAGCTTGTATGGATTAAGCATTTCCGTTCCGTGCTGTTTACCCGTTGCTCATGTTCGGAAACCATCCGTTCTGTTCATAATCTCCTTGGGTTCAGCCAACATCCTCTGCACCTGACCAGCAAGTTCTCTGCTCTTTTCAGTTTCAAAGTGCTGCATGTGACCATCACTAACCCCCTGCGCGATATCTTTTATGCTTCTCCTTGTTAGCGAGTCGTCACATTCTCATCATCTAGTTTTGCAAGCCCAGATCTTTCCTCTCCTCACCTTACTTTTTTTCTTGTATGCTGATTCTTGGCTTGGAGACTGACCAACTAGAAATTTTTTTGATTTTTTTGGATCAAAAGATACTTTCTTTAAACAAATATTTCATTTAAAAATCGTGATTCTTTGACGGACCAAGTTTTGCGAAGGAAGAACAACTAGACTGTTTTTTATGACAGAACATATGAATTGCTGTTAGCTGTTTTCTTAGTACGACAAAGATCATCAACTGTCATAGCAAGCCCATGAGGTCGGTCCATACAGATTTTGTATAAAGCAACAATCAGGTCACTTGACCTGAGTGTTGAAGATTTATGCTACTTTAACTTGTTCATGCACCTGTGGAGAAGTCTTTGCCACGCCACTGATCTGTATCTCTTACTTACCAAAGCATTTGCAGGTCGGCATTTCGAATCGCTTGGATGGTTATGCGCACACTCTTTGGATTCATGCGTTTCAACCTCACGATCGTGGATAGCAAGGCGAGGTACGATGTTCTCATCTATACGCTTTTTGAGTCATATTTCAACCACGTGCTTGAAACTCGTATGCCACAACCGTATCGTATTTTCTGTCTACCGTTTTTAGGAAACTTCCCATGACGGTAAAGCGCACAACCCATCTTGATGAAATTGTAAGATGATAAAAAAAAGCTAATTAATATATTCCTCCTATCATACTGTTAACAATCTTCAAATATACTTATCCACACAAGATTGCTCCACATACGTAAGCTGAACGATGAGCAATAGAGATATCATATACTCTTAACAATTTCTAAGTGATATGCATTTGTCAGTGATGTTGAAAGGAGATATATTCATCAATCAGAACCCTAAACCCCAACCCCCCTTCAGCTTGCATATTTTGCAAAAGTTGACCTAACACTAGGTCTTTCAGCGTCCTTGGAAGTCTAAACTTCTTGAAACAATGGCTTCTTTGGCTCTCTCTCTCTCTCTCTCTCTCACAATCTCAACTGTATGGTAATATGCTCAAATAGTTCCTGGAAACGTGATCTTCATGTGAGTGTCACTCATTGCAACTTTGGCAACTTTGGCTTATCTCTCTCGTTCGGTCTCACCTCTACCAGTTGGGGCTCAAATGGTTTCCACGACTTGATTGATTTGTTTTTCCTGGAAACATGACCTTCATGTGAGTGAGGAATAGGGGCAGCCTTTGGCTAATAAACATAATCTGATAAACTGCTTTCTCTTCGTCATAGTTTTCAATCACGAGTCAAAATGAACAAATACATGTCTTCAAGTTCTTCTTTGTAGTCTTCCCATACTGTAAGTTACATGGACATTAATGGTATGACAAATGCAAGAGGAACTGGGTGCCTCCAAGTTTACTTTTCGCTTAAGTTACTACGACAAAGAGAGTGTTTTGTGATCGACTTAGAAAGTAGTCTAGGCCATAAATGAGACTGCCGAAATCCCTTTTCTTTCATAGTACATGTTTGTAGAGCACCCATTTAACATTATGCAAAACAATAAGACCTACAAACGAAAAAAAAGTTTTCCAACACTACTTCCCTTCCGTAAGGAACATAAGTATAAAAGCATGAAGTAACTATTTAGACCATTTAACTTTGTCGATGGGAAGCGGATCGATTCTTTCAACACTAGTTTCACCGTTGCTGAATGTCATGCCTTTTCACTTTTTCATCATTGCATTAAACTCTTGCTGATTGTCTTGAAGTGCTTGAAAGTTTTGAATGTTAAAGCCCTCTGATGCTTCTGTTTTACTCCTCTTATGCTCAAAATATGGAGGTCACCAAATCACCAAATATGTTGATCCTCGATTTTCATGCTGCAATCGATCATGGGGTAATTTCACGTCGTGGTCCCAACTTGCAGCCGCTGGGAAACCAATTCTATATAGTTTTAAGCTCTGCTCACTAAAAATTTCATGAGAAGGTTCGTCATCCAAGGTGTGGTAGTAGTGCTTGAACCAACCTTGAGCCCAAACCTCTTAGGGCTAAGATTGTAGGGAAATGTATTCTCAATCCTGGTGAACTAGATTCGATGACAACTAGAGTGCATAAGGTTGAACACCGCTAAGAGTCAGTTGAATGCTTGCTTACTCGAGTTCTCAGCCGTAATGGCCCTAGTTAATCGACCAAATGAATGATCATTATTACGAGGATGTGAATCCTTCCATCGGTCTACTTGAATTATATACTGATTCAGAATATTCTCGCACTTTCAATATCTCCAACAAGTACAGCGGCTACTACAGCCAACTTGCCAAGTGTATTGGCAAGTCAAGCCAGCTGCAACTTATCAGCTTTGAAAGTTTTTTATTTAGAGATTTATTTGTTTTGGAAAGATTTTGACAGCTTTGAAAGATTTGGTCCTTTCGATGAACATCCAAATGTTCGGTTCGCACCTGTAGCTTCGGTCCAACCAAACAAGACCGTCATTGACTGACATTGCTTTGATGAAGCCTGTTAGTGACTTCTTCGGACACCTTCCATCTTTGTCATTTGATCTGCAAGCCTGTAAGACAAGACCCACCGCCAAAATTTATCCCTAGCAAATATGAGAACCCTTCAGCAAGATAACTACTACTTTCCTGCTAGAATTCTTCGATCGTCTACTTTTTCTGCCATATGGAAACATGGCAAGTTGGGTGCAGGATGTATATGCCGTGGTTGGCAAAAGTGGGCTACACTTTTACATCAACTACACCAACAGCACAAAGCACCGTCTTGGCCATGGTGCTGGGCATCCATTTCCTTCCGATCACATTGTTTCACATGAAGCATCCGCCTGCCTGAGACAACGACCACTTTGTTTGACCATATCCATTAGACTGAAACCAAAAAATGGTGAAAGAACCCCGCTGGAACGCGTCTGTCAATACTGAAGGCTGCAACTTGCCCCTCCGCTCAGTAACTCGACTAAGCTTCCACTGGGCCAAGTTTAATGAGGCCTCTTTAGGATAGCCAGCTCCGATTTAAAACCTTCCAGTATGTAAAACCTGTCAGTTTTGTGAACAACTTGCTCAGAAGTTGTTCCTTAGCGCAGAGAGCGAGAGGCAGCTCTCCCGCTCCCGCTTCCGCTTGCCGACAAACCATTGTGCAATGTCTTGGTTCAAGTAATACTACTTTATGTAATGGCAGACGTTTGTCGAAGAAACTCCTGGCCTTGCCCCGAGGTTTACAGTCCTGGTGGCCACATGTGAAGCCTACTATCGCCGACCGCACACTGGTTGTGATGAGTGCTTGCGCTCTTGAACTCAACGCCACCAGCTGCGCCGGAATTAGAATAATCACTTGATGAGATTCTTCAGTATCCGTGTGTATTCGTGGAAATATCATAGGGCATCTCTCCGTGCGCATGCACTTCAGAGCAGGGTACATAATTGGACCGGATATCTTTCTATTACTACGACTGTATTTTCATGCTTAGAGTTGTACCTTTATACCTTACCAGCCATCCAATTAAACTGCCTTGGGTAATTTGCTTTAAATTGTAATTGGTGTGATCCTGGTTGTTGAAGAAAAAGAGTGTGAATGCATCTGCGTAGGTTTACACACAAAAACTACCTACTACTTCGTCTATGTCACTTTTCACATATTTAACAATTTTTGAAATATTTTCACACATGTTAAAGTGATATGGATAGAAACAGAAAACAATTATAGAAAATTTTGATTTCTAATAAATGATCTTAGAAATAATTTTTGATTTAGTGATGTCAGTGTTCAATGATGGAAAAATATCTAATTATATCTAATATTCATAAAATTTTATTGTTATAACTATGTAGTCATAAATTACTTTTTAAAAAAATAGTTTAATGTATATGAGTAATAATTTTAATAGTTCAAATCTTATATTTTTAAATATAACGTGAGTAAATTTCAATTATATCTTAATCATGTTACCCCAGTTTTTTTCAGTAATTAGATTTTGATATTTCAAAATAGTTTTTCTAATTATAACATTAATTGCTTGTGTAAAGTGAATGGTTGATGCCATATTCTAAATTTTTTTATCACATTTACTAGTTCTAGCTCAAAATTTCTTAGTCAAGTTTATGTCTCAATTGCACCTTACGTTGATTGCTTTAGTTTAAATTTGCATATAATTATTTTTATGTGCAAAGTGCCATTTACTTCATCTTCTTGTTTCATATATGAATTTTTTTTTATCAATTAGACATCTAAAGTCACATCATATTGAAAAAATTCAAATAGATTAATGAGGATTTGATTAAATAATTTAATACTAATTTAAAATAAGTAAATTTTTATTTATATATTAAGAATAAAATTATTCTATACATATATTGTAAAATATTTTAATCATTTTTTTCATAATTCAGAATATATTATGCTACAATTGTTCATGTATCATTGTGATTGTAAAATTTTATTCTAATGATTTTTGTGAATGATAAAAAATTAATCTAAGATAATTTGCAATTTGCAATTTTTTTAATATATCAAGTTTGATATTAATAATATGCTTCATGAAAAATTTAGATTGTCAAGATCTTTAGGGTTGCTATATCATTCTAGGAATCATATGTTTGAAATTAAATATCATATGCTTAGATTTTGAATTAATCTTGAAGTATTTAACATAATGACTTCATGTATGTATATAATATCCAAATTGGAATATGATAATTAAGTAAAAATATGATATATTTGTTACAATCTAAATAGATAAATATAAATGGAAGATATGATGTTTGAATAAAATCTCAATGAGTACCAAAAATATAAAAATTTAGTTCTATTACAGTCTTAATATTTTTTTGAAAAAATTGTAATTTTACGTGTTTAAATAATAATTTTTGGCATTAAATCTAGTTTTTTTAATTATTATAATTTTAATTATACATATATAAAAGTTTATGTTACTTTGGGTATAGCAAAATTAGAGTTGTGGGTTTGTGTTTTTTTTTTTATCTATGTAATATCATGCAAAGACATACATCCACAAAATAAGATTTTTAACAATACACTACCTCTAAATAGTGTGATTTAAAAAATTGGCAAGTTCGTTAGATTGATGATGTGTTGAATTTGTTAGTTGATGCTTGCAAATTTAAAATATCCAATTATAATATAAATTTTGCAATATCAATAATATGATATATTTTGAAAAATAAAATGATTCAATATTAAAATTGAGTATTATGAATTTTAAAAAAAATCAAATGGTTGTTAAATCTTGATCTAGAAAAAACATGAAAACCAAAAAAAAAATAAAAATATTCAACCAATCTAAAGGTACATAAATTTAATATATCATACCATCCAATGAATTTTGATAATTAAATCATATAAAATGATTAGACATATTTAGGGATTTAATAATTCATAAAAAAATGACATAAACTAGTTAAATTTTTATATATTTACAAAAAATAAAGATGCAATTGGTATATATAGATGACATGTTTATCAATGATTATATGTTACAATAAAGAAAATTATTAATCAATTCAAGTCATAATCAATCATAAAGTAAAAAATGATATGCCAATATTTATTATATTAGATAAACCCATAACTTGATAGAATGTGAATTTCTCAATAAAAGATTTAGAAACCTTATTTATGAATCTTTGAAATGTGATATAATATTGTGTAATCAAATGAACATTGTTATAAAAGCAAATGTCCTCAATTAATCAATTAAAGTTATTTGTGATTGATGTTCATATGCAATCTTGACTTGATTGTAGCCATTGTATTTGTCCCCAAAATTATATAATTAGCGCCCAAAAATTTCCTCCAAAATTTTATTAATGATAAATAAATAGTTAATAATTATTGCATTTGGTTTTTTATTATTCATACAAATTGAAAATTTTATAATAGCATTGCAATCTTCTACAATTTGATTTTTTGGTGTTTCAAAATACTTCTTAACAACCTTTTTAACTTATTGCAAACACAAAAATATTTATGTCAAATATATACTAAAATCTTTTCTTCTAGTCTAATAAAAACGTCACATTATACTTGAGAGTTAAAAATCTTCATTCTATCTCCTCATTACTCATCTTCACCTCGTTGTGATATTTTATAATCTCATGAACAACATCCCCATTTAGACTCTAGTTTCTCTTCCCTGAATACCCTACCGAATCTATCTAACAAACTAAAAAATTATTTGGTGTATTCCCAAAGCTTCTAATGCTTCTCCCTACGAATAGTTTCTAATTGTCTAAGAAGTACCTTGTCATACCCCATCTCCTAGAACATGACGAGAAACCGGCTCTTGAGGCTATCCCAAGTGGCAATTTTGGCAGCATGGCTCTCCTCTTGATTATTCATCCAAATCCGGACTCCTTTCCAAAGGAGTCTTGGAAAAATCGACAATAATATGCATGATCATTCTCTTTATTCACCATTGAGATCACCTCGAAGGTCTTACTATAGGAATTTGCATCATAATCGTCAGTGGTTCCCTTTAGAAATACCTTGTCATACCCATCTACTGGAACCAAGTGAGGAACAAGCTTTTAAGGCCATCCAAGAGGCAATTTTGCCCGCATGGCTCTCATCTTGATTATTCATCCAAATCCGAACTCCTTTCCAAAGGAGTATGGGAAAAATACGATGACGATCCGCAAGGTCATTCTCCTTATTCACTGTCAAGATCATGTCCAAGGTCTTAATAAAGGAGTTTGCATCATCATCGTAAGTGGTTCCCTTGAACCTCGGATATTGTTGTTTTATGATTGGAGCTATCATCTTGCTATGGAGTGCGGCTGCTCTGTCCTCTGTGTTAAATTTATGTTCCAATTTAGTACGTACTTCGAGGATCACTCTCCCTTCGATCGAGTGAGACATAGATGTGTATTGCGTCCAAATGTCTTCCCCTTCTTCATCCGAGGGTGTCATTCCTCGAGTAGATGTATTAGTGCTTGATTATCCTTCACCGGAAGAATCAGAAGTAGGGGGTTGAGGTTACGAGGATTGAGAAGCTAGTTGGGCTGAACTACTCTTATGTATGGGTCGCCCTTCCTTTGTACGCGATGGCGATCTTTGGAGAGAAACTTTATCTCTATCTTCTTCAAAGATGCTTCTCTTCTTATCTTCTTCTTGTGTTTCTCATGTAAGGATCACACCCAACTTCCCTCTCTCTCCTTTCGTCACAGCTCTTCTCTAGCAAGCAATCTTTGTTCACGAGCCAAAGGTCAGGTTGATCCGATGGAAGATTCTTCTTTGGCTCTTTGTCTGTCATTCATTCTCCGATCTCTTTTCACCTTCGGTCTCTTTCCTTTGGAGTTAAGGGTTCGTGCTTCAAAGAACTTTGAACAATATCCGCTTAGTCCTAATCGTCAAACTGCAAAACACTTCTTGCTTGGCAGCCACTAACGTCAAACTGTCCCTAGACTCTGTGGTATAACCACCTTGGTAATATGTAAACATATTCATTCCCTAGCAACCGCGCTAAGAAATGTTTGACCACATTTTATTTTTTAAGTGATAGACAAGTTACATAAAGGGATGACAAATTGTAGTGTAAATTGATTTATTCCCAAGAGAAAGAAGTGTTAGACGAATACCTAGTGGCGAATATGTGAGTTACACATCTTTATGCAACTATGGAAAATCAAAGTCCAAAGAGTGAAAACACACACACACACTAATTCCATCAGCAAAATTAAATCTTCAAGAAATTTCCAAAAGAATTCTTCTACTGATTGTGGGTGATCATCAATTACAAGAGTTGAATGTGCACTAGATGCAAGCTCGTAGAAGTTCTTTCGGAGACACTATCGATGATCAGACTTGTGGGTTGAATTCTTGGTTATCTTCATAGGAATTCGGACACCATTCAGATAGCCCACTCTAATCTTCATCCGGCTTCAAGGGGTTCCGTTCTACCCTAGCTACTAAGAACAATTTCTTGTCTCACTCTTGCAAATTGAAGATATCCCATCTAACTAATTGAGTCCTATTTATACACAATTTTAACGTCACATCCGAATCACTATCTACATGAAACACATCCTATTACTTCTTTGGGAAGTCAATGCATCCTCTGATGACAACTCTACTCTCCACATGAAAGCATCAACGCTCATTTGCAATCCTTGGATGCCCTCTTTGATCTCCTTGTGGATGCGCATCGCTTCTTCATATTTGCCATCCTTTGCTTTGCATATCTCTTTTTGCTTCTCCTTCAAATCGTTAGGAGTGTTCATCATCACTTTCAATCGCTTCAATTTTTCAACTTCTACTTTGTCACACCGGACAAAAAGGTATTGTGAGCATTTACTCGACAAACTTCTAATGTAGCCGGTCACTCTACCTCAATCTCATGTAGTTGCCACTTCACGTTCTTCAATTGCCTCCATAGCTTCTCACTCTCCACCTCCACAAACTTCAACTCCGCTGTTTTTATTTTACAAATCTCATCATAGGCTTACTTTTTTGTCTTTGCTTCCTTCTTCGCATCTACCTTCAATGTCTCCAAGCGCCCCACAATTTCTGTCAACTGCTTGATGATCTGTGTTTGGTCCTTCCTTCCTGTCGTGGTGCGGTTGTTGACCTCTATCAAGTCCATGTAATTGTCTTCCTAAGGATCCCACCCTTGGATGTAATTAGATCCATCTCATTCAGTTTCATCAGAATTGGCATAACTACATTCTCTAGCTTCTGAGCCAACTATAATACCGAAAAAGCGGTTCTCCTTCATTTACCTTCAAAGTTTTTACATTAGGCCTCGATGCCTTTGAAACTGGACTTGTCAGTCTAACTATCTCCTTTAGCTTCTACTTTTTATTCACAGATTCTTGAACTCCCTAAACACTCAGACTTCTCATTCTCTCTTTTGAGTTTCCTATTGAGTCTTCCAATAGGAAACTCAACAAATAATTTACACCATTGAAACTATTTTCTGTCGATTTAATCCGATCAATTTCACGCTTAAATTGTACTGAGTTAAATCTAATTATACAACTCGATATTACCGAAAGGAAGTTTTTTTTATATATTTTTTATATAAAATCATAAATTATTTCCTTGAATAAATTAGAGTTTTAATTTTTTTTAAGTAACATTTTGAAATAAACAAGTCTTCTCGTCTCTATACAGTCTCCTCAATCTCCCACATTACTTCATTAAACTCTTCAAAGGCCATCTCGTCCATATCCATAGCCATAGGCAACTGTGAGCTCTTTCCTCCACTGGCTCCCAAACTTCTGGTTGAGCCACTGCTAGCCACATCCACAATTGGTTCCTTCCACACTCGGACTTCTTCCTGTACCTTTTGAGTTTCCTACTGAGTCTTCTCGTCCAAATATAGTCTCCTCAATGTTTCACATTACTTCGTTCAGCTCTTCGGAAGGCATCTCATCTTGTCCATCCCTACAGGCAACTGCAAGCTCTCTCCTCCATTGTGTCCCAGACTTCT
Organism: Marchantia paleacea; assembly: GCA_014180765.2. Lineage (NCBI taxonomy): Eukaryota > Viridiplantae > Streptophyta > Marchantiopsida > Marchantiales > Marchantiaceae > Marchantia > Marchantia paleacea. The sequence continues at coordinate 2,720,929 of MUAA02000067.1, forward strand.
TGTTGAGCCAATGCTGGCTGCATCCATATTCGGCTCATTCAAGATGTCTCATGCATGCAGCTGATACCTCTTCTTGTCTTTTGGTGTTAGCCACCTCATCCTTGAGTACATGTGTATCAAGAATGAGGAGATATACATCACTCACTTCTCTCCTGCTCTCACCCATCACTTGCCCATTCCAGACGAAGATTTCTTCCCATTTCACTTTGATGAATCCTCCCACATAGCCCTCCACTATTTTCACCTTATGTATACTTACATAAGTAGTTTGATAGCTGGTTCAACGTGTTTATTATCTTTCTCCTTAAATTATGCTTGATCAAATCGATCTTGAATCCATTAATCCCTTTCCTCCCTCGAGGGTTAAACCACTTAGACTCATCAAAGTCAAACACTATATGCAATGCAGACCCCTCCTAATTAATACCATTCTTCTCCTTTGCATAATCTTTTCCTAATGCCTCAGCCCACAAAATCGCATCCCACATAACAGGATGTCCTTGTAATCCGATAGGATTAGCAATCTTCTTAGTACGGATTTTCTCACACAACTCATGACATACATAATCCCATTGCAATGCTAAAAATGCGCCTCCTTCAATTGCAATAACTCGTCTACAGTCAAGTCTGGCTTCGACACCAAAGGTCTGATTATCCTTGATGACATCTTCTGTGTTGATGGCAATCGAATAGCTTTTCTTGCTCCGATCGAGTTGTTGTTTATTTCTTCATCGTGTAAAGCTTGCTTGTTCTATGCACAACAACTCGTTGAGACCTTGCTAACTACTATTACTCTAACATCAAGACTTCTCCCGCCATCTTCAACATATTTTATCCATTAATTACATCCATCTTTATATTATCAAGCCTATTCGTATTCAACATTCATCATTTTCTCCAAATATCTCACATTTTATTCTGAAAAATAAAAAAATAGGTTCAAAACTCCTAACTAAGGTCATACACAAGTGCAATCATATATGTCACTGAAAGCTCTACAACGCAAGCACGTGCTATAGTTACACTTGCATAATCCTATGATGTATTGGTGGGTGCAACAATGTTATATCTAATGGGGTTTAGCATTGATTATTGGGAGGAGACAATGTTTCATTGGTTGGGTTGACAATCTGGTGAGGTCCGAGTGAGTCAATTACCGGTATAGTTCATTAATGGTTCTAGAGGTTTGATGTATGTTGTGACATTCAGTACTTGTGTTACTTGACTGGGTGATTTTTTTATAGAGAAATAAGGATACACATGACAGTTATTGTCTAGAGGATCTTATTATAATCTTTAGCTGGATTTATGATCTCCACTCTGAAGGCCCTACCAGGGAGAGAGCTAAAGCTTAGAAAGGCCTTTGGAGTAGTGTTATGCACGTTGGATGAATCACTAGATATTTCATGTGTGCAGCTACAACAGATGGCAGATTAGCTAATACATTAGGCTTAGAGTGAGTGTTTTGTTCCGGAGATGGAGGAGACAAAGGAACTTATTCACTTCCACTACATTGTGTATATAATTTTATTTTATAAATTTTATTGAGGATAATAAATATATTTTGGTGTGTATATATATATATATATCTATCTGAAATCATTAAAAAAAGTTTTAATGTTACTAACTTCAATGATCCGAAAATTCAGCAAAAAAGTATATGGAAAAGCCAAATTATTAAATTTTTTTCAAGTTATTCAAAATTCTAAACTTAATATTTGAATAAAATATTATTAAGAAAAATAATATTAGTCTTCACCAAAAAACGTTTAAAATCTTTTATAGTAGTTTACTTCTAGTCGAAGATTATATGAAGTATATATATTTTTAGAAGTAGTTGAGATCTAAAAATTTCCAATTCAATATAAAATTAAAAAAAATTATATGAATTAGGAAAAAGTAAAAAATTCTAGTGATCAGATTTTATGTTTGATTTTAAAATTTCAAAGTCATAATCTCTATATGACATCTCCACTAATCCAGTCTCTAGAAGGTGTTGAGACCTACTTTGGATCAAATCTCTCTCCATATTGCTGTATCGATAGGGATTACGGAGGACTGATGCATCAATTGTCAAGTCAATCTGTATACCATGTCCATTCAAATAGACTTAATCATTTAATATCCCAAATCTCCTCTCCATCAACACTAGATTTAGAAAACATAGTATCTCGTTGCTAAACGATAACCTCTTGAGCAAAATTTTTTTTTCTGCTCTCTCATACCAGGCTCCACTAGCTAAGTGTGAACCACTCCACCCGCTCTAGTTGTAACCACTTGAGTTGTATCAAAAAGGAATGTAGTGGTAATCATCGCTCGCTCCACACAAAATACTCCAACCTTGCTCAAAGAAGACTTTACCCCTTCTTCTCTAACACCCCCATAAGACCAAGGATGAGATCTTGGACACTTCTTGACCCCAACTTTTACATCCATCATCTCAGTAGACAAATAGGTTACCAATGGTCTTGCTGTAACAAATATGGACCGCATGCATCTCTACTTAGGCTCACAATCCATGTCAGTCAATTTAGGTCCATGGTCTGATCCAACATCTAACATCGTGATGCCTCCGACAATATAGGAATTGTTGTAGTGCAAGTACAAAATCCCATAGCTCTCTCTCTCTCTTTAGCGTTGGATTCCATCAACTACTGCAAGCAAGAATTCCATACAAGTCCATGTACTCCCTCTATGTAAGCATGAAAAGTTGAATAACTTAACAATGTGGGTAATGCAACTCTTGGCTAACCCATAAGATTCATCACTGCCATGGGTGACCTATCAGCATAGACAACTGCATGGGATTGTCTACCTATATCCAAAATACTCTCCACTGTGAGATGAGAGTGCATATGCACTGAGTCATATGCTCGTAATTAAACCTCCCTTGGAAGAAGTTTTGTTCATCATAGACGTGAACAATATGCATGAGATTCTACTCTTGCTGCCTCCAGCAATACTGTTGGTCCAAGACATGACCACACCTGATGTGCACTCGTTATCACTCATGCACGTGGATCACCAAACAAGAGAACAATTTCCAAAATCTATACTAGTGAATAGGTTTGATATTTCTAGAGAGATCATAATACATATAAAATCTCCCAAAACATGCAAGAACGTATAGTGATGCATTTCACTTGTTGTTTTGCAGTCTAGCCAATGACCATTACAAGCCCATATATGTCTCTAGCATGGCCATCTAGCAATAACTAAATGTATGATGTGATGCCAAGCAAAGTTTTGAGCCCCATCAACAAAATATCTGACAGCAAGTCCTGTTGATATCCTTGAACTATCAACAATGGTAGAAGATTTGACTATCGTTGCATCAACTATGCCACATAGCTTAATGAAACATGTTCACAATCTTATATTGCTCCACATACAAGTATTGATATACTCTTATGCTAGACTGCAAAACAACAAGTGAAATATTTACAAAAATTGAAACCATAATGGTATAAAACTAAGCTAACCTGTAAAATATCTACAAGATTTTTTATGGTTTTTATTTCCATGTAATCTATTAAATTTAGTTTGAAAGATATATCGTTAAATTGTGATTAAAAGTAAGTTTCCTATTGATTTTTGAGAAACTGAATATTTTGACTGCAGATTTTTTCCTAAGATGTTCCTGAAATGATAAAATATATGCATATTCATAAAATTAATGTGATAGATTTTGAAAAAAAAATTGCACCTTCTAATGAATACTGGAATCCCTTCAAGTAAAATGTTTGAAAGATTAAAGTCTGCATAAATTTACATAATTAAAAGTAAAAATATGCAGACTTTAATCTTCAATTTTTAACGTAAAAGTAACCAGAATTTGGGCATGCTCAAGAAAGTAGAAGAAAATCGCTATGTCACTACAGAATGATTTCATTCTTCTCCTATTGAAAAGATGATAATTGATTTTTACATCTAAAATGTAATTGCATTTTTCCGTGAAATTTTGAGAGGGAAAACAAATAAATATCAGGATCTACTTGCAGGTGATGAAAATAAATGCTTCAGGATAGTTTCTGAACTGTAGACAAGAGTGGATATTGTAAATAACAGGGAAAAATAAACCAGACACCAGAAAAAACCCACAAATCCTGTGATCAAATCTATATTACACTGATGTCTTTTTTAAGGAAAAATTGAGTAATAAGTTACTCTATGTCCACAAGTATTGAGCTGGCAGCTCGTGCTTCTCAAAAGATGTCTCCTTACTTTCATCCACGTTTGAAGAGATCCAAAAAGCAGACGATAGGCCTTAAGTTGATAGGCGGAAAGAAGAGAATATGAGACTTTTATCCCATATATTGAAACTCAACTCTAAAAAATGTGCTTTGAAACACAGTCATCGGATATTGTCTTTTCATTCCTTCACAACTGAGTACGATGAAATTGGGAATTGATACTCAAAGCCAAGGATACAGAGAAATAAAGAGTTGCTACTTTACGAAAATTGCAGATTCAAGAATTTGATCTCTTACAGGACATAATGCACTTGAATACGTTGGAATATTTCGTGTCACGAACTATTTGATATAACACCCTGTATGCTTGATGTTCTTACAGTTAAACTGTGATGCTCATCCCTCGTCATTTTTTTGTTCTGTAGAGATCAACTATAAGAGGAATTTTGTTTTGCATGGAATAAACATATCGACGGCAAACACCATCAGAGAGGGTTCAGTGCATAGGCCACCGAGGTCAAAGAAAACCCAGCCCGAAGTCAGAAGGAGAATAAGATACTTAATTACACTTTTGATATGACATCGCTACCTCCTGACATATAGCGTGGATAAACTCTGAATAAATTCGTATCAAGTACTATTAGATACGACACTCTTTATTCCTTCTACTGATATACCTAAATTGGATATGTTTATTCCTAGTCGGGCTCTTCATTTGTAGAGGTCGATCAAAAGCAAAAGCTGACCGTTTTGTTAAATTCTTCTGTTGTCTAGTTTATGATGGAAATGGTAGGTATACGCATACAAGTTTCACACAAGCTTGGGGATGCCTGTCAACAAAACTTTTGAGGTTGAAATGGAAAGGTCGAAACCTTCAGAACTACAGGACCTGGACTCTCTCGTGCTGAAAAAATTGCTTGCAGCAGAACGTTCATGATAGGCTCCGAGCATGAGCCCGAGGTGAATCATTGGAGTGGTGCGTTGCTCTTGAAAGCAAGGGTCATCATTGAGATTGTGAAATTGTTTGATATTTATACATATCCAGAGTGCAGTGTATAGAGGACAGATCTGCTTGGTGAACAGACAGTGGATTCACCAAGATTGGAATGGACACTTCCAAATTAAACTGCAAACATACAGATGCGGCATCTGTATGTTTGCCGTGATTGTCCGCCGTCTAGTACACAGAAACACAAGTACATGTCTATCATTGTCGTTGGCAAAACCGGATCTATACTCGACATTCGTTATGTTACGATGATCTTGTGAATGCATGGTCTGAATCCTTTTGGCAACATCTGAATCATTGTTTGTTGCATTACAGCAGGAAACTATCAAAGATTCTACTTTATACAGCCACAACAACAACGTCGATTTTCGTTGTATGTGGTAAAGCGTATCCTGTCGCGCTGAAGGATACCTCCCTGCCCAATTGTAGCGGATGATTGTAGATGTGTAGAATTTATAAACTGGACGGATAAGAGAGCGAACTGAATTGGGATGCAACGGCCTAGGCGAAGGTGTTAGGCCGGGATTAGTACTTGAGAAAGATGGATTTGACAAGGAGTTTTCTGCTTTGTATACAAGATTTGATTTTGATAAAACAAAATGGTTTCATGAAAAGAGCATAAAGGCACGGATGGATACAAGATATATTTAATTAAGTATGATTTCCAAAGAATGATTATGTTTACATTGAATCAATTGTTTTTATGTCAATATGCATAAAGTGCACATTGTGGAAGGATTGAAGTAAACTGGGGAGAGATTTCCTTCAAAATGTGCAAAAGATTGAGAGAAGATAGAGTGGTAATTTATTTGTGTTCTCTCCTGGTGCACATGTATTCTGAGTATGGGAGAAGAAGTAGTATTAGTTGGAATCCAAATTGTCCATGTAGATATTGAAGATGTCTGCAAGGGTAGACATGAAGTTTGCCGAAGTCTATATAGGAAAAGTAGGTTGATGTGACTGCTTGCAAGGAGAAGATGACTTCAGAAGAGCTGAATCGCCCTATAAAAGACATTGAAGAGGGCCTTTGGGGGTGATAGATCAGTGGGGTCTAAGAGAGAGCTCAGTGGAGATCCTCCATGAACCTTCGACAAAGAAGCAGAAACGAGGCAACAAGGTGGACAAACAAGGGCCGAAATTTTCGGAGCCAAAGATGATAGCAACAAAGGAAGTAGTTATAGCAGAACTCTATCATGCTTGCTTAGAAGGTGGAGACAGCCGTAGTATCAATTTTGATGGAGTTGGGTGAAATGGCTTCAGATTATATCCATGGATGTGATACTAAAGACTATGGCTACATGGAAGTAATCCCGGGTCCACTGAAAATCAGAACCAATCTTACATGATTTCACAACTCATAGACAAGGTGAATATCGTTACAAGGGAAAAGCAAGAGAAGAGAAGGAGGCAAAGAAATTTTTCTTCAACTCCTCATAATGATGAATCGTTTTCTTTATTATTTTATCGTTCAGTGTCCTCACGTACATCTGTATCCCTAATGGGTTACAATGGGCAGTTAAGCCGGTTTAAGCAGCCGATTTCTATGAATTCATGAGACACATCCTGTACAAAGCAACTACGTATTTCTCATAATCTGAACAGTCTACTGCGGTTTGCAATCGACGGCCCTACCAAAAAATTTCCTCTCGCGCGCACAAGTCGGCACTGAGGATTACTTCGGATGTCGTCTAATGTGTCAAATAAGCTCTTGGGCTGTACACAGAACTCTTTGCCCCAATACCTGGAGGTACATGCTTCGACGCTGAAGGTCTTTTCCATGTGTCGTAAATAATACTCCAGAACTTTTCGCTGTCCTCTGGTGTACTTTATGGTCCTGCTCTGCCAGACTAAGGTATTTTCGTAATTATAAACCTCAATTGTAATCTCCTGAGGCTCCAGTTCGTTCTCAGAGTTTCCATTCAGAGAACCATCGTTTCGACTAATTTCCGCCCCGTTCTGTACATGAACTACATGATTTTCCATGTTGCTGCTTTCTTTCTCGTCATCACCTGCCAAATGTGAGTACCCGTCTGCTGTTGGATCGTCATGGTTCGCGCTCCCATCGACATCATCCTCACCAGCGGTCGTCTCGAGCTTGTCGGATTTATTGGCCTGGAGTGGAATAGAATCTGAGTCCTTACAACCTTCTAGACTGGGACTTTGATTATCTGCTGCCGGCCCTTTCTCCGGATTCGGATCCACCCGCCAGTACTTAATGGTTGATTTGTCCTCGAGCTGCATGGACCAGAACCTGACGGTCGTGTGGTTGTTGCTGTTGGTCGTTGACTCAGGACCTATGCCACCTTCCAGGTCTTTCGATGGCAGGAAACAGGAGCCCTCAAAGTTGAAAGGGTAGCAGAGGGGGTTCTCTTTGGGGAAGACGATTATGTTAATCTGATCGAGACGCACCACTTTGTGAATTCTATCCAGGCAGGGCTTCATTCCGGGACGAAACCCTGTAAGTACATCAAAGATCACTTGCCTGGTTTTGCACCTCGAGATCAGAGAGATGAGTATTTGCAGTCGAGTTTTGACCGTGTAGCGCAGACAATTGAGGAGTGCGCTGGTGAGAGGTAGGAAAAGATCTACAGTTACCAGGATGAGAAAGGCAACGCTCGCAACCTCTTTACTGAACTGGGTATTGAGGAAAATGGGAATGATAGGAAGGGCGCTGTACAGCCTCGAGTCTGCCTTGAGTTGTGACCATCGAGATCGGAAAATGATCTCATGCGGTTTCTTCTTCCCTGTCACCCACCAGTCCGCAGAGTCAAGCTCAGAATGGCCCTTGCTCTCGACTACTTTGCGCAGAAACTCGACCTGGCTGATCTCCTCGACGACGTAGATCCCACTTTTGATCTCATATTGCAGCTCGTAGAATCCTTCCCACCTTGCCGTTGTAATCGTCTTCATTGTAATACCAAGAGTTTTCGCCGCCAAGTCCATGCAGGCAAACTTGTTTCACCTGCTCCATGCACTTGGCATTGCAAACAAAGGTCATGCCGTAGAGGGACATCTTGTACGTGTCCTTCGTGCCACTCACTTCAACGCAGTCGTTATCGTCGCTAAGCTGTGGATTTTGTGTTGCCTTTTCGCATATCTCGACTTCCTTTAGATCGCGCTTGCCGAAGATGGCTAAATTTGCACCCTTGCCGGTGCTCACAACGGGACTCTCCCATCTGCCATACAGAACTAACTTCAAGATCGATACTACAAGACACCAGGGGATTCGCAAGATGGCAACGTGCCTGATGTTTGTCCACAAGGCCCAAGCGAATTGAAGCCAGATAAATTTACCTGACCTCAGAAAGTGTATGATCTGGCCCTGAGACATTTTCCCAGCTTTAACACGGAGTTCGAGAGAAATTTCTTCCCATTTCCCTCTGGATTGGCACTCTAAGCATGTCAGCAGAATGGCTTAATTTATAGCTCAGACTTTGAACATTCAGGCATTCATTTGAATAGATGCAATAGGAGAATGTTTGCTTTGCAGCGGAAAACCAGGGTGGATCTCCACAACCAATAACTATTTTCAGATTGATGCCCGTGGTACAAGTTTCATTGTTCATGATTCCATCCCACTTGTAGAATTCGATATACTTTACTTTCTGGTCCATCCGTTGTGAGAAGAGATGGATGTTGGTCACAAAGCCGCCAAAGCTGACCTTATTATTTCTATCAGAATTCTCAGTTTGTACATATCGTACATAGCAGAGCAGAACTAGGATCCAATGTACTTTCTATGAGTGGGATAATCCACAACTAGGTGCGTGAGATTACGTCGAAAAATCGTTGCATTGTTGTACCATTTCTGAGCTAGTGAAAAATTCTCAACCAGAAGGAAAGCAGGAACCGAGAATGCATGTGTTGTTATAAACTGAGAGAAAGTAGAAATGAAGCTTGAAGAAACCGTAAGATCTAAGGTTATTCAGGCCCTGGGGTACAATTAACAAACAGGTTATCGGACCGTTGAAATACCAAGTAAAAATAGTAATTATTGGTCACAATTCACGAGCTGATGGTGTCGATACCTGGATAAATTGGACCCTGAAGTTCATAATCATTATCCACAAAAGTTACTTCCAAACCCTGACACTAGAACACTTGGCCTGTCCGATACAGGATATTGTGACACTCGTCTCCACGCTACCTGGTCTGACTGGGGCCCACATCAGGTTCAAAGTAATCTCGCAGAAATACAGGTGGGTTCTTGCCATGGTCCAGCTGTGCTTCACTCCTGAATCACTCCGATGTCTGGGTTTAGTATGGTGCAGTAGAAATTTGAACTCACATTCCCTGAAATGAAGGATCACATGTCATGAATTATGTTCTTCTTCAATTATATTATAGAAATAATCTTCCTCACGTTGGACATCAAGGTTTCCATATTCCTCTTTTTGAAATTGCTGTGATTTAACTGTATATACTGATAAACAACTTGCACAACGGTTTTCTCAACTCTCTGGCCAAGTATAGATTGGTATGTAGAATATGAAGATCCCCGCTTCAGATTTAGAGATTCTTCGGCGTGAAAGCATCTCACAATCTGCCTCTACTTTCACAGAATCCATCGCAGATATGAGCTGGTGAAGTTGCAAAGTTGCTTACGACCTACCCATGAAACTTTTAAAGTCTTTATTTTGTCTGCGTATGATCTGCCTCATTTGCCATCGTGTTCTATTCACATGTGTCTCCCTTTGTGTAATGTTGTACACATTGAATTGATCCTTGTTATCAATCATGAATTTGTCTTCAACACGATTCTCTTACTTGGAAAAGAAATCATGTGTAGCATGTCGCTCCAAACTTTGGGTGGTCCTTGTTATCCATCACGGCTTTGACCTCAACTTGAATGTGAGATGAATGAAAGCCCAAAAGGGAGTAACACATAGTAAAATAACAAAAGGGATGGGAAGACCCCATCAAGCTCTACAAGGATGGAACCAAACCGGTAACATGGGGCTGGGCTCCAATAGCATCATACCGGAGAATAGATCTTAAAGCACCTAAGATATCCGAACTATCTATGTCAAATGGTCTATAAACAAGAGGAGCATCCAAAGAAACATTACCTAACATGATTACTCTCCTATGGATTACGCCAGCAAGTACTTTCTGTAGAGCAATGGAAACACGTAGCCTAAAATAGGCTATATAATAACCTTAAGAGAGTGATACCCCTGCCGCCGAGTATGGTAGACTCTCATGTACTCCCTAACGAACATGTCAAAGTCTGTGTCCATAGCTTCATATAACTCCAAAGCTAGAGGAACAAAGAGATGACCTCTCTGCATACCCCTATACTTGGAGATTATGGCTGATGCTGCTCCACTTACAGCCCATCTTGGAGGATGGATGATCACCCTCTCTAAAATTATGTCATGAGTAAGATCGATAACCACCATGTTAACCATAATAACCTGGTCCTCCCGAATCAAATATAGATCTGTCCTAACCCTGGTTGACTTAAAGGCATACCAACGCTCCCTCCATATGAGGTATCCATCCTCTCGTGCCATAGCAAACACCACATCCCTAATAGCATCATGGGAAGCTATACTCTGTCATTCGAATGGGCAACGAGTCATATGAACACCTATTGTATCTAAAGTGATACCACACTTACATGTGAGTAATGAAGATGTAGATGGATGGACAAAGCCAAGACGGAATCTCATCTATGTAGAAAAAGTAGCTGGTGCGAGTCGAAAAGCCATGATGCATGATTGAGCCAAGAGCCACGAGCCTGCACCCATGCCGGAGCAAGAGCGTAGACAAGCCTTAGTAGTACGAGGAATGGCTAGATCCACTAAGAGTGAATGTAGATCCTGCTGAATCTGGCGGTTCATCAAGGTAGATTGTAGACCTCTATTCCAATCAGTGGCCAAAGAGGAAAAAGACGGGAGCTCATGTCGTACCTCTAGGAATAAAGCATCTCTCATATGTCACATAAATATATGTAAGGGAAATGATCATGTCCCTCGAATATATCTCAAGGATAGGCCTATATGCAATCACAAATTGAGAAGATAACAAAGGTACCGAGAGTATCCAACTAGCCAAGAATACTATAGTTGCAGTCTCCATCATCGATAATAAGCCTACCCCTCCACACAAAATCGGCAAAGATGTCTGTCTTAGTGCCAAATCTCCTGTCACACACTCGAAGATCCCTAGTCCGATGATGTCACCAAAAACGTCCATAATCCTCCTATGAAAGGCTGTCAAACGTGATATGAATGTAGGTGAAGGAGAAATCGTGCGAAGAAGGTAGGTGGATCGACGAGCTATATTAGATAAGAGTATATCAAACGTCACATGCGGATTCCTTAGAAGAGGAAGGTCATCTACATGCAAAACATACTCAGCAAGTACAACATGTAGGTAGTGTGAGACATAATCCTCATACCCTATTGACACTCCTAGAATGCATAAGCCGTATGTCAATGTCATACATCCCTTTGGAAGCTAGAGATGAGGAGGAGAGCTTGAAGGAAACCAAACCCTACTCTTTGACACCTTGACTCTCAAGCCTATAAGATGAAGCTCGGTAGTCAAGTAATCAAAGTTATACTTAATGTGATCTACATGGCTCATAATATGTGTATCATTCACTTAGGAGTGGAACACACAACTTGACACGACCAAAGTAATAGAAAAAAATGCTTTACAATGAGTCAAGGCAAATAGGGATCCTCCCAAAGGATCTCACTGTCTAGTGACAGCGACGAACTTTAGAACGGTGACTCCCTCCTTGGAAAAACCGCGCTGATAAAAGAGAAAAGAATGTGAACCATAGAAAGATCATTCGAAAGGAATGAGGCTTGATAGAGATACACCAGCCTCTCTAAGTTTCCTAAAAATGGATGCATGCGAGACACTATTAAAAACGTTCTCAATGGCAAGACAACCAAATTGAGATGGATATCTAAAAATGCTATAATATCCAACGATACCGCCTCACAACATTTTAGTGTGACGACTCCAAACTAGTGTGGACAAAGATGCTGATGGAAATATGAATGATGATGAAGGACCACGGTAGGACTGACTAAATGCAATAAGTACTCTCCAATAGCAATTGGTCTAATTTCCCAAGTGTTCTTTTCCATCACGAGAAGTCGACTATCATCTAGTATCTTACTAACTCTGAATCTCCCCTCTTGCAACTAATGCATCCACTTGGAACAACTTTGTGAAACCGCTAGAGGGATCATCCACTTGAAAGCAGTGTTGCAGTTGGCGCAGAAGCTGGAGAATGTAGATGTGCCAGTTCAAATAGAGCTGAATAAGATGGGATCAAACTACATCCAAGTGTGGCATCCTCAAGAAGACGGTTACATGAACAATACCGTGACATGAAGGAAAGACTAGACGTAGACAATCAAGCAGTTGACAGAATCGGTGGGATGTCTAGAAGGAGAAGACAAAAGCGAAGAAAGAAGTAAAGGTAGCGAAGTAGACCTATGATGAGATTTGCAATATTCACGGAGTAGAGTTGAAATTCATGGAAGTGGAGAACGAGATTCTCCAAAGATAACTAATGGAAGTGAAGCGGGAGTTGCATGAAGTGATGTAGAGATAACTGCTAGATAAAAAGTTTTGACAAGTTAATGTTTGCATTACCTTTTTAGCAAAACAATTGGAGAGATTAATGATGATGAACACTTTTTGCGACTCAAAAAAGAAGTGAAAGGAGATGTATAAAGCCATGAGTCATGAATATTAGGAAGCGATGCATGTCCATTGGAGGAAGATCGCAAAGGACATCCAGAAATTGCAGATAAACATTGATGCTTTTGCATAAAGAGAAGAGTTACCATCGAAGGGTGTAGCGACTTCCCGAGCAACTAGTCGGACGCAATCCGTGTAGGTAGCAATTTAGATAGGATGTTAGAATTGTGTATAAATATGACAAGAAAAGTTAGGGGAGATATCTTCAATTTGCAAGAGTGAGAAAGGACTTGTTGTTGAGTAGGCAAGATAGAACAAAAACTCTCAAAGTTGAGCAGAGATAGCGAAGGCTAGAGTTTGAATTCGTGCAAAGTTACCCAAGAATTCGATTTATGAGTTTGGTCATCGAGGATTTCTTCTAAAGAACTTTAACGAGCTTGCACATGGTGAAGGATTATCTCTTGTAATTAAGGATCACCCAATATCAGTAAAAGAATTTCCTTGGAAATTTCTTGACCCTTTAATTTCACTGATGGGATAAGTGTGTGTTTGGAATCACTCTTGGGATTGTGATTGTCCAGAGTCATTTAAAAATGTCTTACTCACATATTTGCCACCTTATATTTGTTCAACATCCCATTCTCTTGGGAACAAATCATCAAACACTACAATTCATCATTTCATGTGTAATTTGTCTGTTTCAACTACAAGATAATTGTTAAACTCTTTGACTATCAAGACGATTCTCTTGAAAACGAATCAACAAATACTACAATTCATTATTTCTTGTGTAATTTGTTTGTTACAACTACAAGACTATTGTTAAGCTCTTTTCCTACCAAGACGATGAAGGCAAAAGTTGGGGATGAAAAGTGTTGAAGATCTCATCCCTCATGTTATTAGAATGTTAGATAAGGAGAGGTGGAGTATATACGTCTAATATGGCTAGATTTTTTTTGCATGAAGTAAGTAGTGGTTACCATTACAGAGATTTATGACAAAACTCAAGAGTTTACAACAAGTATGATGGGAGTTGTTCACATTTTGCTAATGGAGCATGGTATGAGAGAGCATAAAAAACTTTCTACTCAAAAGCTTGCCATTTAGCAATCATATATAGGTATTCTAACTTCATTGATGATGGAGATTAGATTTGAAATATTGAGATTGGTTCCAAAGTGATAGGAGTATAAAGACGTAAAATATAGAGGTTTTTGAAAAGTTTTAAAAACTATTTTGACTTTAGTATGAAAGATTTACATTGTTTGAAGGAATAGCGTATACAAATTGACTTGACAATTGATGAACCAATCTTTTGTTCTCCTTATTGATATAGCGATATGGAGAGTAATTTGATACAAATTAGGTGCCAAATCTTCTTGAGGCTAGATTAGTGGAGATATCATATAACATGCATGACTTTTTTGTGGTGATGTCAACTAAAAAGAATAAACATGGCAATTATACAACTAGAAATATGTGTGGTGACTATTGATCTATTAATCTACAAAAAAAAATTGATTGATATGTTATGCATACATTTGAAGATATCTTTGATATAGTTGAGCATGCAAAGGTTTCACTGCATTGGATTTACGTTTAAAATATCATCACTTATAGATGCGTGATGAGTATAAGACCAAGATGATTTTTTGGGCAATTGATTCATATAAATTATTGTATCAAAGAAGTTTCTTGACTTTTTGTAACAAACAAGTTACACGAGAAATAATGAATTGTAGTGTTTGTTGATTAGTTTCCAAGAGAATGGGGTGTTAAATGAATATAAGGTGGTGATTATGTGAGTTAAACATCTTTTAATGAGGTTAAATGATCTTGTTTGAAATTTCCATCTTGATTTCAAACACAAACTAAACCCATCAATGAAATTAAAGCATCAAGAAATTTCCAAGAAAATTTTTTTATTGATCTTGGGTGATCCCCAATTACAAAAGACAATTGTTCACCAATCACAAGCTCACTAAAGTTCTTCCAGAGAAATTTTCGATGACCAAACTTGTGGGTCGAATTCCTAGGTAACTTCGAAGGAATTCAAACTTCAATCAAGTAGCCCATCACGACCTTTGCTCTACTTTGAGAGTTCCCGTTCTACACTGGCTACTCAGGAGCAAGTCCTATGTTACTCTTGCAGATTGAAGATATCCCTTCTAACTACTATAGTTTTATTTATTCACAATTTTAACGTCCTATCCGAATCGCTACCTACATGGATCATGCCAGATTACTTCTTCAGAAAATTGGTGCATACTTTGATGTCAACTCTTCTCTCCAAGCGAAAGCATCATCGCTTATATGCAATTCCCGGATGTCCTTTGTGATCTCCCTCCAATGGACACGTATCGCTATCCATGGGATTGTATATCTACTTTTGCTTCTTTTTCAAGTTGCAAGGAGTGTTCATCACCATCGTTAGTCTCTCCAATCATTCGGTCTCAACCTCGTCACACCGGACAAAAAGATATTGCGAGCATTTACTTGTTTATAGATATTGTTACTAACTTCTATTACCCTAAATATTGGAACTTGTCCCGTTGTCTTCACCCTACTCAACTTACGCATAACATTCATATTTGCACTAAGATGCCTATTCATATTTGACATTCTTCATTTCCTCTGAATATCACTTTTTTTATTCCAAAAAATAAAAAAATAGACTTCAAATTCCTAACTAGGGTACTACATTTTTGAATTAAAGAATGCATATGTTGATTTTCAAAGAGTGATGGATATGACTGTAGCCGGAGTTGATTATATTTAAGCCTTCATCGACGATATTTTGGTATATAGTGCTACAAATATTTGAGCGATTGATAGCTCATGGTTTCATGTTACATCTTGAAAAGTATAAGTTCCTTTAGGAGAAAGTAGAGTATTTGGATCATACCAATGAGATTAGGAGTTCAACAAACCACGGTGGAGGCAATCTGGCGTGTTCTTGTATGTGAGACTTCCTTGGACTTGCTAAATTTTATCATCCATGAGTGAAAGGATTTAGCACTATTGTCAAAGTCTTAACAAATTTGGATAAAAAATGATGTTGAAAAGATGAACAAAAGAGAGTTTTTGTTGAACTCAAAGAAAAATTGACATTTGCTACTATTTTTAGGAGAATAATGAGAGTTTAACCATTTCAAGTATATACTTATTAGAGTATGTTGGATTTGGGAGCTACTTATCCAACATGATGATGATGAGGGAAGGAGTTTGTATTAGCTTATGCAAATTGATCCCACAATGCAATAGAATCAAAATATAGTTTTTACGAAGGAGAATGTTTGGATGTCATTTGGCCTGCAACATATGGATGTTATTTTTTTGGAATTCTTCAATCTCATAATTGATCATTAACCATTGAAGTGGTTGATGCAATCATAGAAGGTTATAAAAAAATCTGCATGATGGGCTCTTATCTTACAAGCGTATGATTTCACCATCGTACACACATTTAAAATGGTGACTCAAAGAGCGTAATTGGTGAGACATGCTCACTCTAAAATAAGTTAGGTCATTTTAGACTGAAATGGACATATAGCTTACTTCAAAGTTATTATTGGTGGAGAGATATGCATATTAAGGCCACATGTATAGTATATGATAGTGTCATAATATCATTCGATGTCCATACATCACAGTTTCAAAGTCATTATTGGTGGAAAGATATGTAGATTGAGGTGACATATATGGTATATGATATAATAATGACATCATTTGATGCCCATACATCACATTTTCATCCCCTACCGATTACTAAATTTTTGGTGTATAGAGAGGAATCATGAAGTATGAGAGCCAAGGAAGAAATTAGACATGATTAATTTTTTCATGTTTAAAACCCTCATGAATATAATGTAATGAAAAATGTAAACAAGCAAAAAGCCAACATCATGGCAGTACATTTCATTTCACTTAATCATGTTATACATAAGGAGTTTTGAGGGAGATTGAGTTAAAAAAACAATCCAAAAAAATCTAAAATCAAAATATTAGTTGTTATTTTTTATTCAAAAATCAAATATTAAATTTTTTTAAATAAAACTTTAAAATTGATCATAAAAAATTTAAATTGCTTCTACTTTTAGATCGTTAACATGGTTTTCACTCCATCATCTCGCCCTACACACTCAACAATACCTAGATCAAAGATAACATCCATCAAAACTACCAAAACATCTTCAATATTTCAACAAGTCACAATTGTCACCACATAATCAAATTGAATTTTTGGAAGTAATCTATTCTATTCTGGAAATGTACACAAGGACACTCCGCTCATAATGATAACATAAAAGAGAGATTATAGTTGAGCCAAATTCACTTTGAGTTAATGTTCCATCACACCCATATTCTCCAAGGCTTAACTTCAAAGAATATTTTCTAAGAATCCCTAATTCAAACTCCACTACTTGAGCCTAGGCCTAACTGCATGTCTAGTGTAAATGGAGCTAAGATCATCACCAACTCTATCTACTCTTGAAAGCATGCACCTACATAACTAGAGTGCCGTCACAGAAGTCATGAAAAATTAACTAGGATAAATCATACCTATCTTAACATTATGTGACAAATGTAACATAGTTCCTTAAAACACTTCATCAACTTTATGACTATTATATCTTTGTTGTACTTTTATATTTGTATTTGACGTCTAATCGTCAAATTTCAAACTTATGTGCATCAAAGAATAAATTGATCATATATCATGAAGAAATAATAAAATTTATTAACATAATACCCATGATTATTGTAAAATTTTATATATTTTTTGATACGAATGAATTTTTTTTAAATAAAAATAATTTTTTAATCAAAATTTTATTAAAAATACTGATTAAAATATTTATTTATATTTCATTTACATCGTATGCAGTTTTTATTTTCTTTCACAAGGTTGAAATAGTTTTAAATAAGATAAAAAAAATTGAGCTTTAATTCTAATATATTATCGTTTGATTATTATGCATATCGATTTTTTGTAATTTTGTGGTTAATCCTTGTCAATTATATTTTATTGGCTTAATTTCTACTTTCATTCATAGTTTCTTTGAACATCATATTTTTTGTATTTGATCTTGCTAAATGTATTTCATGATCTTATTGCATTGGCTTGATTTTTACTTTCATTTGAAATATTTAAAAATATATATTTGATCTTGCTAAATGTATAAAATGCTCATTACCAAGACTATTGTAGTTACAACACCATTCAATCTATACTATCCATACAAACAACTCTAGATTTCAACAATATATTACATCAATTATATGTGATTCATCTTGTAACTCAATCTTTTCTGGAATTGTGTAAATTACACTCATTTATTATCAAACATGATGTTAAAGTTTTGAATTTTTTCTATTTAATTAGAAATTTATTTTTATTGTTTTTATAGTGAATTAATATTTCATTTTTTTCAGTAAGAAATTTATTTTCGTACCTTTTACAATGAAATATTACTTCCAATTTTATTCAAATATTTTCTATGTCAATTTTTTTTATCTAAACATAACACATGTTTATCTTTGTTCCAATGTTGCAAAATAAATCTTTGCAATTTTCATTGCTCACTTTCAATAATCTTGACTCAAAGAACATTATCTTATTCTATTTTCAATATCACAACAATAGCCGACATCTATTACTTTTCATTCTACTACTCAGAAATGTACTGTATTTCTGGCTTGAAAATTATTTCAAACCATTTTTTAAAATTATTTGTACAACTCAATCTGAATTTATTGTTTCACTATTTGTAGAACTAGTGAACTTTTCAATATTTTTGCTGTTATTACTTTTGTATATGCAGTTTTGTAATTATGAGGAAACAATCTTCTATTTTTATACAATGTCTCAATTTTTTCCCTGTTTCCCAACGCTTGCTCATTCAATATATTCTATCTTATATAATCACAACCATATGTGCGAGGTTAGCTTGTAAATATATTTCTGAATCAGGATTAAGTTACTTTGCTTAACATTTTAAATTGTATAGATGTTCAAGTAGCAATCTTTGGTTTTTTAGTCCTGCTTGAACATCACACATAGGAGATAGACTTTAAAGAAGAGCTACAAAATCGTGAGTGGGTTATTTTGGAATTCAAGACGTGAAAAGAGTAATTCATTATAACTTTCGTTAAATTTTACGCTAATGATTGTACCAAATTACCTTCACATGCTAGACGCTACGCTCCGTATTATTGGTGGCTCTTAGACACGAAGGAATGGATAGTCTTCTTCGAAACACCGGCGAAATAGTTGGAGGTTCCCGTCTACCTAATGAAAGCCTTCATTTTCCACTTCTCTAGTCTACATAGAACGGTACGATCGTATAGGTGTTTCGTACCACTTACATATTCCAATCTCAAATACCGTGGAAACTTAGTTTCGGATAGATTCTAAAGGCAAAGAGTGTGACGCGAAGCTGAACCACTTCATCAATCACACACATCCAACTTTTCTTACCTTCCGACTTTACAAACCTTCGTACCTTCAAAGCGTTGCGGTTCTCAACCAACACCCACACAATGGAGGACATCAAACTCACTATGTCCGCCTTTGATGTAAATCCGTTTTTCTGCAAAAATCTGCGCTTGTGCGTAGATTGGATATTTTCTTGAGCTTTTCCAATCATAACCTCTAAAGCTTATCTCTTCACCTTCTCCTTTAGCTTGAGATGATTAAGTCACCTCATTCATTCTTTGTATCTGGAACAAGTATTGAACCACATTACCTTATTCTAGCCTTTCCGAGTTGAAGCAAGAACAATGAACCACATACTGATATATGCTTCACGTGCTCATGTTCACTAAGGTTTGCATGTATGCTCCTGATGATACACATTACAAATAGGGAAGAGAGGAAGACGCTTGACCCACCTTTTACTGATAATATGACATAATAAGGTTTATCAAGCGTTATAACTAGGCTAAATCCATGACTGAGTTTAACACTAATCAAGTCTAGACGTACAACCAGTATCTGACTCGTTCCTGTAACTTACCTTACTCCCTTGCGACTTACAATAGAGAGAATGTGAAGAACAAGACGAGCAAGTATGCCTCTTTGGTGTATATCTTAGCATGTGAGTAGAAGTTTCTCTCGACATGTTTTCTACACTTCAATGATCTCTGCTTTTACACCCTGCTCAAACTCTTCAAGACAACAAGACTACAAAGAGTGCGTATAATGGTAAGGAAAACCCGTCACAGGCTAAGGAAAGTATACAGGCCGATATTGAGTTAGTGACAATCAGAAAGTTCGGAATGAACTGTTGAACCACTATTGATGATAGCATTAGCCATCAGGTTCTCTTCAATAATGATGAAAACTCCTTCCTTCGACTGGCCCAAATAGGGGCCTTTTATAAAAAGTGCAATTGAAGAATACCTTGACTATCTTTACAAATTCCAATTATGAAGCCATATTTGAACTTACATCTACCACAAGGTTGCTTCATCAACCATTAGGCCCACCTTATTTGAAGCTTTGAGATTATCTAACCATACTTCACCCTTTCCTTCATTTGTTATGTCGTTTGTGAAGGCCAAAGGGTTAGGACAAAGAATGTACCGAATTTGCAGCACAAACTCAACCGAGGGGTCCCAAGGAGGAAAATTGAAGCACGTAACCAATTTACATATACGTTTCAAACTATCAGCCTAAGCCTGTTGTACATGTTTCTCATACCGCTTGGCTTTTTCTCCACTTTTGTGATCGTAGTATTCCACTGCTGCAGCACCGGCTAAAGCTGCGAGGGTGAGCGCCTGTGCGTGTAACCTGTAAGTACAGAATAAAAACGTTAAGAAATCCATAAAAAGGAAGAATGAAAACTGCCTATCGCAAGTTATATACCTGGTGCTCATGAAAAAGACCAAGAACAGCTAACTTGTGTAAAGGATGAATTTCCTTCAAGGAACCAATAATTGCAGAGGATGTTGAGAATATGGAAAACATAGAGACGGTGTCCCCAATTTCCTCTTCTTTCGGTTACAAGCGTGAAGACTCAGATGGTACTCGGTGAGCTTCCATCGTACTAAAATTCATGATAGGGCTATTAAATTATTGCACATCTATCTAAAAATCTTCCCACAAGAAACTTATTCAAAAACTTGAATTCATACCTTGCATGTATCACTTTAACACTAGTTTTCATATTGGGGTTCGAGAAGTTATAAGCCAATGAACCGGCAACAGAGGTTGCCCACAATGTACCTGCAATCACCCGAACCATTGATCAGATTATCTACAATCCTGACAAACCATGCCAGAAGTCAAACCAAGCACAGAAACTCAAAAGAACTAAATAGTATCGATAATTTCATGACAAGACTTGCACCCGGGGGAGACACCCTTAAATGACAGGTAATTCCGCAGCTAACAAACGGCAAAGGCTCACAGACTCTGGGTTCATGCCTATATAGTACAGCTCCCCCTCAGAAATTCGTAACCGCAAACGAAAAGTATTAAATAGCGACAACATGGTGCCACAAGTGACAGTACAACCTCCATTCCACAAACGGAGCATACTACACTAAAATCTCGTTTTCCAGGAAAATTCCTGACATCATAGAAGAAAAGTGACTCGAGCCTCTCTTCTCCAGATCATGGTTTTGAGTAAAGTACATAAACTTGAACATAAAACTAAAAAAGAGAAAGCATGGTGAAAATGAATGAAATTCAACAACACGAGATTTGATTCTCAATTCTGATTTGCAGCTTACACGAAATTTACTCTTAGAGGTGACTTTTCTTTCTGGTTAGAAGGTGTATCGTTCCGGAAGCGTAATAAGCAGATCTAATAATTTTCTACAGTTCAACATTGTGCATATGCGATCTAGACCCAAACAAAGGCGAAAACAATGCTCCCGGAAACAAACATCGTTTTGGACCTTAACTTAAAGACCAAAACTCCCCAATCGACAATTTGCTTCATACTAATCACAACTGTTTCTAAGCTGGCAACTAAATCATGATCCAGAAAACTCCTGAAAGAAGTCTCTCGCCTTCGACCTCACAGTCGATTCCCTAGATCTTAACCAGTCGTCTCAGTTCCAGATCATGAGTGTCACAGCTTACTTGCAAACCCTAATAACCGCCAAAACACTTACCTTCCTTCCCCTGACCTCCTTCACAAAAACGATAATCCACGACCTACAACACCTACAAATCAGGTAGCAGGGAGATCCAACTCCTTACCTACAGCCCTCAGCTTGTGCTCCACAAACCAGTGTCTGATCTGAGCCATAGTACCCTCTTCCGCCATATCTCCGATTCGCAAAACAGATTTCCTCGCTCTTTGAAAACTCACAACAACGATAGCAAAACTTCAGCAACAGCGCCTGCAACTCTCGGAAAGAAGTGCTCGTTCTTCTATGATCTCCTCCCCTCTCCTCTTAACACGCGAAACGATCTCCTTGTCGCAGCTCGTCCTCAAATTGTCCGTCTGCCCACTCCGCAAATATTAAACAACAGCAGTATATGTCCTAACAACGAAATGAAGAGACAGGTCGCGTCGTGCGGTCTGGCTGCCCGCTCTCCCTTGCACACACAGCAAAGAAGAAAAGAGGACGAAGGCCACGAGACCGAATCTGGAGGGTCCGCAGCCGCTCGCTTTCTTAAAAACTCCCACGCTGGGCTGCTGCATGAACGCGACCTGACCTCTCTGTGCCTCCCGTCCCGAGACTCGCGTTCGCGGCTGGAGCCTGGTCCGCCTGGCGCTGCAGCTGCTGGCGCGGCTTCCGTAAGACGATCGATGGTTTGTTGTTGGCCCCGGCGTCAGCGCGTCGCCTTGGACTTTTTTCCTGCCGTCTTCCTTGGCATGGATGGTCGTGTACCCCACGTGTCTTGTACGCAGTTTAGCACCTCGACGCTTGCAGTCTAGGTGTAGGAACTGCGCAACCTGGTTGCTTATTTCATACATTTTATTTCTTTGGCATTAAAGGCCAGAGAGCAAATAGAGATTATTTTTCAGCACAAGGTGAAGTTTTATCCGTCATAGCTGGGGAGTTTTCTCTGAGATTTTACTACGTTTTATATTATTTATTTTAATTTTCGCTAACTCTGTAGCTCCTGTCCCTTGGTAACTGTGTGTGTACCTTGGGGTCTGCATGAGGTGTTCTCTATGGTGACGTAACTATATCCAGGTGTTATCTGCTTTGTGTTGGTCCACCGACTAGTTCTAGTGACTAACAAAGAGACCGATGAACATAAAGAGACACAAAAAAAAACAAAAGGGATGGGAAGACCCCATAAAATCGAACAAGGATGGAACCAAACCGGTAACATGGGGCTAGGCCCCTATAGCATCACATAGGGAAATATGTTATACAACAACTAAGATATGTCTACAAACATTAAGAGTATCTGAAAAAGCATCACCTACCGCAATTTCTCCGATTGCACCAACTAGTGCTGTAGAGCAATGGAAACATGTTACCTAAAATAGGTTATACAATAACCTAAAGAGAGTGATACCCCTACCGCCTAGTATGGTACGTTCTCTCGTGCACTTCCTCAAAAACATGTCGAAGTTGGTGTCCGTAGCTCCACATAACTCCAAAGCTAGAGGAACAAAGAGGTGACCTCTCTGCATACCCATATACTTGGAGACCTTGGCTAATGCCGCTCCACTTGCTATCCATCATGGAGGATGGGTGATTACCCCCTCTTAAACTATGTCACGAGTAGGATTGATAATCACCACGTCTGCCACAGTAACCTAATACTCCCGAACCAAATATAGATATGTCCTAACCCTAATCGACTACAAGGCATACTAATGCTCCGTCCATGTGAGGTATCCACCCTCTCTTGTCATAACATACACCACATCCCTAATGGCATCATGGGTAGTTATCCTCTGCCCTCCGAATGTACAACAAGTCATATGAACATCTTGTGCATCTAAAGTGATACCACACTCACATGTGAGTAATGAAGATGTAGATGGATGGATCAAGCCAAGACGGAACCTCATCGCTATAGAGAAAGTAGTTGGTGCGAGTTGGAAAGCCCTGATGCATAGTCGAGCCAAGATCCATGAGCCTGCACCCTTGCATGAGCAAGAGCGTAGACGAATCCTAGTAGTACGAGGAATGGCCATATCCACTAAGAGTGAATGTAAAGCCTGCTGAAACTGTTGGTTCATCAAGGTAGATTGTATATCTTTAGTCCAATCGGTGGCAAAATAGAAAAAAGACAGGACCTCATGTTGTACCTCTAGGGATAAAACATCTCTCGTATGTTGCAATAATACATGTAAGGGAAATGATCTCATATCCACGTTCCTTGCATATATCTCAAGGATAGGAAATCTGCAATCATAAATCAAGAAGATAACAAAAGTGTCGAGAGTGTCCAACTAGCCAAGAATGTTATAGATGCAGTCTCCTCCAATGATAATAAGTCTATCCCTCCACAAAAAATTGAAAAAGATGTTTGTCTCCATGCCAAATCTCCTGTCACACACTTGAAGGTCCCTAGTCCTATGATGTCACCAAAAACGTCCATGATCCTTCTATCAAAGGCTGTCAAACGTGATATGAATGTAGATGAAGGAGGAACTGTGCAAAGAAGGTAGGTGGGTCGATGAGTAATACCATATGAGAGTATATTAAACGACAACTATTGATCCCCTAGTATAGGAAGGTCATCTACATGCAAAACATCCTCGGCAAGTGCAACGTATAGGTAGCGTGAGATAAAATTCTTGGATCCCATTGGCACTCCAAGGATGCGTAAGCCATTTGTTGATGTGATACATCCCTCTAGAAGCTAGAGATGAGGAGGAATATCCAAAAGAGACCAAGCTCTACACTTTGATTCTCAAGCCTACAAGACAAAGCTTGGTAGTCAAGTAATCAAAGGCTTGCCAAATGTGATCTACATGGCCCACAATGTGTGTATCATCCACTAAGGAGGGGAACACACAACCTAGCATGGCAAAAGCAATAGACAAAAGAGCTCTATAATGAGCCATGACAAATAGGGGCCCTCCCAAAGGATCTCTCTGTCGAGGGACAACAACGGACTGTAGGAGAATGACTATCTCCTCGGAAAAGCCATGCTGATAAAAGAGACAAGAATGTGAATAATAGAAAGACAGTACGAAAGGAATGAGGCTTGATAGAGGTCCACTAGCCTCCCTAAGCTCTCTAAAAATGGATACATGTGAGACATTATTAAAAGCGTTCTCAACGTCCATCTGCAAGACAACCCAATTCAGATGGATATCTAGAAGTGCTCTAATACCCAATAATATCGCCTCACAACCTCCTGTTGTGACGATTTCAAACTCGTGTGGACAAATATGATGCTTAAAGTATGAACGATGCTATAGGATAATGGTATGACTGACTAAACATAATAAGACCTCCCCAATAACAATCGGTCTGATGCCCTTAGTGTCCTTCTCCATCGCGAGAAGTCGACTAGCATCTAGTACCTAATTAATTGATAACAGAATCCCCCCTCTTGCAACTGATGTAGCCACCTTAAACAACTCCGTGAAATCAAGAGGAGGATCATCCGCCTGAAAGCAATCTCGAAGATGCTCGTATATCATCCCTAACAAGCCCCCTGAGGATAAGCGTGGGGTTGTGCATATAGAATGGGCAAATAGTGATCTATCAAGACATAATGGCTCCTCTGGCTGATACTCCAGAAACTATAATGGTTTCTCCTCGCCCATGCATGGATGTAAAAGGTGTAAAGAGAAAATCATCTCCTTATTACAACTAGTCATAGACAAAGGATGAAGGGATCGCACAACCCTGCTATACTCCCTGGTCTGCCCCAAGATCCTATACCGTCACAATCACGCCGAATCAAAAGTATCATATGGCTGAACTCGACTCCTAAGTTGTGTGGCCCAAACAGTCCTCTTGCAATATAGTCCAATCCCCTGCTTGGAATCTCCAAAATCTGGCTTTCACCTCCCTATGTCAAGCACACCCTCCTCTAGTATAATGTAGACATGATCGCTGAAGTAAAAGAAACAAAAACCGTGCTAACTCGTCCATGGGATCACGTGCCAACCGATCGAACGATAAGTGAAAAGCACGTCTAGCCTTGTCATGGAGTGCACAAAAGAGCCTATGGAATAAACGTTGACAAGGGAACCTAGTCTCAAAATTCCCTAGAATAGAATCTGCATGGAAAGTTAACCATTTCCACGACCCAATGAGTATACCCGGAATGATCAACAAAAAAATCGATGTACTATGCATGTTTCTCGAAGTGATAAATGCATATGTCGACATGATTGTTCTCCCCACATAGGCATCCCAAGTCTTTCAATCATAATCTTTGTGCATCTTTCCCACGTGGGTCTGATTCCATCAACCACTTCAATGGTTGATGATTAGTGATGAGAATGAAGAAGTTTTCAAACAAATAACATATTGTGTGATTATATTTTGCCAAACATGGAGTTGAAATGCAGAAATGAGATTAGCATCACTCCTATATGGCTGTGTTATGGGGATATTACAACTACTACTCATTATCCACAATATCCACCACCTTGTTTACATAATATACATAGTAAGATACACTTTTGACAATCATTTGATTGACTACAAAGCAAACCTTATATACAGTATTACTATTACCTCATATTATAAAAAGGCTAGGTTCACTTCGAAGTAATTCCAAGATTATTTCGAACCAAGCCCGATCTATTTTGAAGAAACAGTAGATAAATTCACTATGTTTTATTACCATAAAGACAGGTTCTACCCTTAGTGGAACAAGAAGTGGAGCAAATTGTTGTTGAACCACAAATTGAACTAGAATAGTTGAATCATCCTAAATCTGCAACTGTGAATCACACGGAGTCTTCAATGGGAAAACAATTGAGAAGTGCAATTGAACATCATGCTACTGAAATATATGGTATTTGGTTTCCTCGAGAATGAGTGATTGAAGCTTTTGAAGCTGATATTGATAATTTAGAAAATGGAGATTCATCTTCATTCCTTGAAGTTCAAGCTTTTAGCAAGAAGCTAGAGTGGGATGCAATATTGCACAAGGAGATGAAATCACTTCTAGACAATAAGACATGGGAACTCATGGATTTGCCCCGAGATAAACAAGTGATGGATTGAAATGGATTAACATGATGAAGGATGCAGTTACTAAAGTGGATAACAAAATCTTCAAGACTAGGCTAGTGGCTTGGGGATTCTCACAAAGGAAAGATGTGTATTACAATGAAATTTTTTCTCCATTAGCAAAGTATTCTACAGTACGTATGTTATGTGTTCTTGTAGTTCTATTCAATCTATTCCTTGATAAGATGGATGTTTTCATGATGTTTCTTTATGGATTGCTTGATGAAATATTTTCATGTGACAACCGTAAGGTTTTGAGGTGAAGGGTAACAAGAGAATGATATGCAATTTGCTTAAGTCCTTGTATGGATTAAAGCAAAGCTTGAGTCAATAGAACAAATGCTTTAATGATTTCATGTATTCAAAAGGATTTACATTGAATATATATGTATGATCCATGTGTGTATATGAAACATAAAAGTAGCCTAAGTTTTAGGCTCATTATTATTGTCTTATTGAGGCTAATAACAAATATGATGTTATTAAGCTAAATGATAATTTGAGTTTAATTTTAGCATAAAGTATTAAGGTCTTGTAAGGAAAATATTATGTATGGATATTCATATGGATCAGAAGGAAGGGAAGTTGTGGTTGACGCAAAAGAAGTATGTAAAAAAATCACTACCAAGTTCAACATGGCATGTGCTAGGTTGTGAGTTCTCCTTTGGCTACGTATATCAAGCGTTTTGTTGCTTTTTGTCCAACAAAAGTGATTGAAGAGCACATGATGTCTAAAATTTCTTATGAAAGCATCGATGTCGTGTTGTGATACGATTACTATGAGAAACCACTAGCCTCTTCCTCTTCTTCAAACCCTCAACAACCACCTCCTCCGTCACCAAAGTCCTCTGCTGGGTGCTGGTCACCTCCGGAGGTTCATCCACAATCGGAATAGTGACACCTACACTCCTGGTGGACCCACTACTTTCATCTTTGTCCTCTAGATCAAACAACCCAGACTCCATCCTGTCCAGTCGCCGCTCCTTAGACGTGAGCCACTCCTTCTTCGAGTAAAAATGTACCAAGAACGACAATATATAAACTACACATTTGTTGTCATGCCGAAGTCGACTAGCCATCGCTTGAACGTTTTGTGCAAAGATTTCTCCCCAGTTGACCTTGATTGTTCCTCCGATAAATCCTTCCACAAGTCGAACCTTATGCATACTAATGTAAGTAGTGCGTTGAGGAGAGAAGAGTTTGTTCAATGTGAGAGTCACCTTACGCCGGAACACATCCCTGATCAAATCGAGCTTGTAGCCGTTCGTACCCTTCCTAGTGAAACCTTAGGGAGAGGAAGGGTTGAACCACTTTGATTTGTCAAATGTGAAGGCCGTATGCACTGCTGAACCTTCCCAATCCACTCCATCTTTCTCCTTCTCATACGAGCGTCCCAAGGCATTAGTCCACATCTTCGCGTCCCACTTCTCCGGCTACGCTCGATATCCAATAGCATGGACAACTCTTCCTCGGCGTACTTCCTTGCATGGTTCAGGACAGATGAAATCCCACCTCCATGATAAGAAAGCATCCCCCAGGTTCTTCAATCGCAATAATTCCACCGACGTCCAATCCGCCATTACGATAAGAAGCCGAATTCTCCCCATAGTCATCTTCCTGACCGGTGGCACTGCAATGCCTTTCTTTCCCGTCATGGCGGTTGCCGTTCTCTTGATATCTCGATGTCAAACTTCCTATCGGTTGCTTGCTGATGGTCGCGTTCCCATTCTTGAAATTGAACTGGTTAAGGTGTTGTGGCTTCCTCCTTTTCTTTCCGCGCGCTTGTGACTGAAGCTCCCATTCATACTTGATCCTAATTTACCTTATTCGTAGGAAAACACTTCATATTTTGCCGAATATGACTCTTTATTTTGAAAACCACAAAAAATTTCTATTGTCTTGGTTTACTATGCCCCTACACCTTTTCATTGGGGTTTGTGATCTCTACCTCATTTAAACTTGATAAGAGAAAGTTACATGGTGATTATTTGTAGTTACTAGGGTAAGATTCTAAGTAGTATAAATAGAGAGGTTGAGAAGCACCTCTCAAGTTAGTTTTCAAGTAAGTTACTTTTGGGAGAATTTAGTTTTGTGATCTTAGTTTTGAAGATACATTGTTTTGGGAAACTTGGTTCTTGGAGAAGTCATGTTCGGAGTGGAGCCTTGATTCAATGAGACTTTGATTACTAAAGTATACCTTCCTTTTGAGTGATATCTTACTCTTGGTGAGAATTTGCATAATGAAGTTTGGACTTTGAGAGTTTGTGTAAGAGTGTGCATTAGGGTCATGATCATAGGTGGGAACAAGTCCTTCTAGATTCATGATGACCTTCCAAAAAGCCATCGGAGGTAAACCTGAGTGACAGTCAGCCCTTAGATCACATATCAAAATTTCAGCTCGATTCGATGAGTTTTGAGTGCGGAGTGATAGTTTGAAGTTTGTGTTTACAGTCTAAGTTGCAGGATTGTAGTGATTGTCATGAAGTTAGTACGATGATCATAACTTTTGCTATCATAAGGTTTGATCAATAAAACTTTACAGAGTTTAAGCTTGGATAATGTACTCATTATCCAAGCTTAAACTTGTCTTTCATATCACCTTGTGATATAGTGTTTGGTCCGTTATTTGTGCCGAGAGATCTAGAAAATATGAAAATTTTCTAAGAGTACAAGAAGGTTGCAAAGCAATTCTCTATGAAGTTTGGGCAAGAATTAACGTTTTTATTATTGAATATCATAATCTTCTTCCACTCGAGTTTACCCGGTACAAAGAATTCGAATGTGGAGTGGTGATGAGGAGAAAGAGAAAGTACAAACTCACACGAGGGCCAGGAGAGTTCTTCTACAGCCAGAAGCTCAAGCGTTCTCAGAGTGAAGCAATGTCTATGCGATATTGTGGGTAGTCTCATGTACTCGATGGTGTGCATCCGATTGGATCTAGCATTTGCTACAGGGAAGGTGAGCATGTATATGTCAATCTCATGCAAGATGCACTGAGAAGCAGTGAAGTGGATAATTAGGTATTTTAAGGGTTTCACTAGACATGGATTATTCTTTGATGTAAAGTCAATTAATGCAAAGTCACTTTTGGACTATGTGGATGCATATAATAGCGGAAATCTAAACAACCAAAAATCTACAACTGGGTATGTTTTCATTATTGTAGGTGGATCCCTCTATCATCCATGAAAGCTGAGTATGTTGTAGCATTAGAGGTAACAAAGAAAGTAATCTGGTTGAATAAGCTAATCATTGAAATGAGATTGTCACATGATAACATGAGCCTTTATTAGCGGTTCATATTGCGGAGAACCAGGTGATGAATAACATAGTAAAGCACATTGCATTTTATCATACATTCATTGTCTCATAGTGAACTTCAACTTGTCAAGATTGATGGAGAGCTTAACCTGACTCATGTCTTTACCAAAGTGATTGCTCTAGATAGAATTTCATAGCTTTGTGGAAAATTACAAATTTTGCATCATTGAGTTATGTAAATAGTTTTTGTTTATATAGTCTCTATCCGACTTAGTTTTAGTTAACTCTTGTTTATAAATGGAAAGTTAATTTCTTAGTTTTACTTTTAGAATTTTATGTTGAGCTACATATAGACTACAGGAATTGTTGACACCCTAGATTAGAGTTAAGATTGGTTTGTAAGATTAATTCTTGTCTTGTTAACCATAGTTAGCTTAATCATGATTAAGTTAGGATAGTTAGGTTAGTTATATGATAGCCTTGGGGCTATATATACTGGGCCGCCCCCCTTTGGATGATAAATCTATAGACTATCACTATGGAGACTCAGGTACTTTGAGTTTTAGTGAAATGATTACTCATGCCCATGGATGTAAACTATTGGTGAACCATATATATCTAGTGTTTTGAAAGAATTTAAAACTATATTTTCTAAATATAAATCTATTTTCAGCTACATTGAAATTTTAAAATTTTCATGTAGCTGAAAATAAAAAAATTCAATTATAATAGATCACAATCTCGTCAACATATCCTCATTCCTAATTTAGATAAATAAATTTGCTAAAAAATCTAGTTTCAACAGTTTGGCTTGCAGATATCATATAAAATGTTTCAATGTAGTATATCTTTGTACTTTCATTGCTCAAACATTCAACGGGATATAATAATTTTTTTACTATGATGGAATTGAAAGACTGGCATGTCTTCGAATTAAACTTCCATTCGGAGAGTGTTTCAAACAGCGGGATTAAATCCCACTGTTTGCGACTCCTCAAATGGAGGAGATGGAAAGAACATGTCTCCCCACTCGGCGAACTTGATTCCCCACTCACAAAAGTCTTCACAGCTGCATTTGAAAGGCAGATGAGGCAGTCGAACCAAAGCCATCTTCTCCCTTCAAATATTCATCTACAATCGACTTTTATGCTACTCGGTCTCTACCTATGTATTTAATTCGAACCTCAACTATGACTTTTGAGTTTCTCCGCTCTGAGCCGTTCATGATTTGCTTTGTTTTTGGGTGCGAAAAAAACCTAGTCACTTTTATTACTTAGCAGTTGTGACTCTGCAAATGTCTGTACTCAAGACCAAGGTTATGGCGCCTGCGAGCTTGTGCTGGACAGACTTACTTTATAATAAGACAGCTAAATAATGGAACCCTCGAGCCTTGATCCGCAGCACATTTTGTTTTCTTCATATGAAACTTCTTTGACACAAAACGAATGACCAGCATAACAGAGTTGTACATTTCAAATCAGAGTTTTCTCTCCCAGATCCTGCCTACGAGGAAGAAACGTTCAGGGCTTTGACATGCTTTTTATATATGAGCAATTACTTATCAGACAGTTAATGATTTTGGTGGTTTGAAAGGAATAACGGAACATACACTGACAGAACAGCAATGTAAATTCTTACTACACAATCACTGGCTCCCAATTGATGCCTTGTGTCTTTCCGTTGTCAATTCCTCCGACAAAGTCTGTCATGTGATAGTCCATCTGTAGCAGGCCGCGTGGTCAACCCCTTATCTGCCAGCGCATTTGATGACTTGGCAAAGTGCTGACATGTCCACCAGTGGCTCCTCCAAGTGTCACCGAACTGCATGGGCAATTCCTAAAACGACAACGAGTTCCAGTTCATGACAGTGTCGAGTCCTCGAGAGTTCTACTGATATCCTGCCATACTCCCGCCAAGCCTCGGCCCACACTCTACTACACTACTCCACCTCTACTTTGGAGGGCTGGAGAAACAACAACGGAATGAGCCCCTACTGCATGAAATCCCTCTCTGTGTATGCTTGAGAAATTATGGTATTTATGGAGCACCCCAATGCTCACAACTCTATGAACAAAGAAATAAATGGCTCCGACAATCACAAATAGTTCTTACCAATGCTCTAAATATAGTGGAGGTTGCCCTCCAGCGTACCGAACTCCGGAAATTTAATCAGCGTGCTTGTCTGGGGCCAGTGTTGGGCCTTGTGGAAAGAACTGCTGAGTAAGCATGAAAATGAACAATGTTAGCTGGAAGTCTAAGAGAGAGAGAGAGAGAGAGAGAGAGAGAGAGAGAGGCGTTAAGAGCTGGATAGAGCTGGTGGAATTGCGGCAGCAGGAGTACAAAACTCAAGCTCAGTCTGTGCATTTGGAGCTCGTTCGTTAGTCTTCACTCAGCAGACCATTTTGAGAGATAGGCCGGTCAGTCAATCGGCTTCATGTTGTAGAGTTTAGTGTTTGAGCAGCTGACAGTTGTTAGTAAGAAAGGCCGTGTGAACAGACCGTCTGTAGTGCATTTGAAATCTTAGAGATCGATCAAGATGAGGGTACAACCGATGACAGAGTCCTTGTGGTTAGAAACACATGGAGATGCAGACTCGTTTATGGCACATGGAGGTGGAATGGCGATCGCTCTGGGCACTCTTCTCGCAGTTCTGTCCGCTGTTGCCAATGGTACCTTCACCATCTTCTCTAAAACCGGCGCCGTTCGGAGAG
Source organism: Marchantia paleacea (assembly GCA_014180765.2). Lineage (NCBI taxonomy): Eukaryota > Viridiplantae > Streptophyta > Marchantiopsida > Marchantiales > Marchantiaceae > Marchantia > Marchantia paleacea. The sequence goes on from MUAA02000067.1 coordinate 2,753,904, forward strand.
CTCGAGTGGATCCAGTCGTTTTCAACTTATGGGCATGGTATGTTCGTCTCTAATCGTCCGCATACTTAATTAACTCGGCCACTGCTGTGTTCCCGGAGCAACTTATGGGTTTGTCAGAAACGCGTTTTCCGAATCACACTTGTTCCATCTGCCGAATGTATCATGCTTCAAATGTCTTTTCATAAAATAGTCTGATCATCCTGTCAAATGGCATCGTATGATAACTGGAGATTGTTGTTAGGATTTTCGTAGTTCGGAGGACGATGGTATCATATGACACCGTGATCATGGTGTACATTTCTGTCACACATTCGGTTTTGGAATGTCTGTCGTGAGTATTTGGAGACGAACAGCCTATCACAACACTTTTTCTGATAGAATGTTGAGAAGGAGAATGTTGCTTGTCAGTCTGGATAGATCCAAATAGTATTTTTCCATCCGTGGGTACACGAAGGCGGACCTTCTGTTTCATGGATATGTGCATCTGTCTTCTCCTATATTTGAAGGAGGACACTGTCAATTGACGTTGAAAATGTGGTGCAGTAGTTCTAGTGAGTTCTATCAACCGCACAGTCAGTAGAGATCTCAAGATACAGGATGATCAGTATTAAGAAATGAAAGTACATGATCGATATACTCTTAAAATGCCTCCTTATAGAAGTCTAAGACAGAACGATGTTTGGAAGGAAGTCGGTTTCTTATGTATAAGATGGTTGGAAAGTTCTGGTGGTTCACATGATCAGAGTTTCTATATGAACAAGTTTTAGGATCCTCAATTCTGGCTCCTGGGAAGGTCGATAATTGTTTGACTTTGGCTCTTTGATTTGTTGGTTGATTCAGTGTTGGGATCGTTCTCAGCAGCCTGCTCACCTTGGTGATGTACAAATTTGTGTGGTCATACATGGGACTTATCAGTGGACTGCTGTTCGTACTCTCAGCCTCTAACTCTTTTAGAGCAGTCCGGCTGATAGGTGTCTCAGGTAAGCTGAAATTCCCAGATGTGCAGTTTCAGTTAGCCTATATTTTTTTTCGGATCTTCCATTATGGGAACTTCACTTTTCAAGTACGTGTCGTAGCTGTCTCTTCGTACATATAGATTTTCTACATATAAAGTATCTTCTACTAAGTAGGTTTCCTCGGTGGACGCAGTTGGCACTGGAGTTTGGAGCGGTACGGCAGTTCTTGGTAAGTAGGACTTAATCTGGTACAAACTAGTGTTTGGTCAACTTTCCATGCTGAAATATAACCAGGAGAGAATTCATATTAGTTTTGGATAAAAAGGAATAACGTGACATTATTGATACTGATGCTGTGTGCAGTTTCATTTGTTGCCGGAATGGTGTTTGATCCCAGTGGAGCACTGAAAAGCAAACTTTGGGCTCTCGTTGCCATAATCATCATAATGATCGGAATCGGTACTTTCCATCATTATTTTCCTTCTTCAGTTTGAGGGATCCGGTTAGCTTAGTCTGGTTATTAACTGTCGGTAGGCCCGAACTCAAAAACCTACGTCGGTAAACACCGACTAGAAACATATTTACTTCTCAAGATGAGACGTTACTTACAGTTGCTACGATAGCTTTTGCTTGCATTCAGTCGGCGTGGCATACGCTGGACATGTGGGGAGGGTTGCTGCTGGCCATGAGGAGAATCTTGACACTTTGCTTCAACGACAGGTAGCAATTTTTTTTCATTTCTGCAAAATTCAGAATCCTATCCATTTTCCGTTGAGAGTTTGTGGCTTTGGTGCTGATTTGCAAACTATTCAAAGCTGCAGCCAGGCCCAGGTGAACAGAAATCCGGAACTTTTTCAACAGGAGTATTCACTGCTATTTTCGCCGGTGTGGCGGGTGGTCTCATCATGGTATGCTTTCCGCTTTCCGTATAGTCCCATTGTAGTTCTGTGAAGGAGATAAGAAATACCTTGAAGCAAGTAGACAGAGCTTCTCCATCAAGCTACTGTGGCATCGAGGTGATGTCGTCCCGAGTTCCTGCCTCCAAGAGATTAATTATGCATGAGTCTTTCCGAGTTCTTCTGTAAGGGGTATCATTTTTAATATTTCAATATCTCGTACCGCAGATTCCTTTGACAAGAGCGAGTGAAGATGTTCAGGTACCGCGTCCAAGTCTAATCTTCAATAGCTCTCGCCTGGAAAGGATTGTTAAATTGCTCAAGAGCCTGTTTCCATTGAAATTCGGATGCTTGTGGTCGAATGCAGTCAGCTTGGTGTTGGACACAAAGCTGATGCTACTGTGTATCTTTTTCAGGGTGTCCCCTACCTGCCCTCCTTCGCAATCGGTGTGGCTATCTTCGCACCGATCGTGACTGCGATTCCATACGTGACCCGTGTAGATCGTGAGGTGCCCAACCTCGCACCTACGGCAGCTGCTCTTCCCGGAATTGTCTCAGGAATCGTCTGGAACATAGGTATGCACTTTACAACGAAGTTACACGCAGCAGCATTGTATTAAGTCGCGTAGCCGAAGGTGAGTGATTGACAGGAAAAGTGCTGGAGATCTTATCTTGTTTCTCGTCTCTTCTCAGGGAACGTGTTGAGCATTCTCGCCATAGGCTACATCAGCTACTCGATCGCCTACCCCATGTGAGTGCTCGCAATGTTTTGAAATATACGAGCCTCGCTAGCGTCGCCAACCAGCGAACAGCCGAGATGCTCTGTTTCGTTCCATTCTCTAACGCACTTGAAACTTGCTATATAACAAAAGCTGATGAAACCGATGAAAAGTTGATAAGATTTTCGCATGATATCTGCAAATCAGATCCTCTCCTAACTTTCTGTTCCTCATCTTGGCTTGTGCGCAGCATGCAATGCGGAATTTTAGTTGCCGGACTTTGGGGAATGCTTTTGTTCGAAGAAATACAAGGGAGCTCTGCAACGGCCTACTGGATCTCAGGCGCGATCATCATCGTGGGAGTTGCTGTACTGGCCCTCGCTCGTTGAAAACTATGGATAACTTTGGAATCCTCCACCGATGTTGAGTGATGTCGTGTATACGTAATACATTTGTGTAAAGACAACCGACGATATTCTCTAGCATACTGTAGTTATAGAATGAGCTGATGCTTTGGGCAAATATGTGTAAATTTTTTTTTCGGTCCGTATCTTCACTCGAGTTTGATAAACCGAGTTCATTGTCCCCAAGACTACAGTTATCTAGCCTTTGCATTGAGACCTCCAACCTTACACATAAGAATATGGTGATCCTCTTGCATGATTGATCTGAGCAAATCTACATGACAATTGATCTGCACTCTCATGGTTTCCTCCTCTGCATCGTACTTTCTGTCCTGTTTAGTTTCACAACCTAGAATCACAGTGACGAAGCATGAGAATACTTGGACATTGGTCAGTAAGTAATTTTATGATGTAGTTACAGTCGAAATTAGCTACAATAATGTTATATGCATTTCATCTTTCTTAACTAGTAACGAGCATGAAGATCGTATACGAGTTTACTTTTCTTTAGCTTTCTGAAAAGGATGAGGATAAATGTACAGTTCTATAATTTTAGCAGGTCAACAACATTGTAAACATTATTAGACTCAGCTTTCGAAATAGTGAGCCTTTGAGTACGCAGTTAATTTTACAACTGTTAAATTAACTTTGTAGATATGGTAAATACATAATATACTATTTCGGTTGCCTTGCACTGCCTTCGCATGTTCTAGGAAAATGAAAAACGAAGGAGGAAAAGAAGTATAGTAGCACAATATTCTCCGAAACTCTGCACAAGTGAACGCAGATTAATTTAGGTTTTGAGGTTGGGTAAACGCGCCAAAGCTCCCAAGTCGTAAGTAGACATCTAAAAAAATTGAACAGAAAAGTGCCACATCATCATTATCTAATCTGAAAATTCGCGTCTACATTGTGGACATATTGCAAGATTTTGATATTCTGAACTTTGTAGCAGTTGATTAGGATGTTTTATAAATGTATACCCAATGCCTCATCTCTCTATTGACTCTAATGGATTAGCCACTCCCCATTAGAAGCAACACTCCCATCAAATTCTAGATTGCACTTCCCACTCATGAAGAGACCAACTCGAAATTCACCTCCACTCCTTAGCAATCCAACACTCAAAGGTGTAATCACAATCCGAGGAAATATCATGGCAAGGTGTACACATATGTAATAACAATATATATATAAATTTCATGACTCGCACTTGAATCTCGGTTTCTAACTCGAAAACCTAATCTGAAGGTGAGTAATAGCGACCAAACATTACTTACACCCTAAAGTAAATTAGTATTTACCTACGGTAAAAGGTAGTAATTAACTTTTTCTCTTTACAATTACTATTATATTGCTAAATACATAGGGTAATGTATCCGAGATTAACAATTACATCATTTCCACTTAACGAGGAGTCAATTTCAATCCCATTTCTATTATGCATTTCCTGTGTTTCTTTTTTGGAAGTGCTTTAGAAAGCACATCAACAATCATGTCTTCAGTTGGACAGTAATATAATTATTTTTTCCTCTTCTTTCTCCTCAACAAATCTTCTACATATAGAAATATGTTTAGTCATAGGATAATGAACAAGGTTTTTAGTGAGTGCAATAGCTTCAGTGTTATCACACATCAATATCCTTGGAGCTTGTTGAGTAAATTCAAGCGTCCTCAACATTCTCTTGTACCAACCTTCGAGATAAGGGCTTGTTACCTGATTTAGGTAAAGTTGACATGGAATTTTATGAGCATTGTGTCATGGGCAAGCAACATAGAAAAGTCTTTGGTGTTGGAACTCATATTTCCAAAGAGCTACTTGAGTATGGACATAGACACGTGTGGGGACACTCTCCTAAAGCCTCACATTCTGGGAAGTGGTACTATGTATCGTTTATTGATGATAACTCAAGATTTGTGTGGGTCTATTTTCTCACACACAAGTCTGAAGTCTTTGCAACTTTCAAAAGTTGGAGAGCCCAAGTTGAGACTCAGACTAGTCACAAGGTGAGATATCTACGTTCAGATAATGGCGGGGAGTATACTTCAGAGGAGTTTAGAAGTTACTGCAAAGAGGAGGGGATCACTCGTCATCTCACCACGGTTTATACTCCGCAACAAAATGTTATTTCTGAGAGTCTCAACCGAACAGTATTGGAGAAGGTGCGTAGTATGTTGAGCCAATCTGATTTACCATATGAATTCTGGGCTGAAACTGTAAATATTGCTGTGTATTTGGTAAATTTGTCTCCTTCAAGTGCAATCGATTTCTTGACACCGTTTGAATTGAGGCACAAACGGAGGGCTGATTATAGTCGTTTGAGAATTTTTGGTTGTACGGCTTATCCTCTCATACCTAAGGAGAATATGACCAAGTTGGATCCTAAATCCAAGAATTGTTGTTTTCTTGGATATGCAAGTGGTGTGAAAGGATATAGGCTATGGGATTGTGTAGCTTGTAAGGTGATTGTCAGTAGGGATATTTCTTTCGATGAGCCCATATCATTGAAAGAAGGGGAGATATCTCAGGCTCCCCATACTGACAAGGGCAAATCTCCACTCACGGATATTGTTGAGGGGGAGATTGATCATTATGGGTTTAATGATGCGTCACAAGGAGAAGCCAGAACAGATGTAGCAAATTCCTGAACAACAGGAATTGGAGGAGGAAGTTGTCGTTGCTGAGCCTCAAGACACATCACGAAACGATGGAGATCAACCAGGACCTTCTACTAGATCATCAAATTGGATTAGTAGAGCTCCCGAAAGGTATGGAACATGGGCTGATTCATCTATTCTTGAGGATCATGATATTGAAGCTCAGAATGATCTTGGAAGAAGGAGAACCTTGTTCATATAGAGAAGCTCAAGTCTCTATCAATAAGCTTGAGTGGGATATTGCTATGGAGCGTGAGATGCAATTGCTTGTTGAGAACAAGACTTGGGAGCTGGTGGAGCTTCCAAAGGGTCAACCTTTGGCTGATAGCAAGTGGGTGTACAAGTTGAAAGATAATCCAGCGGATGAAGAGAAGAGGATCTTCAAAGCCAGGTTGGTGGCTAAGGGCTTCACACAAGAGAAAGGTGTGGACTACAACGAAGTCTTCTCACCTGTAGTAAAGTATGCTACAATTCGTCTGGTATGTGCACTTGCTGCGATATTTGGTCTAGTTATGGATCAGATGGATGTTGTCACGGCCTTTCTATATGGATATTTGGAGAAAGAAATCTACATGAGACAACCTACTGGCTATGAGAAGAAAGGTCAAGAGAAGTTAGTTTGTAGATTGCTCAAATCTCTATATGGATTGAAGCAAGCTCCTAGACAATGGAATGCAAGGTTTGATGAGTTCATGAAAGCACAAGGATTTTCACGGAGTGTGTTTGATTCATGTGTTTACATGAAGAAGGTGAATAATGAGATCTTTAGCCTCATTATTCTGGTACTCTATGTGGATGACATGCTCATTTTGACAAAGGAACAATCCGACGTCGATAGATGCAAGAGGCAATTGAAATCTGCATTCAAGATGAAGGATTTGGGTGAGTCCAAGAGGATATTAGGTATGGATGTTCACAGGGATTTGAAGAAGAGGAAGCTATGGTTAAGTCAGGGTAAGTACATTCAGCGTGTGCTTGACAGGTTTAACATGGTAGACTCTAAAGGAGTGTGGACTCCTTTGGCGGCACATTTTAAGCTCTCAGCAGCTCAATGTCCAGTTGATGCAAATGAGAGAGGAAAGATGTCGCCAATTCCCTATGATAAGGCAGTGGGCAGCCTCATGTATTTGATGGTGTGCACTAGACCTGATATTGCTCTAGCTATGGGCAAAGTGAGCAGGTACATGTCAAATCCAGGGAAGGTGCATTGGGAAGCTGTGAAGTGGATTCTTGGGTACCTCAAGAATACTAAGGATTATGGTCTTTTGTTTGATGGTTTATCGGACAATGCCAAATCCTTGTTGGGTTATGTTGATGCTGTCTATGGACAAGATCTGGACAAGAGGAAGTCTACAACTGGATACATGTTTACACTTGGAGGTGGATGCGTTAGTTGGAGATCTATCTTGTAGAAGTGCATAGCTCAGTCAACTACAGAAGCCGAATATGAAGCAGCACCGGAAGCAACAAAGGAGGCTATTTGGACTTAATAGACTTATCACTGAGATGGGATTGAAACAGGATGTTGTAAATCTCCATTATGATAGTCAGAGTGCCTTACATCTTGCAGCAAATCAAGTGGTGGATAGCATGGTGAAGCACATCGACATCAGATATCACTTTATTAGAGATGCGGTCTCTGATAGGAAGATTGAGCTAGTCAAGATTGGCGGTAAACTCAATCCTGCTGATTTTTTGACCAAAGTTATTCCTTTAGAGAGTTTTAGGAGGCATTGTGCTACTATGCAGGTTTTGCACAAGGAGCACTAGTAGAGTTATGCTAGCAATTGTTTGATTCTTGTATATGCTTTACTCCTTCCTTGTTAGGCTACGGCTTAGTTCTAGTTAATCCTTGTTTACAGGAGGGTCTATACTTTAGGTTTCTTTCTAGGACTTCCCGCGGAGTATGTATATGGTGACCAGAGTTAGAGACCCCAAGACATGAGTCAAGGGGGAGATTGTTAGGAGTTAACTCAGGTCTTGAGTAACTTTGGCTAGTTTGACTATGTTTAGTTATACTAGCGCTAGGGCTAGTACTACTATATAAGAGGGCTGGCAGAAGCTCTCTGTAACACAAATTAGGGTTATTTAGTAAAGTGACTTAGTGTGTATTCCGTAGACGTAGCCTCTGTGAGGTGAACCACGTATTTCCGGTCTCATCTCTTGATTGAATGTGGCTTCTTAGTGTATTTCCTGTCTTTCAGACCAACACAAAGGATTAACTTCATGTACTCCAAATAAATGACTTGAGTACTTTTTAGGTACGTAAGCACCTTTTTGACACATTTCCAATAAGCTGGAGTTGGACAATTAGTGTATCTGGCCAAAGCTCCCACTGAGTGAGCTATGTCTAGCCTGGTACAAACCATAGCAAACATCAATGAAACTACAAAACTCTAATAAAAAAACTAAAGATCCTCAATTGTCTCTTTCCTAATTTCTTCCATGTCTTTTCTGTGTTTACAACCAGGATCCAAGGGTGTTGCAACAAATTTTGCATCCTCCATCCTATACCTTTGTAGTACACTCTCAATATACTTGGTTTGGTTGATTCTAATCCACCCTCCTTCTTGTTCCTATCAATGTTAATCCCTTATAGAAACTTAGCAGGATATAGTACTGTCATCTCAAAAATAGAGCAAAAGTAAGAGATAACATTTCTCACTGCCTTGATTCCCTTCCCCATCAACGTCATATAATCTACATAGAGTGCAATGTAAAGCATTCTATCCTTGTTGTACACACTCAAATATGAGTGTACTCTCTTGAAGCCTTGTTTTGTGAGATAAGAATCGAACTTTTGATATCAACTTCTAGGTGTTTGCTTTAGCCCATAGAGTGATTTTTTCAACAGGTACACATTTCCATATGAAGCAATTTAGCCATCAGGTACATCCATATAGATTTTCCTCCAAATCTTCATTCAAAAAAGCTGCTCTACTTCCCAATCATTCTCAGCTGCTAGAGCTAAGAGCATTTTGATAGAGCCATATCTTACTAGTACAACAAAGGTTTCAAGGAAATCAATGCCTGGTTTCTGATTGTATCCCTTGGCCACCAACCTAGCTTTGTACTTCAGAATCTCTCTAGTCTCTCTTCACTTCACCTTCAAGACCCACGTGTGCCCAATAGTCCTTTTAAGTCGGAGATTCATCATCTCCAAGGTGTGGTTCTTTTCAAGAGATTTCTTCTCTTGGTGCATAGCTTGTTCCCACTTCTTCAAGTTTGTTCTATTTGATGCCTCATCATATGAAGAAGATTCATCATCTTCAAAGTAGATATAGCTTCCTCCATAACAATACTATTCTCAATTTAGACATGGGCAATCTCTATAAGAATCCTCCATCTCTGTATTTGAGATTTTTTTCTGTTGGATCTTCTAATAGCAACTACATATGTCTCTGTAGAATTACCAACCTCAACAATTTGTTGAAGTTTTCCATGCTTATTTGTCCTCCTAACATAGACATGCATTAGAGATGATTCGAATTTGACATTAGGTAGTCCATCTACCTCCTATTTTGTGTCTACTTCATTAGATAGCACTTGATTTCCAACTTCAAAATCAGCAATCATATGAATTTTTCAATATCAACATGTGTTTGGAATGATGATCCAACTTTATCATCACCAACACCTGGTAATGGTAGTACTACATGTACATCAATAGGTATAGCAACTATAGCAGCTCTTGCAATGCTTTTTCTTCCATTCATATCCTTCCAAGTATTCTCCTCATCAAACAACACATCCCTACTTTGAATTGTTCTTTCGGTTTTTGGGTTGAAAAGAATGTATCATTTTAATCCTTCTTCATAACCAATGAAGATAATCTTGAAGCTCTCATTCCAAGTTTTTTCTTCTACTCCTTTGGTATGTGAACATAAGCTGGACATCCAAACACTCTAAACATGGTAAGATCAGGTTTCTTACCACTCCATGCTTTCTCCGGTGTTATGTCCTTAAGTGCTGTAGTAGATTCTTGTATAGTACAAGAGTCTACTCTAAAGTGAACATCAAAACCAACTTGAGTGAGCAAGCTCAGTCACATCAAGTTTCTAACAAAATCAGGTACATACTTAACTTTCTTCACCATCATAGTATGTTGTTTGTCTCTGTTCATTCCTCCAACACAATGCAAAGAAATTACTCCTATCCCAAGAATTTGAGATTCAACACCATTTCCACTCTTTACATACTTCAACACCTCCTTCATGTTACTAAATTAATGGCTCTCATAGCTCATATGAGAGCTACACGCTAATCCAAATACCATCCAGATATCTTAACAATTGTCATGTAATTGTAGTTAGTGTCATTTTTTGATGATTTCTCAGTCAAGACTCCACTCTTTTTCTTCTTCCTATCCTTCCTCCGATCTTGAGATTTGTCCTCCTACTCAAACTTGGAAGAGTTGTAGCCACCTTTTTTCTTCTTGTTCTTCCACTTTAAACATTGAAAGCTCAAATGCCCTCTATCACCATATGTGTAGCAGTTTCGAGATTCTTTGCCCCTTCTTGACCCACTCCCTCTATATATACTCTTTTTGTGAGTACCAACCATAGCTACTTCCTTGTCTTCCCTCTCAAACCTTGTAGCAAAGGTGACCACATTGTTATGGGTGTAATCCCAAGTCACTTGCTCTTCAGGAAGAGCATCAAGTGAGAGCACAAGAGGCCCAAACTTCTCAAGTAGACTACTCGCCAATATGTGCAAACTTGAAATGAGGGTGAATGATTGTCCTTGATTCACCAATCCTAGAAAAATATAAATTCAACTTGACCATATGTGCAATCATATTGCCAACATCTTCATCTTCATGCTTCAAAGTTATCGTCTCTGCCCATTTCAGTCTAGCATTAGCAAAGATACCAATCTTACTTATAGCTTTCAACTTGGCCCAAATGTCCCAAGCATATGGGATATCTGCCACCAGGTCCTTGTTGATCTGATCCAGAGTCTTACTCAACAGCCTCTTGTTCACCATGTGATGTAGTAATGTAAACATCTCATCTTCAAAACACTCGTGAATGTCTTCAGGTTCTTGACAAAACTTCCAATATCCATAGCTCCTCAACCTCAAGTGACCATTCTCTGTAATTAAGAGTGTTAAGCTCACCAGCCCATTGTGGGCCCATAACCTTTTGATATTCTGAATTCTGTTGCAGCAGTTGATTAGTATGTCTTCTAGTTGTATCATTAGCAGTGCCTGATCTCTCTATTGAATCTCCTGGATTAACCATAGCTTGATACCATTCTCCCTTACCCTCAAGTGGGCTATGAGAAGCAACACTAAGATCAGACTCTAGATAGCACTCCCCATAAGTGTTAACTCCACCCCCACTTCTGAGCAATCCAGCACTCAAAGGTTTGATCAGTACATGAGGAAATGATCACCGGCAAGGTGTGTACTCTGAACTATGTACTAGCAATATATACAGATTTCATGGCTCATGCTTCAACCTGAGGTCCTAAATTGAAAACCTAATCTTAAGGTAGCTAATAGCTACCAAAGACTACTTAAACCCTACAATAAATTAGAAGTTACCTATGGTAAAAGTTAATAACTAATTTTTACTTTTTACAATTACTATTCTACTGCTAAATATAGGGGGGAACTGACTCGGAGATTAACAATTACATCACAAAATAACTTTAAAACAGTTCGCTGCGGAGCTTCTAAAACTGATCACGAATTAATACTTGAACCAGTCTCAAGCAGTGTTTGAAAACTTATTAACATCTTCTTCTAAAACTCTGAAATAAGCATCCCTATGAAATTTATTATAAAAACTGTTAGGCCAAGTATACAATTAACGAAGAGTTTCAGGGCCATATGTTGAGACTGAAAATATAGTAAAGTGTATGGTTATGAAAGTAAAGTTTGAGATCGATGTATGTGAAGAGGTGTGGTGTTAGTTCAGGAGCATTCTCTTCGGACAGCCTTCCATGCACAGCATGCACAAATCTCGGACTCCATATGTGGGAACTTTGTAGAGTTAGTTTGCACTTTGAGTTTGAAGGCATGTAGGTTTCATCAGAAAGTTATTTTCAAAAGGCGAACTTGAAGGTGTGACCAAAATTGTAATGAAGCTGCTAGAGTTAATATTTTCTATATGCGTAACATGCATATTAGAAAACAGTAGCTAATTTAAAACCTCTTCTTGATGATGAACTAGTTACGTGATTTCTTCCAGCAGAGTTTGTGGTGCCCCCAAGTCTGGAATATAACTGAATATCTTAGCATTTACAACACCCATGCAGGACAGCCAGTCGTCAAGTCTACGACGTCCATTGTATTATGATTTAGCTTTTGGTTTTCAATTCTACAAACAGATGAGGACAGAAAAGTAATGTACCGACATAACATTACCTGTAATTTTCTGTCCTCATCCCAAGAAAACGTAAGTGATACCACGCTGTCCGAAGGGAAACTACCATTCTAACCGAAGAGACCTTTACAATCTGATTGGATCTTTAAATAATACAGTTTAACTGCTTGCAGTACAGAAGAATCATATTTCGATCGCTCCAGTAGAGACATTCCCACAGCACTGGAACTAACACTCGAGGGACGATAAAACTAACGAAAAAAACCAAAACATTTGAACTGGTGATCTCCTCAGAAATCGAATGTTCCAATGTTGAATGACCCAGCACAGTATGCGGGCATATCTAGATCTTCACAGATCTAGATATGCCGCAATTGCATGTCCGGACAGTGTACTCTTTATCTTGGCAGCGGAAGTGGAGGCGGATAAAAGATCCAGACACTAGTTTGAGCAATTAAACTGAACCCAACAAACATAATGCTCAAAGCAACATGGAATATAGATGAAGCAAATAGTATAACCGCTAGCACAATGTATGCAAGTAAAAGTTCATACTTCGACTTAAGCACTTATGTTGCGTTCAAATAAGGCCTCTATCATTCAGAAGGTCGAGCAAAAATCAGACGAATCTTTGAAAGTTTATCATCCGTTCGCATTAGGGAGTCAGTGCTAACGCAAAATAAGTAAATATTAAGTAACTCCTTGACCTATCTTGAACGAATCTCTTAATGCTTGAATAATTGCCACTTCGTTCGGATTTCGTTCGAAGGTTTCCATAGCGTGACACATTCCCACTTGGTAAACATTTTCAACAGTGAGGTCGTAGAACCAACAGTATTCTTCATTGACACAGCAAACATACACATGTAAACAGTTAGCACTGCAATGATGAACACCTGGGACATGATGAATGTTTGGAAAGCACCAACGATCAAACACTAGTGTGTTTTAAAGATTGATGACCTGAGAATAAGTTGTCCACGATCAGATTTATTTAATAAGTGCATGAGGTAAATTAAGAATCAAATCATTGGATGATAACAGATGAGTTATAGAATATAACAAATAAAATATGCATATTTTATCACGACAGTTCTGTATCCACTTATTGAAATCGAGGCACGAACAAGGAAGAACGTGATGGTTGAGTGAGATGTGAAGGTACAGTATATTCTATTCAGTTCAAGACAACTAGCAAAACAAGGGACGCGCTTGACATCTTTCAGTTTGATGTCATGGTATGATCACAGTTGACTGGAGTAATTGTTATTGCTGAGAACTCATGGAAAGTGGCACGTGATATATTTGGTGTAGATTGATCAGTCAAGAAGAGGTGAAGTTCTGGCAATGGCTCATGTGTGCCGACAGACAGCCTCATTGTAAGATTAGCAGCTTTCATGATTGTTCCCACTCGCTTGGATTGGAAGTGAACATTTACGTCCATCTGTAGCAGCCAACAAGTTGCAGTATTCGGACAAATCTGCTCTGTACAAGGCCTTGGGTTAAGCGAAACCACAATCAGGTTCATGCATTGAGTTCGGAGGTTGACTGTGCCTCTAGCCACATACTTCGGCTCGAGCAACGGCTACTACGTGCTAGAGCGATTCGCGCCTTGAAAGCTTGCCCAAGTAGCTCATGATAACAGGCCTCGGACAGGTATTTGACTTCCGGTGAAGTATGTTCGATGTGGTGGCATGAAGGAAGTGTGTTCCATCAAAGCACCCAAGGTTGCAGTTGATACTGGAGTTGACAAACGCGTTTCAGTTTAGTTCAGAAACTCGTAAATTATTGATATTACTTCTGGGAGCATATTCTGCGTAGCCTAATGTTTTGTTCTGGAGATTCGAGGTGATAGTTGACACACTCTGAATCCAGTACAATAGCGTTTCTTAAATTGTCCTTTTTTCTCATTTTATCATGCTTTCGAGCTGATCAATGGATGTGGAACGTTATGACGTATGGATCTTCGGAACGTGATCTTTCAAAGTCCACGGGCTGGGGGACCACAACAGGGCCAGGGAGATTGGGATTCTGAATAAAGTCAAAGGTCATGCATATTCAACCTGATGTGCTACAAGTTGCAAGCAAATACAGATCGTCTAAGGAAGGATCTGAATGTCGTGGGCGAAGCTGAACAGACAGAGGAATGAGAATAAAAATCTACCCGGGCTTTATTAAGCCAGAGCCTCGTATTTATTGATGCCGTTGATGGAGGTTGTAGACATTGTGAAGTGCCGTCCTAACTTGGCCTTTCGACCATTATAACTGTTAGCCCCTAGGATCAGGATTGATCGTACAGCGAGCGAGCGAGAGAATGAGAGAGAAAGAGATCGTACTCAAAGTGCCTTGCATGACGTACACTCTCGATTATAGAGCCAGCGCGTTCGAGAAGTTTGAGCAAGTAGAGCACCCGGGAGTTCGATTGTAGAAACTAGAGACAAACTTGTTCTCCGGGAAATCAAAGACACCAAAGGCTGACGATGAAGATGGAGAAACTGGAGGAATCGTGCCAGCGTTGGGATAGGCTTCTCAAAGAGATCACTTCTGATCCGCCTTGCAAGTTCGATTTGGTACAGTTGTGGACATTGTCTTGTGAACAAAACAAGTTAGATGAGTCACCTGCAGCAGGAGTAGAAGAGGGTGAAGAGGTCACAAAGGCAAAGGAACTCCAGACAAACCTGCTACGAGCAATCGGGAGTTGCAAAGCTGTTGAGGAGCTTTTAATCAGAGACGCATCTTACGGTCGCTATGGAGCTGGATTCAATGTCCTTACCCCCATCGAGTGGGAGTTGTTTTTCTCCAAACTTCAGTCCAATCCTAATCTGCGGTCAGTGGTCATCGAGGGTAGCGAATCCTTCTACAAAATAATCATTCCTCACTTCACTGCGTACATTGCTGGTAGTACCACCCTCGAAAATCTCCGCATTGGCGAGCTGCTTCGACAGGTCAATGTCATTCCCAAATCAAGGATATGTCGCTTGGATGAAGAAACGGTCCAAGCACTCTCAGATGCTCTCGTCAAGAGCAAAAGTCTGGAGTTTCTTCAAATAGGTTCCGTGGAAGTAGCGAGTATACACATACTTTTGAGGGCCTTGACTGGATCCCCTCGGAACCAATCTATAAAGGTCCTTGAAATAGACGAGTTTGTTGGGTGGTTGGGATATGCTTTGCCCAATCTTCTGGTGTCGGAGAATACTACACTGAAGGAGATTGTACTGAACGTCTTGACCTGCTCAGAGCTCGATGTCGAGCAATGCAGTGCAATTGGGTGCTCTTTACTGCAAACGACTTCGCTTGAGAGGTTCACCCTGGTCACTGACCTGCGTAGTGCAGTCGACTTGATGCCCACTTACAATGTGCAGAATGCGATGGATGTTATGGATGAGCTGGTGAAGGCCAGCCGAGGAAGCTCGATACTCAAGTTTGATTTGCGTATCTTGCGTGATTACATGGATGTCCATTTGTCCAGTTGGCTTGTGAAAGCCTTGAGTCGATACTCTAACTTGGATCGGCTGCAATTCACGACATCGAGGGTCGCTGGCTTTGAAATGCATGAGCTCCTTCCGATATTCGAAGCCTTGAAGTCCAACTTCTTCCTTCAATGTCTTAGCGTCAGGAGCATCAACGGAGAAGGTGGTTGGAAGCACCTCACCGAATGCTTGCAGCTCAATACAACTCTCAAAAGGTTGTCATTTGAGGACTGCTCGACCCTGGATGATGAAAGTTTCAAGAGCCTGATGGAGCTACTGCAAGTGAATATCTACCTTGAAGATATTGACTTCGGAAGCTCCTACTCGCGTTCTGACGGACGCGCTGCTTTGGTAAAAGAGGCGTTGAGACGGAACAAAGCTTACAGGTTCGACGTCGAAACGCTCTCAAATGCCGGACTGGCATTCAATGGTCCTAAATCAGGGCGTCTATTTTTGTGCGGAAGTCCTCATGCAGGTAAGGAAAATCACATGTAACTAGCTTTGGTTTTCTAACTTAAGCTGTTCTTTCGACCCAATCTTCTCGCAATGACGTTCTTCGCATTTCGGAATGAAAGCGAAAGATTCAGATTCATGTGCACATTTAGGTTTATTTCTTTGAGAGGGGTGGGACGCATTCAGTCAAAGTCGATTTCATTACTGCTTTCCGCTCTGGGGGCAAACCTGTACATAATCTGTACAAGTACGAGCAGATTGCTACCAGTCATGTGCACTTATGTGCAAAATGAGTTGGATTTTTTAGCTGCATCAAGTCGTCGATTTGATTGGCAAGTGGTAATGATAGATGACGATATGTATGGACTTTCTGAAGAGCCCATCTATCTCACATATATAAGCAGTACGCTTACAATAACAAGAGAGAACTGCGTGTGACAGGGAAGACAAGACTGAGAATGACCATGATGAAGACCCGAAGTAAGAAGAGCTGGTTGAGGAAGGTTGTATCCGGCACCAAAAAAACCAAGGGCATTGAGGTGGAGATGTTGAGGGATGATGAAGATATGCAAGTCTCTATATGGGATTTGGCAGGCCAATGGATCTTTCGCGCTCTTCACGACCTGATATTTCCTAGGGCGAGTCAAACCTGCGTGTTTGTGTTCGTGTTCAGTCCACTTGATGACAACCAGGAAAAGATGAAGCCTGATCTTGGGCAAGCTTTGCGATCTGAGCTGACATCATGGTTAAGGTTCGTGGCTTCCAACTCTCAAATCACCGGACATTGCGTTCCACATGTGCTGGTGGTCATGACTCACAAGGACAAGATGGACAACCAGGAATCTGGCTGGGCCAAATTCATCGTGAACGATCTGCAAGAAAAGTTCAAAGGTTTGTTGGATCTACATGGAGGTGAAGAGCTGTATTACTTAGATGCTCAGGCTACTAAAGAGGTGCAGCCCTTGACAGACCACATTCTTCGCTTGTTCGAAGAATCGTTGCAACGCAGGAGCTCCATGGTTCCTTGGGTATGCTCCCAGCTGGTTTCTAAACTAGCCAAGCGTCCCGTCGAGATAGTGAACTGTCCTGTATGGGGAATCGACACACTTTACTCGTTCTTCTCGCAGGAGATTAAGCTCTTGCACGCGGGATCCTTCGACCTGAGAGTTAAAACCGAGAGAAATGTTTTGGAAGCTGTGGCGTTGTACATGCACGATGTAGGAAGCATAGTTATCATCCCCAATTCTGAAATGGTGGTCGTCGACGTCAACTGGCTCACTCACAAGTTTCTCGGCCGACTTATCTGCCAAGGTCATAATTTTCACGTCAAAGACGGAAGCGCTCACCTGAGTCCTGATGGTTTTGTGGCCCAGTTCGAACTCCAAGAAATTCTTCTGAAACTCTGGACGAAGCATCGTCGACAGGGCATCACCTTTGATATCAGGGTTCTTGAAGACCTCCTCATCAAGTTGGACCTGTGCTACCTCGTTACCAGTAAGAAGGGAGAGGCTCGTTTCTTCATTCCCAGCCTCTTCGGTAAAGGTGAAAGCAAGCAACTGGTAGGAACTACTACCCAGCATTCTCTCGAATGGACTGCGCCGCAGTCTTCAGATTGGGGCCACTTTGGTTTCCGGCTGCAATGTCATGACAAAGAAAGGACTTTGTTGACTTCAGCAGTTTTTCCGCGGTTCCAGGTGAGCAAATATCTTTGTGATATAATTACAAGTCACAGGTAACCGTTTGCTTCAGCAGTCTGTTTAGAGAGATTTCTTACCATCAATTCGGATGGCTTTCTAGTCAAGAAACTATGTCGACTCGAACAAAGAACTGATCGGTTGATCGCAACTGGAACTGCAGATTCACTTACGGAACAGAATGATTTCGATTGGCCTCGAGATGATCCAGGAAAATTTCGATTGTGCTCACGATTACATCAAGCTACACGTGAATGGCTGCTTCATCATTGTAGAGAGGGGTGGAGTTTCCGGGGATCATGTGGACATAATGGTGAGATTCTCCAAGGTCAAGCAACGTGAGAGAGCAATAGCCATGTCGTTCGTCAAAGACAACCTCCTAGAGGAATTCAGAGCATATTGCGCGTCCCCGAAAGGCTGTCCTGGTGTGGCCCTATCCATGGCAATAATCCGGCCGGAGTGTGTGAAGAAATTGACACCTCATTTGCATAGAACTTCTAACCAGGTTGTTCTGGTGGAGGAGTTGAAGAAGGAGTTCACAGAAAGTGTAGAGCGGAACTTGCAACACGCAGAGCTAGATGGGAAACGGTGGGGCGATGATAACTTTCTTCTCGATTATCAGCATACATGGCCAAGAGTACCGCAGGCAAGCCTGCTCCCTCATTCCGAGCCTGCGATTGAGCTCTTGGAAAGAAGGGAACTGGAGGAGGTCGTGAAGGCTGTCCGAAAACGCAGAGAAACTAGCCTTCAGGGATTACGTCAAGTCGTGGATACTCTAGATGCAAATTTAGGTGAGACCAAATCAACGGAAAAGTCTGCTCAAACTATCGTTGCTCCTGCAAACCCAGAGGAAGGAACACTCGAGCTATCCCTAAATGAAAGAGATGTCGAATTGGTGAACATAATCATGTTCCAACTGGACAAACAGCATGGTGTGGATGATAGTTTTAGTTCTCTGGAGGACCAGGTCCAGGGCATTCGTAAGGATATGGCAAGGATTCTATCGATCCAGAGAGAAATGCGCTCCAACTTGATGCAAATCATGTCGAAGGTGGATCGGATGATAGGCTACACGGACGCACTGAAGAAGGCCAAAATGCCCCGACGCCCCTTCTTGACTTTGGAGGACATGGGCATCCGTAATAGGTTGGGTATGGCTGTGCAGTTTGGGACTCCGGTTCGCCTGCATCTTCTGTGCGAATCTCAATCGGGACCACATATCATCGAAAAGCAACCAGGCTGGGGGGTATGTGTGACGAAGGAGAACAAGGAGTGGCTGCGTCTAATCTCTGTGAATTCGTTGAGGATAGCTTGGTACTTGATGAAAAGCGGAGTGCAAGTAATACATTCGGGGCAGCAGCAGCTCAAAGCACCAGAGCTTTCTGAGCTTGGAATTGGATCCAAAGGTGCCTTGACAGTGACCGATGTTACGCTGGATTCACTCAAGGCTCGTGACAGCATGCCTCTGGTGCCAGGTGATGAAATGACAAGTGAAGCGTGGACTTTTCTAAAGAATTGTCTGGCTGCTAAATTTGACTATGCAAACGATTTCAAGCTCCATCTGGTGAAATACCGTGCGCCTACAGGATCAATTAACGAATCACATGCTTGGCTCTGTGCAAATTGCTTGAGCAGAGGGCAGCGAAATGGTATTTTGAGTAAAGTAGGGCAAGATCAGCTTGCAAATTGAGTAGTAGGCTAGCCACCGACTCCCATGGTACATAACCAGAACTCCAAACACGTTAGAGACAGTGAGATCAGCAGTCGAGCACGACTTCCGCAATATCATACAAATAGATGTACAGATCTTTTACAATTCGAATTATGTACAGTTCACTGCCATCTGGTATTTGTTCGTCTATCTTCCGATTCTATGCAGGACCGAAGTCTATGATTGTACCACATCCACCTTCTCCTTTAGTGTAAACCCGCTGCTCTTGATCGTCTATGTATCAAGACGAAGAGGTTCACTCGGATACTGTGAGAGAAAGTATCCATCCGTTTCCTAATCGAAGTTCATTTCTTTCTTCATTGTTAATTTTATGCTTGATCATTTCGTCTGTAGCACAACATTATTGCCATATTGTTTCGCTACAGTCTTTCATGTTTGATTGTACAAGTTAATCTTCATCGCAATGTTAGAAAGTTTTCTTCTAACGTTACAGGTGGAGGAACTCCTAGCCCAAGACGCTTTTACCTGCTAGAACAGTGTTTTCTTCAGTACACGTAATCAAGTAATGAAAATCGTGTACTACAGTGATAAGTGTGTATGACTGATTAGTGCTAAAACTCATTTGTGTACCAGTGTGTTACACACTAAATAGGAATCTTAGGTCCACCCGCTATATAGTGTTCACACCCTATTAGTGTGCACTAGTGTGGTGCACACTAAGGACCCTTTTTCAAATTTTACTTTCTTAATTAGTGTTGGCAACACTGATTACGGAACTCACTGGTAGCAATGGTAGCAAGTACATGAAAACCCGCCGTGGCCCACGACCTATGACCATGTTGGCTACAATGAACAAAAGCATTATATTATTAGAAGATTGAGAGTGCATAGTGTTACTCAAATTTCTTACTACGAGATGGACGCCGTAAAGACTCAGTTGTAAGCGAGTTCTCTCTCTTACAAAACTCGCGCTGTTGGCTCTGTCAGCATCTAAGAAGAGAGACCTAAGATTGAACCGGCTGATCTTAAAAGTGTCATAAGGTTCAAGAAACGTGTTCGGGACCCGACCAACTCGGTGGCAAGAATAGAGATTCCAACTTACTGCGTTCCAGAGTCTCAAGAGTGATGTATTGCCACCATGTCATACGATTAGGCACCCCGGACAAAGCAACTCTTACGAATATTTAAGTGCAACATTAAGGAGGGCGATGGGAAGCAGGACGACTTTCCAAGATGGGGCATTATTAAACTACAGGCAGTTCTGATTGAGAAATATCACCAAAGATAGTGCAGATACTTTCATTCCAAAGACTCTAAGGAGCAAACTTTTACTGAGCGGTAATTTGCAGTAAGCTGCACGTCATATCTAGCAAGAAGGAAAAGCAAGGTGGCAACGCACTTTCCTGAGCAACTGGAAGAGGAGTTGCTGGACTGCCCAATAGTTGTGACTTCTAGATAGTCCATCGAGGTCAAGCTACAATACATGCCACCAGGAACAAAATTGGTGGTCCCCACATCGTCTCCTCCATCGAACTTTCGGTGTGAAAATTTGGAAGGAAACAGAAAAGCAAATTCGACAACAGTAGAACAACAGTAGAAAACCCTTTAGGAACCAGAAAGTTGCATTTGATGGCCTATCTCAAGCACAAGTCTAATAATCGGCACGAAACTTGACTCGATGGGCCCTGCGGCTTCCAGCGAAATACTGACTGACATTCCTCACATTATCGTTCTATCTATGAAGAAAAAGTCTCACTCCGTACGTAAAAAGAAAGGAAACAAATGGAGAAACAAATAGATGACCAACCTCCATATTGTGAGAAGAATCCACAACGTGCAGAGAGACTACGGAACATCGGAGAAGGACAAATGCCACACCTCGAGCTCCCCACCACTAACCTCCCTAGTTTCAAAAGGCCTGAGAAACGAAGTAAAACGAAGTATTTCAAATTCGAAAATACTTCCCACCTACTTGGAAGTGTAGATACTTTAAACTTTACATTTGCTTTATTTTGGCTTCCTCGTACCCGATCCTCAACATCGGAACTTCCTTGTACCCTGAAGTCCAAAGTTTTCTCTTGTAAGCCCCTTTGTGCGCATGGACCACCGGATGTAGGCTAGTCTGGTCAAGACCTGGTTTTGATTGTAACTATGTCGGTTTCATGAAATAAAAAGACTCGGGTCATGATAGTAGCTAGATTTCAGGAGGTAACACGCAGTAACACACAACTAACACATTGCTCGATATAGTAAGAAATAAGTCAGGAAGATGAGTTGGTGCCAAAAGACATGTGTTCGTAAATCTTGTACATTACACATCTACAAACAGCTCCATAATTAGTGTATATTACAGTACTTTCAGTCTTTGTCTCCTTGCTTGGTGTGTACCACACTAATCTATACTAATTATAGTCCCTACACATAATTAGTGAGAGAAGGTATCTATATACACCAGTTAAGGGCCATTTGATTAATGTAGATTTTTTACTTGATGGAACATACAAGGGTAGTGTTACCCTTTAATAGTTTCTAAATTTATTTATGTATAAGTTAGGAAAAATGATAGAGTAGCTCTTGGATGAGGAGCTACAACATAAAATTCAATTTTTTTTCCTTTTTCTTGGCTAGTGAATATATAAAATATATTTTAATATGAAGTTCAACTTGTGCAACTTTTAATAGCTAAAAACATATGCACTTATGATCTCCTTAGGTGATTTCAATACTCAAAATCAATTATCTTCAAATTTAGCTCCACATAAAAATTAAAAAAAATTAAAACTATGGTTGAAAGCAAAAATATTTTTAAAACACATGACAGATTGATTATCAAAAAACATGACATGGAGAATTCAAAAGTGATCAAAATTCATGTATTTGATCATCTTTGGTGTTAAAAAATTGGGTGATTGTTCCAAAAAGATCTTGACTAACTTTATATATATATAATTAAAGATCCATTCTAATTAGATATATATATATATTAATAATAAAAAAATTTGTAGATAAAAAATTTGATGCATGAAACTGATTTTTTTTCAGCTTTAGACAAGATGAGCTCTTGCATCACATTAAAAGGTGTTTTATCATTAAAAAGTGGAAATGCAGTGGATGAGTTGATAGAAAAATATTTGAGATCATTTGTAGTCATCCATGGAAAAAATAATTTGATCAATGATCACAAATATAGATTAAGAATTGTCATATATCATTTATAAATTGATGATTCCACAAAAGTATTGCACATTAAATTCTATGGTTCCTAACAATGTCTAAATTTTGATCATCATAATTATGTCGGGTGGAGATATATGTAAACTAAAATGCCAAAAAAATTAATGTTGAAGTAGATTCTTTCATATTCTGCTTAATAAAAGAGCTTTCAAGTAAAAAAAATATGTTTTAAGCATGTATTGTCTAGATAATAGAGGAATTTTAAAAAATTTTGAATTAAAATCTTGTTATATAATTTTCATAAATTATACAACAAGATCAGAAAGTAAAGATAGAAAAATATGCAGTTAAGTATGATAACTTAATATGAAATAATAGCTTGAGTAATTTTAATTTGAAATGTTATTTTTAAAATATATTAATTAATTTTAAAATGCAAGCAAAAAACTTGAATCCAAAAATTTAAATTAAAAATTCGCATTGAGGTTATAAAAAAATATCACACTAAATAAACATGATGGTTAGTATTATAAAGATTCAAAAAAAATTTAAAAAAATCTTTCAAAAATGATTCATACAAAAAAAAAAATCGTGAAAGATTTAGGATCCAAAAATTATGAGCAAAATATTTAATAACAATAAATGACTATTTAGTCATCTTAAAATTATTATAATCTCAATTATATATATGATTAATAAAAATCATTTGAAACGAAGTTATAATATTTTCAAATACTGCAACTATGCATTTGCATACTCATCTTAAAATAATCTATTCATGATTAAAAAATTTGTTATAGATATAATTTTGGCAAAAAAATAGACTCATCTTTGTCATCAAAATTTAATTTATGGCATGATAAAGAATCAGCTGAATCTAATTTTAATAAGCCGGATGTATGTGCATTAATCTATACATAAATCTCATTATTTTTTGTTATGAGAATGATATGTAGATTTTTGCACATACATCCAGCTTATTAAAATTGATATTTAAGATATTTTTAAGTATAAAAATGATGATAACATTTCTTTAAATATTTTTCAATTTTCATTGAATGTCCAATTGTTTTACCATCCACAACAACATAAGTAAACAATTTCTTAATAAATTATTGTTTGATTTCTGTGATCACATGCATATTTTTCTCCTTTGAAATTAATTTTATGAATTTCAATTAATCTTTTGAAATGTTGAGTGTTAATGTGAAGTTAAGATAAATTTTTCATAAGCACAAATTTTTTATCAATGCATCAATTTGGATGATTTCTTTTTTATGTTTAAGCATGTTGTTAATTGAAGAATTCTCATAAAATGATGTGATTTTGATCCATTTATTTTGAAATCAAAATATTTGATGTCTTTCTTTTTTTCACAGCTATATATTTAGAATTATATTCATGAATAAGGTTAGTGATAACTATAAAAATACTTTTGTGTTAATAGCTTTCACAACTTATAAAATGAAAATTTGTTGAGATGTGCACTAGATTTCTAGATAAAATTATATATCATCACATATATGACTACATGTTGAAAATGTATAATCAAGAATGTCATGTTAGAACGCTTATTGAAGAATTTGGCAAAAAATCCCTCAAGACCTTCCATCATAAGTATTGGGATGGCCAACAAGCAAAAGATTCTATCCATTAGAGTGGTTACAAGGTGGTGGTAAATGTGATAGAGTTTAAATCTTTTTGTTCTTTCAAGTATCTCAGGAGGCCAACTATAATTTATTGTTAGGAATACCTTGTTGGGCGATGATGACTATTGATCAATGGCACAAGAATTATTTTAATATATGATTTAAGAATCATTAAATGAAGATTTTTTTGACTATTAGCGGCACTCAAGTTACATAGGTTTGCAAAGATAAGAGCATATACAATAGTTATATGGTAATGATGAAACATGAGTAATGCATGAACCTAGATTTTTTGAAGCTCAACGTGTATTTAGTTTGATTGTAATATCTTTTTTATGCTATAGTAAGGAGCAAGTGTCCTTGTGGATGTTTTGAGAGTAGAATAGATAAATTTGAAGCCTCCAATTTGATTCTATGAGAAAAATTGTGAGTGTTTGGAGAATTGAAGATATTTTGGAGAATTTGGATCGATAGTATCTTTGATCTAATTAATATTGAGTGTATAGGGCAATGATAGAATGAAGACCATGGCGTCGATATAGAAATAGAAGCAATTCAAAATTCATTCGATTAATTTTGAATTTTTATTTTTTCAATTTAGTGCTTGATTTTTAAATTGAGAATTTGGAGAAAAGAAGCAATACTGAAAATTGATTAACAAGTTTGATGCTTAAAGTGACATTGGTATTTAAGATGAATATTTCTGGAAAAGATTTTGAAAAGAAGTGATGGAAGTTCAAGAATTATTTTTTTGTAGTTTTCAGATCAAAAATCAGAGAAATAGTCTATAAGATTATCATATAGTATTTGCTTGATCTGAAATTTGATGAGGTTATAGAACAAATAAAGTAATTAGTACGAGGGAAGACATATCAAGTATAAGGTTAGCATTGCAAAATTTTGACATTTAGGTGTCCAAAATTAGAGTTAAAGATTTTTGACAAACGATATCCGTTTGCAACAAAAAAATTGCATGACGTAATAAATTGAAAGTCACAACTTTCAAAATTTGATTAGCAGCATCATATTATTGACCTAAAGAGTAAAAGATCTCCAAAACTGAGTTTTTCTATTTTTTATTATTCTTAGACTATGGCCGGCATACAAGCATATACAAGCAGCATTTTATACAATAGAAGGACTCTCCTTAGGCTAAGTTCTTTAGTCCGTTTATGGCTTTGGAAAAACTATTTCTGAATTTAAAAGGTCTACCAATGTATGATTATTATGAGTTTCGGTGTGAACATCTTCAGGAGATAAAATCTCTATTACTTCTTGTATAGTGTTTGATGGGTCGAGTTCATCTCCTATACCTTTCTTAGATGATATTATTGGAATTGCTTGAGGTGTGAAGAGTTCATAAGTTCTGACTTTGAATCCTATTTTGAAGTTCTTTTCCCGGTTGAGGGTTGAGGGTAGACTACCAAGAGATGAGGATTGACAAGCTAAGAGGCTTGCAAAAGCACAAGACTGGAGAGACTCTTTGAGAGGCATATCTGAATGGGTTGATTAGCGTTATCCATGTGGTGACAAAAATGAATGCTATTCAATATTAGTGTGGAATATTGGATAGGAAGTTGAGACGTACAGTGAGAGATGTCACCTTACTACATGAGACATCACCTACATTGATCATTCTATATTAGTCATTGTATTTTGTCTTTATCATGTACATAGATATCACATCATAACATACATCGCTACCATATCAAAGATCATAATACATAGATCGTTATACACCAACACAAGTCTATCACAATAATCTTTTCTACTCTCAAAATGTCCATAAGGACACTCCGCTCATAACCATAGCATAAAAGAGAGATTGCAGTCAAGCCAAACCCACTTTGTGCTTCAAAGATTCTAGGTTCCCGCACAAGCTACTATCCACCATAGCCACACTCTCAAAGGCTCCCTCCAACTTCAAAAACTGCCCTCCAAGAAGCCCTAATTTGAACTCTACCCCTTGAGCCCTAGGACCCCTAACGGCGCTGTCGGCCCTAACGGCAGTTCCAATTCGAACGTCACTAATTGCACAATTGGCTCTAACTGTTGTATTTGCTCCTGCATATGCGCACCTACCTAACTAGAGATGCCGCTATATAAGTCGTGATAGTTGTCGTGCACATACATATCCCATCACAACATACATTGATGTCACATCAAACATCACAATACATAGATTGTCATACACCAACACAAGTGTACGACAATCGCCCCTCTAACAGGCGGTTAGGTCCCTCTAACACTAGGTAACCATCTAGTTTATAACATGATATGCCCTTTGTGGGACTAAGATCAGGAGGTCGGGTGCTACAATGCCCCATCGTAAGTCGTCTATCTGCAATCCATATCATGTAACGGTTAGACCTGCTTGCCTGCTAAACACATCGAGGACATCTCCACCGCCCATTGGGGATCGTATTGAGAGGAGGTATCTAACATGACATATGTCATCCTCTCGAACAAGAATCACAAATCAACATACTGGCTGCTCCACCAGCTGATCCACATAACATACATCTCAAGCCTGCACATACAACTTCTAGCCTTGGATCCATAGTACCATCAATGTTTGGAAGGTGACATGGAGCACAATTACGCACATGATCCTTCCAAATCACACCATCACAACCCTCCAATACCAAAACTCTAGACGATAAAACCTCACATACTCGTAAAATCGTACGACCAACCATAACATTCAATGCAGTCTGTGCACTCTGCTGCAAGAATTGAAGGTCAATATCCAACATGAAATCTGTGAATTGAAGGTCGATATCCACCTACTCGGATGGTAGCATAACGCAAAGTATCTCTATGCTGAGCAATGATCAGGTTCTCAAATGCCATGGGCATGACTCTACGGAAGAGTTCTACCCTTTGAGAACACACCCTAACCCAAACATCACGGTTATCCAAGTCCAAGATTTCACCTGACTCTAGACGAATAGCTTCAGATAAGTTTGGATCTCTATCATATATTAAAAAGTACGGTGAGAATGACGCTAGAGATGCTTGCGGCTAAATTGATAACCCATGGCCAACCATGGTAGCTAGATATCTCAGTCTCCCAGATGACCTTTCTCCAAGCCAAACTTTCTTAGTCCTCTCTTCACCGTCTGAACAACTCTCTCTGCTAGACCATCAGCCTCGGGATGATCTCTTGAGATGGTACGATGAATGATCAATGCTCAATCACATAAAGCTTGAAACTCACCCAAAAACTCAGTACCCGATCAGTCAACACTTCTACTGGTGCACCAAATCGGCTAAGCACCGCAACTAAGAACGCATAAGCTGTTCCCTCATTTGACTTGTCATCTGGTTCACCAACTCAATCCACTTGAGAAATGCTCCACCATGATCAACACGTATCGATGATTTCGTATAGTCAATGACAAAGGTCCCCCAAAATCCAAGCTCCAATGATAACCAAATCTCATAATCGGTAGAGGATGTAGTTGTGATATAGGGGCATTGAATGATGCTCGAACACGATCACATACCATACATCTGGCCACAAACTGTTGCATCTCAGTTTGCATACCTCTCCATCAATAGTGACTTTGAAGTAAGCTATATATCCGCTTTACTCCAAAATGACCTTACTACACATGAGCATGTCTGACCAACTGTGCTCTATGAGATGGAAATGGCACAACACAAACGTTGCCATCTACCCATACTCAAAGAAGATATCTACCTTCCCATATGAACCATCAAGCTCTTTGTAAAACTCAATCCCGTTTCTTTGCACTCAAAGTGCCCACCAAAGCACTTGTACGAAGATAATCTAAC
The DNA here is from genome assembly GCA_014180765.2 of Marchantia paleacea. NCBI lineage: Eukaryota > Viridiplantae > Streptophyta > Marchantiopsida > Marchantiales > Marchantiaceae > Marchantia > Marchantia paleacea. The sequence continues at coordinate 2,781,782 of MUAA02000067.1, forward strand.
ACCCCATGTCGTAATGGATGTCTCGGTTTACCATCCTCAGTCTCAGCGTCCACGGCTAACATATCCGCTCTCTGACCCAAGAGAGATATCACATAGCTTTCAAGTGCCAACCTACTTAAAAAGGCAGATACATGCCAATCGAGCATCATCTCCTCATCATTATCACCGTGCCATCGAGCCCCGGTTTTGTCAACTTGACTTGTATATGGGTTTCCACTTAACCCATCTGCATCACCATTTACCACCCAAGGTCTATGAACAACTGGGAAATCATATTCTTGTAGGATAAGAGCTCATCGTGCAAGCTTTCCTGTAAGCTTGTTTGATTCCATCAACCATTGAAATGGTTGATGATCAGTGATGAGAGTGAAGGAGTTTCCAAACAAATAACATATGAAATGTGCCACCGCCCAAACAGCTGCCAAACATTCTCCTTCATAAGAGCTATACTTCAACTCCGCTTCATTGTTGGAACGACTTGCATAAGCCACTACAAACTCCTTCCCCTCATCATCATGTTGAAATACATTACTATCACATCAAATATCACAATACATAGATAGTCATACACAAAACAAGTGTATCACAATAATTTTTCTTATTCTCAAAACATTAACAAAGACACTCTGCTCATAATCTATGGCATAAAACATATATTACAATCTAATCAAATCCACTTTGAGATTCAAAGACTCCACGTTGTCGCATTTGCTAATATCTAGCACAGCCACACTCTCAAAGTGTCAACTTCAAAAACTACATTCCAATGAGTGCTGATTCAAACTCTACCCCTTGAGCTCTAGATCTCCTAATGGTACTCTCAATATATCTAATCCAAACAACGTTAATTGCACTATCGGCTTTAAGTACTATATATATTCTGTCTATGCGTAACTACATAACTAGGGGTGTCGTTACATAAGTCGTGATGGTTGTCATGCACATCCATATTGCATCACAATATATGTCATTGTCATATCAAATATCACAATACATAGATTGTCATACACCAACAGAAGTGTACCACAATTGCGTCTCTATCTAGCAGTTAGATCCCTCTAACACCAAGTAGTCTCTAGTCCATTAACATGATATGTCCTTCGTGGGGCTAAGATGAGAAGACCGGTTGTTACAATGATCCATTTTTAGTCACCTTTCTATAATCCATACCATGTCGCTGTCAAAACAGTTTGTCTATTAATCGCATCGAGGGCATCTCCATCATCCACTATGCACCACATTGAGAAAAAGTGTCAAACATTATATATGTCATCCTCTCGAATAGGAATCAAAGATCAACATACTCACCACTCCACCAACTGATCCATATAACATACATCTCAAGCTTACCCCCACAACCGACAAGCTTGGATCTATAATACCATCATTGTTTGAAAGGTGACCTGTTACATAATTACGCATATGATCCTTCCAAATCATACCATCATGACCCTCTAATATCAAAACACCAAAAGTTAAAATCTTGCGTATTGGTAGAATCATTCGACCAGTAGTAACATCTAATGTATTCGCTTCACTTTATTGCAAGTAAACATAATCATCAACATCAAATCTACAAATTGAATGTATAAATTGAAAACCAATATCCACCTACTCGGTGTCGCATATGACAATTCTTCGCTCTGAGAACGCCCGAGCGCCTGGCTGTAGAAGAACCCTCTAGATACTTGTGTGAGTTGACAATCTCTTCTTCCTCTCCTCAGCACTCAACATTCCAACCGGTAAAACTTCAGCAGAAGAAGATTATGATATCCGATGATTCGACCAATAACTTTCTCTCAAACTTTAGAGAAAATTGCTCCACAACCCTAACTATCACTCAAAAAAGTTTCAGATGTTTTTCTTCTCTAGATCTCTCAAAACAATTGGTGATTTACCCACTATATCACAAAGCGATATGCAGACCCCTGTGTACAAAACCCATCACACATCCCAATCCTGGACTCCAATTGCTCTCAAATTTCATAAGAATGTCACTCATCATCCGAACTTCAACTCTGAAAACTTTTATTGACATAACTTTATGCTATCAAAAGATATGATTGATGTACTAAGTTTGTGATAGTCAGTGCAATCCTGCAACTCTGACTGCTTACACAAACTTCAACCTATCACTCCATACTCAACTCTTGTCCAATTGAGTCAAAACTTCAATCAAAACACAAGCTTGAGTCGTAAACTGTATCTTTGTCAACTCAGATCTCCCAAAAATCCTCGTCAGATTCTCACAAACACTCCAAATACACTCAAAGGTTGAAATTTCTCTCTCTAACTTTGAATCACCGTTTCAGAGTGACAAATCCTTCAAATCCATCCATTCTTGTGCCCACATTGTAGCCCGTCCTGTCAACTTTCCAACGCTATCTTCAGATTTTTGAATGTCCCCCTGAAAGGTCTCCAAAATCCCTAAAAACCTCGAAAAGTTGCCCTAGTGTACTCATTGGTCAAAACTCCTAGACCAATGGGAATGGAGAATGCTATTTTGACCTCTGGTGTGGCCAAATTAGCTCCATTGAAACTTAGAGCTTTACCACTATCCTAAACACTCTACTTAGACATCCTATACACAATATGAGTTGTCACTAATAAAAGTTAAAATGACAACTTGAAACCAGCCAAGTATACCCAAAAGCGATCACGATGAAGACACCGGATGTTGATCACAAATGGACTCGACAATGGTACATCTTGAGGATCATGTTGTCCCATATCCACGTCCTACGTCGACTCCACTTCAATCAGATAAGCTCTTTAGTCAGCAAGATGATGTGTATAGATCTCCCTAGCTCTTTCTGACCTTACAATGCCATCTGTTACCCTAACCTAAAGTATCGTCGTCATGACAACAACTCTGAAGATGACACATGTCATCATCTTCTCATAGTAGCCACGTCACAACACGACATCGGATGGTATCATAGCCCAATAATTAGATTCTCAAATGCCATGGGTTTGTTCTCAAAGGGCATAAATACAAAAGATTTATGCCCTTTGAGAACAAACCCTAACCCAAACATTGGGTAAGTTTGGATCTCTATCATAAAATAGAATGTATAGTGAGATGTACTCTAGAGATATTTGACTGCTGAATCAATAACCTATTACTAACCATGGTAGTTGGATGTCAAGATTTCCCACCCAAATGACCTCTCTCTAAACTAAATTCTTTTAGTACTCTTCACGATATGAATAACTCTCTATTCCAAACCATGAACGTTAAAATGATCTCTTGAGTATCATCTAAGGATGATGTTTAATAAAAATATTGTTACAACAACTGGAGTACTTTCGCATGATCCAATATGTATACTGTAAATCACGTAAATGAACCAATGGAGGTGTTAACATTACCCAGTGATCAAATAAGATAAAATAATAATAGATAGAGTAGTGAAAAACATTTATAAATGTCACAGATTATCAAGGCCACCGGTTATCTAGGTTTTATACGTACGCGGATACTGAAGATCTGTGTAATGGACACCGAGATGACAAGGTCCAGAACCTGCCGGCGAGTGTGACCAAGATTACATCACCATAGCTCATACCCACATTAAGTAAGTTCACTCGAACACTCTTCACTAAGACAATGAGAGGCCGTATACCATACGTACAGAGAGAGAAAAAGCGTACTCAAGCTTCACCTGCCCGGCTTTGGTGCAAGACCGACGATTACATTGGAGTAAAATGAAGCCAGATATGGATGTTGACTCTCGGGCGTAGTTGACCAATCTGGTCAATTCGCGTCATTCCCAACTTCCAGCTACCATAGCTTCGCAGATGATTAAAAGCCTACCTGGTACTTTTTGAAGCGACTGCCATTTGCGGCCTCCAGATTCAGTGTCTTCAGCCATATGATCTGAATCAGCTGAAAAGCATTGAGGAGTGAGAGAAAATTAGCAGACATCTGCTACATTAACTGCGACACTGGTTATGGCGGCCCTTAACATAAGTTTTTACTCCGAAAAGAGCAAGGAGAATCTGCAACTCGGCTTCATACACGTTCAAGTTTTTCAAGGACGCGTTTGTGTTTGTCTAGAGTTGTTGCCGGGAACTAAATATCCCCCGAGCAGCAGCCACGGTGATTTTCCTCGCGAGATTGTCGAACAGATTAGTACCCGACCTGCTCGCTCCACTAGAACTCTTGTACATGTGGACAATCGAGCTTCTGTGTTAGTGCCTTTGTCTGTGGAGTCATGTGTCTATGCTGCTGCCAAAGTTCGTGGTTGTAAGCTCTGAGTTTGAAGTGGGAAAGTGGTGGGCACTCTGCGGTTTCTGATGTGGGATGGAGTCCAGTGAGGTTTTTGATGCTTTGTAGGCTTGCCTGAACCTGGCCGTCCAAATTCCTAGCAATAAGAATATTATGGACAGATACAAGCAACATCCATATCTAATTCCGGATCTTTACACAAATTATACACAACAGTGAACAGAGTTTTGCTTTTGAGGACTTGATCAACTCTGTTTCGAAACGGGTTCGAATTTCTTCCAGGAACTCAGAACTAGAAATAAAACTTCGAAGTAGAATATTGTTCTTCATGCTTGGATTGATCTGAGGGGAGCGCGATCTGAATTATAATGGAAAAGAAGAGTGGGCCGTTCTCGTTGTTTTCTAAGTTGTTAGGTTGCTTGCCGTTCAATCTACGGTCGACCAAGGTTGGAATCAGAGAGATTTCAGGTACTTTGTCCCCTCAAATTCTCCTGCTTACTTGGGCTGTGGGTGCCCCACAATACTTTGGAATCGTGATGTCGTGAATTGTAGTTGAATTGTGTTGCTTTGCATGCCGAAGGACCAAATTGTTCTCAATGACGGTCCGTGAGTTTCTGAAGCATTGTGGATGGGTGAAGTGATCAATGTCTTTGCATTTGCAGCAGCGCGCAATTGAGCTAAGGCCCGAGTCCGTGTCTTTTGTTCTCTGTTTTTTAAGGTTTGATCGAACACTCTAGTCAGCTCAAACCTGCCAGATGTTTTACGCTGAAGGAGCTTAAGCAGGCCACGGATAACTTCAACCAGCGGACTATTCTGGATAGCGATGATGCCCATTTTACCGTAAACAGCTTACTTTTATGCTTGCTACTTGAGCTATTTTTTGAACTGCTTCTACTTCGTGCGACATGAGATCTCATGATTTGTGGAAGATGTAGGATCAGAAGCCTGTGTGTCAACAAGGATCTTGGGATAAAATGCATGGCCGTGTACTTCACGTCTTCTGAGCCCATCGCTCGTTGCTGCTGAATGAAGGTATACCAGGGTATCCTCAGTAGCGGGGAGATTGTCAGAGTAAGGAGAAGTTCTAGCGTGGGCATCAACATGAGGAGCAAGTTGGAAAAGGAGCTGGAGCTGCTGTCATGCCTTTATCACAGGAACATCGTTACCCTGGTCGGCTTCTGCTTTAGCAAAGACGACCACCTGCTCGTTTATGAGCATCTTCCCAACGGAACCCTAAGTGATCATCTCTACGGTCATTTTCTCCTCACTCCAGCCCGGCCTTTTTTGAGAATGTGATACCTTATCCAGCTTGACATGGCTACGGGTCAAAATATTGTCATAGTAATGTAGCAAGATTCTCTGTCCTTCACTCATCAGCGCGTGGATTACTTCGAGAAATTGCGCTAGTCTCAGAACCGATTAGGCTCGATTAAAAGCATTCGCAAGATAAACTGAAGAGAGAAGAAGCTCATTTCGTTTCTTGAATGCTACGAGGTTAGTTCGTCTGCGCAAGGATTTAGATTACGTCTTTTGCAAATAAGGCCGATACGGAATACTAGTTGCTCCAGCTCTTTGATTTCCCCTTCATGCCAATGCTCTGTATCTCACGAAAACGTTTGTTGTTCAGATAAAAGCAAAACTCCACTTGCACTGGAAACAAGATTGGACATTGCTATATGCATTGCCAAAGGTCTTGCGCACCTGCATGGGCACAGTTCTCCACCCATAATACACCGCAACGTCAAATCTTCCAGTATACTCCTCGGCAACAAGTTCGTGGCCAAACTGTCGGAATTTGGTCTGTGGAAGCAAATGAATGAGGAAGTACCTGAGGGTTCAAGATCAACAGAGGTAAGACATGACCACACCCTTCCAATTTGACATTGCAAGCAGGTAAATGTGTTCTTCAACTATGATTGGAAAACCAGAGATCTCAATTCGTTGACATCAGATGTTGTGGATCGGCTGCAGGGTTACATGCCTCCTGAGTATTATAAGGCGAGGAAGTACACAAACTTGTCAGATGTGTTTGGTTTTGGAGTGGTTATGCTCGAGCTCCTTACGGGGGAGAGAGCATGTGACCTTGAACGTCATGCTCACAACGAGGAAGCCCAGCTCGTGCATAGAATACCGTCGGCACTCAGAAATGGTGGCTGGGAGGCAGTACACTCAAAATTGGATCCCTTTATAAGGTATCATCCCAAACAAGAGCTGATAATAGCGTTGGTCAATACGGCACTTTACTGCATCGAGGAAGTGCCTACTGATCGTCCAGACTCGAAAAGCCTTGTGGAAATCCTTGAAAATCTGAGAACGTTTGTTTAGCTCAACCCTTCACTGAGTCCTAGAGTCTCGCTACCACGCATCCTGCATAATAGCGGCAGTGGAACGCGGTCTTTCATCCATGCCGAGTTGCTGAAAATTTGCGTGAAGCATCCCCGAGGCTGATCCCATTTCCTGGAATGAGCGAGTGGACTACTTGCAAGTTAGGGGTTTGGAACTCGTCCTCGTCGGACGCCATTGGTTGCATGATTTCTCATTCGCAGTTCCTTCCTAAGCCCATCACGTAATTTTGTATCTGGAGGGTTCGGCGTGAGAACTCAGCCCCCAGTACTGTATTATTAGTTTCATGCTTAGGGAGCGTCTCTCCTAAATATGCTGCTCATAGTATCAGATAGCTGACAGAGTGTAGAGGCATCAAGAAATCTGCGGATTATTTGAGCAGATTATATACTTGTATGAATTCAACTTTCCTCGATGAGCATCCGAAGTAAGAATTCTTCATACAAGAAGGGACGAAAGCACGTTTTCCGTTGTTACGAAGAATTTGTTGCTTGTCCCAAAGATGAGAATGCTGCCTCCCCTGGGGAATTTGTAGAAAATTGCAAAACTTTTAGCTGGATATCGCCAGTGACATATACATCCTAAGTTTCACTTCATCCAGCTGATTTACCTCAGGCCTTTATGGGTGCCGGATGCCGCTGTTGGTTCTGTTTCCTTCGATAAGTTGAACGAGGACCAGTGACTAGTGTTTGACTGTTCAATCCATACAGAGCTATGGCATCAGCAGTAACAGTTGATCATCGGGGTTAGATTGAACCTCCTGATGACCTGATTGATCTGTTGTAGTAAGAGGCCAGCGAAGACATACGGCCCGCCCATCTTCACGCGGCATATATTCTATTAACAGACATGTAGATTCATCAGTAATGTCGTTGATTTCAATCTGCTTATCTGGAAAGCTGGCTTGTCGAGACTATTTGACAGAACTGTAGCTAAAATCAATTCGATTCTAAAGACGTGGTAGAAGTAGCGGTGAGATCGATCTGGATATGAATGTTCCCTGATGAGCTAATTCACACTGGAGCTGAAACGGGAACTAGCAGGAAGATAGTGGACAAACCAGATCGCAGAACAGAATCCGTTTGGTGAAAAGTCAAACGACATAGAAATAAGCAAGGAGAAGCGTTATGCATTTGAGGAGACGAAAAAAGGAACTGACAATCAAATTTTAGGTCGCGCCTGATCTTTATGTGACAAGGGCTTTCTAACGAACGAAGAACACATCAAAGAATCGTGTAATTGGTGTACACTGTTAGACGAGTTCTTTTCCAGGTGTGAGAGAGTGTTTCCCTCATGTGCAGCTAATTACGGTCAGATGTATATTCCAAGAAAGATTGAACCTGAAGTATTCAGAAAAAACCGATGCTAGGTCAGAGTCACTGCATAATACAGTGTCCGGTCACCTCCATCCGAAGATTCCAGGAAACAGCTCACTCCAGAGCCCAAAGCTAGGCCAAAAATGTCCTCTGTAGTCCGCGTCTAATACGCATGACCACACTCTGTACGCAGGCTCATTCCTCGAAACCGGAACCCTATGTTTTGCAACATGACTCAGGAATCCACACCATCTGCCCACAGATCAGCAAAAATCTACACATATATATTCAGGAGTCCCTGCTCTTATTCCACATGGTAAAGCGTGAAATTGCTTTTAGGATTTCAGAGATTATGCTTAGGTCTTGTGAATGGAGAGCAAAAGAAGCATCTTGTAGGTAGTAAGAGAGTAGATAGTATGATGCTCCCGTGCAGTTCTCAATAAATGAGTCCCAACTCAAAGCAGACATACCTACTCAGTGCAGGTCATGTAAGACACGCCCAAACACTGCAGAAATCTGTAGGCGGAATTACTAGAGAATCGTGGATTCTCTAGTAAATTCCGCATAATGACTCGTACCAATACCCTGCTATAAAATTCAACATACAAGATTATGGACCTGAAACTTCAGAGGCAATCCAACCAAACCTGAAACTTCGAGGAGACTAGCGTTTAAAACTGCTCGAAACTTGCAAACTTGCAGAAATGGTCCAGCCGAGCCATGGCAAAACTAAGTGTCTGGATTCTTCGATCTCAAAGCCACGTTTATTTACTTCAGCATATCCACCTTGAAAATAAACATCACACGATGTTGGAAGAGGGAACTCCTCAACTGGCAGTTTATGATACAGTCACCTTGTCCAGGAGTGTGCAATTGTCCTTAGGTATTTGAATGCTTGTTCCACTCGAAGTCAACGAGGTGTGAAAGTCCCGAAAATATGATTGGAAAACGAACTCATGTAAGGAGGCCAGAAATCTTACTGCTATGCGCTTCTCAAATCATAAAGACTTGTGATGTGGCTGGTTGAAATGTGGAGAGGGGCAACAGAGGTTACACGACTGTAGAGATTCCAAGCTTACGCGGAATAACGTGGTGAAACCCAGCAGGACTTACTAGACATATCTATGGTCCGGTTTCTGGAGTGTAAGGAGTTGTTCGGGGCACCAGGCCAACTTTAAGTCGCGATGTAATGTGTGAGAAGCAATATTGCCAACATGCAGTGCAATACTTGCGATGTTTCATGGAACACGTCGTGTGGTAAGTTTTAACGGAAAGTAAAATGCTCTTGCATTACAGAGCAAGCTCTGACCCTCGAAGTAAAATCCACGTGGATCCAGGGGTTTTAACGAATTGTCAGATTGCAATAGGCCCAATCATGGTAGCACTCTCGAGTCTGGGACAGACGACTCCAATTGAAAAAGGGGACTTTGCAAAAGGTGAGTTGGTGCGAGGGAAATGCTCAAAAGTCAGCGTGATAACGTTCTCGGTATCCTGGACATCAAAGAAGACTGGACACAATGCTCCAAACGGGGTCTTTTTGTAATGGAATTATGGAAGTGAAAATTCAGAACACGGTAGCCCAGGATCCTTGAGAGTAACGTTCCCACTGATGGGAATCCCGTATCTGCATGAGAAGTGCTTTTTTTGTACCTTGAAGTTCGACCATCGACATGAATTTCTCATGAGCAAGCAGCTCCAAAAACAGCAGTATACTTCCAAAACAGGTACTGACAGATTTGTTCCAATAATCTTTGTCGTCCTTGCACAACAACCTGTTTTGGACCGAACCCGTCAATTTCGAAGACTGATCCATCTCTAATGATAGAATCTCGAGCTCAACTGCCGCAGAAACCTCTCCTTGCGTCCATGAGATTGAGACAATCTTTGCTATCCTCCCCTCCCGTCGACCATCATGCTGTGCAAAAGATCCAGATTCACATCTCTTTCCGTTTGCCCCACGAACTTTCGTCGTGCTGCTGTTACAATTCTTAAGGATTATAAGAAGGAGCTTCGGAGGAATCCGAGGCCAACTGGTACGAGTGATACAAAAGCGAGAGCCACATGTCTGACTACATAATTTACACTTTTCTGAACTAAATTTTCTTCAGATAATTTTGGGAAATTTTGGACAATATTGAGAAATTAAAGCCGACCCGGGGGAGGAGAAGCCACGATGTACGTATGCATTGGAAGAAAACATTATGAGCTTCCTTCCAGTTGCAAGAATTTGCATCGAGCTTGTTGGTTTCGAACTCTCTGTCCGCATTTACTGAAAGTAATATACCAACTGGTCTCCAAAGGAGCGGTCTCGTGAATCAAGGCTTTCAGCGTTGGCTACATCAAGACGCACGTATCAAGGAACTTTATTACTTTTATCCCAAGTTCAGCTTGGGTAATAAAGCTTAGAAAATGGTCCTCTTGAGGACTTTCACACTGGAAGGAAAAAAAGCAAGACGCATGCATCAAGGTGCTGTAAACATTTGCCTGATTGATTGTGTGCAACTCTCATAATCCACAATGGATCTAGAACCGCCGGCTGGAGCTCGACGAAAATAAGCAGACATATTTTGTGACTCGTCGACTTGCAATCATTCCCTCTGAAGAATACTTTTCAGAGAGACCATGACTAGGCGTATGTCCGCCCGGTCTTGCCAAGAAAACTTAGCTGGAGACAGGCCGACAACCTCGAGGCTGTGGTCAAGCTGTCTAGCCCCGTGCCACCGCTCCTCTGATGCCAGCAGCGGCTGTAATAAAACCACCGTGCACATTGTCGGGAGGACGAAATTCGATTACTGACAAACCTCCGGATTTAAGTAAGCGAACGGACAAGCCGAGACTAAGAGTTGTTCTTTTGCGCTTTTCATGCGGATCTCTGAGATTAAGCTCGAGGATTTCTCCTGTCAGGGCAGTCTGCGAGCTTTCCATGCTGGGATTTATTTATTTATTTATTTATATTTATAAAATGGCGGATTGATGGTAATGATGCATGTGTGAAAGTGACCATCTTGTCAATGTTGTCATCGACGGTGATAATGTCGGAGCTCAATTCGTCAATCATTTTTGGAGCTTGAAAGATTGTCCCAATAGCAAAGGAACAGAAAATGTATACTCTGCTCCGGAGTCTCACACGCAGATAGAGTGGACACGACATCACGCTCATTCGCTCACGGCGACTGCGACGTTGAATCACTCGCACTCGAAGGTTTGCGAGACGACAGCTCAGACGGCCATGGAAGAAAGTCCGACTGCGAAGTCCCTCAGGTTCGAAAGAACACAATTTCTTTGCCCCGCTCGCTCATACGGTGACAAAGCCCATCCACCAGGCAAGCAAGCAACGCTTTGCTGCAGCTGTGCAAAAAGGTGCTGCTCTGTCGGCCGATGACATGAGCCCACCGCCAGCACAGCAAATCCAAGAAAACTTGGAGCCTCTGCCGATGCGTCCATCGTATCTCATACGAGCACAACAGATAAAGAGAGAGGTAACGAAAAACCAGCAGATCTGACGTACCTGTCTCTCTCTCGGCTGCGGCAGTGCTTCTTGCACCTGCTCTCTTCAATCTGATCCTCACTTACCTACCGGATCGATCTGATTTCTTAAGAGAGACTATGAATCATCCTCTCGAAACTAGATGACTAATCGAACTCATCGATGCTTGGGCCAACAAGTAAGCACGGCAGATCACCTCTGCCTGATGCTTGATAAAGCCGATGACTGTCCGATCCTCTTGCATTACATGAACTTTCGTGATAGATCGATGCGTCAGAGGCTGGTAGGAAGAAAACATGTGACACGAAGAGGAAGCTCGAGCATGATGATTAAGTTAGGCGTAAGACATGCGCTAAGAAACCACGAACCACAGTGAGCAGCAGCTGTGTCTTCTGCGCATCCATGCTCCCGCCGACTGCGATCGGGCCCGTTTAGCACGAGCTCATGATTACGTCTGTGTGAGGGCAATGCCATGGAATAATGCCGGAGGAAATTAATGCTCATGTGCGAACAGAAAGAAAATCCCATGACGCCGCCTCCGCTTGTATATATTACAGCTTTGAATGCTGCAGCAGTCACGGCCGCAGCTCCATCAGAGCCCTCGCTCAATACTCGAGGCCAGAAGGCATGCACTCACTGACAATTGGCGAGCCGAGAACTCGTGTCCTCGTCTGCGCACTCTCGCAGGTCCCATGCTGAAAAATGGGGAGCACTCTGCTCGTCCTCGTTCTCATTCTCCATGTCTCGACGCGGGCACCTCGGGCGCTGCTGGCGCGAGCGCAGGAAGCTCCCCAGTCTGGAAGCTGGGAGCTGCTGGTCGAGAACGCGGGAATCGCCTCCATGCACACAGCGGTGACACGATTCGGAACCGTGGTCCTTCTGGATCGCACTAACATCGGAGCCTCGCAAATCCAGCTCGCCGATGGCCGATGCAGGAACAATCCGAGCGAGCTTCAGCTGCAGACGGATTGCAGCGCGCACTCGGTGGAATTCACCCCCGGCCCCAACACAATCCGCCCCCTCTACATCTACACCGATACCTGGTGCTCCTCGGGCCAGTTCCAAGCCGATGGCACTCTGGTTCAGACAGGAGGCGACAACGACGGATTTCAGAAGGTCCGCTACTTCACCCCCTGCGGCGATGGCTCCTGCGATTGGGTCGAATCGGACGGGGACGTCCTCCAGGACGGGAGATGGTACGCCTCCAATGCTCTCCTCCCGGACAACAGACAGATCGTCATCGGAGGCAGAGGGAAGGCGACAATTGAGTACATTCCCGCGAAGCCAGAGGAGAGCGCAGTGTACTCGGCCTTCATCGATCACACTCGGGACGCTGAGGATGACAACTTGTACCCGTACGTGCACCTTCTTCCGGATGACACTCTATTCATTTTCGCCAACAGGGACTCGATCATATACGACTACAAGACCAACACCGTGCTGAAAAACTTGCCCCGGATTCCAGGCGAGCCTCGCAACTACCCATCGGCGGGCTCGTCCGTCATGCTGCCCCTCGTGGCCAGCGACGGCTTCAAGGAGGTCGAGATTCTGGTCTGCGGAGGCTCCATGCAGGGAGCTTACCAGAATCCCGCGGCTCAGTACCCCGCCTCGCAGACCTGTGGGCGGATCGCCCTGAGCTCCGACGACCCGCAGTGGGTCATGGAGGGCATGCCGTTCAGGAGGACCATGGGAGACATGCTCATTCTGCCCAGCAGGGACGTTCTGATCATCAACGGGGCTCAGAATGGGTCTCAGGGGTGGGAGGCTGCGTCCAATCCGTGCCTCAATCCCGTCTTGTACCGGCCCAGCTCGAAGCCGGCCGACAGGTTCGTGGTCCTGGCGCCCACCACAATCCCGCGGCTGTATCACTCGTCGGCCAACCTTCTGGCGGACGGGCGCGTTCTCGTGGCTGGCAGCAACACGCATGAGTACTACACGTTCATCGGAACGGAATTTCCCACGGAGCTCAGAATCGAGGCTTTCTCTCCGCCTTACCTCAACGCCGCCTTCAAGGCCATGAGACCCGTGTTCGAGAAAGCCCCAGAGGATGTTGCCTACGGGGAGGATTTTCAAGTGCTGATCAGTCTTCAGGAGCCTGTGGCCCCGGAGAAGCACATGGAGATCAGCTTGCTGAGCTCGCCTTTCACCACGCATTCGTACTCCATGGGGCTCAGGGCTTTGAGACTCAACGTCAAGAACGTCGAGGACCTCGGCGATCGGAAGTGGCAGTATACTGTCACTGCTCCTCCCAGCGCGGCCATAGCTCCCTCGACTTATTACATGCTCTTCGCTGTTTTCTCCAAGATTCCGAGTGAAGCGGTCTGGGTACATATTGCTTAGTTGATTATTTATTTGCATACTCGCATTGGCTTCAGTCTGCCGTGGTGTGTGTGAATGAATCATCATGCGACCGCCATCGAAGACATTCCAAATTACGAAGCCCAGCGCTGGATTCGATCTTTAACAATTATAGTTAGCTCATTCAAGCATCTAATCACAAGATTCATGCAAGCAATTTTTGCATAAATGTAAAATTTATTTGGGACCGCGATACTTTATTCAATTGTATATGACATCGTTTATCTCAATGCCTTCTTTTTTAGTCTTCTTCTCATGGCTTCGTTTCAACTCCGATGCGTTTTCTACGAATATAATATGGGCCGGCGTTTCCGAAGGCATCACCATATTCTAGCCCTCTCTGGCCTCCGGTGATTCGTTGGGATGTGTATGATACAAACCTGTAAATCTACCTTTGTGTCAGGTCCTTTGCAGTGTGCTGATTCAACACTCATGCACTTTCCTTTACTACAGCTTCTCGTTTGGTTGATAGCTGAAGCATGAGGTACGCAATTTTGAATCCATGCGTTTGTACTTGAATGCTGGAAAGCGACGTCACCATCAGACAGAGGCTTTAATGCACAGTGGTAAATTCTCTGGCAGGCTGTACTTCTCGCATGACCGTGTGGGCTGTTCCAATTGCAAGTGCAGTAGAAAGGCAACGCAATGGAAAAAGACCATGATGGAGTTTTATTTATTTTTATATTATTTTATCTTCTGAATGTAATTTCTGGACTTTCCAAGCTTTTTCGAGATGCCTGGGCTTATGTCAACTGCTGATGCTACATTCCAAGACTTGTAAAAGACTTGACTGTAAATTGAAGACCGGGGCAAAGGTGACTACTGGATGTTTAACATATGTACCAACCATAGATATACTGAAGATAAGGTTTGACTATAGCATACAATTAGTTTGTGTGCGAGGCGATGAAATATTTTCGAATCACAGCATGAAACGCAAAAGATGAATTGTCCAAGGATCTATACATCGTTTATTTGTATGTGTACAGAAGTTTATAATGTAGTGAAACTTCACATATAAAATTTAATATTTATTAACAGGGTTATGATTCATCAACCTGCTAGTTCTGACTACGATGGACAATCTGGAGAACGTGCTTTCATACCAAATCATCCGTGACGACCAATTGATCATTCCAATAAAATACACAAACAACAAACACCTTTTAAGAATTCTAATCAGATTAACTGAAAGAATCCACAAGAACAAGGAAGATATACAATCCAATTGTTTCTTTTGTGGAACTTTGGAAAATGTTGATGACGTTATAAAGCTCGTACATAAACGACAGAGTAGGAGATGGATACTTCTGTCTGGGCTAAATTGTGGACTCAATCTGTGAAACACGGCCGAGACCGCAGAGTTTCATTAGAGAACCTAAATGTGCAGGATTCCTCTTCCGACACATACTCCGAGGAGGCACATGCTCAATCGTGACCATCCAGCTATTGCATGAACAATTCCAGTGGGTAGTATGGTTTGCGGTCAAGACTTGAGGTTCGTCACATGACGCTAGAGAAAGCAGAGTTCTTTACCCACGAGAGATGGAAGAGCGATGGCGGTGATGCTGAAAAAGTAGTCTCAGAAAACAATATGTATGATACTCTTCATGTCACATTCAAGTCAAAGAACATGTACAGTCAGTCCAAACCACGAATTCATACTTCGCAAATGAATGTCCACTGCAGATCAAGTTCAGAGGCTGACTTAGAGCAAGCTCAAGAAAAACAATGGCTACGAACGACCATAGCAATCACACCCATTCAACGGCTTCGATTGATCTCCGATCCAGTGAGAGAATGAAGAAAAGACTGACCTGTGCCCACTTTTCTGACTGGCTGGCGTGGATCAAAACCCTACCTTAGCAAAATGTTTGAGATTGAAGTTCAGATTCCAATGGCCAACTAATTGAAATCACTTGTTAAGACTCCTCCCGCTAGTGTACCATCCACCAAGTTTGGTCTATGCGAAGACAGGGAATCCTATGCTAAAGTACCGATCCATCGTGTGCGTTCTGTTCTTCAGCTTTGGAAGGTCCGGCACGTTTGCAGCTAAGGGACAACATTTTGATTATCTCGATGTCAGTGGGTTTTTCTACCATATTAAACTGTACCGATGGATTCTTTTCTGCGTCGATGACGTTGGTGCGATTGCATGCTTGGACTTTAGCCAGTGGTAAAACGGAACGAAGTCCAACCATATCCTCACCGACAGCGAGACATTTCCCTCCGAAAAGTCGATAAGACTCTACAAGAATTCCTGTGTTTTTGTTCAATTCTACTCTTTCTGTGATCTCTCAGGCTAACGCACAGTGGGTGACGGAAAGGTTGTATCCTCTAGGCTTTACAGGCTTGAACATCGAAGGAGGCATGCAGTCGGGGGCGAGAGAGGAATCTCGAGGGTCGAATTGCTACTGCTGCTGTCGTTGCAGGGCATGAACGCTAGCAACATTGCGAGCCTCAGAGGAGGAGGATGAACACTTCAATAGATGAGAAGCTGCAGAAGCTTGCTGAGGAGCTAAGCATTACAGGCGGGAACCTCCTGGTTGAGGCCATGAGATTGTTCAATACTTGTATCGACGTGCGAGATGATGTCGGTTCTCATCCTTCAAAGCGGAAGGAAATACTGTCGAGCGCTCTCCGAGTACTCGGCATCTGCAGAGAAGTGGACTGCCTGCAGTTTACTGACATCGATGATGCTGATCTTCTCACTCTCATCGAATGGGACTTATTTTTCACCTCGCTGCAACTGAATCCCGTCCTGAATTCAATATCCATATACTGTTCTGGTGTCTTATACAGCGCGATCTGCACTCACATCAGTATCCTTCTCGCTAGCAGTCGCACCTTGACAGTTCTCGCTGTCAGGAGTCCACATCATCTCTCGAGAGACAACGATGAGATCAGGATTCCGTTATCTGAAACAGCCATACAGGCACTTTCAGAAGGCCTGGTGCAAACCAAGAGCCTGAAAAGACTCGAACTTTTGCGGATGGACAAGGAATTGGCAGATGTCCTCCAAAGAGTCTTTCAGGGAAGTATTGTGAACGAGTCGTTAGAAAACATTAGGTTGCATGCGGCGATGGGGGGATTGGGAGATGCTTTGCCAATTCTGCTGAACAGCAGGAATCGATCCCTGAAGGAGATAAAGTTAGAACTCTACGATGGAGAACAGCCCCAAGTAGATCAGCTCAGGTCGATTGGTGACTCTTTATGCAAGCTACCGAAAACCAAATCAGAAACCAGACTTGTCCTCTCTTATAGTTACAATTGTAATGCGATGAAGAATACATTTGGGGCAGAAGTCCGTGATACCATAGACGAACTAGTTAAGGCTAGTAAGGGTGATGCAGTACTAGAGATTGACCTTGAACTGAGCCTGCTTCTATTCATACCTCCACACTTCCAGCCTGATGGAGAAGTCAGCCACGACAATCCAAAGGCATGGGTTCTAACCGCTCTGAATCAGTATACTCAGTTTACCCACCTTGAACTTCACTGTGACGCAGTAGGAATCCTCCGTGTTGATCACTTCTTGACGATATTTGAGGCCATCCAAGCCAACGAGTCCTTACAGTCTCTTACTTTTAGCTATGCTCGTAAAGATACTGAAGCTTGTTGGGAAAAATTGTTCGAGCTTTTGCGACATAAAAGGAACCTGAAGAAACTGTCCTTCTACCGCTGCCGCAACCTGGACGACAAAAGCTTTCGAAGCCTGATGGGGCTCTTGCAAGTAAACATCTACTTGCAAACCATCGATCTCGCTGGCACACCTTGGGAAGGTCAAGGACAGGCAGTCCTCTTGGGGGAAGCACTGAAGCGAAACAAGGCTCAAGCGGCTTACTTCTCGACGCTTGGGATCGCCAAGCTGAGATTTCATGAGGCCGAAGCCGGTCGTCTCTTCTTGTGCGGTCATCCTCTTGCAGGTACGCTTCTCAAGAAGAATTGGATTCTTATCTAGAAGAACAACTGGATTCATAACAGGGCCTTTTCACAGTTAGCATGCGACGGTGTGTTCTTGGTCCTAGATTCTCGGGCATAGTCAGAAAAGCATTCAGAGCAGCCATGTCACAGTGATGTTGGAACTCTGATACTTCCAGTTGCAGCACAGAAATGAGATGATCTCAACTGCATCTACCATCAGTAGTATAAATTTAATAGTTTCTGATTTTGTGTGAAGTGTAATATGAGAGATACCAATAGCAGAGCTGATACAGAGAAATTCACGTATTCTTCAGACTCCAACAGTTCATCTCACTTCAGACTGTGGGAGGCTTTGATGAACAAGTAGTGATACTTTAAAGAAAGTGATTCCAAGCTTGCATCATGTGACAGGGAAGACGATGCTAAGAATGACGATGATGAGAACGCGCAGTAGAGCAAGCTGGCTGGAGAAGCAATGGAACAAGCTACGAGACTTGAAAAGAACGAAAGGAGTCGACGTAGAACTGTTGAAGGACGATGCCGACATGCAGATTTCAATATGGGACCTTGCTGGACAGGACATATTCCGTGCCCTTCAACATCTCATTCTTCCGAAGACGAGCCACGCTTCTGTATTTATTTTTGTGTTCAGCCCCATGAAAGACAACCAGAACGAAGTCAAGGATGAGGTCGAAATAGCTTTTCGAGACGAGCTTAGGTCGTGGTTGCGGTTCGTGGCGTCGAGCTGTCAGATCTCTGGACCGTCCCTTCCCCAGGTCTTCGTTGTGATCACTCACAGAGACAAGATGGATGCCCCCTACGATACAAGCTGCCACTGGGCAAAGGACCTTATCGATGATCTCAGAGAAAAGTTCAAGGACGTGCTGGAGCTGCATCCCGGGGACGAGCTTTACTACATCAATGCAAAGAGTGTGAAGGATGTGCAACCTCTAACCGTAAACATTCTCGAGTCATTCGCGTATTTGTTGCAGCATAAGACTCCGAGCGTTCCTTGGGTCTGCTCAAAGCTGATCTCGGAGGTCGCTAAGCGCCCCAGAGAAATGGTAACCCGGCCAGTCTGGCCCATCCAAGACTTCTACACTTTCGTCTCGCAACGAGTACAAGATTGGACAGCCCGATCCTTCGACCCCAACGTTGAAGTACAAAGGGAAGTCTTGGAAGCGATGTCCTTATACATGCACGACGTTGGAAGCGTTTTTTTAATCCCTGATTCCAATTTCATAGTCGTCGATGTCAACTGGTTGACACACAGGTTCCTCGGACAACTTATCAGTAAGGGTCACAATTTCCAGGTGAAAGGAGGAGCTTGCTACCGGAGCTGGGACGGATTTGTAGCTAAGCGTGTTGTCGACAACATTCTTTTCTCTTTGAGCACAGAGTGCGGTCAAAAGGGTGTCACTGTCCACACGGAGATTCTCACAGAGCTGCTCACAAAATTAAACCTCTGCTACCTTCGTGTCATGAGCGATGGAATTGCTCGGTACTTCATGCCGACCATCTTTGGAACGGAAGAGGGTCCAGCCAGCCAAGACGCCATATCATGGAATACGGTCAATTCACGTGACTGGGAGCATCTCGGGTACCGAGTGCTCAGTGAGAAAAGAGAGACCACTTTGCTAAATTCTCAAGTATTTCCGAAATTTCAGGTGAAGACCCACCAGCTCTCGAGTTGCGCAGCTTTCCAACAACGATCCATAAAATGGTGAATCTGTCTAAGACTCCGAATACTTTGCACCAAGGTGTCATGTCTAAGTCGTGCTGATCACTCCTGACTCAGTTTTGGCATGGCAGATTCATTTATTCAACGAACTGAAGTTGATGCTACCACAAATGACCCATGAGAACTTCATCTGCGCTCGAAATATCATCCGTCTGGACTGGAACGGCTGTTTCATCATCGTCGAGAACGATGGCCTCGAAGGGGATCACATCGACATACTTGTGAGATATTCCAAGCCCAAACCACGAGAGAGGGTCATCGAGTTCGTGAGAGATCATGTTCTCGAAAAGTTTCGGTCTTTCTGCGCTACAAGCGACGGCTGTCCTGGTGTGACATTAGCCGTGGCAATCATCCGCCCGGAGTGTGCGAAGAGGCCCACTCCTCAAAAGTACAGGGAGCACCAGGTGGTGCTAGTCGAGGATCTCAAAGCAAGTTTGAGAACGGACGTAGAGAAGAACTTGCGAAATGCTGCGATCAGTCTGTCACAAGGCGAAGTAGACGACAATCTGCTCGACTACGAGCACACGTGGCCCATGTCCTCCGAGGGGGGCCTGCTCAGACAGTCAGAACGAGCAATATTGCTTCTGGAGAAGAAGGACTTGCAAGAGATTCTGAACACTGTAAATGAATCGAAAGCTCAGCGACTACAAGCACTGCGAGCAGTGTCGGAGAAAATCGATGAGCTCGATTCCGCTCGGCCCTCAGCTGGACGTGATCAAGCAAATGCTTGTCGCTCGCGCGACCCATCGCGACCACGCGGAAGTCCGATCCCATCCCATGAACTCCAGGACTCCCACAAGAGACTGCTCGACAGAATTCTGTCCCATATGGACGAGGAATTCCTCCGCGTCCACGACCATCTGGACGAGGTTCACGCATCCCTGTCCAAACAGCTCGAGGGCATCAGTCTGGAGCTGGAGAAGATCATATGCCTACAGAGGGACGAGCGCTCGACTCTCCTCTCCGTCATGTCAAAGCTCGACGGCGTCTTGGGCTACTCCGATGCATTGCAGAAGGCCAAGGTCCCTCGGCGGCCGTTTCTGAGCACCCAGGACGCGGGGTTTCGAGCCAAGCTGAACGGGATCGTGGAGTTTGGCACTCCCGTTCGACTTCATCTCATGTGCGAGTCCCTCATGGAGCCGCACATGGTCCAGGACCAGCCGGGGCTGCGGCTGCTGGTGGAGCACGAGAACCGGGAATGGCTGCGTCTGATTTCGGGCTGCTCCTTGAGGGTGGTGTGGTTCCTGATGAAAGCAGGAGTGCAAGTCCTGGCGGGCGCAGGGAGTGCCCTGCCGGCATTTTCTACTCTCCATCTCGTGTCGGAAGGTGCTTTGGCAATCGGCGACATTTTGCTGGACGACGTCAAGAATCTCGACAGCATTGCCTTGGAGGAGACCGGTCGAATGACACAAGAAGCGTGGCTGTTCCTCAAGGATCGACTGTCTGATAAAATCAACTACGCTGAGACTTTCAAGCTCCACCTCGTGAAGTACAACTCAGGAATTGCGGCCGCGGACGAATCTCACGCTTGGTTATGCCAGAACTGCATCAAGGAAGGCCTTCGCAATGGTGTGCTGCAGCAGGTTTAGCCTGTGTACGGAGGAAGAGAACACACACCCTCTTTTTGTGCATGTAAATACGTTCCGACCGCCCTTGAACTTCGGAATAATAACTTGTACATACAGCAGTAGATTGCTAGCGTTAGAGTCGGCATTGAGCGATCCAAATTGCAAAGTAATTCACCTTATTGGCTACCAGTTTGTGCTACGGGTTCTTGAGCAGTGATTGTACGGGTTTAAAGCCTGGCCGGTTGCTGGACCACTTTTCTTCCACGTGAATATAAGCGTTGTTGGAGATCGTGAAATAGAGCACGACGGATTGTCCAAATGGATACGAATTTAGAGAAGATGTGTTGTAAACTGGAACGTACCTTATCGACTGTTGCTGTTGCTATTTCGTGAACACAAACTCCGACTTGATATTACTAAATTTACAGCGAGACACTGTCCCCAAGAATTATGTGATGGATCCAGATGGTTTCAAGCAACGAATCATTGATACTGCAGAGAGTGTACACGAGAACAATTATCACGTTCTTATTATCTTAATCCACTGGCAGGAGGTGGGAGACATGAGAAGAGGGGATAAACATCCAGACAAAGTTTTGGACTCACCCAAATAAGCACATTCCACACCTAGGAACTCCATACATTCTTTTTTATAGTCATTCGTGCTTAAAGTCTGTTATATTCATGTAGGAAATCTTCATAGAGAAATTGTGGACAAAAGGGGTTCTGTCGCCCTTGGTGGTACTATCCTCACAATTATATACTGATGTTATGTGCCGATGCCTCACTTTTCGAAATGGATAATTTAGCATGCTGTAAATTCTGACAAATATGAATGACCACATCTCCCCATGATGTGCATGTTGATGATCTTCAATTAGGTCTGGTTTCTTCAGCAAGGCGTACACTTTTGGAGTAGAATATTTCCTACAGGAAGTATCTTGAAAAATAATAGCGAGCTACTGGAATGTATGTGTTTGCTCGTGTCCAAGGAGATTTTTCCTCAACCGTTGGAACCATTCTATTGCAATTGTCCCACATTGCCTATTTGAACAATAATTGCAAGTTCTTTCGACATTACGTAGGCATAGCTTGCACACATCTTGGGAGGACACCATTGCGCCTTAGACGGTTCACCATCAGGGTACTGGCGACTTCCAGTGCCCACTCATTGGTTGGTATACGATATTTCACTGCAAACATGCAAAATCGCCTGTACTGCCACGTTCAGGGCTGAATGGCTCTTATTCCTTCGTAACAGCTAGGACAGAGACTTTCTATCAACAACACTTTCGTGTATCTTGCTGGAAAAAAGACACAGAAGTTAACTCATGACAAGTAACCACCGTCCCCTAGGTTGCGTCGCTGAACGGAAATCTAAATATCTATGAGGTTTTTCCTTCCATTCCATTATAATTGATTTTGTATGCTGTGCAGGCACTTTGAAAAGCACAAAATGTCCTTCACCATTAAGTTCACCCACATTCAAATTTCAAATAACAACTCCACTTCACAGTGGTTAATCAGTGCGGACGGCGCTGCGATCTTACAGCAAACGGCAGCACTCAACCATGTAGAAAAAAGTATGTTTCTGAAGTTGATTTGGGAAAAGTTTCGTCATTTTCTGACAATAAACTCTTCTATGATTCTAGAGAAAGCAGCGAGAGAAGTAATGTTGGTACAAACAACGCTCTGTTGGCTCTAATGATTTGTAGATTAGAAACTGATTGAGATACAACAACCACTTGCCTCTGGGGTAGAGAGCAGTAGCAAGAACCCGAATCACGGAATCACTAAAAACTATGCCGAAAAACTGCACCCTCACTCACTGGCCTACTGTTAAGGCAAATCATTACAAAGGGGCCTTCAAACAACGTGAGACTTCCGCTCATTGGTCTAATCAAAATGGACTACAGTAATGCCAAGCACGAATTACTACCTGGTGCCCAGACTGCCTAAAAAAGGACGAACAGTACTGAAGCTTGCTTCCAATTATAAAGACACCAAAAAATTGCTCCCTATTACTGCCACAGCACTAAGTTCGATAAGCCAGACTAAAGTACATAAATTGGAATCAAGTTCAAGAAACCCAGAATGCGCAAGAAGTTGATGTTATCTAAACAGAGGAGGTAAAACTTGATGCAGTTCCAAGTCCAACAGCTCTGGTGCCCTGAAAAAGTCACAAGAGTTCATCACGGATATTCCAATGATCCATATCTACAATGAAATCTTGACCATGAACACAAGCTTACAAACATCTTTTGATTGACATCAAATTGTTGTACAACAATTTGATGACAGCCTTTTAATCAAATGGACAGCAGACAAACCATAACAAACGAAACTGCCATCAAACGTTTCTATAATGAAACGAAATAGACCAAGACAAATTCTGAGTGGCATATAGGACATACCTGCAAACATTCTGCCCTTTCTCGATAATGCTGGGTATAAACCATAATCTTCTCATCGTGGGACACTCGAACTGAACGAAAATACCATTTGAATGAGTTCCTTTCCATGTTCTTGTACCTTCACCTTTCCAGACCTGAAATATCGAGGAAATACCAAGAATGTAGGGTAATGTAAGTCGATAGATAGAGGAGATACCAAACGGCCGGCACACCAACACTGAAAACATTATCCTGCGAAGAGAGAAAGTTAGACTACACAACATTTCATCATAATGCGTACAAAACTAGCCAGCACCGTGACAAGGTTATGATAAAATACACTCCTTAAAAAATGTCTGTCACAGCTTACAGACAATACAGATCCCGCGCCTGGCTGACCGGTGCTAGTTAGCAAACTACAAGAAGTTGAGATCTTATTATAAAGACATTATTCAATAAAACTTTGATTTTGAACAAACACTTCACCTGGGGATAAGCAATACTTCTTTTTGGTACTACAAGACACGCTGCTTTTGCCTTCGATTCCACAGCATATTCCTGTAATGAGAATACACAATTGTGAAATGTGTCGGGTGATTCAAATGCCTGCAACAATCAAGCACCTTAGTCAGTTCTATTATCACTGACCAAGCCGGTAGAGATGAGAAACCGTTAGAAGACAAGAAACCATGTATTCGATGGAGTCCTGCGGAGAGGACTGGCACAGACAAGGAATCACTCAGAACTCAACAAACTGAAGATATGCAAGGAAGATCAAAGGTATCAGTGGATTCATACTGACATACCCTCCAAAACCTTCCCTTCCACGCACACAAAATAAAGTGGTGTCAAACGCTTGCACCATTTCAATATCAACGCAACTTCAAAAAAAACTAAATAAAAAAACATATCAAAAATTTCGTAACATCCAAGAATACCGGTTATATTGTACGTATTCCATCCGAACATAAGAAGTGAGTACGTAATCACAAGCTTTACTCTTTTGTCTTCGGTGACTAGACACAAATAGGTGAGCCTAGATATGAGTACAAAGAACTTACCTTCTCCACTGTCACGTGCACAAGCTCTGTGGAAGAAGTGGAGCCTTTTGGAATTAGGAACCGCACCCCTGGATCTAATTTTCCCCCATTAGTGCTGTCCCATGTTTGTACTGATGTTTCGACAGTCTCCTTCAAAAAGGTGAACAGTTCGTCGATGTTCTCGGGAATATGGGGTCCTGAAATCTGCAACAGTGAAGGACATACTGATTTAGTGGCATACCCATTAACCCATTCTAGTCTTTATAGAAGTAGCATATTTTTGAGTTTTTATGAGCTCTACGACTTGAAGACTCAAGAACAGGCGAATATCAAGGTGCAAGATGAAATTACAACTAACCAACAGTAAAGAGGTAAGATGAGCACAAACCAGATCCAACTTCAGCTGCTCAATGCCTGAGACTGGCTTTGAGCCATTAGATTTTGATGCTTTATCCTGGTTACGCTTTCTGTCTCTAAGCAACTGAGTCAGCTTTTTTATTTTGGTCACAACCTCAGCACTCTGTGGGTTCTTTTCCGCCGCTTCCCGGTACACAGCTAGGGCCTGCAAATCACAAGAATTTCTGATAAGCACAAGAGTTTCTTCCCTCTTACCAGTTATCACTGTACCTCATCTAAGGCTCAATGTTCAGAGTCTCTAGGTGTACTGCTGACTTTGAAAACTTTTAATAGTCTGAATAGATTCATTAGACGTCATGTTTCCGAGCAAAAACTTCAATTCAATCATATTTAAAAATTTGTCATCACACTCAACCAAGAATTTCAAACTATTATTGAACCCTTTCTTCTGTGCTTTATAACAATAAGCTTTGATAGACCACACTTGCAGAAAAACACCTCTTCGTGGCGCTCCGCTGCCTCCAGTGCACATCCCTTCCTGAAATAGCCCTAGCATAGCAAGACAGCACAACCCAAATGCTCCTGTTACCTCGTAAACCTCTGCCATGTGAATGAACCCACAATAAGTGCAAGAACAATACTGTGATCTTCGGGAACACCTAAACAACAGAATTATAATTAATAGATGGATGAACGTTACTAAGCGAATATGAATGCATCTTACTGTACGTGTTTCGACCTCAGATAGCAAATAGTACCTTTTCCCACGTGGGGTTGAGTTTGATTGTCATTTCTGAATCTGCAAGAGCTTTCGTGACTTTCACCAGATTCAAAAACGCGGCTGACCTATTACTGTTACAACCCAAAATCCATTTACCGTACAGTCAGCTCTTTTTGAGACGAAAATAATACTAACATGACATGAATTCCTGACATAAATAATAATAATTTAGCGCTCTGAAAAACCTTTTTTAATTGACTGAAAATGTACCACTCAAAAGACAGAACCATATGTAGGAAACTTAAAACATAAGTACCAGTCAAATACAGATCCTCAGAGCAAGATCTCGCGATAGTCGTAACATTGCACTACATGTTTAAAGGGTGAGCAGCTGATAGCCACCGAAGTCTAATTTTGACGAATCTGAATCTCAGAATAAGAGTTCGATTTCAAAAGGGTCAAGTTGAGCACTTGAAATCACAAGCCCAACAAGGACATCCTTTCAAGGAAATTACAAGACAGAAATGCAGAGCACTGGTGCATTCATATATGTTTTACAAGAAAGAGCTTTCGGACTTTATCGCTGATAATATCCTAAACCTCACAGTTAGACGTAACTTTATCTCCACAACCCTAACCCCTAACATATACAGATTGCAAAAAAAGAAAACAACTAAGTGTAAATTGCTGAACTCGGCAATTGATTAGGCGGCAAGAAAACTTGCAATTTGTCCATTGCAGCTCAAAGTCCACTTCTGTATAGTCTGGCAAAGTAACGGCATATTTTAACACATCATCAGAAGGGCCTTCAACATTCAGCCAATCAAGGGTTTTTCCTGGCCACACTTGTGATGAAAATATTAAATTGCAGATTGATCGGCAGAACCTACTGGGGCTACGTTGATATCGATGAAAATCGCAAGAACGATCCAATTTCAAGTACTCATCCAGCTCTTCTCGATGCCCATAAAGATGACGAGAAGGCCCCCGGTTTACCGTATAAAATGCAGATACCAACATGGACATATCGGCATCTTGAAAATTCATCAATACGATAAGCGCGTTCTTCTACATCCCAATCAGGGGCAATCCTTCAACCAGATAGCGAAATGCAGAGAAACAGAAGCAGGAGAAGTAACGAACCTGTACAGGGTAGCATTGGAAGGATCGGCCTTAATAGCTTGGGTATACACGGCGGCGGCCTTGAGAAAGTTTCCGCTCTTATAGTGTGCATTGCCCTCTTCTTTCAGAGCTGCAGCGGCCTCTGATCCTCCCTTCTTCTCCGCCATCTCAATAGCACCCAAACGGTCGACCAAGTCTTGAAGCAGGAGAGCTAGATTCCACGGACCAAAATGTGGTTCTGTTGTGCAACGCAACAGAACCGACAATACTTCCTCGCTATTTCTTGAAACCGAAACCTTTCCCAGACGACCACAACGAACTTTTTGTTCCGGCTGTCAAAAGATCGGCAAAGGCCGAACGATTCTCAGAGTCGAACTGCAATCGCTCTGTCGCACATTCGTTCCACCTTTCATCGTTCCTCTCTCTCTCTCTCTGTCTCTCTCTCCCTCTCTCTGCTCATCTTGTGTCTTGTTGTGGCTGGAACGACAGACTGCAGCCGGTTGTTCTGCTTCGTAGCGCGCTGATGTTGACATGAGCGACCGCAAACAGGCGGTCTTCCGGATCCGGTAACATGCAATTCTGTTTTGACCTTGTTCGATATGGAAGACATTGCATATTTCATACTTGTCCTAATCCTGGCGGGGACTTGTAAAGTGGTGTTATACAGCTATGTTGATTGCAATCTTATCACTACTATTTCCTTCAGATGATTATACGGCATGTGAGTGAGTCCGTTGGATGGTAGTAGTCAAACATGTTTTCCCGGTTACTTAATTAACAGTAAATTTAGATTGCTTTGCAGGTGGGAAATCAAACGTATCTTAGAAGTTGAGGGTGATCTCTGGATAAAAAGTCGTGTATTCAAGTATCATCTTATCATTTATAAATGATACTCATAGACATTCAGGAGCTAAACTGAGTGAAAGCATCCATATCCCTTATAATCAATTGATATTTATGATGTTAGGGTTCAAAAGTGGAAGCTTAGATATACTACATGTGTTATTTTCCTTTTTGTTATTTTACTGTGTCTTGCCTACGATATAGTACATAAAAAGTGGTTATATCATAACAAGTAGTTATATCAAGTAGAAATTTATGACCTTGTGTGGAGCACGCTCGGAAGCACTGATCTAATAACGTGGAACTTTGAGTCCAGTGTACACATCCTGGTGGCTGAGAGTTTTACTTGATTTCTCATAAACTACTGTTTGAGTTTCCTCTCACCGAGGAGGAGGGGGTTCACCATGGGAGAAGGGTATGGAGATTACATGAAGAAATAGATTAGAAAATGGTACTATATTTTTTTTACCTAACATGGAGAGTGAATAGTCTATTCTCTTCGTTTTTCAATTTGGGTTCCATTGGTAACTAAATTGAAGACTATGGAGAATGATATAGTGAGATATGAGTGTTTTGAGTGAATTTTGAGTAATTTTTTTTTCAATTAGACATATAGGTTAGGGTTTAGGGTTTAAACCCTAAACCCTTTTTTTTTTCAACATCTATTCCTTTTCCTATATTGGTTCTATTGAAACCTAGTTGGAAAATTATGGAAATCTGAATAAAAAATTATGAGTATTTTTAGAGTTTAGGGTTTTCATAATTAGCATTTTTGGATGTGAGATGGGGTGTTAGGGGGTTGTGGTTATGCGGATGGGAGTATATACATGATGGAGTGTTGGGTTTCTTTATCATTCTCTTTGTATAGCTTCACTTTCCCTCATGGGACCGCCAAAAGCGGTGCGTGATACACCATGTCCGGTATGTCATTGTCTCTTTACCTCGCAAGGGGTAAAGACCGTGGGAAAGATGCACAAAGATTATGATTAGACTATTTGGGATGCGCATGTGAGGAGGACGTTCACATCGACATCGATATTTATCACTTCGGGAACACGCAGACTATATTGACTCCTTCGTTGAGCATTCCGGATATACCGATCGGGTCATGGGAATGGTTAGCTTCCCATACATATTTGATTCTAGGGCTTTTTGAGACTAGGTTTCCATGTTCACATTTATTTCATAAGCTTCCTCGTGCACTCCATGACGAGACTAGACGTGCTTTTCGCTAACCACTCGATCGGTTGGCTCGTGATCCCATGGACGAATTAGCATGGTTTTTATTTCTATTACTTCCGCGATAATGTCTACGTTATACCAGAGGAGGACGTGTTGGACATAGGGAGGTGGCAGCTAGATTTTGGAGATTCCGAGCAGGGGATTGGGCTACATTGTAGGAGAAGTGTGTTCGGGCTACACAGGTTAGGAGTCGGATTCAGTCACATGATACTTCTAATTCGGTGCAATTGCGATGGTGTAGGATCTTGGGGCAGGCCGTGGAGTAAAGCAGGGTTGCACATGCCTTTCATTCTTTGTCCTAGCTAGTCCTACCGAGGTGACGATTTCCTCTTTACGCCTTCTACATCCACACATGGGCAAGGAGATACCATTATAGGTATTGGAGTATCAGCCAAATGAGTCATTATGTCTTGATAGATCATTATTTGCCCATTCTCTAAGCACAGCCCCACGCTTATCCTTAGGGGCTTTGTCAGGGATGGTATATGAGCATCTTCGAGATTGCTTTCAAACAGATGATACCTCTAGTGGTTTCACTAAGTTGTTACAAGATAATAGAGAGGGAGATTCTTAGTATTAAGTTAGGTTTTGGGTGCTAGTTGGCTTCTCGTGATGGAGAAGTACACCCGGGGCATCAGATCGATTGCTATTGAAGAGTCTTATTACGATAAGTCAGTCGTACCGTTGTCTTGTTGCATCGCTCACACTTCTAGGAGCATCTTTATCCACATCAATTTGGAGTCGTCATACCATGAGGATGTAAGGCGGTATTGTTGGGCAATAGAGCACTTCTAGATATCCATCCAGATTGGGTTGTCTTGCAAGTTGACATTGAGAACGCTTTTAACATCGTCTCCATTTTTAACGTGCATTCATTTTTAGAGAGCTTAGAGAGGTTGTGTAAAGGTTACGAGAACTAAAATGAGAACTAAAATAAAGGTTACGCAAGGAGGAGATGGATAGTCTTGAGTTGACTATTACTGGAGTATCTAAAGGTGCCACATCAGCAATCCATGTGCTCTTTAGGTTGTGTTTCTTGTGTGTTAGTTAGTGTGTTAGTTGATGTGTTAGTTAGAGTACACGTCAACAATCCGTTGTCGTGTTGTGACGCGGCTACTATGAGAAGATGATGACATGTGCCATCTTCAGAGCTGTTGTCATGACGTCGATAGTTTAGGTTAGGATAACCGACGGCGCATCAGAAGTAAAAGGCTATTAAGAGCCCACCGTTGGATCTACTTTGTAGGCTCAGGATGTTGAAAAGGGCTCCAAGAGATATTATCTTGGACCTTATCAGATATAAAGCGCAGTCAGGATGGAAAGGGTATGGGAGAGTGCTAGACACATCACTTTGTCGACTAAGGAAAGCATATCGATCGAAGTCGAGCCGACGAGGACATGGATAGAGGACAACATGATCCTCCAGATGTACCGATGCCTAATCCATTTGTGATCAATATCGGGTGTCTTCATCGTGATCATTTTCGGACGTGGTTAGTGTATCATTTTGGAGATAACTTTCTGCAACAAGTGATAAACTCTCCGGGCCGATTATTCTTCCGATTGTTTCCTTACGGTGCAATTTGGGGACGTAACGATTAATGCGTTTTGATTTAGTTTTTTACGCTATGGATTTGAACTTACCAAGTAGTGGTGGCTTTCAACACATGGGTTCCAATCCATCACTATTGCTTACCGAAAACAAGCCATAGGGAGTTGATTGTTATGAACTTTGGCGAGGAGTATTATTCTCAAGTTATAAACTCCCCGGTTCCGTTTGTAGTTTCGTTCATACTTAGCCGGTTTCGAGTTGTCATTTTGACTCTTTATTAGTGGCAACTCTTATTGTGTATAGGATGGCTAAGTAGTGTGTTTAGGATAGTTGTAAAGCTCTAAGTTAAAATGGAGCTAATTTGGCCACACTAGAGGTCAAAATAACACTCTTCATTCTCATTGGTCTTGGAGTTTGGGCTAATGAGGGCACTTGGGCAACTTCTTCGAGGTTTTGAGGAGTTTTGGAGACCTTCCAGGAGGACATTCGGAGATCTGAGGATTGGGTTGGAGAGCTGACGGGACGAGCTACGACGTGGGCTCAAGAATGGATGGATTTGAAGGATTTGTCACTCTGAAGTGATGATTAAAAGTTAGAGTGAGAAATTTAGACCTTTGAGTGTATTTGGGGAGTTTCTGAGAACTTTACGAGGGTTTTGGGAGATCTGAGTCAATAGAGATATAGTTTTTGACTCATGCTTGTGTTTTGATTGAAGTTTTGACTCGATTGGACGAGTTTTGAGTATAGAGTGATAGCTTGAAGTTTGTGTATACAGTCAGAATTGCATGACTGCACTAACGGTCACGAAGTTAGTACAGAGATCATATCTTTTGATATCAGAAATTTCTGTCAATAAAACTTTGCACAGTTCAAGTTCTGATGATGAGTGAACTTCTCATAAAATCTGGGAGCAATTGAAGTCAAGGATTGGGATGTGTGATGGGTTTTGTACACATGGGTATGCATATTGCCTTGTGTCACAGTGGGTAAATCACCAATTGTTTTGAGAGATCTAGAAAAGAAAAACATCTAAAACTTTTTTGAGTGATAGTTAGGGTTGTGGAGCAATTTTTTGTAAAGTTTGAGCGAAAGTATTGGTCGAATCATCAGATATCATAATCTTCTTCCGCTGAAGTTTTACCGGCTATAATGTGGAGTGCTGAGGAGAAGAAGAAGAGATTGTCAACTCACACGAGGTTCTAGAGGGTTCTTCTACAACCAAGCGCTCGGGCGTTCTTAGAGCAAAGAAATGTCCATGCGACACCGTGTGCTCATAGGGATGTCTGTCACGTCATCGATCCACGAGGAATTGAGTGGATGGTGGTTGTGTAACCTTATCTAGTTTGTATCTTTTTGAGGACTATATATGGACAAAGAGAGACCATTGAGGTATCTCTCAACTTCAGAATTTCTTGAGCTATTCAAGTGGTCTCTCCTCACTTCCCTAGTGTTACAATGGTATCAGAGCGAACTTGCTCTTTCCTTGAGTGTGGATTAGCCCTCTTGGAATAGCAAGATCATGATGATAACTTTAAGTTCTTGAGAGTTGTATAGAGACCTATATAGGTCATTGATCCGCATGTGTAAGGGGAAAGGGAAAAGCGGGTCGCATGTATGGATGTGATTGAGAGAAATCCTGTACCAAATTTTCCATTTCCCAATCTATTCAACATCCATATTAGATTCATGGAGAATGATGTTTTTGAGTGTACCTTCAAAATTTAATTGGGGTGCAGATTTTATACTGAGTGATGGCATCACCAGTACCAATGATACTTCTGATTGTCAGTTATGGAGAAACGTGGGATTGTACAATTTACATTCTTTACTGAATGTTGGATGGATTTGAATCGTGAACCACCCGCACCGGTTCCATTCAACACGTATGTAGAAATTAGAACAATTTACCGACAAAAGAGAGTAGGGGGACTTTATTGTTAGGAATTATGGTAAAGAGTACTACAGAGTTGTAATAGGATGACCTCGACCTTTTGTGATTCCTAATTTGAGAGATTGGATTGTTATTATACTTACATTGTATTAGTTTGAGTGGTGGAGAAGCATGGAAGCATCAGTTTCTATGAGTGAAGTTCTGATCTCAATCATGATAGAAATGAAAGATTTAAGAAAAGCTATTGTAGATGGACATACAAAGCAACAAGCCATGGAGGACAAGATCTCTGCATTAGAGAGTGAGAAGGTAGAGAGAGAAAGAGTTGGTGAGATGGAAGTGGAAACTCCAATACAAGAGACCTGATGCATCAGTAGCCAAATTGATTGGTCGATTAGGATCATACCACTTGAGAATAGGTGCATGCAAGAGAGCATCTTTCAATGCTTGAAATGCTTACTCTTGTGCAGTTCCCCATCTCCATTTTTGACCCTTCCCTAACATAGATGTTAAGGTTTGGGCAAGGCGTGCAAAAGCTTTAACAAATCTGCGATAAAATCATGTAAGACCTAAAAAACTCTTTAGCTGAGTTTGATCCTCTGGTGCTGTCCATTTCTATATGGCTTCTATCTTCTCACCCATCACTTGGATTCCCTCCGCTATGACTCGATGTAAATAATCTACTTCTGATTTGCCAAATTCACATTTTGAAGCTTTGACATATAACTCATTTTCTCTCAAAACCTGGAGAACCTCTCATAAATATCGCCTATGATCTTCTAAGATTGTACTATATATCAAAATATCATCCAAAAAGACAATAACAGATTTATCTCAATAAGGACAAAAAATATCGTTCATTAATCCCATGAATGCATAGGTGCGTTAGTGAGACCAAAAGTCATCACTAGATACTCAAAGTGACCATACCTAGTACGAAAAGTTGTCTTCTGAACATCTTCATCATCAATTCGAATCTGGTTGCACCCACTCCTCCAATCCAGTTTGGTGAAGTACTTCGTCCCTTGAAGTTGGTCAAACAAATCATCCATTCGAGGTAATGGATACTTGTTTTTCACCGTTTGTTGATTCAACCCACGATAGTCAATGCACAATCTCATACTCCCATTCTTCTTCTTCACAAACAGCACAAGGGCTCCATAAGGTGAAATGCTTGGTTGTATGAACCCCTTTCTCAACATCTCCTCCACTTGAGGTTTACATTCCTCCAACTCATTTGGAGCCAAACGATATGGAGCTTTGCACGTTGGAGTTCTTCTGGGTATCACCTCGATCTTGTGATCTACACGCCTCTTAGGTGGCAATCCTACAGGTAGATCATCTAGGAAGACAATCTGATACTCCGTTATAATATCACTCAATGATTCCGGAATGTAAAGATTGTCCTTAGAACCAACAACATCTCTTATAAGTCCCAAGAAACATACATCACCTCTAGAAATAAGTAGCCTTACCAATCACAAAGAGAGGTAAGCTTTTATTCTGAGATCTGCTTCTATCTCCGTAAATCATCCATCCACTACTTTTTACTACTTTTTTTCTCCAATCTACTTCCGGATTGTATTGCTCCATCCATGGCATTCATAGGATGACATCATATCGAGCTAATCGGATTACTCTCCATTCAATCTCTTCATGGTACCCGCCTATGGCTAGTTGTACACTTCGTGCTAATGTCTCAAGGGCAAGTTTACTGGTGATCTTCGTTTCCCTGCAAGATCTCGTCTTCATTGTCGTATTCCCCTCCTTCCATATTGTTGAAAGGCCTTCGAAACATAGGTCTTCCTCCGGGTGGTCATGATCAAGTTCTACAGAACTTGGCAATGTGACCTATCCTCCCACATGTGTAGCATTGACGATTGTCATGAACCTCTTGATAAGCTCCCATCGATTGTCCGCACATTGGTAGAAGTTAAGCAGACCATAGGCCTTCTGCTTAAAAAAACCCATTCCTCCTCAATTAACCGTTCCATGATTTGCAGAAAGATCCGGCAAATTTGGAATAAATGATCGACGATTATCACCTCCATACCTAGGCAATGGTCCTCGTGGTGGTGCATATCCTTCCCTACATCTAAGTTTTCCCAACTCCATGGGTGTTGGACAAAGTGGTTCTCAAACATTGCTTGATGGTTCACCGTGTGTGATCCCATAAGCACCCGAAATCCGTTGAGCAATTACGATTGCTTCATTCACTGTGGATGGATTACTCACCATCACCTCCTTTCGCACTCTCTCCTTCAGACCTCGTTTGAAGACATCTAAGGCTTTTGCTCCACTCATATCCATAATGGATACTTGAAGATCACGAAATTCTTCAATGTATTCATGTATGCCTCCTTTATGCTTCAAATCCCACAACTTCATTCTCGCGTTTGAAGAGAATCCACCGCTTGAAAGTTTTGAAGAAGCCCCTCTTGCATCCCACTCCATGAAATAGAAGCGCCTCGTTCTGAAAGTATTCGTTCCCATGTAGTGTACCATGTAAGAGCCTTATCCATGAGGTAAGACCGCATGAACATTCATGCAGTAAAATCAAAAATATGAAAATGTGATAGATGTATATTCATCCTCATGATCTATCCCTCCAAAACTCCCATGGCTCTATTGCCCTTGTATGCTTCCACTTTACATGACTTTCCCATACGAAGTAAGAGATTGGCTTGTTCTTCCATCTCTTGAAATCGTCTCCTATTTGCCTCTTCGTTGGCAATAGCAGTCGCTTGCGGTTGGGATTATTATTTTAATATTTTAAAAGTATGAAAATTAGATAAATTTTTTCAATGCATAATATGAAAAAAAATTATTTTTTTTACTTTTAAACATATATATCTTATCAAATATAACAAAAATTCAATCATGATCAAAATTTTGTATTTGACTATATGAAGATAAGCATGAAATATTATTTTATAACTAAGATTAAATCTTAAGAGCAAAATTTAATTTACTTTGAAACTACTTATATTTTTTACATTCAAAGAAGATATAACATATGTTATTAACATTATTTGCGCATAGATCAATAATTTTGCTTATAATGCTTGTAATAAATATTTATAAAAATTATTTTTGATTATGTTTAAAATATTTATATTTTTTTCATTTTTTTATTTTATTTTATTTTCATGAATAATAAACATCAAATCAAAGTTTTTAATTATTAAAAATTAATTTTGCCATGTTTACAGTCATCATTCCTTATTTATTTCCTTTTTCAATCATTTTTTGAAAGTTTTCTTAATTTTTTCCTCATGGCTTTTATATCATTTCTTTAATTTTTTTTAATTTTGTATTATAATTTCAAAATATCAAAAAATAAAATTTTAAAATATTTTTTTTCCTATTTGATTTTGCAAGAAAAAAACTTGAATATCATTCAAGCTTTTTTCCTTCCAACTTTGTTTTAAGTTTGCAATTATTTGAAATAACTCTCACCGTTTTATAGTTTATTTGATTATAATGAGAGTTTTTTTATGATATTTTTATAATTCAATAATTTTTAAATTGTTTTTTTATTCCTTTATTTTAAAATTAATTTTAAATAGTATTGATTTATCATGAAATTTATGTGAATCCCATAGCGATTTGAATGTTTATAATAAGAATATTTTTTTTACTGAACAAATGCTATGAATTGAATTCATTGTGTCAAAAATCTCTAATGAGACAAATTTGATAACTTTAGTTTAATATAAGGTTTGTTAGATCTTGGACATGATAAATATGAATTAAATATTTTTTATTTTTTAAATAAAAGAACTTATTGTTGGCTATTACTGCAATTTTAAATTATTCTTTGAACATTATGTTTTGTTCAAAAATCTGACTGGCATGAAAAAAAGGTTATATTGTTAAATCATAATTTGTCATATGCAAGCTATATTTAACTATTTTGATTTGATCATATAATAGAATATATAATAATATAAATGATATATAATAGAATTGATAATATATATTGAAAAAAATCTCATATTTAATCATATATCATAAAAAAATAAAATTATTTATAAATATTGAGGAAAAAATTTTCAACTATTGCTCAAGATGAAGTATCAAACATCCATATTTATTGACAATAACAAATTGCCAACATAAATGTCCATGCCTTCTCTTGTTGAATTGTTCTAGTCTAATTTATCAGTTCTTCTAGTTGATGCAAAGTTATATAGATGATTGATATACAATGATAATATTTTTTAAAAACCTCTTTACATGCATAATAAGTAGTGAAGATGGAAACACTATGCTTGTAAGACTACTTATATGACTTAATATCTTTGATTATAGGAGTCCTTGATTATTGTTGGCTTATTGAGTTGATAATTCAGACAAAAATAAATGGAAAGCATAAAACATTGAGATTTATGATGGCAACTTATTATTGTCAAGGGATATTTATATTTCTAAACATTGTCTATAATTTGGAAGAATTTCTCTAGTTGAGATAATAGAATACACAATAATCATGGGCTAGGTTTTGGGATGTGTTATCTGGAGTCAAGTATGTGAGCATTTTCAATCATGAGTGTTTCATTTTTCATTTGGTTGACCTTAGAATAATTTTGTCCACAAGGTTTCAAACATATTTTTCTTTTCTTCAATCTTGCAACTTCATGAAATTTTCACTCTTGTTCTTGTATATTTAAACATTTGATCCCATTTCCAATCACAACAGAGTATGATCAAATATTTCACATGTGTCAAAAACTTCTTGGCATATTTCACATATACATATATTAAAATCTTGCAAGAATGAGGACTTTTCAACGAGATATGAGGTACAACAATCCCCTATAATTATCAAGCAAACAATGACAACTCTATTAAGGAGATACTAGAATTGTGGTGCCTTGGATACCTTATATTGCACTTTTGGTTTTGGTTGGGATCTGTTGTGGATACGATAATTGAGATGTTACACTAATGTCGCAATGAAATTTTGTGCAAAGATTAATAATAGAGGCATCCGTAACAAATTGCACTACCAATCTTGACTATTGAGTTTCACAGAAAATGTTTATTTGGTGTTAGAGTGTGACAAAACTGACCTTGATGATATCTTGGATTGTGTCTTTACAAAGTTATTATCAAACATGGATGATATCTATGAGCTGATGAAGAGTTTTAGATTATGATACAATGTATATCATGAAGCTCGATAACTTCATCTAAGAGTTAAACACATGAATCGCATAGTGTAACTCTTAGATGCGATTTGTAGAGGATGTGAAGTTTCATATTGTTTAGTTTGTTTATAGCATGAAAAGGACTATTCTAGCATTTGAAAGCCCGGAAATGAACAATTATCATAAGTTTTGACATAAATCCATAAATTATGATTTATGGATTTTTTCTTACTCAATTTTATCTTTGATGGCTTTTTAAAACCTCGTCATAAATCTAGAAGGATATTTTTCAACTTGGTGACCATAGTTCTGCTTCAACTTCTTACACAAAATCTTAATTTCCAACTCCATATTCTCGTGTCATTTGTACTAAAAAAATAATCTCACAAAGATTCATTTAATCACTAGAAGAGATAAGCATCCTTCATTTATGTTCAAAATATTTTTCCAAAATAAAGATTTAAAGAAGATTCTAAACCTATTTGTTTATATTATTATAATTTTACTTTAGAAACTAAAAGTAATTTTTATATAACTTTATCTCTTCAAGTTTAATCAAGGTAGAGAACACAACTCTCAATGATTATTGTTACATGGTAACATGTAATTGGTACACCAAGACCTGCTAGAATCCAAACTATATATCAATTGACCTTGTTGTACCAAGTCAATCTTGCCCATAGATAAATGATCATCATGAAGTGAATTCATTGAAATACTAATCCAAGTTAAGGAAACTCAAAATACCCATACGATGCAAAATATAATCATTGATTTCTATTAAATAATAAAATAATTGGTCTCATGATCCAATATATTATATCAAGAACTATCATATTTCTTCATTCAATTTAATTATAACTAATTAAATATAATTATGATTAAGATAAATTTGATGTTTCAATTTAGTCATATATTAAATTACACTTTATTCTCTATATACAACCATGGATTTTACTGAAAATTCTAAAAATATTGAGTTTTGGAAACAATATTGGTATACAAACGAAATCTCTATTACTTGTGATTACTTATTATTTAGTGTTTGACGGATCAAGTTCAATTTCTTTAATAATAAGTCAGAGTTGCAGGATTGCCCTGACTGTCACGAAGTTAGTACGGAGATCATATCTTTTGATTTTAGAAAGTTATGTCAATAAAACTTTGGACAATTCAAGTTATGATGATAAGTAACCTTCTCATGAAATTTGGGAGCAATTGAAGTTAAAGATTAGGATGTGTGAGGGGTTTTGTACACAGGGGTCTGCATATCACCTTGTGATACAGTGTGCAAATCAACAATTGTTCTGAGAGATCTAGAAGAGAAAAATATCTGAAACTTTTTTGAGAGATTGAAAGGGTCGTGGAAAATTTTTTTGTAAAGTTTAAGCGATAGTTATTGGTCGAATCATCGGCTATCATAATCTTCTTCCGCTGAAATTTTACGGGTTTATTATGAATTCGAATGTGAAGTGCTGAGGAGAAGAAGAATAAATTGTCAACTGACACGAGGTTCTAGAGGGTTACAGCCAGTCGCTCGGGCGTTCTTAGAGCAAAGAAATGTCGTTCAATAGTCTCAACCATGTTTGAAGTTCCGTCCTTTCATTCATACATAGTGTGATTCCACATGTGAGAACCAATATGCATTATGAAGGAATCGTAATTGAGATGTTACTTTCTATGGGACAAGAGGTACAACTCCACATATGTTGAATGCTAAATTTTCTTGTCACAATTGAGATAGATTAGCTATCTTATGGGGGAAAACCAAAACTATTATCAGAAGGGATTAGTTAGGCCGGGGTTCCTTATCCTTGCTTCCGTCGCAAGTTCCCTACCCATCTTCGCTCTTTATATTCTCACGAGCTACACGAGCTGTAGTTATAGTCAGTCGTCGGAACTTTTTCTTCTAAATAGCCGCATCTTCCCTCGCCGATTTTTCCTCGTACCCTGCACGATTTCAAGGCTCCAGTGCAGATGGTCAAAGGCACCAATGTCCCTGTAAGGGGCAGGCGAATGTGGTCGACCTGACAAAATGGCCTAGTTGACGTTTACAGAAGTAAGTTTCCTATATCCTGGTTCTGAAACTGGGATACCATACTGTACTGTATTTTGTACAGGTTCAGTACGTATGGGTGAGGAATTTAATGAATACAGACCTGATACGGTCGTCCCGGTGGCATCAGGATTCTGAGCGGTCGGTTAATAACCGGGTGCCTAGTCAATGGAGAAGAGATCCGCACACCAACTGTTTTGCTGCCTGCGCACCATGTGACCTTGGGGTCCGTCAGTCCTGCCCACAAGTCAGAGGCTGGATTCGCGTACGCGGTATGAGGAAAGAAGCACATACTCTGTGAGGTGATTGGGTCGGGCCTCGCCACGTGGTAAGTCTTGATCTTAAAAAGTCCTTGGCATGACAGTTCATCTACGGGGTACATATTTAGCGTTTGTGAGAATTTTTGCTTCATTTTATCTACGTCAGTACACTTTGTTACGCTTTTGGATGTAAATGAAGAGGTCACTTTCGAGAATGGCGTCTAAAACTTTGAGGAATCTCGGAGCTTATCTATGTCAATAAACGTCACAGGAGATCATGATGCCTACGTTCTCTTTCTTAATGATGAATTAAAATGTCTTATAATTATGCACCAAATACAGTTACACTCTCTTCCATTTCGACCCGTACCAACATTCTTTATCATAAGTAGACAAG
The DNA here is from genome assembly GCA_014180765.2 of Marchantia paleacea. Lineage (NCBI taxonomy): Eukaryota > Viridiplantae > Streptophyta > Marchantiopsida > Marchantiales > Marchantiaceae > Marchantia > Marchantia paleacea. The sequence continues at coordinate 2,821,777 of MUAA02000067.1, forward strand.
TTCTCCAGTAGTTATTCGATTTTTCCTCATCATGCGTGATTTTATATGCCTACTCTGAACTAAAATGATACTCCTCACATGGTTCATTGTTACACTAATTTCCGTGCATGGGAAAATCTCACGTAATTAACTTAATATAAAGCATAGGCTTCAGAGAGACTTCTAAGGTCAACGTATTCACTTAAGATGATGTATCACCAATTGTATGTAAAACATACTCTTATCTCGTATTTAAGGAGAAAGCTGAAACCCATTTCTATGAAAAAATTCTCAATTTTTTAAAATTCTAAAATTAGGATTAATGAGATGGAATAGTATTTACATAGGCGATGACGCATAGAAGCCATCTCAAGACAATCTTAAAAAAGAAACGTGGGCAGAGGCATCTTCAGAGGACTTAGGGCAATGCAGCGTTCGCATGATCTCGAATAGCAACCGTCTTTAGGTACCTAGACTGCTCTCATTCGAGGTCAGCTTCACTTTCAACCTAGTGATTCCCAACCGATATTGGCCAACTTATTTAACTGATGAGAGAACCCAACAAATTGGCTTACTTCTAAAACCTCACTGTGGTCGGGTAGAAATATCAACTTCCCCCTTTCCAGGAAAGTTCGTCATTCAGGTCATAGAATTCGAGAGGCATAAATAATTCGCAGCTCGAGAGTCGGTTGTATTTGACCACAGTTATTTGTCATTCAGTCTTTGGTGGTATTCTAGCGTTCCACATTCTGGGAATTATGACTCCGTTGCTTGCAACAAATTTTCAGTTTAAGCTTACCATGCCTCGGATACTCTTTCTTATGTTGGAGCTTCTTGTCCCTGTAACGCAAAGGAGGTCAGTGATCCTAACCTCATGTGAAATCGTAGAGTATGCAAATCCTTGTGGTCTGGATCTGTCCAGGCTTTTGATATCCTCGATGTTGTCTGATAGTCTGATAGCGCAGGTTTATATTGTCTTTCTCCCCAAAGCGTTTGTACTGTGTGTACCGTCCACAGGCTTCGCTAACGCTAACAACTGGTTGTGGAGACGGGGGCTCTTCGGGCGGGTGGGTTCTAACTTCTCACAAGGAGCGCTCTTCAATATTCAATGCGTACTGCAGAGTACGAGCCCGGTACGAATGCCCGGCCGGTCATTTCCGGGGTCATTAGCATACGTTACCGTAAGGCACGTGTCCTCCTGCGTAGAGTAAGAAAGGAATTGGTGCGAACAGAGGATCCGCGGAACATCGTAGCCCCCGTCTGTCGATCCGGGAATCAGGTGGTCGTGTGGGCGGAGCGCTCGCTATAGCCCGTTTCTCGTCCTCGGCTCGGCTCGTTCTCGTCTTGCCAGCCTAGGCCAGCCCAGCAGCTCATGGGTTTATTCTTTCTATACAAATGGGCTGATATATTCCTACCCCTGTGCAGGGCTCTGTTCGAGTCGGCATTCAAAAGGTCCGTTGAGTTCAGCAGCAGCGATCCTCGCCATTTCGAGTCGGTGAGCTCGAGGCCGGAAGTGGCGCGTTTCAGATTAAGTCCACGAAGGAAATTGCCTCATCTGCGCGGAGCTCGAATCCATGATATAATAAAGAAAGGAATTTTCAGGGTTTTAGTTTGAGTCCTGAGGCATAAACGAGCTGAACAGCGTAACTATTAGAAGAAATTCCTTCAAATGACGACGACTCAGGATCACTGATCATCCTTGCAAACGTCTTCGCCGCCGCGAGCGCAGAAAAGCGCTCGATCGTCACCATGATATGAACCTTATGATACGACCCCGGCTTCGCAACATCTCGAGATGGATACCTTTGCTCCCCCACCATCTCTCATCGTGCTATGGTCGAAGCGCCCACCTGTTCGCACCTTCCATCTGTTCCCCCCATGTCTAGCTCAACATTCTGAACCGCATTGAAGCACCCTCTGACGCTGACGGGCTGCGGGGCTGGCCGGCTCCTGAGCAGCTTGTCTGGATGGATCGGAGACAGGCGGACGGATCCGAACGGATGGATGGATACGGCGGATGGGTATCGAGAAAAGTCTGCCACCGCGAGTATGACACAATGACATTTGGGGAATCGGGGCCAGGAAGGGAAGGGAAGCTGTGGACGAAGCATGCGGGGGGCTAAGTGGAAACAGCGGTCGAGCGAACGGTGTACCGCCGGGGGCTGGATCGGCCAGTTGCCGGTGGTTAAATCAGCCGGTCTCCAGTCGGAAGTTCTTGAAGCGCAAGCCCCAAGGAATATAAGGCTAATCGTGAGCTAGTACTATTCAGTAGCCCGCGGCTTACAGTGATCTTCAGAAGAAAGTCAACCTGCTACGGCCCACTCACTCGATCACCTCTACCCCTACTCCTCTACGCACTCTACTTTCCCCTACCACGGCCGGCTTAACTGACCAGAGAGCCCGATTTGTCCGTGGTTTTCGAGATGGGCCTGGTTGCCCAAGCTTGAAGTTGGGGCGCACATCACGACATGTTACAGCATGGATGAATTAACCAATGATAAATTTAATTGTTGTTGTTGCTGTCGTTGTGTGATAGATACCTCGTACTGAGTTAGGTGGACTCGGTTGTAGCACACGGTCGGTAGTTTGGTCAAAATGTGAAGAGCAATAATTGTGGCATAGATATGGGGCAAAGTCCAATTCCAGTCCAGTCATTTTCCTCTAAGTTTTGTTCTGCATTCGCCATTGCAGTGAGTGACGTGGAGTGGTTTTCTCTCTTCCGAAGAGTCGAAGAGACACAGAAAGTTTTGGTTCCGCATATTCTGTTCCCTTCTTTGTGCCCGAAAAGTGTGTGGGTCAAAGACTAATTCAGCATCTGCGCCATCGATAAGAAATCGTTTCATGCCCTCGAATAACTTTTGTGGAAATTGCTAGTATACACATGCAAATACCTGCTTCAACCGCCGATGCACAGAAGTTTACTTCTGAGTGACAACTTAGAAAATGTTCCCTAGTCTGGGTACGTGGTTTGGTTTTTATAGTCTGCAAAGACTATCATAAAATTACGGTCAAGCTTGCCAATTATTCATACAGAGCACGTTTCTCCTCTTCAAAAGAGGTTTTAGTATTCGAATCGAGACGATTGAGCAGAACTGAAGTACATCTGTTTTCGTATCCTGGACGAGGATTTTGTGATCATCAAAGTGGTTAAGAATTATTGCAAACCCAAGGATCGTTTTTTAAATACATAAGTATCCCCGCATTCTTTGTGTCCACAGTCCAAACATGTAACAGCCCCACCAACCGAGGCAAAGTTTAGAGTGGAGGAAAAGTCGGGCTATCATGCCTTCATAAAAATTACAGGGGTAAGTCCTGCGTGCGTCGTTCAGCTAGTTCTCCATGTCCTTAAATGGTACGATTCTGCTGTACTCTCGCCATCACGAGAAAACAGAAAAAGGAGCAAGTATGAGCCTACGAGGGGAGATTCTGAAGTACAAAGAACTCTTTCTCTTCTGCTAAACATCTAAAGCGGAGATGCGGTGATGCTCGTAGGCAGGATGTTAAACGAAGTTGCTGCTGCTTGCTTTGCACTTTTACATCTGAAACCGGGTTGGAAAGCGTGGGTTGGCCTCCAATTTTTTAATTCAGCAACAGCCCATATGCAATGTTTTGGCTTTCTTATGTCGACATGAATACAGTGTCGTGTTGTCACGAAGGGACAGACTCAGGGCAGATTAAGATCAACCGTGAGGTATAAAAAACACCTGTTTGCTAGTGACAGTTGTGTAACCTTTGACACAAAAAAACAACATGTTCTTACCAAATTGATTCCCATTGGTGTTGATAAAGTCTTGCCATCTTTTGCAGTCTCTCCTTTTGCAAACGCTTGTGATTTTTACATCCTCTAAGCGTGATAAAGCATCAACTTGTGATTTATCTATTTTGTCTTGCATGACTGAATTCACGTTCCTTGTCGAGATGTCAAACATCATAAAGCAAGCGAAAATCATATTTTTTGTCCACACTATGCCAAGTACGAGAGATGGCTACGAAAAGAGACTCCAATGAGTGGAGAAGAAGGGTTCAGAAGATGGAAATCAGCTCAAGCGTGCAGTTCGTGTGCTTAATTTATCAAGGAAAAGCATTAACTTGTGCTCTATAGTTTGTCTGTCATGACAGGAACCAGATTCCCTCCGGAGATGTCGAATCCCACAAAGCAAGCCAAAGTCATATTTTAAATGTCCATATGACCCCAGATACGAGAAACATGTACGAAAAGAGAGAACGAGGAGTCGAGAAGAAGTGTTTAGGAGACGCTAATCAGTTGAGAGGCCACAACAACAAATCTACGAACCAAGATTCGTAGCCAGTTTACTTGTGGATGGAACAAGGCCCAAGAGATCTACCGATTTCCGTTGACTCGCATACTTGCGCTTGCGGTGCTTGGGTTTGGAACGGGTTTCTAAAAGAAGGGATCTAGAACCACAGAGAGAAACATTATCTCTGTTGTGAGAGTATCTCCACCAGAAAGTGTATTCCCTGCTTCTAATAAGCCAATTGTGGGGGCACCACAATAGTTCTATGGACGTGGACGAGATTCATAACGAAATAGTGACAGTTGTTCAGGGGATGCGTGAGCACACGAGGATTCATTATTATAAACGAGAGGAATAGCATTTTGGACCTGCAAGCCTGGATTTATAAAATTGGGGAGGTGAGATCCAGAGAATTATAAACTATCGCAGATTTCATGGTCTATCATATTTTCCGAAAAAGGGTACGAGAACGATTCACGGACAGATCCCATCCGCATATGGCAACGATCCTGTTTATCGCCACGGTAGTTCTGAAAGATTCCGGAATTCAGGCAAGTAAGAAGTTTACAAGTCACGCAGCGGTCAGTTTAGGAGCCATCCAGTCAGAAAGAAAGAGTAAAGGCAGTGAGGAAAAGGAGTTTGTAGCAGAGATGAAAATGGGCGTTTTTTATGTGAAACCTCAAGGAGGGCGTGGGACTGCGGATTTCGGAAAGTCGCTGTGCGTGGAGCTTCTAGAAGAGATGGCCTGCTCTGCATGCCTATATAGGCATTCTGGCAGTTTCAAATGAAGAATATGGAGATCCAGCGCAAAATCTTTCTTTTCTTTCCACGATGGCTTGAAACCACGTTGTTGTTTCCCAAAGTTAGGAATGTCTCGTCCTGCTTACCACCGCGAACTAAGGGAGTGGTCAACTCACAGGTTTGAACTTTGTTGCACATTCGGATATTCGGATATTTGGCCTCAGAAAACTTGGAAGTGATGGTCGTTCTCGCAAAATCTGTCTTTTGTCTTCATGTTTGTCATGAAGTCAACACCGTCCCATCCGTTCATTATTCGGCGCAGCCCCGGTACCACTTCAGACCAAAATTGAAGATTCACCCGCACTTCTAGAAGCCACATTTTGTATGCAAGCTCCATCACAACCACGCCCTCCCTCCCGCAGGCCCGCCCGCCCGCCCTTTTCTTTACAAACAAACCATGCACGGGGATTGGCGTGGCTCCACCTGAAGATGTGCGGTCAAAATCAGTAACCGGGCAGCAGAAGAATGGCGGATTGGAGCTCCAAATTCCCTCCCTCCCTTTGAATCTAAAAAGCTACAAAGCTGTATTACAATTGTACATCCATAGCTGCCTGCGAACCATGTGGACTGACTGACTGACTGCGGGGATGAAAGTCTCGAACCGGGCGGTGATCAACGACGTCAACTCGCACCCAGAAGACTTCTTCCATTGACTACAGTAGGTACGAGCAACTGCTTTAGTGGGTAACTGAGTTCGCAGTGTGGGCTGATACTGTACAGCAGTGGAGTACAGAAGTCTTGGAATCTTGGAAAGCACATCGAGCATCATTCCAAGAATCCGAAACGAAACATGCCACAGATCTGGAAGTTTGACTATTCAAAGTTTTGAGCGCACAGTACAGTAATCTCATCACATAAGTCACTCCTGATGTGGCTCATTTTGTGGCTGGCTGCTGATGACATACTCGACATGATGAGCAAGTAGTCAGTTTGTCAAACCTGCAGCTTCTCTGTGGATCGTGATAGATAGTTTTCAGGATCTCCAGGCGCAAAGTTGCAAGCGGCGAATGATGAACACGGCGGTCAACAATCGATGTTTTCAGCTGGAAAAGTCCAATACATCTGTATCTTTGACCCGGTACCGAAAGAACCTGCTTTTGGAAAGCCAGTCCTCCATGCCCAGCTCGCTCGTAAGAATATGTCTTACACAACCCGGGGAGGAGTTAATATTTACAATTTCTGATCAATATTTGACTTATTTGGACTGTTCTCCGTCGAGCTGTGGAGCAAGTCCCCACCATATTGTGATGATCAACAAACCTCCATGAAAGACCTGCAAAAAGGTGGAGGAAACCACACTTTTCTGAAATCTCCTTCCGACCAAAAAGCCGAAGTCATGCACAATATATATAGAGAGAGAAGTCGCACTAAAATATGAACACTTTGAACATGTTGGCAAAGGTGGGTCTGCTTTTGAAGTTGTATATCACCATGAATGACTTCGCCCACTTTCTCCACTCCAGTCAGTGTATCGCATTCGGAATGGAAGCTTTCGAATGCAGTACCTCTTTGATTCTTCATCTTGTTGCCTTCTCAATGGAAGATCTCTACGGAGGACGATAACACGTTTGCTTAACTGCGGTGACAATGATTATATATATATATATAAACCATAGATAAACCGTTCCTTGGTGTAGGTAAGGAACAGTACCTACAGTTTAAGCTTGATCTCCATAGATGCTTCGAAATCAGGCATTGTACAAAGGTTTGAGCTGCACCGTCACCATCGGCACTGCACAGAACCGAAACAAGGACGATTCGGATAATTAGAATAACTCGAGAAACCTTTGCTTTCTGCATGGCAGTTCACAAGTTGGAAATATAATCGTTACCTGAAGGAGGAATCAGTTCCTTGACCGATCATCCATCATTCATATATATATACCTACAGGAGATATCCATGCATTACTCTCATAGTTTGTGCAGTGGAGTGTTCTACCCCACATGAGACGGTGACGAGTTCACTCACTCTGCGGCTTTTGGACTGGACTCGAAAGTATATAAAAAGAAAGAGGAGCATTTCAATTCGTGATTGAAAAGAGTGAATCAACGTCTCCGACTGTATTCAGATCTAAATACCATACATGAACGTTCTTCCATTGTATTAAAAGCACTCACATATCAAAAGGTCATTTGCTATATGAGCTTCTTCTGTCCATATCATACTTCTTTAGAGATGATATTGTAGTTTGTTGTTGGGGAAAGAAATCCACTTTTTCTTTCGAAAAGAAGAACAAAATGCGTACTGAAAAGATCTCGATCATTAAGAATATTTGGAATGTGGCTGCATTCACTGAGGGAACAAACATAAGTGGAAAGAAAAGTCATGTGCAGAAAAAAACAGATAAACCCTTGAGTTCAGAGCGTTCGTGCATTGCGTTTATTAAAAAATTATAATAGGAGCGAATAAATTTGCACGTTCTTACAACTGGAAGATGTGAAAACCAACAAAAGAGGTCATCAATGGGCATGGATTACAAAACAATCCAAATGATCCAAAAGCGAATAATCTGATCGTTTCCATACATTCTGGTTGTTTGCATCAACGATAAGTCATGCCCTCCTCCTCGTGCTGATCCCGTGGGGGGTCAACACGAGGAGTCCCAACAGCCCTTGTAGCAAAAAATGGAGAGAATGGCAGAGCATAGGAAAGACATATGCATAAGCTACTCAAAGAGATCAAAACAGAGCATGATTGACATCTAGGCTTACAATACATGCAAAATCAAACGGACAAGGAGAACCAAACAAAGGTAGATCGATGTATTGTTGTGCCGCTAGAATGTTTTCTCGATACTGGAAAGAAGTAGAGAGTGTCTTGTTCAACAATTTCTACTGCTTTGGCCGTGCCAAGTTGTGTGCTCCCCTCCTTAGCGGATGATACATACATTGTGGGCCCTGTAGAAAACATAAGGCATGCCTTTGATTACCGAGCTTGACTACCGAGCTTCAACTTGTAGGCTTGAGAGTCAAGGTGTCAAAGTGTAGGGCTTGGTCTCCTTTGGGCATTCCTCCTCATCTCCAGCTTCCAGAGGGATGTATGACATCGATAGACGGTTTACGTATTCTAGGAGTGCGAGTAGGGTCCGAGGATTTTATCTCACGCTATCTAGACGTTGACCGAGGATGTTTTGCATGTAGATGACCTTCCTCTACCAGGGGATCCACAAGTGGCGTTTGTTATATTGTCATCCAGTATTGCTCGTCGACCCACCTACCTTCTTCGTACTATTCCTCCTTCATCTACATTCATATCACGTTGTCGCATGGACATTTCTTTGCTATGAGAACGCTTGAGCGCCTGGGTGTAGAAGAACCCTCATGAACCTCGTGAGTTGAAAATCTCTTCTTCTTCTCCTCAGCATTCCACATTCAAGTTTATTACAACCGATAAAACTTCAGCGGAAGAAGATTATGATATCCAATGATTGGATTAATAACTCTCACCTAAACTTCATAGAAAATTGCTCTCTCGGAAAAGTTTCATATGTTTCTTTTTTCTAGATTTCTCAGAACAATTGTCGAGTTACACACTATATCACAAGACGATATACAGATCAATGTGTACTAAAACTATTACACATCCCAATCCTTGACTCCAATTGATTTTAAATTTCATGAGAAGGTATACTAACCACGTCCGAAAGTGATCACGATGAAGACACCGGATATTGATCAAAAATGGATTGGACATCGATACATCTAGAGGATCATGTTGTCCTCTATCCATGTTCTACGTCGGCTCCACTTCGATCAGATAAGCTCTTTAGTCAGCAAAGTGATGTGTCTAGATCTCTTCCATATCCTTTCCACCTTGACTGTGGTTTATATCTAATAAGGTCCAAGATTATATCTCTTGAAGCATTTTCAACATCATGGTCCTACAAAGTTGATCCAACCGTGGGCTCTTTACAGCCTTATAATGCGCCGTCGATTATCCTAACCTAAAGTATCGCCGTCATGACAATAGCTCTAAAGATGACACATATCATCATCTTCTCATAGTTGTCGCGTCATAACACGACAACGTTTGATAACCTTTGATAGGAGGATCATGAGCGTCTTTGGTTTCAATATCAGACCACGGACATTCGAGTGTGTGATAGGAGATTTGGCAAGGAGACAAACATCTTTGCCAATTTTGTGTGGAGAAGAAGACTTATTATCAATGGAGGAGACGACACCTACGATATTCTTGGCTAGTTGGATGCTCAATTTGTTATCTTCTCGATTTGTGATCGCACATAGATCTATCTTGGAGATCTATGCAAAGGATGTGGATACGGGATCATTTTCCTTACAGGTATTATTACGAAATACGAGAGATATTTTACCATGGGAGGTATGACATGAGTTCCCATCTTTTTCTTCTGTGGCTACCGATTGGACTAGGGGTCTACAGTCTATCTTATTGGACCGACAATTTCAGGAGGCTCTACATTGACTCTTAGTGGATCCGGTCATTTCTCGAATTACTAGAGCTCGTCTACGCTCTTGCTCATGAAAGGTTGCAGGCTTGTGGATCTTGGCTCGACCATGCATCATGACTTTCCGACTCGCACAAGCTACTTTCTCCACAGCGATGAGGTTCCGTCTTGGCTTGGTCCATCCATCTACATCTTCATTACTCACATGTGAGTGTGGTATCAATTTAGATGCATCAGGTGTTCACATGACTCGTTGCCCATTCGGAGGACTGAGGATAGCTACCCATGATGCCATTAGGGATGTGGTGTTTGCTATGGCACGAGAGGGTGGATACCTCACATGGAGAGAGCGTTGGTATGCCTTGCACTCAACTAGGGTTAGGGAAGACCTGTACTTGGTTCGGGAGGACAGGTCACTATGGCGGATGTGGTGGTTACCGATCCTATTAGAGATACAGTTTCAGAGGGGCTGATCACCTATCCTCCAGGATGGGCGGCGAGTGGAGCGGCTACAGCCAAGGTCTCCTCTTTGTTCCTCTACCTTTGGAGTTTTATGGAGCTCTGGACACCGACTTTGACATATTTGTGAAGGAGTGCGCGAGAGACTATCATACTAGACGGTAGAGGATATCACTCTCTTTAGCTTAATGTATAGTCTATTTTAGGTAACATGTTTCCATTGGTCTACAGAAAACACTAGATGTGCAATCCATAAGAAAGCAATCACCTTAGGTGATGTTTCTTAGGATGCTCTTGTTGTTTGTGGACTGTTTGACCTGGATAGTTTGGATATCTTAGGTGGTGTGGGACATATTTCCAATGTGATGCTCTTGGGGCCTATCCCCATGTTACGGGTTTGGTTCCATCCTTGGAGGATTTGATGGGTCATCCCATCCCTTTTGTTATTAAAATGTGTCTACTTGTTCAACAATCACTTCCCAACCTTTCTGGTGGGAAGCATCCATAGATTCTCACATAGAAGGCCAGCCAGCCAAAGATGTTCGAGCTCCCGAGAGACGAAGCTGTATGACAAAGTCCGTCCCGCTTCAGCAAATATCATCCCGGGTAACAAAAACAAAACCACTTTTTCGCAAAATTCCCCATAGATCAGAGGCTCAAGCAGGACTTAGGACGAATTTATCGACCACGTTGAGCACACGAAACTGAGACATGGTCAAACTCAGAAACTCAACCATCGAAGGAGCAAAATGATGTGCCTATGGTCGTACTAGATACTGCCAAGTTGACTAAGCAAGACGGTTTTATAAAGCAAGTACGAAGACCAATGTCCTCGCAGTGCCACCGAAAAGAAGCAAATGCATTACACAAAAATCTCCTTTACAGAGAGCGAATCGATTGTCAGACATGGAGTGACTTGGATTTTAGTTAAATCCCCCTCCTGCTGCTATTCATACATGCAGATTATATCCATTTGATTCAATTTCAAAATGCACAAGATAACCACCACAATTTTAATGGATGAAAGCAAGGACTTCGAATCCACAAAGTAAGACAAAGTTACAATAAAATAAATGAAGCATGGCGTATCAGAGTACGCACTGGTAAAACGATCACGAGCTTCTGGCGCCTTTTTATTGCACGTCATGAGATGAAGGTCATTCCTCTACAGTTCATCGAACCCAAGTGTTCTTCGTCAATCAGAATGGATTTCCGTTAGCCCGTAGATGGGGGAAAGCTTTTCTTTATTATTTCGGGCACTTCATTCCATGTAGCAATTGCATTGGATGGAAGAAAGACCTTCAGAGGAAAGAACAGATAAAATTGTTATGAATGCCCCTGGAAGAAGTACTACTCTGGAGTCTGGACCGAGGGGATAAAGAAGAATGTCATCATATGTACGTGTTGGAGCCTATAGCTACAGCACTTGTTGAAGAAACCCATATGGCACAACAGATTGGTGTCAAATTTGGAGTCGACAGAATGATAATTTTGGATACTTTAATACCCAGCTTTGTCAGTAACTTCGAGTTTTTGAAAGATTCCATCTGCCTAAAGGATGAGAGTGACTTTTCGTAGAAAGGTTCTTTCAAGAAAAGCTTTGAGCTTATTATGCATGTGTTCGGCAAATACGCAGAATCACCAACAGCCCAATTGCAGCCCAGCACAAAGCGGGTACGTTTCTTCCCAGCAAAGCGAGGAGGGCATAGATTCCTGAAGACATAAAATCCCAACCAAAATCTCAAGGTCTCGGGAATATATTTGAAACTGTAATGGAGGGAACAAAAGGCAGAGAGAGACGTTTCGTCCAAATTACAAAATGAATCCGGAAGCAGTGAGATACTACCAGGAGCAAATGAAGGAAGACGTCCATGACTCCATGCTAGTGTTTGGGTTCTAGCTGGCAGACATGTGGGTTGGGAGGAGTTAACGGAGGAAGTTGTGTGTCCGAGATGACAAACAGCTGTGGGGCGTCTGACCCCGAACTTAAGAGCTTCAGTTTATCCCATGAAAGACCAAAAAATCCTCCCCATGAGAGACGGGTAGGGAACCATTCAGCCATCGATGGCTGAGGTGGCAACCAATACATAACATAACCCACAACATAATCCAGAACCAGAAGTAGACAAGCAAGTGGAAAGACTGAAATATGAACGAGTGAACAAGGCGTCGCACTGTCTACACTATATATCGCACTACCATCAAACTTGGCAACAACGGCACCGTTGTAGTTTGGCTTTTAGGGGAAGAGCCTGACAATGATGTCACTTTATAGACTTTTTGCTCTGGCGTTGATAATGTTGCTCGACATGTTGAACCGTTGATATTTCCTCAAAAAACAGACCAATCTAGACTCTTCCTCTGTATAAGGTTATTATCATATTTTTTTGGAAATAAATAAATATTAATATATTGTAGTGGGATGAGAGTATAATTCTTTATGATTTTTGTTTTTGCATGCAAATTATAATATGGGATGACATGAATAAATGATCCACTTAATTCACCGGTTGACAGTGTGAGATTTTAGTAATGGGTGTGCATAAAAGATTCGTAATTTCCCTAAGCGTGAACAAAGAAGTCAAGATATTACAGAAAATCATTTGCAATGGTACATACAAGAATGGAGTTTTATACAACAAAGATGCTTACCTTCATCTAGACCAAATTTTGGATGTTGATTCTTCATATGCTCTGTTGCAATAGGACATATTTCCCATTGCTATGCTATTGGGGTCTAGCCCCTTGTTTCACTTTTGGTTTCATCCGTGTACGTCTTCATAGGTTCTTCCCATCCTTTTTGTTATTTTACATTAATGTTGGATGTTTTATGTAGAATGTTCATTTTCATAGTTCTCAACTACCTCCTTATTTTAAATGTGTAGAGTCGATTAGAATATAAAGCGAATGAATTTCGTTTCACGATACAAACGCACCAAAGTCATGCTATACAGAAACTTGTCATATTTGTGATCGGATCAGCTGACACTACAAAGTAATAATGATGTATTGTGTAGTTGTTGTTGGAATCCTTTTGAGCGTTGGGAATATCCGTATGTGTATATTAAAAAAATATAAAAATATAAAAATATTTAGATGTAAGTTAACCTGTTGAAATATTTCCTGTTGTGGAGATGCAATATTTTACCGACCATCGTTGGCTTAGAAGTGACGGTCTCTTCCACTTGCTCTTGCGTGGTGACGAGGGGGCGTAATTGGAATCGCAGCTGTGCTAATGTACTGTAGTTCTCAATTAGTGTAGTCAAAACCGGTTGACCATGTACCTAGTATTGGGAAAGGAGCTGAAATTGTGTCACAGATAGAGAATCGTCACAGATCAAACAGATGCAAATGACTTTTATATGTCTATTCATATTGCAACGCATTATGTTTTTCCCGGTGGATTTCCCGGTCTCGTGAGGTGTAGACTTAAATCATTCCACCCGCTTTTTTGTTACAAGCTGACAAGGTTGGGTCATGGCTCTCATGCTGCTCCCATGATGCTATTACCTGAAGATTAGAGCCCCCAATTTACTGCGATAATAATGATTACTTAATGCCGAATGTCAAATTTGGATTTCATTGAATTCGGATTTTACCAAATAAAGAGGAGGGATGTAAAATAAAGTCATAATTATGGCGTGTCTGAGAGCACGTGCACTCGTACCGCCAAGTCTGAGCACTCTGGACTCCGGAGACTTGGACGGAGACTCGGACTCGGACTCTCTGAGACGGACGGATATCGCAACATGTACACATACACATGTTTAACTCGCCGCGTGTTGACTCGATTGGAAAAGAAAGCGCTGGTCGTGAACGTCGAGATTTTGAACGGTGGCAGGTTTCCCGGTCTGCCGATGGCTTGCCTCCTGATTAGCGATTCAGTAAATAATAAAACAGGAAAAAATTGGATCGTTGGAAGTAGCGAAAGATCCAGAGGGGCGAGACGATGTGACCCCGGGGACAGAAGGGGAGGGGAGGCATTGGACTGAGGACTGGCGCTGGGCCACTGGTGAGGACAAATCACTGGGGCGAATTGGCCTGGCCGTGTCTGCACTGCGCTTTGAACAGAAGAAGGGGGGGTGCTAGAAGTGGCTGGCTGGCTCGCTGGCCGGGGTGGCGGCGCCGCGCTGGCGACGGGAGAGGGATGGGTGGCGGGGGCGGGAGCGGTAGCGGAACCACTGTTGGCGCTAGCTGGGGTTGTGGCGTGGGTTTCTTGAAGGACCGGGGGCAAGTCGGACTACCGCAGGAGGACCGAGTCCGATTGCCAATGAACGAGTCGCTGGAATAGCAAGGAAACATTCCAAATCCCAGGTCGGGTTAAAATAAGTGAGTGAACTGTTGTTTGTCCGAGGGGGAATCGAGTCGTTGATTGCGGGCTAGCTCGTTTGATCCGGTCAGAACTGGGTCTGGGGCCTGGGCTGACTACGACGAGGTCTGACGACGGGTGTGTGTGGGTTCTGTTGCTCGCTTGCCCCAGCCCCAGCAGCTGCCACTGCTGCGCTTCTGCTTTCTGGCAGCTGCAGCAAGCGAGCGAGTGAAAGTGAATGAACGATCACCAGGTGAGAGAGAGAGAGAGAGAAGAAAGAGAGACGAAGATGGAGTGAGCGAGTGAGTTACTGCAGGGAGGGGGTACTTTTTCCGGGTCGTAGCGGAGTGGAGGAGGAGGTCCAGGAGCAAGAGGATTGGCAGGGGGAGGAGGAGAAGGGGCCCCTCACAAAGTTGGGGGAAAAGGTAAAGGCACTACTTCCCCTCGCGTTGGAAGTGAGGGGAAGTAGTGCCCAATTGCTGTACATTACGTTGCGTGGTGGCACCCTAGCACCACCAGGAGCAGCAGTGGTAGTAGTAGAAGGAGTGCTCCTGTGGAGTTGTAACTTCTGGTTGAGTGAGTCAGGTCGTCTACGGCGGGTGCTTCTGCGGTTGCTTTACTGTTCCTACGTACGTGGACACAGGGTGGTTGACTCGCAGGCGAATTCGGGTGTCCAGCCCTGCTGCTTCCCAGGCGGAGGCGAGCTAGGCGGGAGAGCAAAGAGCGCAAGCAAGCCCCGAGCGAGCGAGGAAGGATGCGCTACTGCTGAACAGAGGGAGGGAGAGTTAGACAGAGAGCGACAGAGAGGAGGAGGGAATGGGTCGAGGGGCAGAGGAGGACGGGAGAGGGGGACCGTGGACGAGCAACAGAAGAGAGAAGGCAGCGACTCATCCGCTTCTTTAGTTTGTTGCATTGCGGAGGCGGAGCTGGGTGCTGTTTTCCCACCTTCTCTCTGTCTCTGTATCCCTCTCTACGTGTTGTGATGTGATGAGGTGGTTCACACACGGACTGAGGAGAACTGGCCCCGGGCCTGAGCCAAGCAGCTGTCGTGGAGAGAAAGAGAAGGGAACGGGAGGAGGAGGAAGAGGAGGAGGACTAGGTCTAGGATTCCCAGTCCCCAGTCATTCGTGGGCATTCCATTTGTTTTCGTCGTCGTCCAGCAGGAGGACGAGGGTGTGGCTAGCTTCTTCAGCTCCAGCAGCAGCAGCAGCGGCAGCTGCTGCTGCTTCCAGTTGCTCCACAGCATCAAAGAGACCTCCCTCACCCTCTCCCTTTCCCCTTCTCCCATCCCATCTTCCTTCCCAGCTCCTCTCCCCTTCTTGACCTTCTCCTCTCTGCCACCTCCCCCCTCGAGGTGACGCATCCGAAACAAAAAGTCCTCTTCTTCTTATATTTTTTCCTATCACCATTTCCCCCTCGCAAAGCACAGCATAGCCCAGCCCACACTGCACTGCCGGGTCCTGCATTGTGCTCGTTCTGCTCATTCTCCTCGGAGACGACGAGGTCTACGCTGGAACCGTGAGCGGAGAGAGTTGACGGAGTCAGAGGCCGAGGAAGAAAGGAAGGGAGGAGTAGTAGTATCGTGGTGGTGGTTATAGTAATACTAGTAGTGGCAGCAGCAGCAGAACATTAGTAGTAGTAGTATTAGTGAAGGAGTTCGAGATCCATGAGCGAATGGATGACATACGAAGGAAAGCGGAATCGTGTTTCCGTCGCATTCGATAAATTGTGTGCCAGGTACGTGAAGAGTTTGGATAACTAGACAGTGGCGAGCTCGGAGCTCGCGCGCAGGTTAGAAGAGGACAGCAGCAGCAGCCTTCGTGCGCTCGCTCGATGAGAGAGACACGAAGGTGAAGGAGAAGAGCCATGGTAGTGCAAAAGCTGCGACATTGTTCGAATCTGTCTCGCCAAACCATGGGGTTCAGTAGGAGCGGTCTCGTTCAGGATTTGAGCCACCAATGCAGATTGACCTCGAGCACCAGCAGCAGCAGTAGGGGCAGCAGCGGCGAGCGTGTTCGTGACGATGCCGGAGCGGGACGTGGCAAGGAGATGATGATCGTGTTGCTGCAAGTGGTGGCGCTGGTGGGTGGTCGTGGTGGTGGTGTTAGACTAGCGAGTAGTGGTCAGTCTGGTAGACAATAATAATAATCATAAGATGACGACGAAGCGCTGGGACGATTCGCGAGTGCTTCAGCCCGGCAACATGAGGAGCGCGCTCCTCACTCTGGTGGTGGCATTTCTGGTTCTCAGCTCGTGCTGCGTTGCTGCCTTCCCGCGAAACATTGGCGTCCCTGTGCCTTACGGTGAGCCCTGCGCATTCTCCCACCTGTACCCCAAGCCCAAAGGCCTCTCGGTACACGCCGAATGCCCCTCACCTTGCGCGTTTCAATCGAAGGAGCCTTTCGTCACAGGCGTCCAGGACATTAGCAGTAGCAGCAGCAATAACAATTTGGACCAGCTGAACCTCTTGAACGGAGCAGCTGAAGTAGTGCAGAAGGTAGAGAAAGTGGTGGACTCGGAGTTCGATCACAGCCAGCAGAGACAGAGACAGATACAGGTACAGATAGAGAAACAGAAACAGAGCAGCAGCAGCAGGGCAGCAGAGGGCGATGGAGCTTTGGGGCAGCAGCGGCTGGAGCGAGAAGGAGCAGGTGGAGGAGGAGAATGGACGACGGCTCGACGGAGGCTGCTGCTGCGGGGGGAGGAGGACTGCCCGAATTCCCGGGGGGGCGAGTGCGGGGGCGCATTCAGGAGGCATTTGGCGCAGTACGGCGGGGGCTACGACGCCTACAGCCCCGTTCCCTCGTCCAGCCAATACTTGCCCTACGACACATCGTCGAGCGCCGAAGCTCAGATTCTCATGACCCTCAAGAGCGGGCTCCACGACGCCGAATCGAACGCGCTCGCCAACTGGAACTTCACGGTGCAGCCGCAGTTCTGCAACTGGACCGGCATCGTGTGCGACCTGAGCAACCAGCACGTGGTCTCCATCATCCTCTCGGGCCGAAAGCTCTCGGGCTACATCTCCTCGGGCCTGTCGGGGCTTCCTCTGCTAGCCACTCTCGACATGTCCTACAACCGCCTCGAGAGCAGCATTCCCGACGACCTCGTGAACGCGTCCGTCCTGGTGTACCTGGATCTGAGCTTCAACATCCTCACGGGAAGCGTGCCCGCATTCGGCCGGAGCACTCCGATTCTGGGCACTCTGAACTTGATGAAGAACAAGCTGAGCGGAGGCATTCCTGCGTCTCTCGGCCAGTGCTTGGAGCTGACGAGTCTCGATTTGAGGCGCAACAGGCTTCGCGGCACCATTCCGGAGGATCTGGGCGCTCTGACGAAGCTGGAGGTTTTGTATCTGAACAATAATAAATTGGACGGTGGAATGCCGGTCTCTTTGGCCTACTGCACCTCGCTGCTGGCCATCGACATCGGATGGAACCAAATCACCGGCTCCATCCCGGACGACTACAAAGCTCTGACGAATCTCGAAGGCCTCTACCTGTACGGTAATTTCATGGATGGCCCCCTGCCCGACTGGCTGGCCTCGCTCCCCAAGCTCTCGTACCTGCACTTGTACGCCAACGATTTTTCTGGGCCCGTTCCGCCGGAGCTGGGCATGTCCAAGGTTCTGCAGTCGATCAACCTTTCGAATAACAGCCTGACCGGGCCCGTGCCGTCGTTTCTGAGCAGTAGCCCCGATTTGTACGAGATAGATCTGTCGGTGAACAATCTCACCGGATCCATTCCTGCAGAGTACGGAACTCTGACCAAGCTCAGGGAGCTGCGCCTGGAGAGCAATCACCTGGACGGTGAGATTCCGGCCTCGCTGAGCAGCTGCCCCGAGCTCGTCACGGTCGCTCTCTCAGACAACCAGCTCACGGGACCAATTTTCGAGCTGGACCAGCTCGTGAACCTGAGGAGGCTGAGCTTGGAGGAGAATCTCTTGACGGGCTCCATTCCGGACTCGGTGACGTTCTGTGCCAATCTCTCGGAATTGAACCTGTCCAGAAATTCTCTCACGGGGTCCATCCCGGCGGAATTGGGCAATCTCAGGAACCTATCCACTCTCGGGCTCTCGCAGAACAATTTGACCGGGCCTCTGCCCGCCTCCTTGGTCCAGTGCACGGCGCTTGAGCGGCTGGCGCTCGCCGACAACAACCTCTCGGGCGAGCTTCCGGTGGATCTAGGTTTGCTGCAGTCTCTGATGTACATAGACTTGAGCCGCAACTCTTTAGAAGGGAGTCTGCCACAAGATCTGGACAATTTGACAAATCTGCAGTACTTGAACCTGGAGCGGAACTCGTTCGAGGGCCCCATTCCGGAATCGCTCGGCAATCTCCTGCAGCTCCAGGTCCTGTCCCTGGGTTACAACGAGCTGGAAGGAGGCATTCCTTCTCAGCTCTCTGCGCTCAGCGGCCTCCAAACGCTCACCCTCAACGACAACAGTCTGAATGGCTCGATTCCGGGGGCTTTGGGAAAGCTCCAGAGCCTGAGCGTGCTGTATTTGCAGGGCAACATGCTGTCGGGATCCATCCCGCTGAGCCTGAGCAACCTCACGAGCCTCCAGGACCTGGCCCTGGCCGAGAACGAGCTCGAAGGGGGCATTCCTCCATCGCTTCTGAGGGGGCTGGCTGGACTCGTGGCCAACTTCTCCCTGGGCCACAACCGGCTGAGCGGTCCCATCCCCGACGAGATTGGTCTTCTGTCCATGGTGAAGTCGATCAATCTGGCCAGCAACGGACTGAACGAGAGCATCCCTGAGAGCATCGGCAATTGCTCGGCTCTCCAGTGGCTGGACCTGTCGGCCAACAGGCTGAGCGGATCTCTTCCCTCGTCCCTGGGCAACCTGTCGAAATTAGAAGTCCTGAATGTGTCGCACAACGAGATCGACGGCAACATCCCGTCGGATTTAGGAAAGCTGGGCTCCCTGGTGGACTTGGACCTGTCTGTGAACAACGTGTCGGGTCCCATTCCTCAGTCTCTGACCAGCCTCCAGAGCTTGGCGTTCCTCAATGTGTCGGACAACAACCTGTCGGGGGAGGTGATTATGCTGGGCGCATTCCAGCACCTTTCGGCAGCTTCTTTCTTGGGGAATCCGGGGCTTTGTGGGGCCATCTTACAGAGGAAGTGCAATGAAGCTCCAGCTCCGTATGGTTCTTCCGGGGGCAAGAGTGTAAGTATGTGGATTTACATTGGTGTAGCAATTGGTGCATTCATCATTTTAGCCATATTGGCAGTAGCTTTATTTCTTTGGTGTAGATCGCCATACCCCATGGGCCAACCGCAGGGCCCCAACAGAGGAAGCATTATAGCCAGAAGCGAGCTGTTCTACCCTCAGCTCAGATTCACGGCCCAAGATCTGAAGCTGGCCACGGAGAATTTCTCGGAAGTCAATATTCTGGGGGTCGGTTGCATGAGCCATGTTTACAGAGGTGTGCTCCCGGAGCTCGTGCTGGTGGCCATCAAGAAGTTGAAGATTCCGAGTGGCAAAGACATACCGTCAGGCTTTGTACATGAGCTCGATGAGCTGGGCAGGTTGAGACACAAGCACCTGGTGGCTGTGCTGGGCTACTGCTTCGATTCGGAGCTCAACGCTCTGGTGGTGCAGTTCATGTCCAACGGGAGCTTGGAAGAGCACCTGCATAAAGGGAAGACGTGTGATCTGGATTGGGCTGCACGAGTAAAAATTGCTGTTGGGGTGGCCAAAGCCTTGACTTACTTACATCACGAGTGCGGCTCTACTATTGTACACTGCGACCTCAAGCCCAGTAATATCCTCCTAGATGCCGAGTTTGAACCTCACCTCGAAGACTTCGGATTGTCGAGACTAATTTTCGCCCACAAGCTGATCGATATGTCCGACTCATCTTTGGGCAATTCCGTTGGTTATTTCCCCCCAGGTATGTTCATTGTTCATTGTTCTCGTTCATCTTTCATGCACATCTTCACTTGCACTCGTTCTCGTTCTGCCCATTGAAGTACTTGCTATGCGATCAACTTGGTTCAGCATCGACAGCGACGAGGGTTCGTGTTGTAGTGAAGAGATCGTGCACTGGCTTCTTGTTGATTGATGCCTCTGAGTTAGGAACCTTTAGTGCCCGTGTTCATGACTTCATCTGTGTGACGTGCATCACCATTCCTCGATGGTCCTTGTTCGCATCATCAAATCGAATCCCTGATCGTTGTAGAGAGTACGAGGCTGCAACCTAACCCATCATTTTTTGGATGATGAACTCTATAGAGATGTGGAGTCCATCAGGGTCATCTTCGGATATCGCAGCTGCATCTGAGCAGTTCAAAAGTATGAAACCACACCTCCTTTCATACTCTGCGCGTACTCCCCCTTCCTTCCTCCCTCTCCCAATTGTAGTCGTTCAATATATATCGAGATACATTGGTGACAATGTTTGAGCCTACCACAGTCTTGGCTTCTCATCCTTACATGCCCATATGTTTTTCGAACCAGATTCCGACACCTTTTGTACAAAGCAGCATAATCATAAGCCCTATGCCCCTCCAGCTTCTGTAGATGTGTATAGGATGGATGGTAATTTGGTGACCAGCCCGATTGTCCCACGAATTCATCACCATGCACTCGAATATTGCAATTCTATCTTCTCGTTTGATCCTGAAATTTCCTGACGCGGTGTTCCACTTTCTTGTGAGTTAAATATTGGGTCAGTGAGGAATTGCCCCAGACTGCATAAGAAGCGAGTGGCTGACGAGAGACAATGCCTTGGTGATTTGTGTGCCCGTGTGTGCAGAATACGGCTTTTCAGCAACAGTTTCTCCCAAAGGAGATGTGTACAGTTACGGTATAACTCTACTGGAGATGCTGACGGGAAAGAGGCCATCAGGTGACATGTTCGTGAACGAGATGACAATCAGGAAGTGGTGTCAAGCGTCGTACCCGGAGAGGACACAGGACATCTTAGACCCGAACCTTCTCGCACCTAAGGTGGGAACATCGGGGTCCGGTCTGACAGGCTCGAACTTGAAGCAGATCAATCTGTTCATGAAAGTGGCTCTCATGTGCACGAGGGAGATCCCAGAGGAGCGCCCGACCATGAGACATGTGGTGGACATGCTGAGGTGAGAAGCCGTGGTCACTTCCCGTTCACTTTCACTCGGGCTGCTGCCACTTCTCATGACGACCCTGCTGCTGCTCCACTTCACATCCATTGAGAAGGGAAGGGAAGCTCGTGCACGACCTTAGTGCGCTCGGTGTGAGCCCTTTGATGATGTCACACTCCCCCGTTTTCTTTTGTAGTGTCTTCGTTCATCATCGAGGTGTAAGGTGGGGGGTTCGTTCCGGAAAAAGTGCGTAGTCTCACAATATTGTCCGTGAGCCCAGCAATCCAGAGGTCAATCTAGCGAGTGTGTGCTTGCGGGCAACGTGCTGTACATGAACAAGAAGAAGAGGAGGGGATGGGCCGCACTCTTAAAATGGTTTTTTGGTTCCCTGGTTTGGTTTACTACCAAGTTAAAGACACAGAGGGGGTTGAAGTCCTATCACCCCACGGTCTCACCACCAAAGGGAGATTGAGAGAGAGAGAGAGAGATTGGACCTTATGTGTATTTGTAACAGAAATAATGGCCTCCAAAAATGTGATGGAGGGTGAAAATTGACGGCTTGATTAAGCTAATTCTTGCCTAGGAGAGGATCAGCGAGACAAGTTTGTAAGCCTTGGTTGCTGTTATCAGAAGGACGAGGGCGCTCTGTTTTACAAAATGGTTAAGGGAACCCAGTTTGTGAGATTACATCTAGACAGGTCTGTAATTATGATAGACAGTTTTGCCTCCTGAATTCGGGAGGGTGAAAGTTGCAAAGGTTCGATTGAGCCCATTAGTGATTTGTAAAGTGATTCATGGTTAGGAGATTCAACGAGAGACCTTAAATTATTTAGCGAAGAGTGGTTATTATTTTTCCCCACTCGGCCTGTGAAGAGGGACTGTTTCAGTGCGCTTTCTTGTCTTGCATTCGTTTGGTTCTCCCACGTAGCTGTCGAAACCGATTCAGTGTCCCCGCCTGGTTGCATCTCCCCCTCGCTGCATGCCATACTAAGGCATCGAGGGGAATACACAAACCATCGCACTTTAGTGTGCAGTCGTGTAATTGTTCATGGTCATTTCCATAAGCTTGTCTAGCTAAGTTATGGAAATTGTAAGAAAAGTACCAAAAATACAGAAAGGAACAAGACACGTTGATGCTTGTCATTGTCATTCATGTTTGAACACATCTACAAACTGGCCATTGTTTTATCTGCGAAAGCAGAACATCTTCAAATCGCAGCACTAAGGCCTCGTTTAAAGTGATGATTTCCACCAAACAGGTGAAGAGGATGTGGATGTTGATGTGTCACTTGTGGCTGTTAACATAAATTGATCACACCCATATCCACATTTTCCCCTAATGGGTAGCCCTCACCAAGCGACTGAACCTAGACGAGGACGAAGATACTCCACGTGGTGGGTCATCTGAGTCACCTCTCGAACATTTTATTGTTTGATTCCCTCATATACAGCGATTATCTGCATGTGTACTCGAGCCGAATCTGCTCGCAATGATGCGCAGGTGAAAACCACAACTAATCACGTCGTAAGCGAGAACTCACCATGCTGGGTCGGTTTTACACCTAGTCTGTCGTAGTGACTGCTCGGTCTGCGTGGAAAATGGGGGTTCAAAACTATGATCACACTGGTAATGAACGGGACTAATACCGTCATAGCGCGACTACAACTGAAACGCGGCAGATGATGTACAATCTAATATGCTATGAATTACATAAAAATTGACTTGCCACTCTGCCGACACTACTAAGACCTGGTGACAGTGAGATCCTACATCAAGTTGAGCTTGAGAACCCCAACTTAGAGCTCCGCCACCCGGTTGTTGGTTGTCTGCGATGGAAGTAAGCAGATTTTTCTAGTTAAGAGCCTCCCTCGAGGTGCGCGTTTCACATATAGGACAAGCTGAGTCCCATCCGGAGACTGCCAATTCAAAAGACAACAGTGTCCAGCATAGTTCCAAGAGTCTGCACGATGTTGGACGACATGAGATTGGACACGTGCTCCTCCAAATGCTTCTTGGCATCCTGCCGTCCCACGTTGGCAATGGCGAGCTTTTCCGGTGATAGTTGATCCTCTTCTTGCACTGCTTTGTTGTATTTCACAGCTAGTTCCAGCATTTCCTGCACCACCGAACAGATTACGCATGCCAGAGTTCATCAGTCTAAATAGGACGTCTCCGGGCCACCTCAGCAGGCCATGAAGGGAAGTCAAAGATAGCACGAAGTTGAGAGCAAGTTTTCTGACCCACCATGGAAAAAACCAAAAGATTGGCTCTTCCTAAACCCAACAATGAGCCCAACTCAGCAGTCAAACGCTTACCTGCACAGTCGATTCATTGGTCTTGGCATGATCGTCAAAACGATGAAGTGTCAGACCATCAGTCCACTTCTTTTTGTGCAGATTCAGTAGCATTTTCTCCTCTAGCTCATTTTTCCGGTAATTGATGGCAATCGAATAGTAATGTCGATTTAAACCATGAATAAGTGCCTGCAGCCAAGCCCTTCACACGTTAGTAACCGACGCCATCAATGAAAGACGTGAAGCTTCAACCACAATCAATGGCGTCCTTTTGACGCAGAGCCAAGTCAATGAATTACCTGGATAGATGGCTTATTCAGATGACCAAGATTAGACGTTGTCTGCCGAGGTTCTTGTCCTAACATCATTGTCTGAGGGTTGATCAGGCGAAAAGCATCGATCACCACTTTCCCTTTCACACTTTGAATAGGATCCACAACAACAGCTACTGATCTTTGATTTAGGGCTTCAAAACTCTGCAAAAGAACACCACAGACACTATATACTGAACTTCCAAGTGCGCTTTACCCGGTGGCCAAAATTGAGCCAGTGAACTTGAATATGAATCCTCAATCAGATTATAATCAGAAGGTAATGTACTTCTAGGTTTCAGGAACTCCTCAGAAGTATCAAATCACCTGCTGCGTATTGATGTCCACACCCGATAGCCAGCAACCAAAACCAGGATGGGAATGATACCAGCCAACTACCATCTCAGGTCTGCAGACAGTCACATGTGATCAGGAACACATATAAAATTGGGTAATATTAGGAAAAAAGGAGACAGCTTAAAATCACAGTGTCGAACTCGAGGAGTTCAATTCTCAAATTCCACTTTCTTCAGCTTGAAATGGAATCCAGCTTACATTCCAAATTACGATGTGATCTAACCTTAACATTTTACAGACAAAAAGGCTCTGAAAATCTTTAAAGGATAGAAATCCTGCAAGCAGACGAGTTTTGTCAGAAAATCAGAACAACAAGGAAAGAGGTTCAGGAACGCAGTGACAGATGCGAGCACAAAAGAAGCTCCTACCTGCCGGTCTGTTTCAACATGTCGAGCATGTTGGTCTGAAAGACGGGGTCCACGGCCTCCACACTCACTCCAGTTCCGCTTTGAGGCATAGCGAACACATCAACGACACGAACGGTGTACTCATCCACAAACTCTCCTAGCATTAATCCCATAACTTCCATCGGGACTCCAGCTCGTCCTGAACAGCAGCAACATTCACTATCATTCAACACCAAAATTTGAGCTCGCACTATCAGCAGCACTCGAAAGTAATTGGCAAGTCCGTTGGAATCCCCATAAAACCGGTTGCATATTTGTACGACAGAAAAAAAGCCGATCATCGCTGATTTGTCGCTCGCTTCGCCTATCGCAACCCCGGAGCTACAGTAAATTCACCAAATGGTCAGCTCCAAGCACAAACCGCAGACATAAACCAAAAAGCCGCCCACCCACCGTGCTTCAGCATCTTGAGAAGCGCCAGCGAAGAAATGTACACCTGCTCCGACGAGTCCACCAGAGGGGCATCGGGGTGAGGACCCCCCATGCCTACACCCCCTGCTCCCACACCAGAGAAGATCCGCTGCAACCTCTCCATCTCTCTCTCGATCTGTCACTCCTCGCTCCGAATTATCACAGCAATTCAAATCGCCACAAACCCGATGGGCTTGAACGCAAAGCAAGAAACGCAACGGAGCACGAGTCGGACAGGACGGACAAACAGAGCACACCAGCTACGGACGGAGGGGGGCAGGTAGCTCGAGCTCATCCAGTATACTCAACCAAAAACTGAGCCAAGCCCAAGAGCAAGCCCCAGGCAGAAGCCCAGCCCAGCCCAGCTCGGCCAGGCCCAACCCAACCCTAGTCTAACCCGGGGTTGGATTTTCTGGGAGTGGCTTGCTAGCCCCCTTGGGCATGCGGGTTAGGGGCGTGTTGTGAGGAGGAGTCTGTTATGAGTGTACGTACGGAGGCAGGGCAGGCGAAAGGAGGACGATGGACGGAGGGTTTCCGGCAGACGGTGGACGAAGCAGCTGAAGGAGGAGGCTGCGGCTCTGAGCAGAGCCCGTTGCAACTATAAACTAACTGCTGCTTCGTCTGTGGTCGGCGTCTCTCTCGGTTCTGCACCTGCAGCTTCTCCGATTTCTTCTCTTCTCCCTTCTCTGCTAATCGAATTCTTGCTCGACCGGTCCTAATCACCAAGGCAGCCATCCTTCAATCTCGGGGCCGTTCAGACCCTGCGCTACACAATAAGACGAGGCGAGGCGAGGCGAGAGGGGAGTCCGAGTCTGCGTAGACGCAGCTTGGATCCTGCTGTTCTTGCCTGCCTCTCGAATTTCACCAAACAATTATTGGCCTCATGCACGTTATAACGCAGTAGCTCACCGATTCTCCAGACGCTGACAGTCTGAAGAGTGGAAAGGGAAAGGATGGATTCTGGAATCCGGAGCCTAACGAAGTTCTGAGGTCTAAACAAACGCACGCACGCACGCACGCACGTAAGTGGGTGGGTGGGTGAGTGAGTCGAGGCCGAATTTTGCACCAGGACACGATGTGCCGTGAGCCTCGCCTTTGACGGGAAATATTGATTATTTTTGATATTTCTCGAGCGCCTGCCTGCTCGCTCGTGAGACTTATGCTGACGGCAGCATTTCCAACAAAGTTACAGGACGAGATGTTTCAGATCGTTGAACAACTTCTGAGCATGCTTCTCAGTTCACTTCTCTGGCCCGTTTCTGTCAAAGACAGATGAACCTGCAGTGGAGAATTTGAGCATCATGAAGGGCGTGGCAGGTCTCGCTGCCGCCATCAAGTAGACCTCAAACCGTCCTGACAGGGCATGCGGAAATCACCTGGGCTCCAGTTTCCCCTTGCAATAAGAAACTCTGCCCTTCCTTCTGAAATCCATGTCGCCATCGTCCGTCCTTGTACATAAGCCTCTGTGAGGCAAGATTCTAGAGCTGCAAAGTACAGTGGCTCGGATTTGAAGAACAGCTGTGACTGAAATGGCTCGAACGGGGAAAGGGAGCATTGATCTTTACGAAGCTGATTTGGAAAATTGCTGGAAGATCGATGGCAGCGAACTGAGCCTGGACAAATCACCGAGTCTCAGAAAGGGAGTGGATGCACTGCCTGCATTGGCCATAACAGCCCATCATGAACTGGAAGATCCGACTGCGCCGCTTCCTACTTCTACCAGTGATCTGGACGAATGTTTTGGAGTTGGCGAGACATTGACAGTGGTTGAATTCGAGTCACTTGAACAACATGGGAAGAGAGACAGCGGGCTCGGGGCATGCGAGCGAGAAAAGGAAAGTGGGGCAGCTCCCGATGAAAAAATCCACCAGGTTTCATTTTACAGGCTCTTCTCATTTGCGGATGGTGTGGACTACTTGCTCATGGGCTTCGGGACGCTCGGAGCATGCACTCATGGAGTGGCTGTTCCTGTCTTCTTCATTTTCTTCGGCAGGCTCATCGACGCATTCGGAGCCAACTACAACAATCCCTTCCGAATGGGCCATGAAGTTTCCAAGGTCACATTCTTCTTCGAACCTTACTCCACCTGCTAGCAGTTCACTAGCACATTTTTCAGGAGTGTGTTGCTACAGCAGTCACCTGCCGATACTGGTAGCGGCATGAAAAGGTCCAGATGTAGCTGCAGAGTTTATGAACTTAAAATGACAAAAGCTATTGATATAACATCTGGTCATGGGCATTCTGTCAGGCTATCATTATTCTTGAGGAATAATTATGTATGCGTTGTTGTGACGACGTTTTATTCCTTAGATGCATTGAAAACGCTGTATTATTCTGTGAAGTCAAAACCATTCTCTCCTATGCACGTAACAAGACTGATTAGTTGGTTTCAATCCAGTACCGATGCTTACAAATGGCGCCTGTCAACTCCTGCAGTACTCTTTGTACCTGTTCTACTTGGGACTCGTCGTCATGGGCGCATCCTGGCTAGGTACGTGGAAGTTTCCTGTTTGAACGAGTAGGAATTTGAGTCCATGCTGAAAACTGAATGAAGTCACCAATAGGTTTACCAAGTCCTGTAAGAAATTCTTTGAAGTTTATGAACACTAGACGTGATGAGACGGAGAGCATAGAGCTTTGAGCTTTGAATGAAACAAAGCCATTTTCACGTTGGATTTGCTCTGTTTTGCTTTGCGCTTCGAGTGAAGGCTGAATTAAGAGTTCAGACGTCGGGGACACGCAGAGGTGTGGTGCTGGATGCAGACAGGCGAGAGACAATCAGCTCGGATGCGAAGCATGTACTTGAAAGCGGTTCTCAGTCAGAATATGACCTACTTTGACACAAGAGGAACGACGAATGAAATAGCTACTCGCATAGCAAATGACACTGCCCTCGTGCAGGATGCTATCAGTGAAAAGGTTCTCTGAGCTGCGCTTGCCGTAAATTTCATCGTGAAGAACAAGTCTGAAACACAGTCACTTTGTGGACTTAGCTCTGCTACTTCTTCTTCTTCTACTACTACACTACTTCCGAGTCGTCTGAGGACCACATAAAATCTGAAAATGAACTGTTGTGGTTTAGGCAGGGAACTTCCTGCACTTCACGGCGAAATTCATAGTGGCCTTTGCAGTGGGCTTCTGCTCAGTATGGCAACTCTCACTCATCACTCTGGCAGTAGTGCCTGCCATTGTGATGTCCGGTGCTGCTTACACTGTGATTATGACTGGACATGCGACCAAGGGACAGAAGGCATACGAAGAGGCTGGGAAGGTTGCAGAACAGGTAACAACAGTTGCTGTCTCAGTTCCTACTTCCGTCGAGGCTCATAGCAAACGGCATCCTGGCCTGGGAATCTAATGGCAATAGAAACCGTAGTTTCACCGAAGAAGCACCACTTATTTGTTCGTTCACCAAGTTAAGCACAAAATCATAAATCATTTCCACAAAGGATTGCCAAGCATTTGGTACCAAATGTCCTCCATTCAGGGTGACAAAATGAACTAAAAGCAATACTAAACTGATAGTTTTTAGTAACCCAGCCCTGGAAACTCTGACTTTTTCATTTCGATACTAGAAGTGCCAAGGTTAATAAAAAGCTTGAAGCCCCTAAATCCATAAACCGTCTAACATTAGCGTTTTATTACGTCTTGCGTCCTCTCCTCTTGGACGCGGACGCAAGACGTAATAAAACGCTAATACATATACGCTGTGAATCGATCAGATCATTGAGGGTATGGATGAAAGCAAGAGGTTCCAGGCCACATAATTACACTCAGTCGTCAGAAGAATCCTTGTCTCCACATCATGGAGGGATGATTCTGAGCCCTAACAATGTCCATTTTAGGTGATAGCTCAAGTGCGGACAGTGTACTCTTTCGTTGGAGAGGCAAGGGCTGTCAAAGATTACTCGACTGCACTTCAGACAACGTTGATCCTTGGCAAGAAATGTGGAATGACCAAAGGTGTGGGCCTAGGAGTCACTTACGGTCTGTGTGTGGGAGCATGGGCTCTGCTGCTCTGGTACTCCGGTGTCTTGGTCCGTCACGGAACAACAAACGGTGGGAAGGCATTCACCACCATTCTCAACGTCATCGTGGGTGGAATGTAAGATTCTGACCTTTTTACAACACTTCCTGTGGTATCGTATGGCATGGCCCGTCATTATTATCGTCGCTATCTTAATCGTTCCTCTGCAAAATCTGCTAATCAAGGAGTGTTGCTTCACGTTTCTGTGGCATGCAGAGCTTTGGGTCAAGCCGCCCCAAACTTGACAGCCTTCTCGAAAGGAAGGGCAGCAGCGTACAACATCTTGGAAATTCTCAAAAGGGGGCCACCTCAAGACGAGCAGGCGGAAGACGAGGGCCTGACTTTGGAGAACGTCGAAGGCCGTATCGAGTTTCGCAATGTTTGCTTCAACTATCCATCTCGACCCAGTATGCCTGTGTTTCAAAACTTCTGCTTGCAACTTCCAGCCGGGAGGACTGTTGCCCTTGTGGGTACCAGTGGCTGCGGCAAGAGCACCGTGGTCTCCCTTCTCGAACGCTTTTATGATCCAAACTCAGGTGTGCTCTGCGGATGGTTCTCTCGTGATTTCTCGTTTCAACTTGCATGAGTTGACCAGTGAGAGAAGTACGAGCTATTTTCTAGACTTCTGCCCCTCCAACTTCTGCTAACCCCCACCCCAGATCTCTTAATTGATGAATTCACCCATGTTCCATTGTTTGCACAAACTAGTTCTACCACAGCATTCCACTTCAATTACAAACAGAGAGAGAGGCCCGAGTCACAATCAAACATTTGCCCATAGAGCCAAGATACTAGACCTTTCGCCGAAGTTTGTGAGAGTATTTACCTTTAGAAATGATCTTTGA
This sequence comes from Marchantia paleacea, assembly GCA_014180765.2. Classification (NCBI taxonomy): domain Eukaryota; kingdom Viridiplantae; phylum Streptophyta; class Marchantiopsida; order Marchantiales; family Marchantiaceae; genus Marchantia; species Marchantia paleacea. Next base: position 2,851,735 of record MUAA02000067.1, read on the forward strand.
AACCGAAAAATCAATCTGAAACTTTTGAAGCTTACGAAGGACAGAGATAGATATTAAATTCTACATTAAGTACCCGAAAGATAACGCCTTGCTTCTAAACATGCAAATTCACAGTAGCTGGGCATGAGTCCTCTACGAACTACTCCCGTACGAACCTTATAAACCTGCGGCATTTCAAGCTTCTGCGAACCTACAACTTGGTCAACCTGCAGGGGAAGTTATGCTTGATGGTCACAATCTCAAGACTTTGCGACTCAAATGGCTTAGAGCTCAAATAGGACTCGTGAATCAGGAGCCCGCTCTTTTTGCAACATCTATCAGAGAAAACCTGCTGTATGGTAAGAACGATGCAACTGCCGAAGAGATTGTCGAAGCTGCCAAAGCCTCGAATTCTCATTCCTTCATCAGTCAACTGCCTTTCGGTTATGATACGCAAGTAAGTTGCATTCATCCAGTCCGCAAGGAAGCCCTGTAGGCAAATGGTTGACAAACTGGCACGGAGAAGTATGACCACCTTATATGTCGCAGGCAAGAGGCCTACTGTGAAGTTCATAAAGCTCCTTGCGCAGATAACCGATAAAGGCTTCCAAGTTTGATCTCTGTTTTTCTGAGGAGGTCAACTCCAGTTTTGAGTATCAGCTCTAACCTGAAACAAGATAATTGGCTCTACAACAAAGCTGAATCTGCACTCAAGAAGAAAATGCCGCATCGAACAGGTTGGAGAGAGAGGTATTCAGCTATCAGGAGGGGAGAAGCAACGGTTGGCCATCGCCCGAGCGATGCTGAGGAATCCCAAAATTTTGCTACTGGATGAGGCTACGAGTGCGCTTGATCCAGACTCCGAGCAGGTTGTTCAGGAAGCACTGGACCGCCTCATTGTAGGTCGTTCCACAATCGTCATAGCACACCAGCTTTCCACCATTCGAAATGCAGATGCCATTTCGGTGATAAAACAAGGGAAAGTCATCGAGACAGGAACCCACGATGCACTCATGAGCAAAGGAGAAAGAGGAGTGTATGCCTTGCTCGCCAGGTTACAGGAGGCGGGGCACCAACGAGGCCATGCTGGGCAGACACAAGCGACGCAGTCCACGTATGTCCACATAATATTGAAAACCCTGACATGTGTGCGTATCTTGTTGAGTTGAACTGTGAAGTGAATGCTGACAGTCCTGAGTTTGCTGCAATCACGATCACATAGAGTGCATTGAATCAAAATCTTTCGATAAATGTGCAGTCAGAGAACGTCAAATTCTCGAGATACCCCGTCAGTGGAGAGGAGAAACTCCTTCAATGAGTCGGAAATCAACCTCGAAGTACAAGAGAAGAAGCCAGCTGATGTAGGATGTTCACAACCGGCACTGTGGCGAATGTTACGTCTAAATAAACCAGAGTGGCACTATGGCGTTCTGGGAGCCATCGGAGCAGTTTTGGCTGGGTGTGAATTTCCTCTCGTTGCTCTCACGATCGGTCAACTCTTAGTGACCTTTTATGTTCCGGACAAAGTATACATGGAACAGCAGGTGCACAGATACACGTTGTTCTTCACAGGCGCGATCGGTGTTGTTGTGATCGCCAACATTCTCCAGCACTATTTCTTCGCTGCCATGGGAGAATGCCTCACCAAGCGCATTAGAGAGATGATGTTTACAGGTGCGTGTTTTGCTTTCTATCCTCCTTCTTTTGGCTGAGGTCTCGACCTCTATTTCCTTGAAACCTGGTCTAAGAAGTTTCAGTGAGCGAAAAGCTCATGACAACCAAACATGGCACAAGATTTCCTCATTTCAGGTTGATGCTTGTAGAATGAGTAGTCCGCTCACCGAATGAGAGACATTCGAAGACACGAGGCGGTCATTACCTCATGTCTCAGATGAACGAACGGCACGAGAAGTAGTCTCGGCTCCAGCATCCTTCTTCCGTGGAAAGGAAGGTGAGAGCAAAGCATTAAAACAACGCTTGGAGTGGTGCAGGTATACTACGCAATGAAATAGGATGGTTTGACAAAGATCAGAGCAACAGCTGCATGCTGGCCTCACGACTGTCCGTAGATGCAGCCTCGGTTCGGGCTGGCATCGGAGATCGTATTTGCACCGTGATGCAAAACATGTCGTTGGTTATCACAGCTTTCGTTATTGCCTTCATCCTGGAGTGGCGAGTGGCATCGGTTATGGTTGCAACTTTTCCTCTACTCATAGTGGCCTTAGTTGGCGAGGTAAGGACTTCGCTCTTCCCAGGACTCCCACCAGCCTCCACCTCAGAGTCTTAAGGCTCGCAACCTCTCTCTTTGCATTTGGAAAGTAAGCTAGCGCTTCAATATCAAGCACGGCAATTGCTCTGCCAGCCAGAGATTACAGTTTAGTCTGTGCCGTGCAGAACTTCTTTCTGAAAGGCTTCGGGGGAGATTTACCCAAGGCGTATGCAAGAGCCGGGATGGTGGTTGGGGAAGCAGTTGGCAACATCCGCACAGTTGCAGCTTTCTGCGCCGAGGAGAAAGTGCTGGAGCTTTTCGAGAGGGAGTTGTTGGTCCCCAGGAAGAAGACCTTCGTCAAGGCCCAGGTCTCAGGATTAGGATACGGAATCTCGCAGTTCTTCATGTACAGCTCCTACGCGCTGGCCCTGTGGTACTCGTCCACGCTGGTGAAGAAGGGAGAAACGGCATTCGGCAACGCCATCAAGATCATCATGGTGCTCATCTTCGCCGCCTTCGGTGTGGCAGAGACCATCGCCATGGCACCGGACTTCATCAAGGCAGGGCAGGCCTTGGGCTCCATATTCCAGATCCTCGACAGAGAGACGGAAATCAACCCCGACGACCCCGAGTCCGAGATGGTCACAGAGGTCAAAGGAGAGATCGAGTTTCGGCATGTGGCATTCAGCTACCCCATGAGACCCGAGGTCTCGGTCTTCAAGGACTTCAACCTCAGAGTGCGTGCAGGCAAGAGCTTGGCTCTTGTGGGCGCCAGTGGATCCGGCAAGAGCTCAGTGGTAGCTTTGATCCAGAGGTTCTACGACCCGTCCTGGGGCAGGGTGATGATCGACGGCAAAGACATCAAAAAGCTCAACCTCCGAGCTCTGAGAAGACACATCGGCTACGTCCAACAAGAGCCTCCTCTCTTCGCCAGCAGCATTTACGACAACATTGGGTATGGCAAGGAGGAAGCCACCGAGGGAGAAGTTGTGCAAGCTTCCAAGACAGCCAACGCCCATAATTTCATCAGTGCTCTGCCTGAAGGTTACAGAACCGAAGTGGGCGACAGGGGAGTCCAGCTGAGCGGTGGCCAGAAGCAGAGAGTGGCCATCGCCAGAGCTGTGATCAAGAACCCCGAGATTCTGCTCCTGGACGAGGCCACAAGCGCTCTGGATGCCCAGTCCGAGAGACTGATCCAAGAAGCTCTGGACCGGATCGTGTCCAACCGCACGACGGTCGTCATCGCCCACAGGCTCAGCACCATTCGGCACGCCGATGTGATTGCCGTGATGAAAGACGGGCAGATCATCGAGCAGGGCACTCACAGAGAGCTCCTTAACATGAGTTGCGTATATGCAAATCTGATTCAGTTGCAACAGCACCGCCACATTCAACAAATTGTAGACATGTCCCTTGACACGTAGCGGCTGTCCTCTCCTTCTTCTTTCTGCCATGAGACGTTTTGTACTTGTACCTTCTGCCAACCCAGCCTCCTCTTCGTGTTCCTCCATTTCTCAGCTGCAACTTTCAAATGCTGGTCAATAAATTCTGAATCATATTTTCACTTCCTATTGCACCCTCCGTCTATTCGCTTCCTCGTGTAAGTTACCACGAATTTACTTTCACATGAATGCCACAGACATCCAACACTTCTGCCTACAAAGATAAGCTCCCAACCAAAGCACAAGAGAATCTGCAGCGTGTGCCAGGCCTGAGCCAAACTAAACTGAAATCCTTTCTGGTCAGCCACAGCCACTTACTCAGAAACAGTCGGACTTGTGCTCGCGGTGAACAACACAACTGAAACGTGACGTTCAACGATGTCATGACACGGACAAACAATGACAGAGAAATGTTTTCGTTCTCAGACAAGGAAAGACAGAATGAATGAATGAAATTAAAGCCCACTTGGAACCCAACCGGGCTATGGGACTGTGAAAACTACAAAAACACATCAACCTGAGGTTGAAACCATCTTCAACTAATGCCAGCCTTTCTCTTTCGAGTGTAAAAATGAAATGACGTACTGTATACCGATCTCTGTGTTGAAGGTAACAGAATAACTTCTGCATCTGAATAGCTCAGAAAACAAGCTCCTGAGAGGAGAGAGAGAGAGAGAGAGCGAGCAATGGGTACAGATATATTTGAGATATGACAAATCCGGTTCCAAATCGAGCCACGAAATCTTTCATGGACGACAGATATATATCTTGCTCTTCATTGAAACCAGGGGTTATAGTACGACTTTTCTAATGTACTACCTTCAGCCAGAACACGTTTTGAAAATCCATTCAGGAATTAGTTCCCTCTGTTATTTTAGGTGGTGCTGTTGACTGGCATTTCAGGTCAGGACATGTATCAGCAGTGAGACTCTTCAAAGTAAAATTTCCTTGAGAGCCATTCTTGTTAGATAATACATAAAAGAGATCAGAAATTTTGTTGGGGTTTGTGTGGGGTTGCCCTCGCACTGTGTTTTTTCTCCGGACTTTGGGTAGCGGTTGTTTGCCGTTGAAAATGAGATTCACACTTTCTCGAGTTTTCACCAAAAATAAAACCTGCGCAAGTTCATTGATTTTCTGAACCCAATGTTTGATTACATATCCCCGAATGTTTTTTTCTTACTTATATTGTTGATCCAAGATCTGCAATCCAGTCTAAGATTATAGAAAATTAAGTCAGCCAAGGACTTATGCAAAGCAGCCAAAAATTTCTTTCGTATTAATACATATACTTTTGTTCCAAGATGCAAAGATTGCTACAAGACATCTTCATGTAAAGATGTAGTTTGCATAGGAAGTGGATATATCTGAATATTTAAGAAGAATACACCCACATTATCATCAAATTTGGCTCAAATATTATTGGAAGATCTTTTATTTTTGAGTTCATTTTGGATTTTCAGCACTATCTGATTTTTCTTTCCCATTCAAATTCTAAAAGAACATACTCTATAGTTTTATGGTTAACTGATAACGCGAGACCTTTTTTTTCCGTTAGATCACATCTGCTCGACGTACTTAATTGATAACATCAAACATCAATCCGATTAACATATTCAACCAACAATGTTCTTTGAAAATAAATGTGGGTACTTGTGCAGTACATTTAAAATTTGATTCATTTGTCAATTTAATTATTCCCTCATCAGTAAGCATTTGCAAATTAGAACTTTGAGGCATGAAATTTTTTATCAAAGAAATTTGATTATTGAATGTTGGTGAAATTAGTTGTTTTAGTTATTTAACTCACAAAATATTATTAATGTTTACAACAATGTATCTTGAAAATTTCAAAACATGAATATTTGGGCAAAAGCTTTAGCTTGGAATGGTGACAAAATTTAGATTATTAATTGAATTTAAATGGAATTATATAATGTTTAGTTATTTGAAATGTAATAATATCAATCGACCCGTCGATCCGGATCGAATAGTAATAATTGAAATACTTAAAAAAATGATATTAATGTTTTCAACAATGTATACTCAATATTTCAAAACATAAATATTTGGGCAAAAGCTTTAGCTTGGAATGGTAAAAAAATTGAGATTACTAATTGAATTTAAATTTAATTATCCAATTTATTTAAAAAATATGATCAAAAATATCTTAACAATGAGAAAATCTTCTCGCTTAAATTTTTACCTAGATAAAGCAAGGTTATCCAAGCGCCCATGTGTACATCACATAACATTTGTAGTATAACATGATACACACACAAGAAGTTACATAACACTCATAAAAGTAAACTGAAAATTAACAAATGATCATACCTTAGTGAGTAATAATAATTTTTTATGCGTTTCTGCATGTAACGAATTGTACACTATGTGCTCTTGAGAGTTCATTATGACCAAGAGGGGTCAAAAATCTTACGGTCTGCAAAGTGTGAATGTGTAACAATGATAATTGCTAGAAATTTTTTTCTCCCAACGTGGTAGTAACTAAAAAAGCTATTGAAAAAGCTAATTGTTTAAAATATAATCTTGTTGCAAAATTTACTTGATCTTATCGTTATTTTCTATTTCTCTCTCTAAATGTTTAGCTATGATTCAAATTATCGTTAATGAATAAACCCAGTCGAAATTTAATTTGTTTTAATTTAAATGCCTTTATTTTGTAATATATTCTATTGCTATTCATGTTAAACTTAGTTATAAATGTGTAAGGTGTTTCCATAAAAAAAAACATTGAAATTTATCATGTGCAAGTAGTGACATGGTACATAGTTTAAATTTGTAATCATACATGGATTACAAACTTGTTAGGATAACCATTCAAATGATATAAAATATAAATAAAATAAATGCAATCATGATGCTTTGTAGAGTGTATTCGTAATCTAGATAACCGTTACTCTCCATTCAATTCATGAGACTCCAATATATCTTTGTTCCAATTGATTCGAAACCCAGCTCTTAAAAGTCTGAGCCCTATGAACAGAATTCTTTCTTAACCTTTATCATCTCCTCCAATGGCTACTTACTCTCTTTTTGTTCACTATTCCCACATACAGAGGATTATTCCAATACGCTGACGTCGTGAAGAATGGAATGATCTTGTTTGTCACAAGTGTGCACAGCAGCATAAGTCAGCTTGCAGCTCGATCTACTAGTTAGTGGAGTGATTCAGCCTATACAAAGTCGAAGATATGTAATATATATCCACATCGACAATCTCTAGATTCGCAGCAAGTTGTGGGGATAAAGAATGCGGCAATTGCAGTTCCTTTCATCCAGCTTTGGCCCGTACCAGATTGGTGGAGGTGCTTGTCTGAACTCAGATTATTTCCGCGGAATAGCACAAATTTGAGTTATTGTTAATCATCTTTGAGTAGCTTTTACGGCGTGCACGATTCCTCCATAGCGCTGATGCATGAACCATCTCCATGGCGCTGATGCAGCAACTTGCAAATCTGTTAAAATCCTAGGCGGGAGATGTAGCCATTGGCTACGGAGAGATGGAGGCAGTTAGCAATGAAGTGTGCAGTGAGCAGAACGCAGTGATATATTTGAACTGTGCAGAAATAGCGATGAGATACAGGTACTTAAAGTTCAGAGATCAGAATGATAAGGTTTTCTTTCTCTGGTGAGAGTGAATATGTAAGGTTCAGGAAGAGGAGACAGACACGAGCTCTTGAACATTCTGAGTAACGTTTCTCACCACTGGTGTTTCTGGCGGAGTAACTTCAGGGATAAAGTCAGATGGCTGTTCTCTGAGTCAAGTTCTAAATCTCGAGTGCACGCTTTCCGATGGACTGGAATTGACTGTAACAAGACCCTGAACTATTTGAACTTGTGAGACCATGTGGAACAATTCCTAGGTGCGACGAATGTCTGGATCCCGTAGACCTGGACCAAGTATGGCCTGGGTGTCTGCTTTTTGATGGATCGTCATACAGACCAAAATACAAGCCCGCCGTGGTGAGGATGGAATCTTGACGATCATCAGAAAGAGGATTGTTTTCTGCCCAAACTCTTGGCAGATTATTCAAGCATCCCCGCTTTCACACTGAACTGGGGTTCTTCCAGCACAAATGGAGGGGGAAAAACCTCTACGATGGGTCAGTTCCATTGATCTGTACGACGAATTAAAACGCTCCCCTTGGCCTCTCCGCTTCCTTCGATTCTTACTTCTAGAACTTGCAGCTCATCAACTGGCATGCGAAAAGAATTTAGGCTTGGAGCCTGCGCGCTCGCGAGGTATGCCAAAATGCCATTACCGGATACACGGGATCTCACATCTGTGCCAACATGAGTCTTGTCGATGTCATCTCTTTTGCCAGGTGCATATATGTCGAGCTCCACCGCCATGCCACTGCATGTCGAGTATCTGAACGAGCCATTCAACCCCAAGCATGCTGTGGGAGAACCCAGTGGCACGCGACAGCGGCCGAAAACATCACACAGGATGGCCACACTATCACCCTCGCCGAAACCTGCGAGTGGATTTATGCTGAATTCATAGCTGGTCGTAACGAAGATGGTTTACTATCCCAAGGTTCAACTCAATCCAGCGGGTCATGGTAAGAGCCCTCCCTCCTTTGGAGAACTGTTCTGAACTTCTGGCAGTCCTGGGGCACTTCAGGAGTGCGCCACATCGAAAACTCTCTGGAATGTGAAGCTCAACTTTGAATCCTCTAAATGTACTGTCAAGGTAATTAGTGCCAGGATGTTGAGAAGAGTGTAACAGCACGTGTACACACTCAGGTTCAGAGATAGAGAAATATAGTACGTAGATGACAGACAGCAATGAACAAGGTTCTCTATGAATGACGACGGTATTGTTAAAGCAGGCCACATTCAAAATCTGATCTATTTTAAATGTGCCCTGTGCCGCAGGTACATTGATTCCACTGCAGCGAAGTAAATCGCTTTTGTTTGCAGTGAACAGTATACCGACAATGATTGCATCCAAAGCATAAGCGTCTAGAGACTAACTGATATTATCTTGCGATGGAAAATTCACCCATCACGTTTCCATCACCTTTTTTCTCCTACTATAGTTATTCACGCCTAGCAGATCTACAGTCAACTCCGACTGTAATATGTACAGATGTAAACCCATATACTTTGTGAACATCCTACGAGAGCGAAGACGTCAAAATTTATGCAACAGGAATTATTTATAATTTCTAAGAAATATCTTAAATGAAAGCGCTGCAGTGCCCTGCAGGGTGAATAGTAGGATATCATAACTTTCCAAGAGTGCTACTGAAACCTCCTTCTCTAAAGTTCTAATGAGAACATCGATCGGATACCATTTCTAACATAAAGAAACTGAAAGATCACTTCTGCATGATATCTATTTCATTGAGATGTCTAAGCCAAAGTTGAGATCTCATTCAGTGGGTTCCGCGATATCTCAATCTCAAGGCCTGAATATGACATCGTTATTATGATTTTACTCAAAGACTTTTCAGTTTACCTTTTAGAATTATGTGTGTGTGTGTTTGTTTTTTGGCCACGGGTATATTTTTTAGTAAAAACTGTAACGTACCAATATACAATTAAGCATAAGGTTTGAGAATTCTAAGCTGCATGTAATTCTTGTAAGAACGTATGTTTCTGTGAGAACTTTTCAATACTAATTCAGGTTTTATGTGCAAAGATAATGGGTGCAGACGACCGTGAACTAATGGTATCATATGCAGTATAATGTGATCCTCAACGTTGACCGCCGCTAGAGAAGTCTATTCATCCGCTTCCTCTGACAACCCCAGCCTGGAGTCTCTGCAAATCTTCCTCATCAAATCTACGGAGAACGTTTCAGATTTTGGATGGGCGATAGTAGTTAGCAGGTGCGCGTGATTGAATTCATTGATTGATACACTGAATCTAAAGCATGGAGCTCCAGGATGGCGATAAGGTTTTTCTTCAAGGTTAAAGGCTTCGGATTGTTTTCCAGCTCGATGTGCAGCTGGGTTGACCCAAGAGCATAGGGGAAACTCATAAAGGGACAAGGATTGTTCAGAAATCAAATTTAGGGGAAGAATCAGATTAAACCAATATTGCATATAATGTTAGATTCAATACAGGATTTCTAGCAGCAAAGATCTTTCTTGCAGCCTATCCCATACCGACGTATCCTCAAACCAAGGACCGAGCCATGCTTTTCTGTTATGAATCATTTTGAACGAAGAATTCAGTAAAATCACAAATATGTACAGAAGCAACTGTCAAGGAATTTTTACAATTGTTGAAATGACAAATTACGGCCATGCACAAATGCCGAGGCGGATGTAACTGTATTCATCCCTTCCGTGAGTTAGGCTGTCCAAACTTTACCAGTTTCAACTACCAGGCCAAGGAGATATGATTTTGAAACACCAGATTTGAGATTCGTGGATGCCTTCTCGAATGACGAGCCGGATTGAAAGCTGAAAAAAGTGGAAAAACGTGGAAAAACGTGATGCCGTAGTTAGCAATCACAGTTACATCTAGTAGTTAAAGTGTTAAATAGTTGTTTAGGGTAAATAAAATTTTCCACCGCCAGTGCTGCCTCAGCAGTGTATGTTTCACAGTCAAACTCTTCAAGTTCGAGAAGTAATTCCATCTAGCAGAGGACAGAATGTAATCCAAGTAAAAATCAGTTGTAAGGAATGATTGTAAGATGAGCAGGTCACATCATTTCGTACACTTGAAGTCACATTCCAAAAAGTATTTTATTAAAGACATACAGAGAAACTGAAGTAATGCGTTGCTGCAGGCTATAAAATTTTGTGAAGTAGTGAAAATTTGAAACCTGCATCAAATCACATCCTGAGATGTAATTTGATGCAGGTTCAAATTGATTCATCTCTTGCCTTTGAAGGCTGGGTTTGGAAAAGTCCAGATTTTTTCGACGTTCATGATGAAATACAATCTGGTGAACCAGTAGAGTACGCGTTCTTTAACTGCAAATAACATTACTGTGAACAGATGAAAGCCGTGCGTCTAGATTGCTTGTAACTTGAGCCCAAACATGCAAATCAGACAAACTTCTCCAAATTATCTGATGATTCATCTCTAGATATCCATTTGCTCTCAATTCGTTTGTTCAGATCTGAACAAACGCTCTAGATACGCTATGCTGGAAATTATGTCGTAGATTGCATTGAAGGTGAAACATGGACTTGAAGTGTGTTCCACTTATTTCTGGCCCAGGGGTATCAATGTTCTTGCGTTGCTTCTGACATGCAAGGTGTCACTATCAGTGAAGAAATGCGGCAAGCATGCTAAACGCCAATATCTTTACAAAACCTTTCTTGTGAATACGTGACTTTGATTTGCACATGGTCATGACTTTAGCACAAGATTCAAGGTTTCGGTATACATTTGAAACAAATGGAGAGACCTAGGCCTAGGCCTGAAAACTATGCTGTCGTGACTATCAGTATCTAGCGGAAATATACTGAGAATTACCTACTAGAGTACAACGAAGTATTGACGGGTGCAAGGTCTTGCGTAACTAACCTATCACTGATTGTCTGAGACTGTCTGTTCAACCAACGATATTGATGTCGGCATTCAACTTAAACTTGGCTGAGGAGCGTATCCAACGGCATAAGACATGCAGAAGCCCCAAAATAACCTGAAATATAAAGAACTCTTACATCACCAGATGCTATCGCAAGCCTATTGTCACTCGGATCCATCCTATCTAGTACTTGAATTTAGCATATGCACTTCTCTCTTTTGAATTGTATCGAGGTGCTGATCTTGCTGATTTGAACTACAATGTCATACATTTTTGGGTGATAATATATTAAACGGGTGTTCCAAATACTCATTTGGAACATTCTGTATTCTCATTAACGGTACTTAATACAGAGGGATACAGCTCGACTCTAGGTGCGAAAGGGCTTCTGGAATATAATTTCTGCTTTGAGCCAGTTGCTCTGTTGTTCTTTTTAGTCCTAAAACTAAGATTCTATTTACAGCCTCAGCTTTTTATCAGTCGGAAAGTGAATCAATGAGCTATGTTATTATATACATATATACATTTCTTGGTTTCGTAACATGCACCGTTCGTTCTCTTTGATTTCTTCATCTTTCAAGGAGTACAATCTATATTAACCAAACTAATCCTGGAGAGACATATATATCCTCGGTCAAAACGTTATGATCTTCGATGATCGTCTATTAGCAACGTCTATGCTTTTGATGGCTATGAACTTAAGAATAATTCGGGAAGATTCGATGGATAGAACTTCAGAGGGAAACGACATTCTTATGGGACGAAGGCGGGTGTAGTATATGATGTAGACGTCTGCTCTAAGATTAGCGAATTTGGCTTTTTCCATGCCACTGTCAGATTTTCGGGATTTTCATTCCGCTGACTGCTCATAACGTTTTGATTTCATGCTCAAAGCAAGTCAAAGCTTGAAACGTGATCCAAACAAGAAAAAAAGGCATTATTGTTTGTTATTATTAGCATCATGAGTTCATGGTTTTGTCGTTTCGTACTCTTTTAAAGGACCTGCTCATACCTTCTTGTACACTATCTGCTTTTTTCCAGTACATTGATAAACTTTATTGTCCGATCAACCGCCTTTGAGACCGGGCTTCATGTATGGCAGAAAAACTGGGTATACTTTGCAAGCACGTTTACCAGTCTGAGTGTCATTCAAAACCAAAAATCGAGATGTGAATTACAAGGAAGGAATGACAGATGATGAACATTTCAGACCTTGACTTTGTCTTCTGACTCGACTGCACCTTTTGTCCGTTCATTCCTAATTTCTCTGATCCAATACTCCTTTCCTTGGAAGAAATGATCGAAAATATTGAATAGAATAATCATACATGTCATTGAAGTGCGGATATGTACAGCATTGCCACGTGAAAGTCACAGCTGCTTAGCTTTGTATATAAGATATGACGCGGACAGAAAATTCAGTGGAAAAATTCCAAGCCCTTAGAGGGCCTGAAGAGCTTGGAACAATGAAGAGATTGTGGGCTTGGAGAAATGAGCCACTAGCGTACCCATTTGTACCCTTCCGCCGGGACTTGTCAAAAGGTGGAATATTGTGGCAAATCCGATGTCTGTAAAGTACTCATAGGACAGTTACGTCTGAGCTTGTCCAGCTGCACTGCAGCCTAGACCTATCTACATTCTAGCCCCTGGAATCCTGGAGGACCAACATTTGCGAACACTCCAATGTAAGAGTTGCAGTCTCCTATAAATCCCGCCGAGGGGCTGGATGCAACAAAACATGAACTGTTCCATTCATTGGATCGACATGCAAGCTAGAGCATGCAGAAAGCACAACAAACTCTTGCAACCTCTACACACCCAGCTGCCAAGCCGCGTGGGGGTGGTTCGTAATGGATCTACTACTATGTAAATCCAGCGCGAACTATAAAGATGGACAGTATTTGTTCGTCCCGCTGTGCACATTCTGACAGGGTGTAGAATGTGTAGACGAGCAAGTTACAGCTTTCAGCATGAAGGGGATGGCAAAAGCGCCATCATGGCTGGACCAAGTAGCAAGATAGAGGAGAGAGAAAAAAAAAGGAAGAAAAAGAAGAAAAAGAAGAGAAAGAAGAGAAAAGAAAGAAAAGAAAGAAAAGAAAAAAGAGAAGAAAAGGAAAAGTCAACAGATTCAAAGACATCATTCCACTGAATTTCGACACTATTCTCTTTATATATCAAACACCTCAGGGTCTTCCGCATCCAGTGTGAAGCCCAAATTGTGTTCCAGAGTTTCTTCATATGATTTCTAGAGACACATTGAGAGCAGACTATCACCTCTCCTTTAGTTGAGCACGCTTGCTAAAGTATGAACGACGTAGTTTTAAACAGGAAGCTGGTAGATCTAGGTGAGTTACGAACAGAACAATGGAATTCTGATTGTAATTAACCACTATTTCAAAAGCAACAGCGCATTTTGAAAAAAATTCCTATAGCTACAGCCCACTTGACATGCATTTAAACTATTTTAATAGCAAATTGTACTTTCTCCATGTCGTGTCTGGAACGTAGATCTGACTGATAATGATGAGTGTATACTGAATACTAACGCCTGAATTCCAAATTCGAGTATTTTGGATTTCTTTGTCGGCCACATTGTCATCTTGTAAAACCTTGACAGTTACATCTTCTTTCTGAGAACGGACTAGGAATTTCCGAATTTTAAAACAAAGAGGTTTTATATATCCATCCACAGTCGAAAAGCATCACCGTAGCTGCAGTACACATGCAGATATGAAAGGCTGATATCTTTGCATTCTACAGTTTAAGAACTTAGAATGTACTGAATCAGAATAACTGCATGAAGAAGTCTCTCATCCGTTAGCAACGAATTGGATTCGTTTTACATCTGATTCTGTAGTTCGTGGGCCTCCATAAAATATTCAATACATTGAAGGATTGTATGTTGACTAAAAAACTGTTACGCTCTTTTAAATATTTACTGCATCAACACCTCCAGATTTAATGGCGTTATTCTGCAATCACGTTGACATCAATCTGCATATTTCCTGTCGGAGAGCGATGGCGATCAGAATCATGTCCATCATACGACAAGGAAGGTAGTACAAGAAGTACTTGGACAGAACTTCTGTTATAAGAGACGTGCTTAGGTCTTGGAGAAAGTCTGGCTGCTCAAGTGACCACAGATATCGTAAGATGTACGTGTTCTGTTTCAGATGTTTTATGCTTTGATTTTGAGCTGGATAAATATAAGTATGAGCTGGATAAAGGAACTCCTTTATACAGCCGTGGCTTTACATTTGAGTACGTGCTTCTTTGGCTTTACGGATCCTTTGGCCGGAAATGGCTTTACAATTTCCGCAACTCTGTGTTCGTGATTCTTGTAATTAATTTATATTAGTAAAATCATCTTTGAATGGCAAAGAGGAATCTCGAATTCTACCCAAGATTTAGCTCGAAACACTAAATCTTGGGTTGAATATTGAGCTTAGTTATATTTTCCATTAAAAGCAGTTGATTGATAAAAAAGATTAATTATATAAGTTTTTTGAAGACCTCTGATTTGTAAAAAGAAACATGGATTTCTTTATTAAATCCACAAGTTCGTTGTAGCCTAAATGTCGTGTATTAAGATTCTAAATGAATGATAATTCGGAATTCTAATTTCCAATATCTCAGTCCTACCGTAATTTTGAGCAAGCTCACTAGAAGATTGATAACTAAGATGAATATTCGCTTATTGTGTAGTAAGTTGTAGATTCATACCATCACTTGAGCACAAGAGCTTTCAACTAAAAATGATGCTTTCTTCATCAGTATTCAAGTTAACTCGACGATCAATACAAGCCCATGTATAAAGTCAACTGGAATAATTTCTGTGTTGGACAGGAATGAATACATTCTAAAGTATCATCTAAATTCAGACCAATTATAGTTCTCACACTTATCACAGAATAGCATGCACTAGCTCTGAATCTAGTGACGTCACACATCCGTAAAACATTCAACTGCTGTCAGTTATGGCGACCTCATATTACTGAGGCGACCTGAAACAGTAGCGAGGTGATTGAGTCTCACTGCAGCTGCTGCCACGCTTATATAGGTGTGACAAAGTTGACATAGAAACCTAAGACTTGAGGTTCTGAGTGTGTGCTTCTCCATGAATTCTGGACACATCGTGGAGGACCCTACTGAGAGCCTCATTATTAGTCAAAGGTTTTAAACAAGATTTCAAGTGTGAACAATTTTCCCCGAACCCTGAGATTTGGAGGGTAACTTGTACACTTTCAGATTCACTAGCTTAAGCTGTGGTCCTGGTTCCTGCTCGGTCTGTTCAAGAGCCCCGAAGACTGACACCACGACTGTCCATTGACACTCTACGCTCGAGATTTCGGAAGTGCATCTGCAGAAAAATGGAGTGTTCAACGGCGCGAGAATTCACGTGCAGCCACGGACTCAGGCGTGCGTTGATCGTCATTGCGTTGTGGTCCTTCCTATTACAGCCTTCCATGGCCGTAAAAACCTACTCATCCCTGCCCAGTCTTTTGGAAAATGAAGACCCCAATGAAATTGCCCAGATGATTGCAGCAATAGAGAACGATATGCCTAATCTGATACAGGACGATGAGCAGTATGGAACAGGCGTTGTAGCCACTGCTGATTTCGTATTTAGCACTGGGCTAAGAATGGTCTTCCGGCTAATAAGTTGGAGCTTCGATACTTGCAATCTTGGGTACGGTAGCGAGAGATTCCATCTCATAGTCACGAACCCAGGTAGTTTTTTTATAAACGCCCTCACAACGACCTTGTTGCCCAGTATGAACGAACTGTTGTATGCCGAGGCGGGACAAGGTATCGTGGTGGATGAGGCAGTAACTCTTGACTTTTTTCCCGATCTAGATTATGAGGCCTCAAATCCATCTGATGATGACCCCAACGACCACGAAATGGATGATAATGAAGGTGAAGAAGAGGAAGCAGAGGGATCTGTTCTTGTTCAAGGATCTCCAATTGCCAAGAGTTACAGGTCTGTAAATGCAGCGTCGCAGTTGCATGGGACTTTCAGAGCAAACCACTCACGGCCTCTTGATTCGAATTCTAGTGCCTCCAATGGAACTACACCACCCATGGGTTCTTCTGACAGTAGAGACCACAATCTCTTCTCAGGACGAAATCTGTCAGCTGGCCATGTTGCAAACCTCAGCAGAGCGGGTTCCTTAGGTCTCGGTCACAGAAAGTTTCCAGTAGACCCATTCGGGGATTGCGATCTGCCGAGCCTTGTTCTGATGACGGCGAGGAGTGCATTCGTCAACGAGCAAGACGTTCACGGGCTACCTGTGTTGAACCCAACGGACAAAATCTGGTCTCCAAACACAAGATTCTATCTGGTCATGCAGATCGACTGCAACTTGGTGCTTTATGATGTTGTGGCGAATATCCCATTGTGGGCAAGTCATACAAATGGAAGGGGTGTGAGTTGTTATGCGGCCGTAACGATGGACGGATGTCTCGCAGTCTTTGATGGCAATAGCAATGAGCTATTTCGGACCAAAACTAAGTGCCTCGGAAAAGACACTGGTGGAGTATGCTGGACGAATACTATTCTCCAGGTTCAGGATGACGGTAACCTGGTGCTCTACATCTTCAACACGCTCTATGTACTCTTTGCTTCGAATACGGTACAATGTGACGGTGGCTGCAGGCCTTAATAATTATTTAGCTCCGGCGCTTTGCTACTCAGATTCATTGCCATTTTTCTTCGTGAAAATTGGGGTCTCGGTAGTACATTTAGATTTATACTGAACATCTGCTGTACACATGCGTGGCGGCCGTCACCTGATTTGATCCCTTTTACACATGCTGCTGCGCCCTGTGTTTAGGCATGTGGGGTCGCAATAGGTGCTGTCACAGTTTCTGTAAGCTGAAATGTGTTGATGCAAATCCAGAATGTTGCCATTCCTTAGTAAATTTCGATTTTGTTTGCCTTGTTCCATTTACGCATGTCCTGTATTTTGAAGAAGGCCTGAACGGAAGTGACTGCTGCTTCAAGTTTTGCAATCTCGTCAGTTTAGACTCTGATACTGAAGACAGGGTTGGCCAGAATCAGGGTTCAGCAGAGTACGCTTCCTCATTCAGCCTCATTGACATAACAGGCAGGGAGCGAGGTTTGTCTGCATCATTTGCCAACGGAAGATCTGACCAGGGGGCCAATTCTACTGATTCATATTCGGAATGAGTTTGTCCAGGAGGAGTAGTGAACGTCGACTCATTAAGATTTTTGTGATGCTCCATTGGGTAACCTCGTCATGCAATATCAGTGCATGACGAGGTTATCACGAATGAGTGCTACAAATACTTCAGAGCACCAGGAAACGCAGGTCAGACAGGACAGGGGTAGATCCCTGAGTCGTCATTCAGGTTGGACAGCTCAGCTTGGTTCGACAGTAATCATAATTTACACTTCTCCTGACAGGTTCACACTCGACAAGTGTTGTCGTTGCAGCCGCTTGAAGATCCCTGCAAATTAAGATTTTCGCAGAACTGGAGAGTTCCTTCGGAGGAGCTTCGTTGTAGTCAGTACGACATCAGTACGACATTTTCCAGAGGCGGGGCAAATGGTTGGCGAAATAGAACAGCCGGCCGGCCGTGCTTGGGTCTAGCTGGAAAGTGTTTGCATTTTTAAACTGCTCAATCTGTTCCGATGTCGTTTGTGAGAGGCTTTACGATTTCCAGGTCCGAGCTGGCCGATAAATATTGTGATTCAGAACCGGAAATCTTCTCAGAAAGCTGAGTTGTCTAATGATATCTCAAAGAATGGAGAGTGCCATAGACAGATTCTTGTACGTCATCCATTTGCGTTGCTGAATCATGATACTGAGAGTAAAAGTTTCCAATTCGTTGTCTTTCAACGTTTATCTACTACAGAAGATGAAAACGGGTTATTTTCACTACCCAGAAACCATGGGGAGTAAAATGAGGCAGATGGCCATTCCGACCAGAAATAATTTTCTTGGATTCTGGCTCTGGTATCTCGCCTCGACCTAAAAAAATAGTTGCTGCCAGGATTGACTCATCATATACATGTTTAAGGTTTGCCCAATCGAGACATTGTTCGGCGTTTAGGGCGAACTTGATATGAAGAATGTAGGTTATGCTTGATGGTGCGTAAAAGCTAGATTTCCGTACAGTTGAGAATACGATGCGGTTGTTCTTAAAGAAACCAACTTTTGAGATGGTGAGAAAAATCACTGGATAGAAGGATTTCTGGCAGAAATTCAGTACACAGGATGAAAGGATGATGCCTTTTAAGTTTGAAAACTCGACAATTACAGAAGCCTGAACACAGTTCCATGTGTTGCCTGGAAGTACAGACGGCAAGGCCATGAGCGTGACTGACGTCATCCGACATGAATAGCTTTACGTTTGATTCGAAGCCATCATTTAGAGAATTCGTTTCTTGATTCAAATGAATCAAGAAACAATTTTAGATCTCGGAACACTCCGTTGGTGGTCAACATACGCCGGACGAAGAACCTTCTAGACCCCAAGGATGACGTTATATCCAATCTGAGCTGTGACTGTCAAATCAAATCGCATCTTTTGCGATCGAAGGGAAGTGGGCCGCCGTTGTTCTTAGCAGACAAAATTCGAGATTGAATAGACCAGAGGATACAAGGATGAATTTTACAATACAAACCAGGATTAAATGTTCATGATCACAAGGATGTTTCGGTACCCTCGTGAACGGGCAATTATCATAAACCGACTGTAAGATCCGTGAATCTTACGGTTTCATGAGTAGGCGGTCCAGTCTATTCCTGTATATCTATCGATCGATAAATACACTCATTCATGACGGCACGCTATCTGGTGAATTCTATACTGTCGAGAAAGAATAACCAGTAACTGGCTCAGTCAGGGCATTCATCGATGTACAACAGATTCTAAAGAAAAGCAACTTATCCATGTAATGAGTGCTCCTATGCGTACCCAATCTCTCTTGGCAGATGAGAAGATTAGAGAAGAACTGATGGCACCTGCAGTCACATGTATATGAAAAATCAGGCTAGCTATGCAAGGAATTATTCTAATTCGAGAATTTTTGTAGCGCTGGAAACTACTCGTGAATGCATGATTTAGCAGCCCAACGCCAAAGATTCTTTCGCTTTCCAAATTACTGCTGTGCAGTTCCCTGTTTCAATGTGGACCAAATGCTCACATCTGTCCAGTATTCAAGCATTGAGACTAGAGTTTCTGCTCAATTTAGTGTAATTGCTAGATTTCTAAGAATCTTGCATGCAATGAAATGAATTATAACCAGATCCAAAAAGTTAGAAGCTCGTTCTACTATGTAAGGATTCCTACATTCGAAATGTCTTTTTGTTTTTAAGTGTTTTCTATCATAAAGCGGAGTTAAGAGCACGGTAGCAGCCCTCTCCTACAATGCTGCACAATTAGACTTCTGACCGGCTACTGACTGGTGCAAAAGATTCTAGTGGCTTTTTGTGAAGTATGTGAGAATGTCCCGATGTCTTTGTCCCATGTATGTCTTTTGAAAGTGTTAGAGTTTACGGCTATTGGAGATCTTTTAAACCAATCATTGAAGGCTCAATTCGTCACTGCAGAAAATGACCTCTAATCGCGAGTTCGCTGTGGTAACTATGCTTCGTTGCGCATGTTCAGACACGAAAACCTTTAGTTATTCAAAATACAGCAAACAGAATATAAATATGCAACTTTAGTGCTGATCCGGAAGGAATTGAAGCTAAAGGAAACGTTCAAATCACTCGTTCGAGGATGAAACTTTACTGTTGATCCGATTTGAATGAATCGAGAGGAGACGAACATTTAGACGACAAACTTAAGGTCCAGATTGCGATAATTTCAGACACGAATCATGTGCACTTTCCTATAACGGGACAAGGGTCGGCCCTGTTACTGGCTATTTTCGAGGATAAAAATTGTCAAAGGAAAGAAATCCAAGTGCACATGATTTGTGTCTGATATATTCCTCACAAACTGGAAAAATTTGTTAATCAAAATGAAACGAAGGAATGCTTGTGTTTGCTATATTCAATGAAAGAAACAAGCTCCGTTCAAGGTGGCATGAGGTCTCACTTTCAAGAATGTTAAACTAACTCCGGAACAAACTGGAATCTTTCGTGTTAGGATGTAATATAAGCAGTTGAAACCTGACAAACCCACGTTATGAAATATTTAAACTGATAAGGTACACTAATTTTTCATTTTGGGTAGTTCGAAGCCGCAGTCATGACCAGATGTTCAATACCAAATTGGTATCGTACTAATAATATATCTCAAGTATCAATATAATACAGAGGATTTGAATACTTAGAGCACAGCATACATCACATACAAATTATATCTTCAGGAAGTTTCTGGAACTTAATCAGGGTGTAAACCCCGATCGCAGCCTACTCTCCTGATACAAATCATCCTCGTCAAAGATCTGGGGTGGAGTTCACTTAATTTGGCGTTCGACTCTCGTGGCGCCTATCCTCATTCATACTCAGACCTTAGGTTTTTAAAGTCTTATCTTGGACCATGCCAGACATCTGCGAGCTCATGGATGGGTCCATTCCAGACTACATCAGAAATTGATAAAATTAAAGTGCATATTTAGCGTTGAGCTGTGGATTTTACGATCAGAAGGTTCGATCAATCCAACATTTGCAGTCTTTGCTTTTATACAGAGACATTGTCTTGCTATTAATAATAGGTAGAGCGTTTACCTAGTACTTGTCGTAAGAGATGCATCTGTAAGAAAACCATGTATTATAAAAACAAGGATTTCTTGTACAAGTTAGGAACTAATTTGTCGAGAAATTAGAACTTTTGTCGGTTCAAACTCACTTTTATTTGTAGATTGTGACAGTTTTGTCCTATCCGAGTGAAAGAACATGAACCATCACGCCTTTAGTATCTATCCTGTAATAAAATATTTCCGCGGATGCTTCAAAGAGAGGAGGTATGATATAACTTGCAGTCCACAAGGATAAGGGCATACCTATACTTGGTTAACGATCTTGTATGTGGCATAGTTTCAAAGAGTGTAATTATCCATTCATTAAAGTGGAGTGATCCAAGGTCTCCAAGTATACAGAGGAGGTCATATCTTTGTTACTTGAGATTTGGAGTTATAAAAAGTTATGAACATCAACTTTGACATATTCTTCTCTGAGTGCACGAGAGTTTACCATACTAGAAGGCAAGGGTATCACTCTCTTTAACTTATTGTATAGAATATTTTAGATAATTTGTTTCCATTGTTCTACATATTGCAGTAGCTAGTACAATCCATATGAAAGTAATCACCTTATTTGATAATTCTTTGGATACTCTTGTTGTTTATACACTGTTGATAGTCACATATCTTAATTGGAATATGACATATTTCGCATTTTGATGCTATTGGGGCCTAGCCCCATGTAGCCCACTTGGTTTCATCCATCTATTATTTCATGGGGTATTCCCATCTTTTTTGTTATTTTACTTAGTATTTTTGGTCGCATTGTTACTTCTTTTCTAACCTAATAATTGTATATCACAATTATCATAGCGCTACGTCACTATGTTGACTTCCTTAGTAATGTGCAGTCTTTATTAGTGTGTTAACCATTATGTTTCACACGAAATAAGATACGTATCAAATTCAACACTAATTGAAATAAAAATAAGAATAATAAAGGGACACTAAAGCTCTAACTTGAAAACCTCATCAGTACAGAATTTTAGAGTATGTTGTGAAATGAAAGTCATGGGACATGATATGAAGTATATTGATTTTAAATAGTAAATAGTACAAGACTAAATCTGATATATAGTAGATAATAGCTGTATAGTCTATTTTATACCTTTATTACTGGTACTTTATCTTAACAAGTGTTAATTATTTAGTTAAAAGTTATTTTGTGTTGCCTCGTTTGCACAGGTCCTGAATTGACCAATTTTTCGCGGCTAAGTTTCAGTGGTTACTAGTTTAACAAACTGATCCCCTAGCCAAATTAGTGTTTTTGCAACTTTTTCCATCTATTATATAGTGTTTACAATTAATTATTGTACACACTAATCAGGTCCTTTACCAAAAAGTTTGACCCTACCAATTAGTGTTGTGAACACCGACGTCACTAAACTTCCGGCCTTTTTATCAACTGTTAGTTGATCTGTAATGTATGATGTTTCTAAAGCTTCAAAGAACGTATGACTTTGTGACTTTGATATAACAGGAGGTCCGTACGAAGACTCTTGACAGTCTTGTATGCATATTCATTTTTAGACTAATTTACCTAAACTTGTTATCATATGCCCGTCTTCCATAATGGAGATATTGTTTAAGTTCACTATTTAAAAAAGAAACTCCTATCATAAGTTTATATTTCAAGTAGGAACCACTATTAGAAACGACTCTTACATGATAATGAATATTTCTGCCAAAAACTGAATGCATTCCCCCTGACAGTGTAAGGTTATATCCTCAATTTCCGTAAGATATCTTGTCGAATTGAAGTAGTATATTATTAGCGAGGATCTGAAATCCTTCGAGTGATAATATGTACTCCTTGAGAGTTTCAGTCACAACGGAAACAATTACCAACACAAATACAAAAATTTGTCTTCATAATGAACATTAACTCAAAGACTGCATGTTAGAATATTTGTGGTTACAAACTATTTTAATTTGTTAACATGCTGGGCTCTGAAACATATGTCAAACATCCCAAAAACTCCAAGGGTATGCTCACTCCATGTGAGTTATATACGCTCTTGTGCTATATTAAACATCACATCACTGCCATTCGAATGTGTAAAGAATCATATGGACACATGGTGCATCTAACCGAAAACCAATGTGAGCTAGTGAATAATTTGGTTGGACCAATACATTCAGCTCAACATACAGTAACGGATTCTGTGTTGAGAAATTTAGTGATATGAAACAAAAGGGCAGGATAAGTCTCGTTGTGGATCTTAAGGCTAGTCCTATAGATCGAAATTGGAGCTCAAACTGGCTCCGCATCAGGGATATTTAATATACAAACAATGCAGGCACTACGGCGTTTCGGGGGTTGCTTTTTGTCATAAGCCGTAAGATTTCACTTATTGACCATAACCCTAACTCTGTTCGTAATATCAATATACTATACCATGAATTTTTAGAAACGAAATTGAACTTTAGCTAAAGTCGTCCTACATATGGCGCCTGCTCTCCAAAAATTGGGTTTGCACCATAACTAATAACAGGTGTATTTCACTAAAAAATACAGCCATAAAAACTCCTCATGCCTATGGAACCCAAAATAGTAGAACCATAAAGCTAACAAAATTTTAGCATACACCTGTCTTGAGGGTGAACATAACTGGGTAGAATATGAATGACAAAACTACATGTGCTGTCCATAAAAAGTTGTATGTTGCACTATAAAATTCTACTGGCTTCTCCTGAAAAGCCTTATTGTCAACAATTCCAGCTCATACATCGTTTAACGATTAAACGTTGTCCTAGTCTTTTGTCGAAAAGCATTCAATTTGACTCAGAGCCGTTGTACGCGAGAACGTTTCGAAGAATCACTCTCCTTCTGTTTGAAGTCATTCTCAATAGATGCGCTTAAAATGAAAAAAAACACTGCGCTGTTTTCAATAGCAAGCGTCGACCATAAAAGGACAATGCTGAATTGTGGACTGTCCATGCGCCATAAGTTGATGAACAGTAGACAACAACAAACAAAAGCAGTGGGATGAAATACCAACTGAATCTAACCCATCTAACCGCTGCATTTCTTTTTATCCCTGATAAATTTCGTCCCTTGCCGTGGCCTCATGTTGTGATATTCATGCGATTTGGTATTAGGAAAAAATTTAAATACAAAGCTAGAACTTGGCAAAGTTTTCCAAACTGCTAATAGTATTATCGCGAATGAAGACGTTTGATACGAACAGTGTTGTTGTATACTCCTTCGGAGTTGTTGCCTCAAAAATTGCAGGGGAAGCAAGTCACTGACAAGGAATTTCCAAACGGCCATGGGCTTGTAACTACAGTAGTGACAGTGGGTTTGGCATTGTCTCCTAAGTGCAACAGCTGGAAGGCTGAAGGACGAGTATGGCAACGAGCAGATGACGGTGGCATTCCACAATTGGGCTTCCTCCGCACTTGTAGCATGCAGCTATATCACCATGCCAGGAAATCGACTGTGCTTGTTTTACCCATGACAACAACTTCACTTATCTATAAGTCTGGACTACATCAAAAGTTCTACAAGACTTAGAAACAGAACTACGTACTTGCATCAACTCAAATCACGGTGCTGAAAAATAATAATGAAGCACCACGAAACGAGGAGTGATTGAAGCCTGCGCGTAGCAAGAACTTCCTCTCAAATAGCTTCTTGATGTCAACAACTACACGTTGAGTCTCATCCAATTTTATCTAATTCGTAAATGAAGGTGATTACTTTATTCAGATGGTTCGTGGGTTGAATTGGCATTTTAGAAAGGCAGTGGACATTTAATTCCGTACTTGTGTATTACTTCAGATATGTAATTAATTGCTAAATTAAAAATGGAAAGTGAAGAATAGTTTTCAAACACTTTCACATGCGTGTGTTTTAAGGTAAAAAGTATTGATATAATGCTTACATTTCAACAATAAAATTCATTAGAGAAGGAATCTTTTAAAAAATGTCAAATTGGCAGTAAATTTCATACCTGAAATAGATGCACATATAACTTTATAATTTAAAGAAAATATGTATTGGCCTTGTTTCCTAAAATTCATCACCTGATGTGAATTCAAATGATGAGTTTCACATCTTTGATTTATTAATAAATTAAGAATCAATGTAAAACCAAGTAATCAACATGTTAATCCCTTTTCATTTGCATGAAAATATATATTTGAAAATCTTGACGGAGAAACTTAGAACTAAAGAGGGGAACAAGTTCGCCGTTGTTAATACTCAGTTGCTCTTTCTCTTTCGAATACATACGTTTTCAAAGTGAAGTCCACAAATGATGATTAAAATAGACGCGGTTCTCAGGAGGAGAATGTCGCAGATAAGTAAATTTTCTTCGAAGGCCAGAGGACTCTATTCGAATTATCTCCTATGCATCACTGGGCAATCTGGCTAGAGTGTGCACGAAGTCTTGGCCAAAGTCCACTAGTAGTTTGTAAACATTCTACACACATGGGAATTTTCTTTTACTCCTGGGTCCAGTAGCATTAGCTTAAAATGGAAGTACGAAACCCTTGGCATTTCACTTTTGCTTGATCTGTCTGCACCTGACGCTGCTTCTCGCGGGCCTGGCCTGCACCATGACTCAACACGCTGTCGCTATGCAGAATGCCATTCGTATCCAGAATCAAAATAATAATGATAATAAAACCCACATATTCCACATGAGAAACACGAATTGTTTTGGATACAATCCTAATATCTGTTGACCTTGAAAACAATCTACATGGTAACTTATAACATGTCATTGTGAGATTCTTTCATCACAAGTTAACATCTATCCCAGAATTGAAGAAATGAAAGATGCTCGTTAGGAAGTGAAATCTATGGCTTGCATATCTTAATAGCCCGATTTTCAAACGGTTCAAAGAAGCCATATAAAATGTGTTCAGATCTAAGCTCAATGACAGTGACCACGTGCTCATGAACAGATTAACCTGAATTTTTTGTAATATAACTTAACAATTTCTTGACAATGTTTCAGGGCGAAGATAAAATTTCATGATTCCAATCCCTTATTAGCTTGAAACCTTGGTTGCAGCCTCCGTATGATGTTTCTGAATGTTCAAGGTTACAAAAATACACACTTGTCATGAACAGAAAAACTGGACCTTTGCTACCGAGTAGAGTTGTCCCATAATGAATTAGGACTTTGATCCGTATTACACCTAGTGCCCTGGCTAGTTTGAATCTGATTCTGGTGCCAAGTTCATAAATTGCAGAGTACGGTAGTTGAATTTTCATGGTGAAAACGTATTGACGGCAGTAAAAAAAATTCAACTGACAGAACTTGTACACACGAAATCAGATGGAAGTAGTGACGGCGGGCAAATCTGGTCTCAAACTGACGGAGACTTCCCAAAATTCCAACCACGGCGAATTTTGCTGACCTGTGACAACTCTATTTTATGTCCTACACAGTGACCTGAATGTTTAGCATTCTCCTAGTATCTGAGCCTTTTCTAATCGTTGTATCTTGAACTAATCATAAAATATAGGTAAAGAGATTTTGAATGATTACCAACTTCCATATGTTTGTCGAACTCTAGGTTCCTTTTTCCTTAACTGGACATCGTAGACTTGTCAGCCAATATTGGGCCAGACCTTCGGAGACAGAAACACATATCTTCCATATTTGCGTGTGAAGACACATGAACTCAGGAAAAGAACTTCGCACTTTATGGACGCTCTTATTTCGTCACACTCCCAGTGCATTCATTTCGCAGGAGCGTTTCGACAAGGAAAATTGGTCTCCAGAACTATTGAGCTGGTCCTCGTCTCGCAGAGATTTGACTTCGAAGACCGAAATCACCAAAGACTCTGGCTTCACTACTTCAGGAACTGATCTTGTCCCCATACACTCGTAGCCTTCTACAGAAATGCTTATATGCTCTCATCCCAAGCTCCATTCATCATCACACCATCCAGGCCTATCCACCTCAAAGTGTGCCTCCGCATCTCGCGGGTCTTAGATTGGATCCCAGTTCCACGAAATCTGGGAGAGCAGGAGTATATATCGCAAAGCAACACTTCCTCCTCTTCGTTCTCTTCCTTCACAGTTTCTCCTTTCCACCGAGAATAGCTGAGTTTATTAATAGTAGATAAGGCACATTTCGAGTTCAAGCTTGCTTACTTCGGAAACGAGTTTCACAGAGAGTCAAGACATTCAATAGGTTTCCAGCATCAGATCCAGGGTAATCATCACAGACATCAATTGGCCAAGATGGCAATGGCAACCGTGAGGACGAAGGTGGTGGATATGTTCAATTTATTTCGTTGGCATCTGCTCGGCCGTTGCGGGGGCCTTCGCAATGTGCCTGTACAAGGGGCCGACGCTGTTCGGCAAAGACTCATCGTCGGAGCAGGAGCAGGCAGCTGAGGTCGTGGGCCGAGACTGGTGCAGATAATCGGTTAGCCTCGACTTTGCTGAGCTATGGAGTGGACTACAGGCAGATGGGTGCTCTGTGCCTGGTGGCCAATTTTCTGTGCATGGGCATATACACCAATCTCCAGATCCCTGCCCTGAAGAGATTCCCAGCCCCTGTTTCACTCTCGGCCTTGTGTTTGTTGATCACTGGACTTTCGAGCGTTTCACAACCGTCTGACTGGATTCTGCACACCCCTGGGACGATAGTTTCTGTGGTATATGCTGGTGCCGTCGCTTCCGGATTCAACTTCTCGTTGCAGACGTGGGCAAATCAACGCGGTGGCCCTGTGCTTTTAGCTGCTTACATACCTCTCCAGACTTTGTTTTCTGCATTTCTCGGAGTCGTCATTCTGGATGATTCTTTGTACTTGGGAAGCGTGATTGGAGCTATCCTGATTTTGATCGGTCTGTATCTGGTAATCTGGGGCCGGCGCTTGGACAGGCTTTCGAAAGAGAGAGATTGTCTTGCTACTCCTACTCCTTCGAGGGTGTGGAAGAGGATTTGAAAGCACCTCTGTTCCAAAATCAATGGAACGAGAGCACATATGGGAACATTCGAAGGTGAGATGAAACCAACTGTGGGGTCTGGAACTTGATTGATACTTGAGACTGGTCCTGCATACCAGCTCACTCGCTGAATAGTACCTTAGTGACGAGGGAAATCTGATGATCACCAAATTCGCCAACTGCCTAGTTCTTTACTAGGGTAAAGAGAACATTTTTTCTTACATCCACAAATAATCTTTATTATAAACCCATCATTAAGTTAAATAATTAATGTACTTCTGTTCTAGATGTTCATGAGAAAAAAATCTATTCACCTATGATCGTTTGGACTATTAAAAAATATCTCCTCTCTTCCTAATACTTCTTAATACTTATGCAGGTTTGCAAGCAAGAGTATCTTTCACACTACTTTCACCATTCTAGTATAGAGTCATAACATATTCTTAGCGGTTAATAAGAGAATCAATGTCATGGAACTCTTTGCGGGAATTATGAGATATTAATCTTAAATAAGCAAGATAATTTTTATAATGAAGAGATATTTTGGTTTATTTTGCATGTATAATGCTCATGGGGAAAAATTTTATGAGACCAAAAAAATGTACTATATCATAGTTTGTAGCCTACTCTTGTTCACTTTTTCTCAAAGGACCGACCATTGAGCGTCAAAAAGGCAAATTGATACTTACTGTTGATTAATATATGGATATTATATCTCCCGTGGAGAACTAAGATGAGCATGAAAAACTTTCAGCCATGAGTTTTTGCAAGAAATCATATGCATACGACTTATAATTCATAATTTTTTGAACTAAAAATGACATAAACTTCACCATTTTTGCATCGAATATTTTTGTCATCAATTGCATCAATGTAGACACATTATTTCTCTTCAGAGCCAGATGAACTTGAGAAAATATTACATCAATGTCATAGTGTGTATGCCTTATCATAAAAAATCACATCTCTTTATTCTTAATCATCCTTACTGCTACAAATTGACTCACAAATGTCATCACCATCTGATTCTTATTGTAGTTGGTAGAGTTTTCCAACCAAAGTAAAAATGTTCAACAAATAATGTGAAGCTTCCTTGTTCTTTGTTGATGCACCATGCAAATCCATAGACTTTCTTGGATGTCTTGTTATTAAAATATTAAAATAGATATATCTCAAAACATTCTCTTCTAACATATCACAACAAAGTATAAGAATCTTTTTTTCGTTAGTAATTTTAAAGTTCACGTTTATACCTAGTGATTTTTCTCAAATCTTTTAGCCACTTGACAAGAAAGAGATGATGCTAAAGTTAGGATCACCATGTCACATTCCTCCCAAAAGACACATGTGTTATACATGTTCGACCATGTCCATGAGTGAACATCCTATAAGAGTCATAGGATTGATAAAAGCACGGGATTCATCTTGTTCTAAATAAAAGAGAAGTTTTTTTATGGTTTAGATCAAGAAAAATGATAATGAAAATAATACTTAACGGCTATTGTTTGAACAAATGCAATTCTATCATACCCAAAGACAGTTTATAGTTTGATTGGCACATCATCTAGAAAAGGCATAGTCTTTAGAATAAAGTCGCTCAACACTTTATTCATCCCATTCATCATGTGTGATACTGAATTTGTGGCCCCTTGTGGCAATGTGCACATCCTCACCAAGCCCAAGGGTGTTCTCATTGTGGTAACATCCCTGCTTCCTTCTGATAGTTGAAACTGATCATACCCAGAGTAAAGATCTCCCATGGAGTAGATAGCTCTCCCTGCAAATGCTTTTGCAAACTCGTCCACAATTGGTCCTACCCCCATATTCATGATAGTCATTTGATTCACCGGTTGCATGTCTTGAATAAATCGTAATGATCCATTCTTTTTTGGCACTATAAACCACCGACTAGAATATAATGCAAAGGACGGCTCCAAAATCCTCATCGTCATCTTTTCCTTCAACAACTTAATGAGTTTTGGAAGATGGGCACTAGGTACTGGGATCGGTCTCAAATCCCAAGGTGCATGAGGCACAGTAAAAATGATCATGGGAACTACTACATTAGGATCCACACACCCTATCTTCTTTGCTTCAAAAGAGAATGCTTTTCAATGCATAGCAATCATCTCTTTGAAACAACTTTCTTCATTTGCAAAAGGTAAACCATTAGATCCAACCTTCAACTCCTTCATAATGGTTTCAGTAAACTTGTGTCCCATTATACTATGATCCCTCAAGCTTCTTTCTCTACTCGCTTGCTCCACCTGTTCCCTTGAGTCATTGGGTAAAGAAACAGCTAGCGGTTTGACCTTCTTATCAACCGTTTTATACCTAGTCTCCACTCGAACTTCAGGTGCTTGTAACGCCTTTATAGTGGAATAGAGCTCTCTAGAGTGAACCTCCACTATCTTATCCTCATCACCAAATCCAATTTCCATCATCTCCTTCAACGGATCTCCCAACCCAAACTCCTCATAAACTCCCTATATATATTCACCTTCCTCAAGAAGCTTCAAATTTGCAAGGTCTTCTTCATATCTGTGCAGTTTGTTCTTCTCCCATTAGCAAATTTTACAAATTTCAAATTAGCAAACTCCTTGTATATAGCATATCCATCACGCGAAATCTCCATCAATCCTGTACAAAAGGTACCTTTCTCTTGCGTATGTGCGAGTACCTTCTCCTCCGTACCACTATATCCTCTCTCTACAGCGGTACTTCTCCAAAATCCTCAAAATCTTCTGATTTTGGGAAAGCTCTCTCTCTCAACCGTGCTTTGTTTCTCTCATGATCTGCTTGAATTGTTAGAAACTGCACTAACCGCTTCCTATCTTGGCTGTGAATTCGTGCATATGCC
Source organism: Marchantia paleacea (assembly GCA_014180765.2). Classification (NCBI taxonomy): domain Eukaryota; kingdom Viridiplantae; phylum Streptophyta; class Marchantiopsida; order Marchantiales; family Marchantiaceae; genus Marchantia; species Marchantia paleacea. The sequence goes on from MUAA02000067.1 coordinate 2,882,382, forward strand.
GATCCATCATCAAGCACTCTTGTCTCCATCCTCAGTGCTATGATGTAAGGCTGGCCAAAAATCAATGGGTATGACGGAGAGTCTTGCACGAAGAAATTCTGCTCAACAACTACATCCCCAACCTTCACCGGAATATCAGGGCACGCTCCATACAAGTCCCCTCGAGTATTGTTGGCTGCCCTAATCACCCAACCATGATTGGTGTCTATGGGCCACTTCCCCTTCATGTAGAATTCTCTCGACATTATATTGATGTCCGATCCATGATCAATTAGTGCTAACAGCAGTTCACTAAGATCCCCTAGCTTCACAAGGGTTTCAATAGTCGCCCTTGCCTAATGCGATCGGGTGTAGTGGCTAGACACCCTCACACCTTCTTCTTTTGCCTCATCCTCAAAGCGAACCTTTTGAGATTTCAATCCACAACACTCTACCAGCGCATCTTCTTCATCCCTTGTTACCTTTGTACCCATAGCATGAAGTAGAGCATTCTCATTGGAAATCTCTTGTTTCCTCTCGATGATATCAATGATAACATCATGAAACTCCCTCTTTGATATCCCAAGTATCTCCCTCAAGGTAAACTCTACGTTGGCATTCAAAATCCTCTCCTCCAATACTCCCTTCAAATCTATTGCCGCCTCAATATCAGATTGTAGTTTGTAAGCTAGTACCTTCCCCTTGTCCTTCTCACCCCCTTTGGTTCTTTCCTTCGACCTCGAAGGACCTGCTTCGTCCATAATGTGATTAGGTGGGAGAGGTGTATCAGTTCTGATACGTTATGTAGCTACTCTCTTCAATGAGAATCCTTCGTCAGAACCCTCCTCTTCCCTTCGTCTCTTCTCTTCCACCTATGCTTCATATTGAGTCTTAGCAATATAAGCATGAATCGATATGGTTTCTACTGAATCTTCCCATCCAGTAGTACCACAAATTTCCGCCGTTGTTCTTAGAAGAGTCTCTCTAGCTACCTTCCATTTCTTCATCATAGCAAGAGCACTTGACCATAGACCATTAAGCGATATGTGGCCTTCAAACTCCTCTCTTGCTCCTCTAACCTTAGCACCATAGCTAAAAGCTTCAACTGATGCCACTAAATGTGCACTATGATAATCATCCACCAATTTTCTCATCCCTCCTTTACCAAAATTGGTTTGAATGGTTACTCCAGTGTCCTTGAGGACTACCTTCCCTTCTTTCCAGAAAATGTTTCCACTCTGCAACATGCGTGCAAAATCTCCACAATCCCTTCGTGCATGATTAGTGTTGTCACACCATATGCACTGTTGCACATATGCTTGCTTGGTGGAAGTCTTCTTCTCCCCTCCCATGTCTTTCTCTTCCATCATCGTAAATTTGATCTTACGCTCCTTCATCCCTCGTATCATCTCATCGATGGATGATTCTTCCTTTCTGTAATTCACAGTTAGAGCTTGAACGTTGGAGGTTGGAACCACTTGCATAGTAACAGCTGCTGGAGCAATAGAAGCATCCGTCTGAAGGGGTCTTCTCATCACAATCTTCTCTCTCCTTCTTTCTCTCTTCGCCAAGAGTCCAACTGCCTCCTCAACATCCTTCCAACTACCTGTTAGCCCTTCTTCCTCATTTTTATCTTCGAGAATCAACTCTAGCTTCTCTTGCATCTCAACATCAGCAGCTTGAAGAAACAACTATGTTTTATGTGACTCCAAGTTTATCTTCTCCAATTGAGATAATTGTGAGAATTGTCTCTCAAACTCACTAAAAAGCTCAGTTGCATGAGACTTTTTATTGGGCCTTTCGATCCACTCCATGAAGTACTTCTTAGTGACTCTATCAAGATCTTTTAAGAAGTACTCATCCCTCAAAGTACGAGAATATGTCTCCCAATCCTCACCAAATTGCTCATGTAGAGACCTCACATGGTCTCTAATCTTTAGCACCGCAGCAAGACGAAATATCTCAATCATCTCCTTCTCTGGAACACGGTTCACCTCCATTTCTTTGACGTAATATCTCAAGTACTTTGAGACATCCCTCCCATCAAACTGTTCCATCTTCCCCACCACAGCTTGTAGCGCCTTTGTGGCTGAATCCTCCCTTCGATCCTCCAATCGTTGATGTTGAAGGAAGAGTGTGAATGCTTGAAACATCTCCGATGTTGCCGGATCGAGCTGCACCTTCCTTAGATACCTTGCTTGCTTTGTTTGACCCCTCCCCACTCATTGTAACCGTCCTTGTGATCCCGAACATCCACTTAGCTCGTTGTCGATGAAAAGCCACCTTGATCATTGACCCTTCCAATTCCCCAAGTATCCAACCTTCTACGTCTTTCTATTCTGATCTAAATCTTGATCCTCGTGGTTTGTGCCTAATGTATTGGGCAACCTAACCTGCCATCACCTCAAGCACCCTTGGGAGAGTTGGTCATCACTTCCAACTTCTCACAAGAGAAATACGCAACACGCTCTAGAGTGTTAACCGGTGATCAAGTCCGGAGCACTCCTATTGAATTAGGCGCCATCACAAAGCTAGCATGGCGCACACACAAAAAAGCAAGTATGGAGGGGATCCAAACACAAGAAGCAAACAGCGACCCTACACACTCAAATTGTTCCAACCCACGCACGACTAACTCTTGCCATCAACTGGCATTTGACATATCATAAAACTCAACATTCTGCGCTGAGCTATCACTATAGGGTTTTTACAACCTGATTTCTGACCTATTTTATTCTCAAGTCTCAACAAAACTTGAACTTGCACCCTAAAATCTCAAGGCTAATCCACGTTCCGAGATTGCAACCAACCCTTGCCCTAAACTTCAAACACTAAACTATAAACCGAAACCCATGAATTTGTAAACTCACAACAAGAGAACTCATGAAAATTCCTCCACCTCAAAGGTTTCACGTCGAGTTCACCACCTTAATGTCGCAGAGGACAATTCTTTGCTCTAAGAATGCCTGAGTGCGTGGCTGTAGAAGAGCCCTCTAGAACCTTGTCTGAGTTGACAATCTCTTCTTCCCCTCCTCAGCACCCTAGATTTGAGTTCATTATAACCGGTAAAACTTCATCGGGAGAAAACTATGATATCCGATGATTGGACCAATAACTAATGCTTACATTTTACAGAAAATTACTGCAGGACCCTTTCAATTACTTAGAAAAGTTTCGCTCCTCTAGATCTCTCAACACAATTGTTGATTTATCCACTGTATCGGAAGGTGATATGCAAATATGTGTACAAAACCCATCAAACATCCCAATCCACCATTCCGATTGTTCTCAAATTTCATGAGAAGTTTACTCATCATCCGAATTCAACTCTAAAAAGGTTTTTTAACATAACTTTTTGGTATCAAAAGTAATGATCGATGTACTAAGTTTGTGATAGTTAGTGCAATCCTGCAACTCTGACTGCTTACACAAACTTCAACCTATCACTCTATACTCAACTCTCGTCCAATCGAGTCAAAACTTCAATCTAAACACAAGCCTGGTTCGTAAACTGTATCTCAGTTGACTCAAATCTCCCAAAACCCTCGTCAAATTCTCACAAACACTCCAAATACACTCAAAAATCTAAATTTCTCTCTCTAACTTTGAATCACCATTTCAGAATGACAAATCCTTCAAATCCATCCATTCTTGAGCCCACATTGTAGCTCGTCCTGTCAGCTTTCCAACGCTATCCTCAGATTTTCGAATTCCCCCCTGAATGGTCTCCAAAATCTCTAAAAACCTCAAAAAGTTGCCCTAGTGCCCTCATTGGTCAAAACTCCTAGACCAATGAGAATGAAAAATGCTATTTTGACCTCTAGTGTGGCCAAATTATCTCTATTTTAACGTAGAGCTTTACAACTATCCTTAACACACTTCTTAGACATCCTATACACATTATGAGTTGTCACTAATAAGAATTAAAATGACAACTTGAAACCAGCTAATTATACCCAAAAGCGATCACAATGAAGACATCGGATGTTGATCACAAATGGACTCGACAATGGTACATCTTGAGGATCATGTTGTCCCCTATCCACGTCCTACGTTGACTCCACTTCAATCAGATAAGCTTCTTAGTCAGCAAGGTGATGTGTCTAGATCTCCCTAGCTCTTTACAGCCTTACAATGTCATCTGTTACCCTTACTTAAAGTATCGCCGTCATGACAACAGTTCTGAAGATGACACATGTCATCATCTTCTGTTCGTAGCCGCGTCAGAACACGACACCGTAACCCAAACATTAGAGTTATCCAAATCCAAAACTTCAATTGACTCTCGATGAATAATTCCAAGTAAGTCTAGATCTCTAAAACATAATAAAAATTATGGTGAAAATAACACTAGAGATGCTTGCAGTCTTAATAGATAACCCATGGCCAACCATTATAGTTAGATGTTTTTGTCTCCTAGATGAACTTTCTCCACCAAACTTTCTTAGTCCTTTCTTCACCATATGAAAAACTTTCTCCACTAGATCATCAATCTCAAAATGTTTTTTTGAGGTCGTATAATGATCAATCATCACTCAATCACACTAAGTATGAAACTTGTCTAAACTCTCAATACCTTGATCAATCGATACCATCGGTGGTGTATCAAATCGGCTAGGCACTGAAGCTTATAACACATAAGTTGTTCCTTCACTTGGCTTGTCACACAATGCCACCAACTCAATTCACTTGGAGAAATTGCCCAACATGACCAACACATATCGATGATGTTATATAATCAATGACATAGGTCATGCAAAATTCAAGCTCCAATGATAATCAAGTACCATAATCGGTAGGGGATGTAAATGTGTTGTAGGAGCATTGAATGATGCTAAAATAAGATCATATACCATACATCTGGCCACAAAGTGTTGCATCTGAGTTTGCATACATATCCATCAATAGTGACTTTGAAGTAAGTTACATGCTTGCTTCACTCCAAAATGATCTAACTCCTCATGAGCATGTCTAATCAACTGTATTCTTTGAGATGCAATTAATACAACAAAAATGCTGTCATCTCCCTATATACAAAGAAGGTGTATACCTTCCCATTTGAACCAACGAGTTTTCTATAAAACTCATTCCTGCTCCTTGGCACTCAAAATGTCTACCAAAACACATTTACAAATAAATTCCAACACCACCATGTCATCATGGATGTGTCGACTTACCATCAAATTGTTCTCAGTTTTAGCATCCAAGGATAAAATATCCCCCTCATCATCATGTTAGGTAAGCATTGTTGTCAAACCCAACATACTCCAATCACTATGTACTTGAAAGTAACAACCTCTCACTGGTCTCGTCTAAATAGGGGTAAATGTCAAGCTTTCCTTGAGCTCAACAAAAGCTCTCTCATGATCATTTCACCATCGCCACTCTTAATCTAGCTTTGTTAACTTTGTCAAGGCTTTGACAATATTTGCATATATCAATCATAAAAGTTTGCAAGTCCAAGAAAGTCTTGTACCTTACTCATATTGAGGGTTGTGAAATATGCAAGATTGCCTCTATCTTGGTTTTCTGAACTCTCAATCCTCTTGGGTATATGGTCTGATTCAAATACCCTACCAACTATTGAAAGAACTAAACTTTCAAGGATACAACTTGAGATCATGAGCAACCAACCTCTCAAATAGCTTCTAAAAATATCTTTCATGCTCCAACACTATAGCATTTTATACCAGTATATCATCGATGTAGCCTTGTGCATAATCAAGTCTAGCTAGGATACTATCTATCACTCTTCAAATCCAATGGTAAGAAGGTCCACTAATACAATATACCTTTGCCATGCAAATCAATTATTCAAAAGGCATTCTTGGTCTTATCCTCATTTTGAATCCGCGTTTGATGATATACTGCTCTTAAATTCAATCTACTTAAAATCTCTGCATGCCCAACCACATCAAAGATCTCCTTAGATATAGGCATAACATACTGATTAGATTTTATTTGTTATCTTTTTGTATAATTGTGATGTATATCCTTCTTGGTTGGCATCAGCAAAACATAGCCATACTCTCCATATAATATCTCCACTAATCAAACCTCAAGAAACTGTTGACATCTACTTTGGATCAAATTTTTCTCCATATCGTTGTATCGGTAAGGAAGATAGAATATTGATGTATTAATTGTGAAATCATTCTTTATACCAAGTCCCTTTAAACAACCTAAATCCTTCAAACTGAAGACAAAATAATTTTTGAAACTCCTCAAAAGCCTCCACATCCTTCATTTCTCTCCTTCCATTTTTTTGGGACCAATCTCAATATCCCAAATCTCCTCGCCATTGATACTAGAGGTAGAAGATGTAGTATTTGGTTGCTGAACTAAAACCTCTTGAGCTGAAAGCTTTTTATTCTCTCATATGAGACTCCAATTCTTTGTTTTCGTATGACTTTGACACAATGAAGAAAAGAAAGTTGACTAGAGAACACTAGGGGCTGGAGAGGACTCCACTATATGGGAGATGTGTCTAAGTCATTGTGGGACATCTGAAAAAAATTATAAGCTTTTGGTTCATTTCTTAACTAATTCTCATGCAAGCTCAACTGCACTATTCTCATTTGCTACTCAATCTTGTGTCAAATTACCGAGTAAATTTACTTTTTTTTTCCATCTAAATGAATATTTCTCTCGAGGTTAACATGAGATTTTAGGATTAATATAGATAACATTCATGAAAACTAATGTTTATTAAAATAGAAGATTATTTAATTTTTGTGATGTATTTATAAAAACACATTAAATATCTAGTTGCAGTTGATGTGACAATACAATTTGTAGTCACATGATTTCAACTCTAAATGTGCTTGTTAAGCGTTGATGCAAATGTGATTCACTAAAAAGACAACTTCAACCCGAAAAGAACACGCGGTTTATTTGTTCTACTTGTCTTGTAGTTAAAAGGCGTACCTTATCGGCTGTGGCAGAGAGCCGCGTGAGTTTGCAGGGCTGATGTAGATCAATCAAAAGTGTACACGTGTGGTGGTTGTAATGCAAATAGACTCAAATGTGTAACTAAACAACACACACCATCGCCACTTATGAATCTGTGACCATCCATGCTAGCTTCTTTTGTTTGCCAACAAGCATGACTCAGTACAGGTGCTTTCGATCATACCTACTTTGCATCCCGATGCTGATAGTGAATGATCAGCTTGTTGGCCTGATGGTGAGTTGGCCTGATTGTGAAAGATCAGCTCGTTGGCCTGATAACGAAAGATCAACGTTTGTTTGGTGTTCCGACGCTACACACAAACCTCCTACCACATTAAATCTCGGGTCACCTTCGTCTCAGCTTCCCCTATTTAAGGATTCCCGCAGAGAGGTAGGTCCTCATACTTGCAGCCCGACGATGTGGCTTGTAGAAGTCTAAGGCGGACCAGAATTCTTGGAGTTGGGAGTTTCGTCCAAGGACAAAAAACAAGTGAGAGGACTTAAGAATTTGAAGACACTGTCACAAAACCGTGTGTGGAAGAACAAGGCGGAGCGAAGATCTTGATTAACCTGCGGATTCAGGAGCAGAATTCAACTTTAACACCCCGACTTGGGAGGCTAGGCCTTTCAATTCGAGGAGCAGAGGCTCGACCAGATTGCCCAACTTCCTCGAAAACTCGAAGAAGATCTCTTCCTCGAAAGCTTCTTTTGTCCACCCAGAGAGGAGGAGACGGAGTATATGCTAACACTTGCCACATTTGCAAGCAGTAGAAGTATCTCCAAGTAAATATTGAAGACGAGCAAGAACTTTGGCTCACCACAGAATTGTCAGAGAATATTTCATTCAAGCACAAGGTATCTATGTAAGTATTGTGTTTGAAAAGAGAGTTCATCTTACTGATGATGATCCCAATTTATCAGAATTTTCGGGATTAATTACTAAATTGATTTTGAAAATTTGTTAGTACAATATCTAGGCTATATTAGTGTAAGAGTTTATTTCATTTTATTTTGAATTAACCAGGTACGAGTTAATTAAAAACTAATTTGGATAAGAGTAATCCGTTTTGCCTAACAGATGGATGCATTATCAAATAAACAACATCCTTGGTGTGTCTCAAAGATGACCAAAAATTCTCACTTTGGGTCCTTAGACTTGCAACTTATTTAACATGACCCTTTGAAATCACTAAATTTCTCAATTGTCAGTCAGTCTTTTAAGTAACTATGGACTATCATCTCCGCACTTAAATTTGATTTTCACTTTGGGACGATTTCAAGTTAAACTTTTGAAATTTTTTGGTGACCACTTAAGTAACAAAACCTTTCAGTCCACTTAGCATAATCATGCTATTTGGGGAATTTGTTATGTCAAAATGTAGTATGCCATTGAATTCACATTCTTATACGAGATTGCTTGAATACAGACAGGAAGAATGGGACGACATCTGAGAGAGTCGGGGAGTGGTGAAGGTAGAAAGAAGAAGCAAAAGGTCGACGTGGAGCTCATTGTAAAGAAAGCGAACCATCCCATTTTGGAATGGAAAGCTTTACCCCGCATTGTCATGGACAATATCATCAGTCGTCTCCCAGTGATGGAGCTTTTACATGGCAGATTGGTGTGCAAGAGGTGGAAGATTGTAATTGATGGCAGTCCGGATGAGCTTTTCTTCAGCTGGGATGACATACCAGATGCGCTGATCGAGAATATTCTGGCTCGTTTCACTGTGCTAGAGCTCCTGCAACTCAGATTGGTGTGCAAAAGATGGAAAGGCTTGATTGATGCACCAATATTCTGGGAGCAGTATGAGAGGGAGTCCATCTCGGAGCCATGCTTCGTCATAATATGGAGTCGAGGAAGCAAGCAGAGCCTCCATGCCCACTTTCCTTTGAGCAACAAGTGGAGACTTCTTCCTCCTTCCGTTGTCTATCCCCAGAGGAGGATTGATGCGGCCGGTTCGAGCACCAGAGGCAGAAGAGGCCATGCCGCATGCACAACCATAGACCCTGCAAGGGGCCTATGGTGCATTCAGGCAATACGCACGTTGCACGAAGGCAGGAGACGAGATGGGACAACGATCACTCTTCACAATCCCATCTCGGGTTGGTCAACGAGGCTGCCGAGCTACTCTGATCCAAGAATCAAGGCCTCCCCTCCATGTAATGCTGCAACCGTCATGATGCACGATAACGGCCGATCCTTCAAAGCTCTTTCCGCAGGCATTCACAACGAGGGCTGTCGGGCAGGAGATTTCAAAGACTGTGTCGCCACTCGATTGTACGACTCTGAGTCTCAGACGTGGACCGAGGCCGCAAATCTGCCCTTCTCCCATCTACGCTTCAGATGCGACTACACCAAGCAGGTGGCGCACGTAGATTGCGGCACTCATGTCTACTTCGTGGTTCAAAAGCGGAATGAAATGATCCTTCTGAAGTTCGTTGTGGAGTCCAAGACATGGCAAACTGTCCCTGGACTCATGCCTGTGCAGGATCATGCGTATCACTACGATTTCATCACCATATCCAAGTCCAGCACATCACTGGTTCTAGCCTTCAGAACACTGGATCAAAGGTGCTTCTTCAACCGATATGGCCTCTTTCCATCAATCTACTGTTGGAATCAGGCGCAGTCATCTGAAGACCAAGACTGGCAAGAGGTGCAATGTCCGAATCCACCAGCGACTCGGATTCCATTCAACTTCCGGCATCTGTTTTACGTCTTCAAGTGGTATGCAAAGGGAGACTTCATCTTCTTCAGGTGTGCTGAATTATGGGGTGCGGGGGCTTTGGTGCTCGACTTGCGCAATGTGTCTTGGAACCTCACCATCTTTGAGACGGTCACTCATCCAAATCCCAGATACGCATCAACAGAGACGGTCGCCCTGGAATTGCGCCTCTCTTCTCTCGTTGGCCGCCATCAGGATCTTCCCTTTACGTGTGGATAGAGTTTCATCTAAAGCTGCAGGAGAGCCTGATTTGTAGATTCTGTATTAGACATTCAGCTAATAAACTGTAAGTGCAGTGAGTTCAGTGTCTGTAGACTATCTAGGGGATACATCGTCGATGCGTCTGAAATGGTTCCTCAGACCGCATTTTTCTTGTTTTTTTCTCCGTACAGAGTGTAGAGTCTGGTCTGTAAAGAGTTTTATTCTGCAGAATAGCTGTAGGACATGAGAAAGTAGAAAACTGTTCGAAAGATTCATAAGGTAATTATGATACCCTTTGGATGTAGGTTGACTTCTTTCATGTAAGTAAATATTCATTACATTGTTCATCCGTAACAAATATAAAAAATGAAAAAAGTATTTTCCCTTTATTTGTTGGTTGTACAGTGAAGCTAAACAGGTTGGAATTTTCATGATGAATTACGAGGAAATTGTCAGTGGTATGAAGACACAAATAAAATAAATTTCTCAAGTTCTTACTTAGGGTGTGTTCCAATGATTAATACTTTGTAGACACATAGAAATTTTGTAGAATTTTATAGGATCTATTTCCAAGATGGACCAAGTTTTGATTTGAAATTTATAAAAGCAAATATGAAAATCATCACATATTTCTCATGGTAAAACATTAAAACCGGTATGATCATATTCAATTATAAGTGGGGACTTTCCGATAGGAGAAATGATACTAGTGCAAAAATGATATTCTGAGGCATGGAGGATATTATTATTCTATGTGTCATTTGATTGAGTTGAATAAGATAGGATACAATGAGGTCAGTAATCATTTACAGCAAAGAATACAGTTGAATCATGAAAATAGTAAATTTTGAAAGCAGAAATGAGGCTATTGGAGTAAATTTTAAAGTTGATAATGGTAACTTGCACATCAAACCTCCTTGAAGATATCTTGAGTTATAGTAAACTTTTGATTTTACAGTTGGTAATTTATTACTATGTGAACAATGGATTAAATTAAGTGTGATTAGATGAAATTTTTCTTACTTTTTAGAATAGATCCATTACAATTTTTAGGTTGTTTCTCCAATTACTCAGTCTACTTTGGAGTGAACCTATTTATTATGGAGTTTATCATTGGGTTCTTGTTTGATTAGCCTGAAAAATTTTACATATATGTTCATGAATCTGGCAATGGATTTTTTTTCAGTTCCTCCTATGATATTCATATTTAATATGATTAAATACCATAATATTGAATAAGATACAATTTATATTCTCAATACATGTATATGAGGTCACATTCTGATCTGTATTATACCTACAATCCAATCTTTCTATTCAGCTGGTACAAGGGTTCATTCCGGTATGTAAATAGAATATTATATTTAGTCATATTTAAATACTAATCATAATCTCTCTCTTGAAACAGTAATCTTTGTAGCATAATTAATGACTAGGGTTTTCATATACTTATACATGAGGAAAAATGTAAAAGCATGATTTGTTCTGAGAATATGATGCGAGTAAAGTAGGCTACAAGATCGTTAAGCCATTAGAAGTAAGATTTGATCATGTTCTTCCACATATTTTGGATGTACAATGTTAAATTTGATTCACACATTGTTAATAGATGTATACATATAGCTATTTACATGGTTCACATACTATGGAGATTCGTTTCTCGGATCTGATATAATATAATACTCGTAGAAAATAAATATGGTGAAATATAAGATTTTTCATATTCTTTCCTACAATTCCTTCTTATGAATTCAATTCTGAAACTCCGAAAAGCTGCAATATTCTCGTTGCAATTAAGTGTGGCTGAAGAGTCCAGAAGTCCAGGGCTCCACCTACCATGAGATTGAACATGCTTGATGCGCTTTCCCTGACACCTGTCCGGACGGTAAGATTTAAATGTCATATCCTCATCCCGTATGTTTCAAATTCTAGACACACATGCACAATGCACGGTACAACCGTTGGCACAGTGGCAGCGGCCCGCACCACGCATACGTAACAGCGATCTGCACAAGTTGGAAAGGGTCGCCAGTCATGTGATCAGAGTTGCAACCCCTCCTATCTATTAGTCGGTCGCGGTCTATGTCGTCGAGGTCACACCGATTAAACCCATCACAATGAATGTGCAGGTTCTAGTTGTCAAGTAGGAAAGTTGTTTCGAGTCATTGGTATAGACGTGTGTTTATTTTCTGGAAACTAAATTAGTATTTGCACGTTCTTACGATGGCGTAAACAAGAATATTTCTTCAAGGGTTTATTGTAGCTTGTCTTCAAGAATCAAAATGAACAAAGCACTTGCGTTCGATATAGAACATCCGGTAGAAGTGTAGTTAAGGAGGTCACCTTTGAACATTCTTTAGTTGGTCTTGAGGTTAGAGACATAAGATTGTGATTTGGCTACAAGTTCTGAGGTCAGTTTACATTGAATGCCATTTTAGGGTCAGGTACATTGAATGCCATCATTGATATCGACTTGAGGAGCCAGTCACTTGAGTACAGGCAGTCTGCTGTAGAAAATCTTCAACAGAATGCATTTTGAAGATTTCGGAAATTCATTGCTATGGATGAAAGATTCAACGCATCCGATTTCACTTTCAGGTGATTGCAGATACTGATTGTGAGAACTTAAGCCTAATGCTGCAGTCTTTTCATACATACAAGATGCTTAATATATTTCTTCGAGAGTTGCTAATGGCGTCTCAATTGTGAAAATGTTATGTTAGATAGTCTGCTTCCCTCACACAAAGAGTCTGCAACTTCTTCAAAGATCTGATAAGTCCTTGGAATTTGATAAACCTTAGCGCTTCTCATAGTCACATTGACCTTATGAGTTTCCAGGGATAGTGAATCATATTTCTATTGACTAATATCTCATGTATGAATGCAGCATTGCCACTTCTTCAAGACTGTCATAAAATACCATCCAGCTACACTCGAGATATACCAGGAAAACATGCGGATATCAGATTGTGGATTTCAAATCAGTTTTGGAAACAGCTTGCAAAGCATAGGCGAGTTCAAGGAGCTGTTACAGTTACAAGGTAATGTTGCAATTTATTTGATTTGACCAGCGGCCTTCGGAGTCTAGGCTGACAGTTCAGTAGGGTATGGCTAAAAACCAGATTAATTTAGTTTCAAGAATAGGAGGGGCTGTGTTTCGGCAATCAAATTGGATTTGAGAATTATTACGAAACTAATCATTTCATTTTGGTTTAATAACGTAAAGTAGTATACACAGAGTTGTACTTCTTATGTTCCTGTTACTGTTATTGGAAATCACTATGTTTTTAGATAGAATGAGTTTCAACTTTGAAGGCTCTGTTTAGATCCCGATAAGTTCCTGGCCTTGTACAGAATCTTATCCACGTTAAGTGAATAATCTGTCTTTGCTGGCCTTTCTTTGCACTCTTCTCGATGGTTTTTCATCGTGCTTTTTACTCCATGCGTCTGCTTCTCCCCCAAAAGCTGACATTATATCATGATTATGAGTCACCGAAGCTGATCAAAAGAAGTTTTACTTTATTGGAGGCTTATGAAAGTCAATTAGTAAGCTGTACCTCTGTGGCTAAGTTTGCCAGAAACGAGCACGGTTATCTTTATAATGACTTAGACGGTCCATTAGATTTAGATCTCAATATTAGATAAACGTACTCTGTACGTATGGGCGTTTTTTATAATGCAAATTTCAACTAGAGATGGCCTGGGACGTCTTACAATAAATCTATGTAGGGTAAGTCTAGCAAACGTCCAAATGGTCTACTGGAATCGCCAAAAGGTAGAAGGTTAACTGTTCAACAGTTTTACCTTTATTTTATTGTTTGAATCTCTTCTGAACTCTTCGAATGTCCTTCAGGAATAGGACATTCGAAGGTGTGTGCCTAAATAAACAAAGAAATAAGGAGCCACTTGACAGACATATCCCAATACTTATAACATCTAATGACGTGGCTCTGAAAGAACTAAAATTATGCTTTAAAATCAAAGGATAATGAGAATTTGTGGCCTATTGGAGTCCAAAAGGGAACAAGAGAACAAATTAATACTGAAAATAACCAAAACCACAGCACACAAGCCATTTAATCTGTATAAATTTTCCTGACACTTTTTATCATCTAAAAAAATGAGTTATAATGTCAAGGCCAACGAAATCTACTCATTGAAGCTTAAGGCCGTTGCATTACACATTAAATTCAATAGGTAACCATTACAGTTTGTTTAAGCACATTTCTTATGAAAATTAATTGTTATGATTGGAATCCAGGATTTGGAGCTGTTTTTCCGAATTATTCGTCAATCATAATCATGGCCAGACAAGGACTCCAACGATCAAGAGATATGTCTTACATTTATCAATGATTCTCGAAGACCAAGAGAAAATCGAACAAGCGGAAGCTCATCCGCAAATCTTTGCTCGAAGGAGGTGGCTGATGTGAGAACAAAAAGCTCATTCTGGGATGTGATACCCAATGGACCGCTGGAGATAATAATCAGTCGTCTGTCTGTGATCGAGACTCTACAAGGTAGATATGGTGAGGAAGAGGTGGAAAAATGTTATGGACTCACCTTCTTTCACCAAGCCCCACGAATCAAATAATGCATCATCTCCAGAGCCTTGTTTCATGGTCCACTGGGATATCGGAACGAAGGCTATTATGCATCCCTATTTTCCTTTGGTGGATAAGTGGAAGAATTTGCCTGCTTCTATGATTCAGCCTCAAAGGGGTCGATACGACAGAAATGCAAGGAAGTGTTCAGATGCACCACCAACAAGGATGTCTAGAGTGGACATGTCACGTTCTCATCGAGGCTTTTGGTGCCTGTATTCAATGTATTCTGGTCTTTTCAGACAGACTGTTACAGGACACAGATACAAGTATCCTCGGAAATTTATGGATTCAAACTCGGTGTTGAAAGTCCACTCTCAAAGCTTTCAGGTTCTCTGTGCACTTGAGTATGCCAATAATGATGGTGGGGACGATTTTGGGGTGTCAGAAAGATTGCTGATTACCCTTTGGTTTGACTCCGTCTCAAACAAATGGTCGAGAGTTGCAGATTTACCATTCGATTATCTGCATTCAGAAGAGATGAAACTAGGCAGGTCATAAGAGTGGATTGTGGAAAAAATTCATACTTTGTGGTCAAAGGTTCCATCAGCTGCTACTGCTTTCATTTGATCAAGGGTTTGGTTATTGGAGCGTAATACCTGGAACCATGCCTCAGCAGCAGAGATCTTACGGTTTGTATACTATCACACTAGTACCGTCGCAGAAAAGGAATTTGTTGATACTAGCCTTGAGAAGTGCCCCTACAAACTGCCTTCTCAGTGGCCATGATTTATTTCCTCAGATATTTACATGGGACCTGGCAGCATCCCCACAAGTCCAAGATTGGATCTGGAGGGAGGTGCCAGAACCATCATTGCCGAATCTCCCTTCTGACTACCGGCATTTACTGTTTAGTTTCAAATGGTACGCCAAAGGAGACTTCATGTTCACATGTTCCGAGTTTTGGGGCATGGGCTCTTCGGTCTTCTACTTGGTCTTGAAAGAATGGAGACTTATTTCCTTTATTTCGAGTGAAGGTTCAAATCCAAAAGGTATCCTACCATTTATCGCCCCTTAGAAGTACAGCTCTCGTTAGTTCTGAACTTAAATGTCTAGTCACATCCAGTCCAGAAAAAACATGTACAGGTTGTTGCGAGATACATACTTCATATCTATCAGCTTTCTTTCCAAGACTGTTTTCCAGAGGTAGATACTCTTGTGAGAAATGGACTCATCTGCTGCTGAAACATGATCTTTATTGTGAAATTCGAGTCAAAAAATGACATAATAAAAAACAAATACTGTTTTGTGGCGGAGAGTTAAAACATTATCCTTTTTCTTTGTTTGCTTCCAGTTACCTTTCAATATAAATCTAGGAATCCGGGTATTCCATGACATTTTTTATTTTTTTTGTTGGAATGACTTAAACATAACAAGATAAATTAGTTTGGTTTTACTAGACGTGGTGTAAATCCGAAAAATTTATGCCTTCATATTTATATGTCGATTAATGGAAGTGGATGACTCTGGTAAGAAATAATTATCACCTCCATGATATAGTAGTAGCAGAAATTTATAAAACGTAGATGATAATCACGATTACGAAATCTGGAAAAATGTTCAATAACCCGGTTGGGTTTCTGGTGGACTTTAAATTCCATTCATTCAAGTATAACACTTATTAGTATTAACTAACAAGAAGATAGAGACCAGATAGAAGAACTGACCAGGTTTGGAGAAAGTGTACGCAATGAGCACTTCATACAGAGTCTTGCGCCTGCTATCAATGTAAAATCCAGAATGAACTTGCACATGATGTTCAATTTTAGTTTTCTCTCATCCCAAGTTTGGGATCGAAAGTTGAACAAGATACGTTTACAGTGAACCACTTAATCGTAAACTTCATTGGACGTATGACCAAACAAACAACCTTCCATGCAGCTTGAAGTATCTGAATCTGGGGTTCAATTTCCGAAATGCTCCATAATGAGATTCCGGATGATGTTCATAAGAGTTCTTTCTCAGTTGTACTTAGAATATATAGAGCGAAACAAATCCACATTAAGGTTAAGGGATTTTCTTGCACTTAAAGCTCTTGATTACGTGGCTTTTTTTTTACAGAAAATTCTATAGGGTTAAAGAAACCCTCATAAATGTACGTTAGACAATAACCGCAAGTTACTACTTGACATCCATCGTCAGATCTTGATATATGTTGGTTCAACACTTGATATTGTTCAATTTGTCAAGAGTAAACACAAGAGAATTTCACTTCTACTGTTCGCGGTCCTAAGGGAAAAAAGAAAAAAGAAAAATTTAAAAGAGATTAGATCCGAATCTTTCGGGTTGAAAGAACACAAGAAATCATGACCATGTATAGTCAGTCATGTTTCAAGTTGTATTTAAATGTCATTCCGACCATGCATAAGAGACCGCCCACTTGCTATTGGAAGGATACTAATGGTCCAGGATCATAGACATGATTCAACTATATACCATGCTGATTGGTCTGAATTCTAGCCCACTTCAATGTTTTTTCAAGAGTTGGATCGTCCTGGAATTCAGCCAAACCTGTACACGTTTATCTATACTAAGTAATTATAGTTACAGTGAGGTGCAATGAATTCACATCTTTTTATCATGTAGGTTAGGGTTTAGTACTGTAAATTATACTGCGCTATCTATTTTTTCACCCACTTGATATCTTCACAAATAGCAATAAGAGTCCACCCGTATAGTACTATTGTTGCTTTCTCACCCTTTTATGTAAATCACGCAAGCTTCAAATAATCAATTCCAACTCTCGCTGATAGTAATTTTGAATGGAGATCAAACAATCGATCCATCATGTGACAGTAACTATGACAATGCTCACATGATTTTGATCCAACATAATCCATCCTTCAACCTTGAAGCCAATCCTTCTTGTGATGAGGTCCACCACATGTCAAACACACCATCCCAACAATTGATTGTTGACCTAAAAAGGATGGCAATGGTGTTTTCACCATACTTAAATTGATAGCCACACTTTGTGAAAACAAAGAGGATGTGCAAGTTGCTTCATGTAGTGATAGCACTAGAAGTGTTTATCTTAGGATCAAGATGGATACTAGTGGAACTTGGCAAGCTGCTACTACTCGAATGATGGCGTCACCAGCGAGACCTGCATACGATCGTACCAGGGTGTCACCAAGTGCAGTCATGTTGGATAACATGAGTGGTGTCTTCTTCTTGGTCGGATCTTTTGAAAAGGTTTATCAACCTCAACGGGTGTTGTTGGATTTTGATGCACAACCCCTTATGTTGGGTAAGGATGTACTGTTTGGTCTTGGTTTGCAGAAGACCGATATGGAGGAATATCCATTTCAGATTCAATCATCTTTTGGAGGTTCTAATGATGCCCCGGCACCATACATCATCCGGATGGAGTTGACTGTGCAAGTGCAACCATATCATGTCATGGATAGCTCCAGAACGTGAGCACATGCTTTGGTTACACTTGCAGAGTTCTACAATGTATAAGTTGATACGGCAGTGCTATACCCGATGGGATTTAGCATTGATTTTTGGAAGAAGAAATCCTCTTATCAGCCAAGTTGGCAATTTGGTGAGGGCCAAGTGAGTCGATTACCTGTACGATTCATGACTAGTTCTAGCCCTTTACCAAGTGGAGGTTTGGCGTATGTTGTAGCCTTTAGTACTTGTGATACTTCGCTTGGTGATTTGTTGGAGGGCAACATGGATGCATATGATTGTTTAGAGGATGTGGCTATCATGCCAAGTCTTAGTGGAGTAGGGGCTAGACCTTGCTTGGCATGGCACCATACATTTGGTTATTGCTGGATGGCCATGTTAGAGATATACACGGGCTGGGTATAGTCAGGGACTACAACATTCATGTTCCGACATATTTTGGGAGATGTTACGTGTGTTATGATCTCTCCAGTCACACCAGACCTATTCTCTGGCATACATTTTGGATAATGTTCCCTTGTTGAACCACGTGCACAAGTGATGACAAGTGCCTATCAAGTGAGGTCATGGATTGGACTAGCGGTATTGCTAGATATAGGGAGAAGAGGATCTAGTGTACATTGTCCACATCTATAGTGGACAAATCTTCTTCCAAGGGAGGTTTTATTGCCAGCATATGACGGAGTGGAGAGGTCCTCACATCTCACAGTGGAGAGTATTTTGGGATGTGGGTAGACATTCCCATGCAATGGTCTATGTTGACAGATCAACCATGGCAGTAGTGAACCTTGTGGGTCAGCCTAGTGTTGCATTACCCACGTTGTTGAGTTATCCAACTTTCCATGCCTACACAAAGGGAGGACCTGAACTTGTATGGGATTTTTGCTTGCAGCGGTTGGTTGAACCCAACAATAAAGAGAGAGAGCAAGCTATGGGATTTTGTACTGCTGCTACTACAGCAGTACCCACATTGTTAGAGTTATCGTGACATCAGGTATTGGGTTAGGCTATGAACCTGAACTATTTGACATGGATTGTGAGCATTGGATTGGATGAGCAGAGACACATGCATGATTGCAAGATCATTGGTAAGATCTTTGCCTACCGAGATAGTGGAGGCAAAAGCTGGGGGTGAGAAGTGCTCATGATCTCATCCTTGGTCTTACGGGGATGTTAGAGAAGTAGAGTAAGACTCTTCCTTGAGTATGGTTGGAGTTTTTTGCATGAAGCAAGCGGTGGTTACCACTATAGACCTTTATGATACAACTCAAGAGGTTATAACTAGAGCTGCTGGAGTTGTTCAGACTGATATAATGGAGCTTGATATCAGAGAGCACAAAAAGTTTTATGCTTTAAAGGTTATCGTTTAGCAACCAGATACTACGTCTTCTATCTCTAGTGTCGATGGAGAGGAGATTTGGGATATTGAGATTGGTCCCAAAGTGATATGAGAAGAAAGACTTAGGGTATGGAGGTTTTTGAAGAGTTTTTGAAACTTTTTTGCCTTGAGTATGAAGGATTTAGACTTTTTGAAGAAACGTGTTATATGGATTGACTTGACAACTGATGCACTAGCCTTCCGTTGTCCCTATCGATACACCAATATGGAGAAAGGTGTAATCTAAAGTAGGTATCAAGATCTTCTTCAAGCTGGATTAGTGGAGATATCATATGGAAAGTATGGCTCTGTTGTGATGATGCAAATCAAGAAGGATATACATGGCAATTATATAGATATACACATGTGTGATGACTACCGATTATCAATCGATAGGCAAAATCTGATCTTTATGCTATACCTACCTCTAAGGAGATCTATGATGCAGTTGGGTAGCCAAAGGTTTTCAGTTATTAGATTAACAAGCATGATATCATCAGTTGTGGATTTGAGATGAGGATAAAATCAAGACAAAATTTTGGGCAATTTGCATGGCAAGTATGAGTTGTATTAGTGAAAGTTCTTACCATTTGGGTTGAAAAATGCATTTTCTGAGTTCCAAAGAGTGATGGATAGGATACTAACTGCATTTGATTATGTTCGAGCCCATATCGATGATATTCTACTGTAGAATGCTACATTGATGGAGTATGAGCTACATTTGCAGGAGGTATTTGAGCGACTAATTGCTCATGATCTCAAGGAGTTCAGCAAACTAAGGTAAAAGCAATCTTGCGTGTTCCACAACCCTCAAATGTGAGTAGGGTCTGAGACTTCCTTGGACTTGCAAACTTCTATCGTCAATATGTACCAGGATTTAGCAATATTTCCAAAGCTCACAAAGCTAGATCAAGAGTGATGTTGGGGAGATGAACAAGAGAGAGCTTTTGTTTAGCTCAAGGGAAGGTTGACATATGCCCCTATTTTGAGAAGACCTGTGAGAAGTCATCCATTTTAAGTACATACTTATTGGAGTATGTTGGGTTTGGGAGCAATGTTTATCCAACATGATGATAAGGGTAAGGAGTTTGTAGTTACTTATGCAAGTCGCCGGATTAATGAAGGGGAATGATTGGGGGTTGTTTTGGGGGGGGGGGGAGGCGGAAGGCGGTTGTTTGATTCCATCAACCATTGAAATGGTTGATGGAATCAGACAAGCTTACATGAAAGCTTGCACAATGGGCTATCATCCTAGAGAAGTATGATTTCACAATTGTTTATAGACATGGAGTGGTGAAATTGATGCAGATGGGTTAAGTCAAAACCCATGTACAAGTCAAAATGACAAAACCGGGGCTCAATGGCATGATGTCGCATGGATATTGCTTCACTCTGAGAACGCTTAAGCACCAAGCAATAGAAGAACCCTCCTGAACCTCGTGTGAGATAAAAATCTCTTTTTCTCCTCCTCAGCACTCTACATCCAAGTTCATTACAACCGGTAAAACTCAACGGAAGAAGATTATGATATCCAATAATTGGACAAATAACTCTTGCCTAAACATCAAAAAAAATTCTCTACAAACTTTCTTGTTTTCTCAAAAAAGTAACCATAGTGCCCAAACTAAATCAAAAACGTATACTGTTAAGTCCCAAATCGCGCTGTAGGAAACAAGTCAAAGAATAATCGGATTTGGAGAGTTTATCACTCGCTGCATAAAGTTATCTCCAAAGTGATATACTAACCACGCCCGTAAATGATCACAATGAAGACACCAGATGTTGATCACAAATGGATTGGGAATCAGTACATCTGAAGGATCATGTTGTCCTCTATCCATGTCCTATGTCGGCTCCACTTTCATCACATAAGCTCCTTAGTTAACAAAGTGATGTGTCTAGATCTATCCCATACCCTTTCCACCCTTACCGCGCTTTATATTTGATAAGATCCAAGATAATATCTCTTGGAGCCTTTTCAACATCTTGGTACTACAAAGTCGATCCAACCATGGTCTCTTAACAACTTTATAATAGGCAGTTGATTATCTTGACCTAATGTATCGCTGTCATGACAACAGCTCTAAAGATGACACATGTCATCATCTTCTCATAGTAGCTACGTCACAACACGACAACGGTGATACTTATGAGGAGATGGTGCCTGTCACGACTTATGTAGTGGCATCTCTAGTTAGGTAGGTGAGTGTATGCATGAGCAGATACAATAGTTAGAGCCAGTTGTGCAGTTAGTGCCTTTCAAACCAAAGGAGATTAAATAAGGTGATTGGGTGTTGGTTTATAACAATAGTCTAGATAACCAACATAGCACCTTGAGGAAGTTTTCAAAGAGGTTGTTTGGGCCATATGTTGATCAATGTTCACAACAATGCTACTTATTCGCTAAGAGAGTTGGATAGTACAAAGCTAAAGGTACCTATTGCAGAAAAGTGAATATAGATCTTCAAAAGTTGGGATAAGAAGATCAACCTTTGCCAACTTGAGGAGGACTTTGACCTTTTTGATGAAGATGAGTCATATGGGGAGGATCTAGCTAGAGCAGAAGATCAGGTTGATCTAATCTGACGCCGCACTGTCGCATGGATATTTCTTTGCTCTGAGAACGCCTGAGCGTCTGGCTGTAGACGAACCTTCCTGAACCTCGAGTGAGTTGACAATCTCTTCTTCTTCACCTCAGCACTCCACATTCAAGTTCATTACAATCTATTAAACTTCAGTGGAAGAAGATTATGATGCCCAATGTTTGGAACAATAACTCTCGCCAAAACTTTACAGAAAAATTTCTCTACAATCTATTTGTTTTCTCGGAAAAGTTTCATATTTTTCTCTCCTCTAGATCTCTTAGAACAATTGTTGAGTTACACACTGTATCACAAGGTAATACGCAGATCCGTGTGTACTAAAACCATCACACATCCTAATCCTTAAGTCCAATTGCTGTCAAATTTCATGAAAAGATCACTTATGAGCCAAACTTAAATTGTAAAAAGTTTTATTGATGAAACTTTTTGATAGCAAAAGATAAGATCTCTATACTAACTTCGTGACAGTCAGTGCAATCTTGCAACTCTGACTGTATACACAAATTTCAAGCTATCACTCTATACTCAAAACTCATCCAATTGAGTAAAAATTTCAATCCAAGCACAAGCTTGAGTTGTAAACTATATCTTAGTTGATTTAGATCTCTAAAAACAAGTAAGATTCTCAGAAATATTCCAAATATACTCAAAGGTCTAAATTTCCCTCTCCATCTTTGAAGCATCATTTCAGAGTGACAAACCCTTCAAATCCATCCATTGTTGAGCCCACATCGTAGCGCGTCCCGTTAGCTCTCCAACCATATCTTCACATCTCCAAATGTCTTCCTACAAGAATTTTCCTTTGTGCCCTCATTGGCCAAAACTACTAGACCAATGAGAATGGAGAGTGTTATTTTGACCTCTAGTGTGGCCAAATTAGCTCCATTTTAACCGCTTGTTAGGGGGGTGATTGTGGTACACTTGTGTTGATGTATGATAATCTATGTATTGTGATGTTTGATGTGACAGCGATGTATGTTGTGATGCAATATTTATATGCATGATAGCTGTCACGACTTATGTAGCGGCATCTCTAGTTAGGTAGGTGTGCGTATGCAGGAGCAGATACAACAATTAGAGCTAGTTGTGCAGTTAGCGCCGTTTGCATTTTAACTGTCGTTAGGACTGATTGTGCCATTTGCGGTCCTAGGGCTCAAGGGATAGAGTTTGAATTAGGGCTCATGGGAGGGCAGTTTTCAAAGTTGAGCGTTTGAGAGTGTGGTTATGGTGGATAGTAGCTTGTGCGGAAACCTGGAGTCTTTGAAGCACAAAGTGGGTTGGTTTGAATGTAATCTCTCTTCTATACTATGATTATTAGCGAAGTGTCATTGTGGACGTTTTGAGAGTAGAAAAGATTATTGTGGTACACTTGTGTTGATATATGATGATCTATGTATTATGATGTTTGTTGTGACAGCGATGTATGTTGTGATGCGATATGTATGCGCATGACATGTCAGGTTGGCAAGCATCTATCTTTTAGAGTATGTTGGTGCTTGAGAGCTATGTGATATCTCTTTTGGGTCGGAGAGCAGATATTTTATCCTTGGACGTTGAGACTAAGGACGATTTGATGTTAAACCAAGAAATCCATGACGATATGATGGTGTTAGAGTATCTTCATACAAATGCTTTGGTGGGCACTTTCAGTGCAAAGGAACGGAATTGAGTTTTATAAAGAGCTCGATGGTTCTGATGGAAAGATAGACATGTTCTTGGAGTATGAGGAGATGGGAGCGTTTGCGTTGTGCCACTTCCATTTCAGAAAACACAGTTGGTCAAACATGCTCATGAGGAGTTAGGTCATTTTGGTGTAAAGCGGACATATAGCTTACTTCAAAGTCACTATGGTCACATACCATACAACTGTTTGTGACAAGATATATGGTATGTGATTGTGTTTGGGCATCATTCAATGCCCATACAACACAATTACATCCACTATCGATTATGAGACTTGGTTATGGTTGAAGCTTGGATTTTGCATGACCTTTGTCATTGACTATACAATATGATCAAGATGTGTTTGTCATGGTGGAGCATTTTTCCAAGTGGATTGAGTTGGTGGCATTGTCTGGCAAGTCAAGTGAGGGAATAGCTAATGCATTCTTAGCTATGGTGCTTAGCCATAAAGGTCATCTAGGAGACAAGGACATCTAGCTACCATGGTTGGCCATGGGTTATGAATTTAGCTGGCAAGCATCTCTAGCGTCATTTTCACCGTACTTTTTATTATATGGTAGAGATCTAGACTTAATTGCAAGTATTCGTCGAGAGTCAGCTGAAGCTTTGGGCTTGGATAAACCTGATATTTGGATAAGGGTGTGTTCTCAAAGAGCATAACTCTTCCGTAGGGTAACGCCCATGGCATTTGAAAACCTCGCTATTGCTAAGCATAGAGATACTTTGAGTTATGCTACCATCCGAAGAGGTGAATATCAACTTTCAATTCACAGATTTCATGTTGGTCATTACGTTTACTTGTAGTAGAGTGCACCTACCTTATTGGATGTTACGGCTAGTCACATGATTCTATGAGTATGTCAGGTTTTACCTTATGGAGTTTTGATATTAGAGGGTTGTGATGTTGTGCGGGTAATAGTGCGCCATGTCACCTTCCAAAGATTGATGCTTATATGCATCCAAGCCCGGCAGCTGTGTGTGCAGGCTTGAGATGTATGTTATGTAGATCAGCTGGTGGAGTAGCCAATATGTTCATTGTGATTCTTGTTAAAAAGGATGACATATATCATGTTTGACATCTCCTCTCAATGCGGTACCCATTAGTAGAGATGTCCTAGATGTGATATGTATGTGCATGACATATGCCATTATAAAATCATACTTCGTATCGAACCCTCGTTTTGAAAAGACAATCAAAAGATCTAGCGTTAGATTTGTTTTTGCAGGCTTAAAAGATGAAATGTTTTCTTTTCTTTTTGATAATATTATCTGTAAATGGAATTATTTTTGGTTTTCATTTTAGTGACCCATCGGCAGAGAGTCTGACGATTTTAGTGGAAGATTAAACTGACTACCTATCGCTACACGAAACTCAAACAAAATCCAAGAATCTGAGTCCATGTTCTTTTCCACCTGAGTGAAATCCACGAGGGGCGAGCCACTATGGCCCCCACGACCACTCTTTCAATTTTTTTAATTTCAGCACGCAATATGAAGAGATTTGCTACCTCCGCGAAACAATCCTGATTCACTTATTTTGAAAGTTTGTATGGCCCTGTTGCATCAAAGCTCTGGCTACATAACTATATCATAAGTATGGAATGTATTATACATAACACCTTCTGTAAATGCATCAGCGAAACTAATAATGGAAGATTTCCCGACTGGTAGTGATAGAGGAGGAGTCAACGTCCAACGCTGAGGGATTATTATACGTACCATGAGGCATAACACACTCGTTCGCACGGGTTCTGACACTTGTGCATAAGCATTAGGTGTCGATTGCCCTTCTTGTACCCTCGTTCAAGTCCTGACACACCATCTGCCTCATGTGCTGCTCGATCACTGTCCGCACAGACTGAAACGTTACAGCGTTGAGTGCAAGTTGGCCAATATGTGATCAAGAGTGCCAAGGCTGTCACCTATCATTCACTTGAGGTCCCTATCCTTGAGCCCGTGATCATACCGATTTGACCAAATGTGATGAATTTGTCCGCTGTTGATGTCACATCAGAAAGCTCAATCCTTCGACTCATCGGATTCATGTGTAGTTCTTAGATTCTGTACATCATAAGCGTACCATTTGAGAATAGTGAAAAATCATGTCCAGAATGATAGCTTGTCTAGCTACCAGTATGTAGTATGACATCGACATTCTCCACAAAGTCAACAAAGCACTAGCCCTCACTGTCCAGTGTCTCGGACGAATTGTTATCAAGGACGTCATCTTTGAACATCCTAAAATTGTGCTTCAGTTTGGAGATCCTAGTACTATAAGAGCCGTCCTCTTCTCACAAGTTAGTGGATTTATTCAGGCATCGTGTGCCATCAGTCGTTTATATCTATCATTCAGGCATAGTGTGCCATGAGTTGTGAGTTGTCTGAATGATTCTTGTTGAGAATTGTGCGCAGCGGAATAATGAATCTAGCAGTTACCCGATAGTTTTAACGAGTTCCAATATTCGATCGACCAAATAATTCAAGCAAGCAATGAATAATTATGAGCGATAAAGAAAATGACACCAAGAATTACCCAGGTTCAGACCAAATCAGTCCTACGTCCTGCCTTCGGAGGTTCTCCATCCACTAATAACAAAGAATTACAGATTACAAAAAGAATCCAAACGCTCTCAAGCTCTTTTAAGACCTTTCCTCGTTTCTCACTCTCTTCCTGTGTTTTGGCCTCCTTGTTCTCTTAGATTTTCTCTCAGTCTCCCAGATCTAATTCCTAATACCCTTTATATAGTTAGGGAGGAATTAGGCTAATTACAATGATTACCCTCACTTAATTAACCAAAATCGCACACAAAATTGTTACAGGAACCGTTGTAGCGCAGTGACAGCGTCACCGCGCTACATGCGTTCCGAGACTCCTCCGGACCTCGGTTAAGTGAGACATTGATCCATACTTCACAAATCTCCACCTTGGGTCTATGTGAAACTGTTGACTCAAGTCTTCAACCACCTCCTACATCATTTAGTTGCCTCCTGCTGTAACCCGGATCAAGTCCAAACAATGATTGAACTTGACTCCGGTTACGGGCTTCGTAGCCATGTCTGCCGGATTATCATCAGTGTGAACTTTCTCTATCACCACGGACCCTGGTGAAATAAAATCTCTGATAAAGTTTAGCTTGATGTCGATGTGTTTCGTGTGCTCATGAAACATCTGATTTTTACACAGATGTATCGAGCTCTGATTATCGCAATAAACCTCCACCTTATCTTGAGCAACTCGGAATTCCCCAATCAACCCTTGTAGCCACAGAGCCTCTTTCACACCCTCCGTCGCTGCAATATACTCGGCCTCCGTTGTGGATAATGCAAATACAGGCTGAAGTTGCGCTTTCGAACTCACCGTGCTCCCAAATAAGATAAATATATATCCCGTAAGCGAACGTCGCTTATCAAGATCACCCGCAAAATCAGCGTCCACGAAACCCTTCAGCTTATCTTCATCATCTTCCGCTCGCCTGTAGAGAAAACCACGATCCAAAGTTCCCTTCACATACCGAAGGACCCACTTCACCGCTTCCCAATGCTCCTTCCCCGGGTTCGCCATAAACCTGCTCACGAGACTAGCTGAATAGGCTAAATCCGGCCTCGTACATACCATGGCGTACATGAGACTCCCGATTGCACTCGCATGGGGAATCCTCTCCACAGCTTTCTTTTCTGCCTCCGTCTTTGGTGACAACTGTGAAGACAGTTTAAAATCGACTTGCCAAAGGAGTCTGCACCGCCTTCGACCCCGACATCCCGAACTTCTCGACCATTGTCCGGAGATATCCGCCTTGTGACACAAACAACGAACTTCCCTGTTGATCCCGAATAATCTCCATCCCAAGTATCTTCTTTGCCTGACCCATGTCTTTCATCTCAAACTCACTCCCTAACACCTTCTTCAGTTTCTGTATCTCCCCCATATCCTTTGATGCGATTAACATGTTATCCACGTACGAAAGGAGAAATACCCCGCAGCCTTCACTCACCCACTTGACATACACACAACTATCATAGTTACTCCTCGTGAACCCGGTCCTTAACATAAACTCATCAAACCGGAGATACCATTGCCGCGGAGATTGCTTCAAGCCGTAAAGCGATTTCTTTAATAGGCACACCTTCCCCTCGTTCCCAGCCTCGACGAATCCCTCCGGTTGAGCCATGTAGATTCGCTCCTCGAGATTCCCATGGAGGAAAGCAGTTTTCACGTCCATCTGTTCGAGCTCCAAGTCAAAATGACTTACGAGTGCTAGCAACACTCGAATAGATGTATGCTTGACGACCGGCGAGTAAATCTCGTTGAAATCTACTCCTTCTCGTTGTGTGAAACCTTTAGCCACCAACCTCGCTTTACTCCTCGGCTTCTCCTTCTATACTATTCACTCCTTGAGTTTATAGACCCATTTACAACCAACGATCTTCTGATTCTTTGGTCTATCCACGAGCACCCACATCTTGTTCTTCGCGAGTGATTCCATCTCTTCACGCATGGCCTCCTTCCATGACTTACTCCCGATACTTGTCACCGCCTCTCGATAGCTTCGTGGTTCTACCCCATCAAGTTCCTCTGCGGTAACAAAAGCAAAAGCAACTAAATCAGAATACCCATACCTTGTCGGCGCCCGGGTCTCTCTGCGTGTCCGGTCTCTTGACAATTGATAAGAGCCAAGATTATCATCCAGATCTCCACCTTGCCCTTCTACCTCCAAAGGACCTGTTTCTTCGCCGCCATCTTCACCCTCCCTCTGTGTACTACTATCTCCCAACAGCTCTACCTCAATCTCAGTCCGTTCCCTAGCAACATCTTCCGTGCTATCCTCACTGGCTGCCCCTTGAGATCCCGTTGCTTTGTAGTACTCGGACTCTCTGAAGATCACGTCTCGACTAATGAAACTCCTTGACGAAAAGTCATCCGTCTCCCACAGCTTATACCCCTTCATGCCATCTGGGTATCCTACAAACATGCACTTCTGTGCTCCAGGATCTAGTTTCCCTTCCTTTTGGTGCACATAGGCGACGCAACCAAACACCCTCAAGTTGTCTAACTTCGGTGGCTGCCCGGTCCACACTTCTTCTGGTGTTTTGAACTCCAATGCCGTTGAAGGACACTGATTAACAAGAAAGGCCGCCGTGTTAACGGCTTCTCCCCAAAACTTCTTCGATAGTCCCGCCTCGAACAACATACATCTCACCCTTTCAAGAAGCGTCCGATTCATCCGCTCGGCCAAGCCATTCTGCTCCGGAGTGTGACGAACGGTTCTATACCTCACCATCCCTTTGCTCACAATGTATCTATTGAACTCGTCACCAAGATACTCCAACCCATTATCCGTATGAAGCTTCTTGAGTTTCTTACCCGTTTGAGTCTCCACCATTTTCTTCCACTCCTTGAACTTCCCAAAAGCATTGCTCTTGTTTTTCAAGATGTAGACCCAAACTTTTCGAGAACAATCATCGATGAACGTGATGAAATACCGTCCACCGCCCAGAGTCTCCGTACGAGATGGCCCCCACAAGTCTGAATGCACATAGCTCAATGTCTCCCTTGTCACGAACGTTGACCGCTTGAACTTCACCCTTGTAGATTTCCCAAGTATACAATTCTCGCAGAATTGCAACTCTCCAAGCTTCTTCTCCCTGAACAGCCCTTGCTTCTCGAGCTCTTGCAACCCCCGTTCACTCACGTGCCCGAGCCTCTTATGCCATAAACTTGCCAAAGAATGCTCCCTCGGCTCCGATATCGCTGCCGCTTCACCAATGACAGTGCTCCCTTGAAGTACATAGAGACTCCGATCCCGAACACCCTTCATCACGACCAACGACCCCTTCGAAACTTTCAGCGTATTCTTTTCACCCTTTCAACTATAACCTCGCTCGTCCAACGCACCGAGTGAAATCAAGTTCCTCTTGAGTTCAGGAATATACCTCACTTCCGACAGAATGCGCTCCATCCCGTCATGAGTCTTAATCCTCACAGTGCCAATCCCAATCACCTTACACGGCCTATTATTCTCCAACAACACATCCCCTCGGATATTCTCCTCGAAGGTCTCGAACCAACCCCGGTTCGGTGTCATATGGAATGAACATCCCAAGTCCATGATCCACTGCCTATCCGAGTGCTTTGTTGTAACAACTAGGACTTCGGCACTCTCATAGCCCTCTTCCGCTTGCGTTACCGCAGTCTCTCCTCCCTTATCGTTCCCATTCATGCCTTTTCTCTTGGGGCAGTCCCTCTTCATATGTCTCTCCTCATGGCAAGTATAGCACTTGAAGCTTCTCTTCCCATCCCGAGACTTCGACCGACCCGACCTTCCCTTGAATTCCTTCCTGTCTGATCTTCCTCATACGATCAAACCATCACCGCTAGATTCCTTCGCTTGAATCTTCTTTTGCAGCTCTTTTGATCTCAGGGCTCCAATTACATCATCTAGAGAGATCTTTTCTCTACCATGTTTCAGGATATCCACGAACGTCTCATATGATCTTGACAAGGAGTGTAGCAGAACCAACACCATATCCTCATCTTCATACTTGACCTCAATATTCCCCAAGTCCACGACCAACTTGTTGAATTCGTCAATATGCCCCTGGAGATCTTTTGCCTCTTCCATCTTGAAGGTGAAGAACTTTGCCTTGAGATACAGCCTGTTTGACACATTCTTTGTCATGTAAAGCGTTTCAAGCTTCAACCAGATATCTGCTGCCCACTTGCACTTGACCACTTCTCGCAATACCTTGTCATTCAAGCTGAGGATCAAGGTATTGTACGCCTTCTCGAGGATCTTTGTCTTCTTTTCCTCGGTCAAGGTCGTAGGGAGTTTGTCCGCCCCCTCAAGCGCCTTTGCAAAACTCATGTTTCTCAAGTGACCCAACATCTTCATCTTCCATAGCCCGAAGTCATTCTTCCCGTCAAACTTCTCAATGTCCACCTTCGACGTAGGAGCCATCTCAACAGAAATTACCGTTTCTTTAAAAAAAATTTCCCAAATCAAGAACACCACATCCTAGATCCGAAAATTCAAGGAAACCACAAACGCCAACTTGGCTCTGATACCAATTTGTTGAGAATTGTGCACAGCGGAATAATGAATCTAGCAGTTACCCGATAGTTTTAACAAGTTCCAATATTAGATCAATCAAACAATTCAAGCAAGCAATGAATAATTATGAACGATAAAGAAAACGACCAAGAATTACCCAGGTTCAGACCAAATCAGTCCTACGTCCTGCCTTCGGAGGTTCTCCATCCACTAATAACAAAGAATTACAGATTACAAGAAGAATCCAAACGCTCTCAAGCTCTTTTAAGAACTTTCCTCGTTTCTCACTCTCTTCCTGTGTTTTGGCCTCCTTGTTCTCTTAGATTTTCTCTCTGTCTACCAGATCTAATTCCTAATACCCTTTATATAGTTAGGGAGGAATTAGGCTAATTACAATGATTACCCTCACTTAATTAACCAAAATAGCACACAAAATCGTTACAGGAAACGTTTCGAGCTACTAGCGACTCCTCCGGACCTCGGTTAAGTGAGACATTGATCCATACTTCACAATTCTCATTAGTAACTTTAAATTTGACAATGTTCTGGCGATTCAATGTGATCGATTCCTAGATTTTTCTTGAAGCTGAGGAGTAGATGAAGTATGGTTGACGGATTTGACCCATCCTACAACACTTTCAGGTGACCACTAGACATTGGGACCGCTCATGTCGATTGCACAAGTATGTTCCATGAGGACAGGATGGTTGCTACATTTTTCGTGAAGACTAGATGATATGATCCAATGTGATACGTACGTGACAATGCTATTCTAGAAAATCTGATTCTCTAGATCTCACAGGAAGGCATCAGTACTACTTTAAAACTTTGAAACTCCGTGGAAATTGATAGACTTTGGGGTCTCTCTCATAGTCCTCGAACCCAGTGAGTTACCAGGCCTTTTGAAAACATATTTTTTTCAGTTTCTCGTGCATGCATTAACTTGATTCAAGAAGACATACAAAGATCGATCGTACCTAAATTTGTTCTACTAAATATATCAGGAGGAAGTCGAAACCAATTCGAGGAAAAGCCTCAGAGCAGGAGGTGGAGGAGCTGCCCCAGTCACAAGGTAATGTGGAATCAGATCACTGAAACATATCATCATGTGTTGTACGTTATGAATGTATATCAACATCATCACAATACCTTTCTCCACTCTTACGCATACATAACTGATGTCCTGAATGCCCTCAGTCCATATATTTCTACAAAACATAAAAGACTCCACTTCCATACTAACGTAGGCTGGAGACAATCTGAACGATACATTTCTCTCCCTTATAGTTTTATTTTCCTTTTAAGAAAATAATATCTTATCAATCTTTCCAAGGCATCATGAATTCTCAGGCCTGATTAAATGCATGGCTCTTATTAGTGGTGTAGCTCCAGCTATATCTCATCCTCGTAGAATATGATACTTGATATGAACTTACTTTGTTTTGAATTCAGTGCAGTGTTATCTGAATGCAGTTTTAAATCTATGAGTTAATGTAAGTTTCTTATTCACTTCCAATGCAGTTTTTTTTTTTTTTTGGGGGGCTTTTTTTAAGTGCTGTAGATCTATAGTTATAAACCACGTCCAAAAGATAAACCTATGCTTCAGAAACTCCACAGTGTAAATATGACTAGGGCTTCCTAGTAAGAAACCATGGTCATTTCGGCTAAAACAAATTTTAATTGTCTGTCATCAACTTGGTTTTAGTTTCAATACTAAGATATTACTTGCACTGAAAGAAGAGCCTATGAAGATAAAATTCTCACTTCTGAAAGCTGCATTATTGATGTTCTCTGCTACTGACACCCATCATGCTTTTAGATATAATAAGTTACAAGCTTTAGTGAGTTCCCACCGGTTTGTGCCTATGTAAGAAATATTACTTTGTACGAGACTGCTGAAGATAAAAGTAGTAAGTTGTACCTATGTGGCCCTAATTTGACCAAATCGAAGAAGAAACCTTAATGATGACTTAATCTAGATCTATTACATGTTGTGGCTTTGATTTCAAGATTAGGTGAAGAAATTTTCTAGGTAGGGTTAGATTTTATCAGGTACCGCTCAGAAAGCTTCTTTCCTGGGAAGTCCTAAAAGAACTCTATGTAAAAGTAATTTGACAATAGGCAATCGTCAAAAGGTAGAAGCGTAATTGTCCATCAGTCGTAGCTCTAATGAAATCATTTGGTTGTCTTTCGAACTTTTCTCAACTGATTATAACATTAGAATGGGTTGGCCTGTATGAAGAAAGAATTCATGACAGTTATTTGACGGACATATTTGAATACAGGACAATTTCAAATGTGGTGGCTTTGAATGAATTTGTAAATATGTTTAAAGTTAATAGAAAATCAACAGGTTCGTGAGAGGGTGCACTTCCGTTTAAGGTTGAGATTGTAGAGTGTACGAGAGTGCAAAAAGGAAAAAAAAGAGGAATATATAAAAAATTTCGAAAATCAATGGAAATATTGCAAGCCATCTGATATGTCTATAATTTTCTCAAACTTATAAGAATCTAAATAAACAATGTCATGTCCAAGCCACACGATATCTTCTGATCTAACCTTAAGGTCATTGTGTAACACTACAGTGAATAGGTTATTAATTACAATGGTCTTAAACAAATATCTTATAAATACTTGATTTTTGTGGTTGGAATGCAGGATCTCGAGCTGTTTCGCCGAATCATGATCATGACCAGACAAGGACGCCGACGATCAAGAGGTATCTGTCTTACGCGTGTCGGGAAAATTTCAAGACCAAGAAAAACTCGAAAAAGCAGATTTTCTTCCTCAATTCATGGATACAAGCAGGTGGATGATGTGCGAACACAAAACTCCTCCTGGGATAAGATACCTGAAGGACCCCTGGATATGATACTCAATCGTCTGTCTGTGATTGAAATCGTACAAGGTAGATCGGTGTGCAAGAGGTGGAAAAATCTGATTGACTCACCTATATTTACCTAGGCCTACGAATCAAATAGTGCATCATCTCCAGAGCCTTATTTCATCATGCTCCACTGCAATAGTGGAAGGAAGCAATTTATGAATGTCTATTTTCCTTCGGTGGATAAATGGAAAACTTTGCCTGCTTCAACAATTCAGACTCAAAGGAGTGGATGCGGCAAAATTGCAAGAAAAGATCTAGATGCACCACCTACAATGATGTCAAGAGTGGACCAATCATGTTCTCATCGAGGCTTTTGGTGCATGCATGCAACATATTCTGGTCTTTTCAGACATACTGTTATAAGACGGATATACAGGAATCTCTCGGAAATTTATATATTCAAGCTCAGTGCTGAAAAGCCAATCTCAGGTTGGTGTACTTGCTGCCTGCCCTTCCGGATCATCAGATGGATGCCCACCCACAATGTGGAATCTCCGTGATTGTCAATCTGCATGAGATAAGCTTCCAAGTTCTCTGTGCAGGTGTGCCTGCCTATAATGATGGTGGGGAGGTTATTGGAGAGCCAAGACAATGTCTTATGAGCCTCTTATTTGACTCTGTCTCCAATGCATGGTCGCGAGTTTCAGATTTGCCACCTTGATTGTCTGGCATTGACGAGGGATGACACTAAGCAAGTCACAAGAGCGGATTCTGGCAAAATATATTATTTTGTGGTCCAAAGGTTCAATCAAATGCTACTGCTTTGTTTTGATCGACGGTCAGGCAATTGGAACATAGTAGCTGGAAATATGCCACAGCAGGAGAGATCGTACAAATTTGATGCTATTACACTAGTCCCGTCGCCGAGAAGGGAATCATTGATACTAGCCTTCAGAGGTGCTCCTACAGATGGTTTATTTCCTCTGGTATTTTCATGGGACCTGACAGCATCCCCAATGGTCCAAGACTGGAACAGGATGGAGGTGCCAGAACCAATTCGCTTCTGATTACCGGCGTTTACAATTCAGTTTCAAATGGTACGCCAAAGGAGACTTCACGTTATTCACATGTGCTGAGTTGTGGAGCATGGGGCCTTTGATCTTTAACTTGCTCTTGAGAAAATGGAGAGTTATTTCCTTAGTTTCAAATGAAGTTTCAAATCGAAAAGTTATCCTACCATTTATCATCCCTTCAGAAGTACAGCTCTCCTCAGTTCTGAATTTGAATGTTTTGTGATATCCTTTTTTTGAGACACTGCTCTCTAGATCTAGATATTCCACTCATGTGAAAGATGGACTTATCGGCAGCTGATAAATGATCGTAAAAAGTGAAGTTCAAGTGTCTGAAGCCAATGAATACTGGTCGCTCACTTAGGCTAGCGCTTATCTACTAAACTAACTATCAACTTCAGTAAATTCAGTGCTAATGACATTCTCAACTACTTATATCTAGAAAGTTGAAAGTGTACTCTGATATTCATATATATGTGTTGATATTTTTTTTAAATATCAAGTTTCTTTCCACATTTCTGATTTGAGTCTCATTTGGTTATTAAGTGCTCTAGTTAATGATGACGGGTATGAATTATTGGATAATGATTATACAGATGTGCACTCTAAGATTTTATACATGTATAGAAGTTGAATTGAAAGGTATATCGAAGAATATGAATGTTATGTCTATGTTGTTTCTTTTTGGACTTGATGTATGGCGTGCTGGATTTACATTTGGAAATCCTTGTTATTCCGCTTTGATTTTGTACAAAATTAACAAAAAGACAACAAGAGAAGAAGAAATATGTATCCGGACCTTTAACAATTGAGCGTAGCAAACCAGTACGTTATCATGTGACTAAGTGTGATGGTAACTAAAGTTAGATTATACTAGGTTGACTTCCAACCGAGCCAAGTACAAAATGGTTACTAATCTACTGCCACAGTTGTTGGACCTGCCAAGACCGACTGTCAATTCCATACCAAGAAAAGTTTGTGCAGGTGAAGCAGACCTCAAACTAAGCAAGTTGGCAGAAGTGGGTAAAGATATAGTAGGGAAACAGTCACTCCTTCAAATCAACAGTGGCGCACACTCCAATTTAGCAGTTGTATACAGTAGAAGGTGGGCTCAGTGGATGTAATCGGAAAGACAGCTGGTAATATGTGAAGACCAAGTTAAGTGTACTTAGAGTGCAGAACTTGAGATGATATAAAAACTCGTTTAAATATGGATAGAGGATGATTTGAACGAGTTTACTAAATCTCATTCTAGAAGTACTTTGGTTGGTAATCGGATCATACATTATTGATGTAATTTCACATAATATAGTTAGTAATATTATCCTTCAACGATGATCAATATCTGAAAGAAACACTTAACTCTCATATTAATGAAGGTTTTGTTTTCTTTTTTAAACATATAATATTAATGTTATTTAATATAAAATTCAAGCTGATCAGTTTTATGATACTGTGTAATTGTTTCATTTTTTAAATAAAGCTAAATATTCTAAATAAGAATATATAGAATTTTAAATAAGATATTTTTCAATAGAATTCATCCAAAACTATTACTTTTTTCTTATTCTTTCTGATTTATTTCAAACAAGGGGGGAATTCCTTGTTAAAATTTGCTAAATCAGACACTTTATATTTCGAAATAACAATGAAATACTTTTTCAACTATATAATACCATTGACATGGAATCTCAAAGATCTTTGAGATTATTGATAGATAATTATAAATGATAATTGTGGATGATCTATGCTATCTTAAGGACGTAATATCTCAAGTAATATTGCCTTCTATTCTTCTGGTGTACGTGCTTCACCTTGTGCCGTGCAGATGTGCCGTGCAGATCTTAGTAACGAGACACTTAGATAGTTCTATCTGTATGTCTTTAATTTCTAGTACACTATATTCCAAGAAAGAGGAATCTATGATGCCGTCAGATCTTCATAAGATTTACGGAAATATCTGGACGGAGTCAACTAATATGCACATGAACATTAGCATCCTTGACCATTCAAAGTCGTTTATATTAGCAGATGCTCCGACTAGCCAATAAACCCACGGAAAGAGAGTTCAACTATTTGAGGAGAAAGATCGTCAAATTAGTTATTGTGACAGGAAACGAATACACAATCCAAGAATCTGAGTCCAAATGTAAGGTTCTTTTCCACCTGAGTGAAATTCACGAGTGGGGGGCGTCAACGTGCACTGTACCATCAAAATTCTGGCCACAGTGAATAACTCTGTTTTCTTTACCTAATAGCACAGTTTTCACGAGCACTCTTGGCCGCCGCAGAATCTTTAGTTTGAGTAGATTCATGCTTCCATTAGTCTGGGTAACTAGTGTCATGATTGTTATTTTCAATGGCCAGCTGATACGACAATTTCTGCTTTCTGCAGGATCGGATGTTTAATCTAAGCCCTTGCAAACTAAATGGGCTTACCTCTAAATTATGAAGACATTCGGTAAATGAAATTTTCATTTTGAACATGCATGCTCTGAGTGAGTAGAAATATCTGAGTAGCCGAATCGATGTGAGGTATGTCAATGAAAGTATGAGATGATAAAAATCAAGACAAGTCGTTGTGTCCTTGATCGCGACTCACTGGACTGCAAACTATGCTTAGTTACTAGCTGATAAATATATTTTGTACATATATTGCTCATTTGAAAAAATGAATGTATCAAGATAGATACTTGGAAACTCTTTATGAAGATGTACGAAAGTACATGAGGTTCATGACGTAGGAAAAACTTATTCCAAATAATTCATAAAAAATGGTTTATTATAAATTACATAGAGTTATATGGTGTAAAACTATGTGCCCGAAGATATTGTGTCAAAGTTCTTCTTCAAAACTTCAGTGGCAAAATTTGAATGGCAGAAGAACACTCTTTCGATTGGCATGGGAGTCTTTGAAAAGCTGCACCATCTGTCTGCCTAAGAGTGGTGATGGGCTAAGAGTCTACATCCGACACTGAAACATGTTTTCACCTACCATGAGGCAGAACACACTTGTTGCACCTTCTCTGACACTTGTCCATAAGCTTGAGGTGTCGATTGCCCGTATCGTACGTTCGTTCAAATCCAGACGCACAGAACAACAGTTTGGACAACGCCATCCATCATTTACTGCTTGCTTACCGTACGCATCGACCGATATGTAACAGCGACGCCTGCAAGTTGGCCGGACCACGTGGACAGAATGGCAAGGCTGCCTTCTATTGTTTACTTGCAGTCCCTATCCTCGAGCTCGTGATCACACCGATCGGGCCGATTGTGATGAATTTGTAAACTCTAGATTTCAAATCGGAAAGCGGGAGCTCTCGAATAATTGACATCGATGGATCTCTGCCTCGATTCTGAATTGTCATTTGCATGTAGTAATTAAGACATAATGAAAAAACATATGTTCCAAAGCTCATACAGCTTACCTACCTACGTGTATATAAGTGATGTCCACAATCTGAGCAAGGCATTAGCCTTCGCGATCGATCATCCTGTACGAAGTGTTGTTGAGAAGTTCATCTTTGAACATCCTCGTATTGGTATTTTGGTTGGAGACCCTAGAACTAGAAGGACCGCGCTCTCGCACAAGTTCGTGGGTTTGCTCAATTCATAGACTGACATCGTTGGTATCGAGTCCAGAAGGCAGCTGCTTGAAGAGCGCGGCGAGTGAGTGATAACAATCTACTTTTGACAATGTTCAAGCCGTTGAAAAGGGATCTCTTCCTAAACTTGTGTTGAAGACTGAGGAATAGGTGTGAATTGGTTGACGGGATTGACGCATCCTACGACACTTTCAGGTGATCGCTATGATACTACTCAAGTCTAATGTTCAAGTATGTCTCGTAAGGACAGGATTCTCAATACTTCTTTCTTGGAGACTCAATATACCACCAACGTCATGCATATGCGACAATGCGATGCTAGATAGCCTGCTTCTCTCACGCGAAGGATTTTGTACAACTTTATACAGCTGTAAACTCTGTGAAAGGTGATAAACCTTGGCACTTCTCATGGTCCTGCACACCTTTGAGTTCCCAATGCTTTTGAATATTTAATTGATTCAATTTCTCATGCATGAATGCAGCACTGCCACTTATCCGAGAGTAACATAGACAGATCGTCTGTAGCTACACGTGTTCATCGAACACGTGTAGCTACAGACGGATTAGACACGGATATCAGATAGTGGATTTGAAACCAATTGGAGCAATAACTTTTAAAGCAGAACCGGGAGCTGTTCAAGTCACGAGGTAATGTTGATTCAGATCTCTGAAACAGTTATGGATGTAATATGTTCTAGATGAAGATCATCACAAGACCTTTACCTCGTCTTATTCATACACAAAAGTAAGTCTTCATCAATCCAGTCCATATGTTGTAGAAACGTTGGAGATACACTCTACGAGAAGCTCCTTTCCCTTTCTAATTACTATATTCAGGAATGGAATAACCCGTCTGTAGCTACACGAGTTCCTGTGAGGCATCCCTTAGACTCATATCTACGTCTAGGTAAAGATCAATCCATTCGCTATGACAATTTTACTAGATATGACATTACTGGGTTCTGTGTTCAATTTAGTGGATTTCGTTTTTATCACTGAAGGTTCAATATTTTAGTTTCACTGAACTTCCTCTTTTGAAGTCTTCTTTATTGTGTGTAATTATTTAAATGACCTTTATAACACGAGTTACTTCTTTAGAACCTCCCCACTAGTTAGAAGACAACGTCTTTTGAGCCATTTTAAGCTATTTGATAGTGCAAATTTAGGTATAATATTAATTTAAAAGGTAAATATGTGACAGGTTTCGTAAGAAATAATTTGCACTGATTCAAAAGACTTACAGTATAAAAGTATTTTTTTATATAGAGATGAATTCCGTCTGTTTCCTACCACAGAAACGCATCATGCTTTTAGATTAAACAAGTTCAAGTTGTGGTGAGCTCCCAACAGATTTGTGCCTATTTACTGAATCCGGTCAAAGGTTAGTGGAGGTGACATATTATCAGGTGTCACGAACCCTATCAAACGACATATCACTGTGTAGTTTTAAATCAGTAGGGCTAAGAATACGATGACTAAACTACTTCGAACATTTCAACTTTAGTTTGATGACATGACTTTCAGCATTTCAACTTTAGTCTTCAACTGAAAATAGGGGATAATACAATGTTACTAAGCAGGATTCATTTAGGCAAATCGAATTGTCAGAAGTGTTCAACCAATTCAAGCACTGGTGGACCTGACTAGCTCTCCCTCAACTATTGTCACCTTATAGGGACAATTGAATATTTAGGACTTAAAACGATCCAGGATATGACCAGAATATCATATCGTCAGTCTATGAGTTTGAAATGCATAATTAAATATAGATGATTATGACGTTGTTTAGTCTATCAGATGAAATTGAGGTCCACGGAAATCCGAAAAGACAATCTACAAATAATTCTGGAAGCAACGAAAAACAGAGGGCACAAGCCATTTGATTTGTTGAAAGATTTATAAGTTAATATGTCCCACGCAATATGAGTTAAACTGATCTCAGCGTAAGGACATTTCATTTCAGATTAAATTCACTGTATCCCATCCCAGTGTATGCCAACATTCTTCTAATGAAAATCTATTGATGTGGTTGAAAGCTGCTGCAGGCTTTGGAGCCGTTT
This sequence comes from Marchantia paleacea, assembly GCA_014180765.2. Taxonomy (NCBI): domain Eukaryota; kingdom Viridiplantae; phylum Streptophyta; class Marchantiopsida; order Marchantiales; family Marchantiaceae; genus Marchantia; species Marchantia paleacea. Next base: position 2,922,538 of record MUAA02000067.1, read on the forward strand.
TCATGCAAGATTTGCCAATCATGATTAAAAAAGGACGCCGACGATCTAGAGAGATCAGTCTTCAATATGCCGCCGATTCTCCAAGACTAAGTAGAAATCGGAAACGCAACAACTCTTCTTCAAAATCTGGTTCCAAGCATCTGGATGATGCGCAAATCCAAAACTCTATCTGGGATCTGATACCAGATGGACCACTGGAGATGATACTCAACTGTCTGTCTGTGGTTGAAATTCTGCAAGGTAGATCGGTGTGCAAGAGGTGGAAAAATATGATTGACTCACCGATGTTCACCAAGTTCCATGACTTAATGAATGCATCATCTCCAGAGCCTTGTTTCATGCTCCATTGGATTGTTGGAAGGCACCATGTTATGCATGCCTATTTTCCTTTGGCGGATAAGTGGAGAGCTCTGCCCGCTTCTACGATCCAGCCTCAAAGGAGTGGATACAACACACGGGCAAGGAAGAATCTAGTTGCGCCTCCCATTGTTACATTAAGAGTGGACATGTCCCGTTTTGATCGAGGCTTTTGGTGCATTCACTCGAAATATTTCGGCCCTTACAGACAGACGGGTAGGAGACGGAGATACAGAAGTCTATCAGACATATATGGATTTAAACTCACTGTCCATAATCCAGTCTCAGGATGGTGTACCTTGCTGCCTGCTCATCCAGATCCACAGCTGAATTCCCACCCTCAATGTGGAGTTTCCGTCATCGTCAACACGCGTGAAAGAAGCTTCCAGGTTCTCTGTGCAGGTGTGTATTGTCACAATTACAGTGGAGAGGTAACTGGAGAACCAGGACAATGTCCGATCACTCTTTTGTTCGACTCTGTTTCGAACCAATGGTCGCGAGTTGCAGATTTACCACTGGATTATTTGGCATTTAGAGGGGATGACACGAAGCAAGCCACACGAGCTGACTGCGGCAAAATTTCTTATTTTGTTGTCCAACGGTTCCATCGGCTGCTGCTGCTGGCGTTTGATCGAGAATCAGGTTCATGGACCATAGTCCCCGGGAGCATGCCACAGCAGGAGAGTTCTTACATGTTCGATGCTATCACACTTGTACCGTCACCGAAAAGGAGATCGTTGATACTAGCCTTCAGAAATGGGCCTGTGGACAGTCTTTTCAGCGGCGAAGGTCTATTTCCACTCATATTTTCGTGGAACCTGGAAGCATCCCCACAGGTTCAAGACTGGAGCAAGATGGAAGTGCCAGCACCGCCTTTGGTGAACTTCCCTGCTGATTATCGGCATTTGCTGTTCACTTTCAAGTGGTACGCCAAAGGAGACTTCATGTTCTTCACGTGTGCTGAGTTGTGGGGCATGGGGGCGTTGGTCTTCAACTTGGTTTTGAGAGAGTGGAAACCTATATCTATTGCTTCGAGTGGACTTGCACATCCGTTTGATACTATACCACAGATAGTCCCATTCGAAGTGCAGCTCTCATCAGTTCTCAACTTGAATGTTTACTAGTCACATTCATGTGGACATGTAAAGGCTCCATCTCTCACAATTGAAAGTACAATTGAAAGAAGGTTCTAGATCTATGATATATATCTCGCACTATCTACAACTGCAATTGAGCCACGAGCCCAAGTTCACAAGTTCCAGTATGACATGGTATTATGATGGAGAGATCAAGACTCTTTAAACACTTTCCAAGATGATGATATATACTTGTCTAAAGTAATATAGCAAAAAGGATGGGAAGACCCCATCAAGTTGTACAGGGATGAAACCAAAGGGGTAAGATGGTACGATGATGAATAGAGACTTCAGCCCAAGTTCACGAATGACTCCAGTATGACAGGGAATATGATGGAGATCAAGACTCTTTAGATAGTTTCCAAGATGATGATGTAGAGACTTGAGCTAAGTTACTGCATAGTGACATGTATTTCTATGTTCTCACCATCATGTCAGTGAAAGGGGGTACAGGATATGCACTGCTATTGTAGATAACATATTATGAACATTGAAAGGTTTATTTAGAGATTACCGGAATAGGGGATAGAATTTTAAGATTTGACTTTTTGAATTGCGTTGTATGAATAGATCTAAGCCATTTCACAAACTGTTCTAGATTATTACCTTGTCTACTGTAAATATTTATCTAAGTTGAGTCTAATCTAACCACATTGAAAATTTTAAAATATGTATTATGTATATAGTTATGTATGATAATTATCATAATGTATAAATTATATTTTAAATTAAAAGATCATAACTTGAAAAAAACTCTTTAAATTTTCTATATTATATATTATTGAATGCTTAGAAAAATAATTTTTTAAATAATAAATATGTATATATGAACACTTCTGGATATAACATTTTAAATACATTAATTAACTGGAACAAAAATTGTTCAGAAATAAAATATTCTGCTTACAAATATGCAAATATGAAAAAATGTTTCACAATGTCATATGAGTGTGTATTCATTGAAATGATATTTTGTTCAGAAGAAGGGACTTTTGGCATAAGGTAGAAATTTACAACAAAAAAAAATATTTTTTCAAAAGCATAAATGATAACTTTCAAAACTTAAAATTAGAAAATTGGAACAAAGTATTTTATGGAATGATTAAGTAGTCAAATATTATGAATTAAGAATCATGTTTGGCTCCATATTATTTTCCATAGTCCAAAGCCAAGTGTAAATACAACTATGTAACAAACATGAACAAAATGTAAAACATATCATGCGTTAGATCTTTTTGAAATATGAAGAAGAATTAACAGTCAAATTTGAATTTCACAAATAGTTGAGTTAGTCAAAAAAGAAAATTGGCAAAGAGATTTCAGCATGCTAACAACTGCAAAAATTCAGATATATTTGGATAAATATGCTAAAAAATTCATCCTCTCTCCAGTTTAAAATCATTAATAATTTCTTCCCTACATGCCTGTTTAATCATTTGCTCTAACTTCATTTATATGGAATAATTATTGAAAGTCATGATTGAAGCTAAGATTTCTCTATACAAAACTTTTTTGAGGTTCATGATAAGCAATTATCAATACAAAGCTTTGGATGTACAAACCATCATGATTTCACATACAAAATTAAAAGAACAAGGAGATATCTGATTATGATTGATATCCATCAATTAACTGTTTACTACATTAGTATACAGTTTTCTGTGAACTTCACAATAGATCACATCACAGATATCTATGAATACTGGAGTTGAGTGGCAAAAATGTGTCCTACCATGGATACAAAATCATCTTGGATTTGATATTTATTCAAATGAAAAAAAATTATTGAAAAAAAATATGAGTTTGCTCATGCAAACACCTCTCCCTACTCAAATTTCTTGAAGTCATTTTCGTAAACTTCAAGTTTGAATGCCTTTAAAGAGCCAAAACCCTGAATAACATAGGATTTTGGGTACACAATTGCAGTATCATTTACCACACAAAAAACATCTCATGAATTATTAAAGTTATATAATCTATCATCAATAACCATCTTCCATATAAACGTTATGAAATATAATGTAATAAATCACAACTAGATGTACTCCTAGTCAACACTAGTAAGATAACTCTAAAAACATTACTTGATTACAACCAACAAGTTTCAGCAATATTTCACCCATTTCAAAAAATAATCTATAATTCTGAATAAAATAATTCAGAATTCCCTTGCAAAAACATTACAAAAAATATTTTTTATTATTTATAATGATTCATTAGTTTAATAAAAAATTACAACAAATCAATCTTGTTTATAATTTGTCTTTAACCTTTAATCTTAATTTCACTAAGAAGTTAATATCTAGACATTAATTAAATAAAATTTATTCAAATTTCATCCTTCTTTAAAAGAATTAAAATAAATTTCTATTCATGAATTATTATCAGATGAGTTGTGAAGGGGCATTGATGCCTTCATCAATGTCACATCATCTAGGTAACTATCATACATTATCATCTATTATTCAGTGCTTGGATCTTCAAAAACCTTTACATAATAATTTTTTTAATTCTCAACAATTAACATGACAAAATTCAACCAGATAGATGTAATTTTTCTTTGCAAAATATTGGTTGATGTAATGATGTTATCATTCAGCTTTTATTCAGGCAAGTATGACTTTCAAGATACGAAGAATCGTTTTCCGTTCTGCCACCATATTCATTGCAGCTGGTTAGCAGCTCCTTGGTGGTCTGCACGTTATTTGTGTCTGGTACATCACTCCTAAGTGTTACAGCGCACTCAGCTGCTGAGTATGCGTACCTTCCCTCACGATCTGAAGACATTATCTTCTTTTTTTTCATCACAAAATTCCTTTGAAATTTTTGAAGATTGTATCATCAATCTTGAACAAGCTTTGTATAAAAAATAAGCTTCATTGGGCTGTAATTACTCATTCAACTTGTCAATCTTTTAAATTTGATGGTAATATATGGTCTCTATAATTCACTCTTGCAACATCAAATTTAGGACCCATATAAACTCATTTAAATTTGAAATGTCACAAAATCTTGTCTTAACTTCATCTTTTTTTGAACACTTCTTTTTTTATATTTCATGATTTCCAAAATTCTCAAGGAAAGATTTTATCTTATTCTAAAGGACTATTCTAACTCTAGGACAAAGGAGACTCATTTTTTTTTAACTTCAATGATAGACTTTTTGAAGTCAAGTCAACTCATTTTTTTTCTTGAATTATGATATTACTTTGAAAAATACTCATCAAATTTTTTTATATATTTTTAATATGATTTTTATAAAATAATCACAAACATGTCATGACATTGGCTCAAGGGTGTCATGAAATTTTTAACAACCAACATCAGAAATTACTATAAAGTATATTACATCCATAAAATACATATTAGTATTCATGCTAAATAAGTCATATTTTTCTTCCTCTTATCCATGTCATCAATATGAAAAAATAAGTATTTTGGGGTATGATTTTTTGCCTTTGGCTTACGTTTTATTGACATTTACTTTTTTGTAGTTGTATATTTTGATCCATGTTTAGAAATTTTATGTAATTGCCTGGGTGGCAAATCACAGTATTTTTATAAGAAAATAAAACTAAATTTTTTTTGGTAATTCACTCAAAAAATGTTGAAATCTCTCATGACAATAAACAAAAAAAGAAGTATATGTATCAGTTACTTATTACATAACTATACTCAAAACACTATTGTTTCATTTATTTATTTTCAGATTTTGGACAAAGTGGTACTATTCTATGCATAGCTTCCTTACAATACATATACTTTCCATTGACTACATCTTCCTCAGTAATTATAAAATCCCTTCTTAATTATCACGTTTTGTTTTCAATTTGATACAAGCTATACATAATAAATATTGATATCTTGCTGAAATATTTACATGTTGGAAGTGTTACTAGAAGGAAAGTTATAGACTTTTTTGGGTATAATTGTCAACTAAATGGAAATATACTTCGTTTGAAAATTGTCTTGTTCTAATGAAATAAACTTTAAAACCATTCGTTTGAAGTCAACAGAACTTATATTCATACCTGTGGTATATTATCCATGATAACCCTTCAGTTATCCAATGATAACAATCATGATAATCCCAAACCTAACAAAATTTAAAAAACATAATAACACATCAATTGAATCTACATTTTACAAAATATTGCCTAAAAAAAATTTCATGCTGAATTTCTTAAAAGAAAAAATTCTATTTGATATTTCATCCACACTTTTGCTTAAAAAAAAAATTACGCAAATAACATTTCAAAGAAGTTCTCTTTCTTTTCAAGCATCAAGTTAGTTCCCCAAATCCTTTTATATTGTGATTGTAAAATGGTGTGCTTGATCAATATTTAATTTGGATTCAAGTAAAAGTCATTTTTGAGTAGAGATTCTAAACCAATAATGAATTTAGCTAGATTAGATTTGTAGTTTTTAAAAAATGATCTAGTGTTGATTTTCTTCTGTATTTTATACATAAAACTCATATGGTTGAATTGAAAAGGTTATATTGTGATTAACATGCAGTGAAAGATATTCCCATTTTTTCTTTAGTATTCATAACATTTATCATTTAACATACTATCTAACATCTTTTTCACAACTTAGTAAGTTGCACTCTTAGTTTAATAGGTGCTTGCAAACAAAAGCAAGTACATCAATTAGAGCTTCTAGTGTACTTAGCACTATTCCCACTAAACCTGCAGTCAGAGGACCTATGACTCACAAGATAGAGTTTGAATCAGATCTCCTTGGAGTGCAGTTTTCAAAGGAAGTCTTTGACAGTGTGGCTATGATGAAAAGAAGTTAAAGCAGTTACCTAGAGTTTTTGAAGCTCAAAGTAGATTTGGTTTGATGCTAAATACTCTATAATGTGATGATTATGAGTAGAGTGTCCTTGTGGATGTTTTGATAGTAAAAAATATTACTTCAAAAACTCAAATTGCATTATGTGGTGAGAATTGTGAATTTTTGGAGCGCAAAAGGTATTTTGGTGAGTTTTGATGGTAGCTTTAATAAGACAAATTATCGATTTAAAGAGTAAAAAGCCTTCACAATTGATTTGTAGTATTTTTAAATGCCCTCATGAGGCTATGTGAATGTGGATTGGGTTGATTTGACCCCTTTGATCGATATTTTAGAGATGGAGTATTGTTATTTATGTTTTTTATGATTGATATACCTCCATCTTGACTTCCTATTTGTGCACCATATTTTTGTGTGTTGGTGATTTATTGTTTGGATTGTTAATGCTCATGTGTGCTAACGATAATGACATTGGATTTATAGACCAATCATAGTATTTATGTTTCTCCTCAATGAGATAAAAATTGAGGACCTATAAACTAGGTTCTACCCTTGGGGCCACCTAGGGTGCAAGATCATAATATGGTTTAGTTGGTACCATTGAGTTGGATGATTTCATACAGGTGTTTGACTCATGGTGTGATTTAGAGTGGATGTGCAACTCTATGTTATTTAGTTCGTTTCAGGCTTGGAATGGATTATTTTAGCATTTGGGGGGCCCGTCAGTGGATGATTATTGTGAATTCTAGCATGAACACTTTGAGAAGATTGAGTTCTAGAGATAATATTGGTCCCCAAACTAGATCTTTATTTCTTCTGGCACAATGTTCGCTGGTGCAAGTTCATCGTCTATAAATATCACGGATGATAGAGTTAGAACTAATCAAGTTGAAAAAAGTTAAGAGGTCCCCAACCTTTAACACTCTTCCGGAGTTATTTGTATGTTTGAGGAGAAATTACAAGGTATTGAGTACTTACAGGCTACAAGATTGCAAGAGTTTCAATATAAGACTAGGAGAGTCTTCGAGAGGTGGAAACTAGAATGCATTAGTTGATTAGTGTTCAAAAAAGGCTCAAGTTGTCCAATATTGGTAAAGGATATTGGACAAGGAGATGAGAGGAAGAGTGAGAGATGCCATCATATTACAAGAGATATTCCCTACATTGTTCATTGTGTTTTGTTTTATTTAGCATATTAAGCTCAACATGCAGTAGTAGAAAATGATGACTATTGGCTTAAGAAAGGATTTTCCAATTTCATCAACCCTTCACGATACCAATCGAGAACATAAACCCGGAGTGGTTATGGTATACATTTCGAATAGTCTCGACTATTTGGACTAAGAGTGAAAGTGCATGATCAAGATCATTGCCATCATTTTCAGGTCAACAATCAATTGTTGAGATGGTGTGTTGAACATATGGTGGATCACATCACAAGAAGGATTGGCTTTAAGGTCAAAGAGTGGATTCTTTTTTATCAAAATCATGTAAGCATTGTCACATATATAGTCACATGTTAGATAGATGTTTTGATCTCCATTCAAAATTACAATTAGCATGAGTTTTGGCAATCAATGAAAGAGGACAAGGTGGAATTCAAGATGACAAGGGTGGTTTTTGAGGACCAGACCTTAGTCAAGTGTTATCCATGAGGCTAGTCATGAGGTGAACATGACATATTGATTGGAGCATAAGATAGCGAGTTTAGATATAGCTCAATAAATATGAGATTGTGGAGCAAGTGCCCCTACTTCATATGATGGAAATATTGTATAATTCATGTCTGCAATTGTTGTGATTCATAGATCAACATAGACTATTGAGGTTAGATGAGCATTCATGGAGTTAGATCCATAAAAAAAGGAGGCTAGCCACCTCATCATATGAACTTGATAGACATCAAACTTAAGCTAGCGAACCGACCACATCATATCCTTAGTCATTCACATTGTCTGAGGCACTTAATCTCAAATACCTTATTTTTCTAGTTATGATAATATTTTTCGAGGTCTTCAACAAAAATAGATTTATTTACATGGTTTCTTATGGCTTCGATGGCAAATAATACCTCATCCATGACTCTTGGAAGACCTATTGGAGAGATGAGGATGGAGACCTTTGTTGATGTACTTGGAGATGGAGCAAGTAGGGTTCATCTACCAACATTGTTTAAGGTAGTATCTAGCACAATGTTAGGGGTGGCAAAGACTCTTGTTCACTCTCATATTTTTTCAGCCAAGCATTTATTACCATTGGAGATGTCATCATCACATGTATTTGCATCGATCACATTGGATGTTACTAATGGTTGCACTATTCTAAGATTATGCGGGGTTTTACCTCCTTGAGTTTTGGTATTAGAGGGTTGTGATCGTGTGATTTGGAAAGATCATGTGCATAATTGTGTGCCATATCACCTTCCAAACATTGATGGTACAATGAGTCCAATCCTGGTTGTTTTGCTGCAGGCTTGAAATTTATATTATGTGGATCAACCAATAGAGCAGCCAATATATTGGTTTGTGATTCTTATTTGAGAGGATAGCATCTATCATGTTTGACACCTCCTCTGAATGCGGTCCCATTGGATGGTAAAGATGTACTCAATGTGATTAGTAGACATGCGATTAGTATGCAAGTTGGTTTGAACGTTCTATGATATGGATTGCAGACATGCAACTAACAATGAGGCATTGTAGCATCGGACTTTCTATTCCTAGTCCCACAAAGGGCAAATCATGTTAATGTACTAGATGGTTACATGATGTTAGAGGAAAATAACCCCCAATTAGGGGGCTGATTGTGATACACTTGTGTTGATGTATGACAATATGTCTATTGTAATGTATGATGTGACAATGATTTATATTATTTTGGAATATGTATGTACACGACAGCTATCATGACTTATGTAAGGGCAACTCTAGTTAGTAAGATGCGCATAGGCAAGAGCATATACATCAATTAGAGGCTATAGTGTACTTAGCGCCGTTTGATCTAGACTTGTCGTTAGGGCCGGCAATGTCATTAGGAGGCTTATGGTTCAAGGGGTAGAGTTTGAATTAGGTCTCTTGGAGTGTAGTTTTCAAAGTTGAGCCTTTGAGAGTGTGGCTATGGTAGATAGAAGCTAGTGAGAGAAGCTAGAATTTTTGAAGTTCAAAGTGAGTTTGACTCGAATGTTATATCTTTTAAATGCTATGCTTATGAACAAAATATCTTTGTGGATATTTTAAGAATATAAAACATTTTGGATGATTGTGGTATAATTATGTTGGTGTATGATGATCTATGTATTGTGATGTTTGATATGACAGTAATATATATTGTGATGCAATATGTATGTGCATGATATCTTCATGGAATGCTCCATCTAAAAGCTTAGATTTGGTTTTACCTCTTTTACCTATTTCTCATCCTTTATGTCATTTCTAAACAATCATCTTGTTGCATAGTTTGAAATGTGCGCATAAATTGCATTTTACAAATCTTATTACGATGTTAACTTGATGAACTGCTTCTATTATTCTTGCACTTCAACTCTTTCTTCGGTATCATGTGCTCAGTATCGTTCTAGATACATGAGAAAGTTCTTTCTTTTTCTTCATGATCACAATCTTCATCTTGTTGTAAATCCCATGGCACTTAGAAGCTGAAAATGCTGCAAGTGATTCATCAACCAAAGAAGTTGAAGAAATGATCAAAATTGGCTGAAATCCAAATCATTTGAACTACTTCGAATCATAGTAAAATGATGACAATGAAGAGTCATTGTCATTATTTTACTATGAAGATGGATAATTTCCCTTTAAAACAAAGTTATATTGACACAAACATAAAATCCTCAACTTAAATGGATTTAAAGTTGATTGTACAAATCAGATTCAACAGTTGAAAAAAGTTGCAATGGTCTCTAAAGTGTGTTTTGCACTTGGCTACCATGTTCATGTAGACTGTCCAATGCTTCTTCTAGTAAATAGAAACTTTGACTTCTGACTAGTGAAGGAGATGGAGTTGACTAGACAACTCTAATAGCGGAAGATAACTCTACTACACTAGGTTCCAAGAACAACTTTGAGTCATTGCAAAACATGATAAGATAAAATGGTATACGATCTAGGATGAATTCTCAACAAAACAAGCGTGAACATATTTCTAAGACTATTCCACTTTCCAGTTTTGAGTCCATATTACCACATGAATTCTATTTATACTTTTGAGGCCAAAAAAAAAAAAAAGTGGTAATCCTAATCTCCTAATTCTAATTGCTCATCATCGCAATGACTAGTTCATTGTTGATGTCAAAGTGACCTCCATGAATGACATATTTGTCATTCATGGAGGTTACTTTCATAAACAAGATTTTAATTACAGCTAGATTTATTGGAGTTTAGTCACGACTGATGTATTTTGGTTACTTGATCAGTACTGTGGTTGTTGCTGTGAAAAAATGGGAAAAAATGGGAGCTCCTGTTGACATGCGACATTGAAACATATATCAATTCTTCTCAAAGACAGTTTCTAATCTTTAGTTTTTTCTTTAAGAAGTTTGAGAAGTAATACATGTATAACAAAGATTTCTTTCAATTTTCATAAAAAAATAATCAAACTCTTTGATATTTGGAACACTCAATTCAGCCTTTGATCTTCTAAACTTATTATACCTCAGATTTGCTGAAATTTGAATGAATCTCACATTGGACAAAGGGTTTGCAAACTCTCCAATTTGAGATTTTTACTTTCTTAAGATTTCAATTAGGAACCAATAACAATGATAAGTAGGGGACAATTTTTGAGAAAAAATATCTTTTCATGCAAATTTAACATAATTTGTCCTGATTGTCAATTGGCATGCCATTTCATGGTCATATTACCCTTGTAATGGATAACGCCGTACATGATGGAGACATAATACAAGGGAAAAAAACATGGCCGCGTTTTAGCAGAAAGTACACAAGATTTAATTGCATTTAATGCTTCTTAGCAAGTGCAAGAAAGAACAGTAGGAAACTCCCCTCCAGTAGACTATAAGCTTACAGCTGTAAACTGCCTTGAGTACGGATCTTGAGGAGTCTGTTAAAATACAGGTAAGATACAGAAAACTGTATGCAGCAGATAATCTCAGATAAAGCAACTACACATTGCGCATTACAATGTGTACTTCTTTCATGCCACAAGCATTTTTATTTTGCCCAGAATGTCGGTTTTTTGCTTCGCTAAGTTTCTCACTACATGACTACATTCACAACCAAACAGAGTAGATTTGCATAAAGATTTACTGAATCATCACTTTGTCCCCGTTTACGTAGGCTACTGATGCTCATAGTTTCCGGTGAACGAGCCATTGGCTTTTATCTGTTCCGTTATTGTATCTGAACCAAGATATGCTTGGAATGATCGCAACAAGCAAAAACCAACGCCCAACCCCCGACTGTACACTTTAATTACAGATGAACATGGCCATCTTCAGAAGTTCGCTAACAAAACTGGACTATAAACCTGGTGCTCTGCAGTGCTATCGGTCCATGTAATCGACCCTTGATAGTGCTCCAGGAATACTGCTTGGTGTGTAGACGATATACTAACGGACACCGTAAATGACAGCTTCTCGTTAATCTTAGTGAAGACAAGCGTGCTGGGGCTGACGCTGAGCACCATATCAGGTCCAGGGTTGACAATCGTTACGTCGTAAGTTGAATTTGCAGCACCGACGTTGGTCACCGTTCTCACCATGCTGCTGTCACTAACGAGTACACTCATGCTGATCGACGGGTAGTTCAGGGAGGTCGTGGTGTTAGGGCATATGGAAATGGGCTGCCCCGTGATCTGTTCGAATTGGAGGTTGTTGTACTGCAGGCCGCAAAGGTAGAGGGCGTAGTCTTGTGGGATCAGATCGTAAATGAGACCCGGGTCCGCGGCTTTGAGGACATTGATTTCTCCTGCTCCGTAGTCTAGCACGTTTCCTCTTTTCAAGGGAATCGCTGCAAAGAACCAACCGTTGAGCGATACTTCAGGATCAGATCGACATTTTAACGGCTGAATACAGTCATATCAAGATAGGGATGGAGACATAAAGCCAAATCATTCATATAATGGCCCATTATGCAGACCCCACTTGCCCGGAGCACAGCGTCAACTGCGTAGGGTAGGTAGATTCTGCGTACCTGTTGTCATGAGCGCGGACCTAACGGCAGCTGGACTCCAATCGGGGTGCACTGACTTAACGAGAGCAGCTACTCCGCTCACGTGTGGGCACGACATTGAAGTGCCTGATATCAAGTTGAACTTAGTCAATGCACCGGATACAGAATTCGGTAGGATTTCGATAACCTCCGCTGTAGCGATCTCGGGCCAAGCAGCCAGTATGTCAACACCGGGTGCAGTGAGGTCGGGCTGCATACCACATATAAAGGATTAGTTGCTGTTCCAAAGTTGTCACAAATCTCAATCCAGAGAAGCCAAATTTGACATTTCAATCTGATTTCATGCTGGAAAAGCAGAGTTGACTTGATCATAGAAGTCCAAGTTTGAATCAGATGAACGCATAAGATTCAGATGTCGTCAGAAGTTTTACTAGTTACTGCAGCTGTACATACCTTCAAAATATCCGGCGCCAACGCATTAGGACCACGTGAAGAGAAAGTGGCAATTATTGGGTCCTTTTCTTCGGTGAAAGCAATTCTTGGCTGCCTTATGATCCCTGTCGAAGGGCTGCAGCAAAATTCTGACTTTAGGAGGACGAATCGATTATTTCACATGCTCATATACGAGTTCTAGTAGAATGTCTTATTTGAGGTCTCAGATGAGTGCACAAGCTCTTGGATCTCCACATGAGTAAATTTTTGTTGGACATTTTAACTGCGGGATGAGAAATGTATGCAGAACCGAGCACAAAGCATGAGAGAAAATAATTTGTCGACTCACCATGTGGGGCTCTTGTTGGAACTGCAGAGAGATAGATAACTGTCAATTGCCGTTCTGTCAAATATGCCAACTGCAGGGATCGGAGTAGCAAATAGTGAGGACAGGGAACTGTATGCGTAGCCTGAGTCGAATGCAAACATGTGTCTTGGACCCACAATGACTACTCCTGTTCCGCCTGCTCTAAGCACTTCACGCTCCATTAAAAATGCATCGCTTAATGATCCATTCATTTCGCAGATTACAACGTTCCCTGCCACTAGCAGAGGGTCGAGAGAATCTACTTCGCAGAATCTGCACTCAACGAAACCACAAGCCATTGATTAAAGTTTTTGTCTGACATGAAGAATCGCCTTCATGCGCCTTGTTTTGTGGGTCATCTACAGAAGGGCAATGTTTTGAATGGTATCTCAAGTACACGAAAACTACGTATTCAGCGGATTCCAATTGGCACTGTAACATAGCTGACAAACCTGGACTGATCGTTCGTGGCGTTTGCCGCTGTTATCGTGCTTCCATCCACTATTGGATAGCTTTCTTCCGTAAAATTGTAATTTTTTATCGCACGTCCCTGCGCATTTATCCAATGACCGTGGGCGAAAATGTGAATTTGTTTGCCACTGAACACAAGATCGATCTTTCTCTCCGTCGCTCTCTAAAAAAAAATTGGCAGATACTGGTGAAGCGTCTAGTGAATATTGAGTTCATTTTTGAGAGAACATATTCACGGTAGAAACGTTTGTCATCAGTTGGTTTCAATTACCAGCACTACGATTCCATCCCCAAGTTCAATTTGGGCCTCGAACTGTCTGTCTGTTGTACTTGCTGCAACTGTGAGCTGCCATGGTGCAATATTGGAAACTGAAAAGAACTCAGGGCCAGAATTTCCCGCAGAGATGGAGACCAGTATTCCATTCTCATTGGCATGGTAGCTTCCGATAGCCAAGGAATCGATATAAAATGGTCGGATATCTCCTCCCATGGACACTGATAAAATGTCTACTCCATCCAGTACTGCGAGATCGAAAGCAGCCAATACATCAGAATCAGTAGAAGAAGGCCCGCTCGTCTCCGTCTCTCGTCCCCACAAAGTCTTATATACTGCAAGTCTCGCTGAAGGCGCTCCACCGATAGCACTACCGTTTGCCAATCCGAATAAGCTTGCACTTTCTACTCTTGCGCCAGCAGCTGTTGATGCACAATGTGTACCATGGCCGTTCGTGTCCCTGGCAGATTTAACATACTCTTGTCCAGTTGTCTCATTCGTCTGTAGCAGCCTAGCTTCATACCCTTTGTTGAAAAATCTGGCTCCGATCAGTTTCCTGTTTGGATTGAAGAATTTCAAATGCATTCAAAGTTCAGTCCTGATTTTCCTAGCATTCGTTGTGATTGCAATTATTTATTTTAGTCCTCAAGGAGGAATTAAGTTCATGAGGAATTAAATATAGTCTACGAACGTGCTTTCACGCACTATATTCCGTAGTCCATTCGAATTGAATACAGGAAAAGCAGGACCCAGAATTTCCTCATAGCTTACTTGTTGCAATTTACTGCTGGATCAAATTGCTCTCCAGCCTCGCATGTACCCTTCCATCGCGCAGGAATGTCAGTAAGGCCAGTATCAATGAAACTCTCCGATTCAGGCCAGATACCTGTTCATACAGGTCAGTTGAAGGTTATCCTTTAGACCACGGTTCCCTGGTCTAATGTGCATATTAGTTCAGAAATCGGCTCCCAGTTTCACCAGAACGGATATTCCGTACAATTTGAAACATGCCATTATCATCCGTCAGTAGATTCTCCTAGTCCGCTCATCTATACTGCTATGATAGAAAGCAGAATAATTGTACTGAAGGGTGAGGAATAAGACTTGATCGGCGATTAATAGAATATCAGTTCACATGCCAAAGAGTTACCAGAATCCATCACGCCGATGATAACGTCCGCTCCAAAGTTAGAAGTTGGCCATATTCCGGTGGAGGTTTCAAGCCCCAAGTATGAATATGATCTTGTTGTGTGGCCTCTCCGCTCCTGACTTTCAAACACGGAGACAACCTGTGGCAGTTCTGCAGTAGGAAGTTCCAATTTTGCACGTGATCCGTCATACATGCATCCTCAAATGTGTACCCTTGTTTCTCATAATACTGGATACTCTTCCACATAAGGAATATTCTAACCTGACACTAGCACTTAATAGCAGAAACTGAAGGGGACTTACGTGAAAGGATATCTGCTTGTGCTTGAGTGAGCATCGCCGAGAACCCGCTAAACGCATGCTTGTAATGGTAAACCAAAGATTCTAGTGCGTTTTCTTTACTGCAGCGGACATTCAAACATCGCCGTCAGGACTTCATTAAACTGCAGCATTTCAAACAAAGAGGTGAACAAGCTCCTACTCCTGTCTGCTCAAATCATATACTTAAAACAGAATTATTCATATTCAGAACCCTTGTTCAGAATTGGAAATATCACGGAAAGATAATGCGTGTAATCTCGATGATATTCAGTGCTCAGCAGGGTTGTACGTACCTCTCAAAAACGTGTGATAAATATTGGTGATGCGCTGCATGTGTGGCCTCTACGGTTGGATGGGGATTCTTTCCCAGGTACACTATGAAGAGCTGAAACAGACAACATTCACTAGGAGTGAACCACAGTTGAGCTGGAGCTTTCCAGCGATATCCAGGTATAAAACTCGACGTTGTTGGACTTCCATTGATCCTGGATCTGGTATGTCATACAGAATGTCTACTGAAACGAGATCTACTTTCATGATAAACCAGAGATACAGTTTATAATCGAACCGACGCCTCATTCTAGAGGACTAAAGCGTCCACGTACCTTAGTTTCCTCGCCGCCAGTAGATTGAGCTCTGCCCATATGAATGATAGATTGCAAACAAACTCCCATCCAGAGGGTACAAGCTAATGTTCGATAATTCCCCATTGTTGAAGCGGGGGCTCGGTCTCCCTGCTTCAAACTTTAACTTACAACCCTTTAAAGACTAATGTACAAGGAATCAAGGGCTTTTATTGTCTAATTGAAGCAACAATTTAAAAGCTTTGACGAACTTAAAAAGTTGATCGTCAGTTCTAAGAAATGAACCTAGCTACTTACTGAAACAGCCGAGTAACTCTCCCCTTTCCTCTGAGATCTCTAAATCTGAAATCCCGATTTTCTACGTAATTTCAAAATCTTGCACATATCAGGGCTGAACCTGCAAACGGCTGCTGTTGAAAAACACAAGAGAGACACATCTATTATACATACAAGACGAGGCGCGATATGCACCGGTTCTACAGGTATCTGTCAGAGTCTTCCGCGTGACAGAGAGATTCTTCTTTCGTTTAGCTGGAGTCTGGATGAGACAGTCCAATGTCATGGACGTTTCGGCAAAAATGCATGTAATATTAGTATGATGGATGAATGGAGATTGAGTAGTCCCATCATGACGTACAAGGAATGGGAGAAAAACAGGTTTCATAAAGATATGTCCACAAGGTACGGTGACGGCTGCCACTGTATATATGAAGTAAGTTTTTGTAAAGTCGAAATGGAAAAAAGCGACGCAGTAAAATTACAAAAGATGGGAAGACACCATCAAATCGTACAACGATGGAACCAAATAGGAAACATGGCCTAGGCCCCAATAAAGTTTTTATAAAGTAATTATAGTATATCTATTGCTTATTATCCTTATAAGTGTTGCAACCTGTTTGTTTGCGTGTTTAGTATCGTTTCTTTTCTACCTCCTGAGCAGCATTTAATATATTAATATTACTCATCACTGATTTAAAATTACAAAGCGTTTCATACGATGGGCTGTTGTGTGCTTGCAACGATTTTGAAGTCAGTATTAGATACCAACTAAAATATGATCAGAATTTTTTGCTAATTCTGATTTTAAAACTGTCATAATTGTAATCACCATTTTGTCCAGAGTATGCTTTTCAATGTATCATCCGAACAAAGCTCCTGCACTTGATTTTATGCATCAAAAAGTTAAACATTCCATAGATGGACATTTAGAAGTTTTTGTCACTTCGACGGAAGAGTCAAGCTTGTCATGCGTCGCTATTGAACCTTTGGAGGAAGAGTGAACTTTCCTTAGAAGCCAATGCCTGTTGACCTGGTACTTTGCCCAACGTAGGAGTTCCACGTACTGAAATGAAAGTAAGACTTTGCGCGTACAGGTGGAACCTTCACCGAAAATCACGGTAACTGCTGCTAAAGGTACTGCGGGAATATGGACTTCACCTTACCATGAATGCGCGTCGGATATTTCCGAGCGTGGTGCAAGCTTTGCCGGTAACCTAGGATTGCAATTTCTACACCCTACAACCCTACGATCATTGAATGCAATACAAATGGCCATTTGTATCAATGAAACATTCGAGGCTTCTACATACGGCTGCTTCAGTTTTTGTTTCTTTTGCTTAGTTTCACTTCCTTCATGTCCTGTAGCATGATATTTCAAAGTCTCCTGGGCTATCTCCACAGCCCATTTTTGTTGTCGTTTTTCCTTTCTAGAATCATGTTTCAACCTGACAGACACTTCAGCCACCTACGTTTACTGGAAGCTACAGGGTCCCCTCAGGATTTAGTCCCGAGGTCATCATCTTAGAGGATGGTGACATCGGGACTAAATCCTGAGCGGATTTGGTCTGGTCTCCAAACCCCAGCCTGACACTCAAACACAGGGCTGAGGAATCCAGCGAGCTGGGATCAAGAGTTTCTTCACTCTCAAGGAATTTTGACACCCGTTTCAGGTGGTGAATTCAAACGGATCTAGTTTTTGCGTAAATATGCACTTCTTTTACTTATTATTTCTTTTGTTTATCGTCAAAGTGTAGGTCATGTCTGGGGTCCCACGTCCAGTCACCAGTCCCAATCTCGTCAGCTGTGGAACTGAGGCTCAGGATCTGGACCTGTGGGTTCTATTACAAAATCCAATACATCGGATAACAAGCGAAAACCTCTTGACCTGGTGATGCGGAAGGTCCGGATTTGAATGCAGATACTCCCATAATGATAAAAGTATGAGATATTCGGGTGACTGAGATCTGCACACAGCAATTTTGTAGCTTTAAAAAATAAGGGCGAGATGTTCTCCTGCGGTGGCAAAATGCTTACGCACAGCTGTAGTTGTCGTATTGGATTTCTGATCTGCATCACGAGCGAGGATGCAATTTAGTCGTTTAAATTGATTGCAAAAGTATTTCCTGGACCCACGATGGCATCACCGGATCTGACCCTCGCGGTTTGTCTACACTGTCAAATTCAGTGCTGTGTGAGACAGGACAGGCACCTCTGTCATCCATAAACATTCGTTCCTTGAGAATCTGTGTTAATGAAATTTTTAAGTTATTAAAATTCAAATTAAATTATTAAAATATGGGTTAAAATTTCATTAACACAGAGTCGCAGAAATTGGAGGATTGGACTGTAAGGAACCAAACACCTTGTCGATAGACCTTACCAGAAATCTGCACGCAATCATGTGAAGTAAGAATCATGTTTCTTAGATCCTTTGGTTTGGCAGTCTTCATGACTGTTTGCAGAGGTTTATGGTCTTCTGTTCAGTCATGGATACAAGCAGCGGAGTGATCGATATCATGATCATGATCAATGTATCGTATATGATATCGGATGTTTTGTATAGGACACCTTCGTGCTCAAAAGCATATAATGCGGCAGCTTACAAACGTGTATCAAACTTGGAACGAGTCTATCAGTGGTGCTTCTTCGATGCGGCTTGGTCTGACTAAGAAGCTCATACAACTTGTGAGGCTTACCGGTCCGAAGCCATGTCCTCATGCAGATTCAAAAGTCAAATATCCAGCAATGAGGAAGTGTTACGAAGGGTACTCACCAATGAGCATACTATTCAGGTTCTGAATCGTTCAATAAAGAAAACGGACAATTCTTCCAATGTGCTGTTGAGTGATATAACAGTAACCCTGGGTTGAGATTGTAACACCTGTACATGTGCAAACATATCAGCATATACCGAACAAGTCGTGCAAGTAGGAAGACCGCTGCCATGTTTCGAGACTATACTCGATCGCTGAGGACATGTTGAAGACTTGAGGGGATACTGTCCTGTGCTTCTAATGAATACAGTTGTCATCATGAGAAGCGGGTCTCATTCTTGGCAAAGAAACGTACTTTATTCTTTCCTATATACATAGATGATACATTGAACTAATCATTTGATCATATAAATAAATTACTCCAAGTTTCTGAAATGATGGATTCTAAACGAATATTCTTTCTTGTAGAACCACTACAAAATCCCATACCTTGCTCTCTCTCTCCAACCTTGGGTTCCACTTGTCCATATACTTACTCTTTGTATGCATGGAAAGCTACATACCTCAACAATGTGAGTTATGCACCTCTTGGTTGATCCACAAGGTTCACCACTCACTTGGGTCTACCCACATCCAAAATACTCTCCACTATGAGATGTGAGAGTTTATGCAATCTATCAAATACTTGTAATAAAATCTCACTTGGAAGAAGGTTTATCCACCATAGACGTGAACATTGTGCACAAGATCCTACTCTCACTGTATCCAGCAATACCGCTAATCCCATCCATGACTACACTTTATGTGCACTTGTCATCAGTCGTGCACGTGGATCATCCAACAAATAAACATTCTCCAAAATATATGCTGGTGAATAGGTTTTTTGTGACTAGAAAACACATGTTGTCGTGTTGTGACACGGCTACTATGAGAAGATGATGACATGTGTCATCTTCAGAGCTAATGTCATGACGGCGATACTTTAGGTTAGGATAACAGATGGCATTGTAAGGTTGTAAAGAGCTAGAGAGATCTAGACACATCACCTTGCTGACTAAAGAGCTTATCTGATTGAAGTGGAGTCGACGTAGGACGTGGATAGGGGACAACATGATCCTCAAGATGTACCATTGTCGAGTCCATTTGTGATCAACATCCGGTGTCTTCATCATGATCTCTTTTGGGTATACTTAGCTGGTTTCAAGTTGTCATTTTAACTCTTATTAGTGACAACTCATATTGTGTATAGGATGTCTAAGTAAAGTGTTTAGGATAGTTGTAAGCTCTAAGTTTCAATGGAGCCAATTTGGCCACACTAGAGGTCAAAATAGCATTCTCTATTCCCATTGGTCTAGGAGTTTTGACCAATGAGGACACTAGGGCAATTTTTCGAGGTTTTTAGGGAGAGCTTCCAAGGGGACATTCGAAAATCAGAGGATAGCGTTGGAAAGCTAAGGAGACGGCCTACAACGTGGGCTCAAGAATGGATGGATTTGAGGGATTTGTCACTCTGAAACGGTGATTCAAAGTTAGAGATAGAAATTTTGACCTTTGAGTGTATTTGGAGTGTTTGTGAGAATCTGACAAGGGTTTTGGAAGATCTGAGTCCACTGAAATACATTTCACGACTTGGGCTTGTGTTTTGATTGAGGTTTTGACTCGATTGGACGAGTTTTGAGTACGGAGTGATAGGTTGAAGTTTGTGCAAGCAGTCAGAGTTGCAGGATTGCACTGACTATCACAAACTTAGTACATCAATCATATCTTTTGATATCAGGAATTTCTGTCAATAAAACTTTCCAGAGTTGATGTTCGGATGATGAGTGATCTTCTCATGAAATTTGAAAGCAATTTGAGTTAAGGATTGGGATCTGTGATGGGTTTTGTACACAGGGGTTTGCATATCGCCTTGTGATACAGTGGGTAAATCAACAACTGTTTTGAGAGATCTAGATGGCAAAAACATCTGAAACTTTCTTGAGTGATAGAAAAGGTCGAGACACAATTTTCTGTAAATTTAAGCGAAAGTTATTGGTCGAATCATTGGATATCATGATCTTCTTCCGCTGAAGTTTTACCGGTTGTAATGTGGAGTGCTGAGGAGAAGAAGAAGAGATTGACAACTCACACAAGGTTCTAGAGGGTTCTTCTACAGCAAAAATTTGGAGGCGTTCTCAGAGCAAAGAATTGTCCTTTGCGATATAAAGGTGGTGAACTCGACGTGAAACCTTTGAGGTGGAGGAACTTTCATGAGTTCTCTTGTTGTGAGTTTACAAATTCATGGGTTTCGGTTTATAGTTTAGTGTTTGAAGTTTAGAGCAAGGCTTGGTTGCAAGCTTAGAACGTGGATTAGCCTTGAGATATTAGGGTGCAAGTTCAAGTTTTGTTTAGACTTGAGATATAAAATAGGTCAGAAATCAGGTTGTCAAAACTCTATAGTGATAGCTTAGCGCAGAACGTTGAGTTTTATGATATGTCAAATGCCAAGTGATGGCAAGAGTCAGTCGTGGGTGGGTTGGAACAATTTGAGTGTGGAGGGTCACTGTTTGCTTCTTGTGTTTGGATACCCTCCATACTGGCTTCTTGTAAAAGGCCATGCTAGCTTTTGCGTGGGCGTCTGATTCAATAGGAGTGCTCCGGACTTGATCACCAGTTACCACTCTAGACCATGCTGCGTATTTCTCTTGTGAGAAGTTGGAAGTGATGACCAACTCTCCCAAGAGTGCTTGAGGTGATGGCAGGTTAGGTTGCCCAATACATTAGACACAAACTGGGGATCTAGATTTAGATCAGAGCAGATAGACGCAAAAGGTTGGATACTTGGGAGATTGGAGGGGTTAACGATCAAGGCAGCTTTTCATTGACAACGAGCTGAGTGGATGTTCGGGACCACAAGGACGGTTACAATGAGTGGGGAGGGGTCGAGCAGAGCAACTGAGGTACCTAAGGTGCAGCTCGATCCGCAACATCGAGATGTTTCAAGCATTCACACTCTTCCTTCAACAGCAACGATTGCAGGATCGAAGGGAGGATTCAGCCACAAAGGCGCTACAAGCTGTGGTGGGGAAGATGGATCAATTTGATGGGAGGGATGTCTCAAAGTACTTGAGATATTACGTCAGAGAAATGGAGGTGAACCGTGTTCCAGAGAAGGAGATGATTGAGATATTTCGTCTTGCTGCGGTGCCAGAGATTAGAGATCATGTGAGGTCTCTACAGGAGCAATTTGGTGAGGATTGGGAGACATATTCTCGTGCTTTGAGGGATGAGTACTTCTTAGAAGATCTTGATAGAGTCACTAAGAAGTCCTTCATGGAGTGGGTCGAAAGGCCCAATAAGAAGTCTCATGCAACTGAGCTTCTTAGGGAGTTTGAGAGACAATTCTCACAATTGTCTCGATTGGAGAAGATAACCTTGAAGTCACATAAAACAAAGTTGTTTCTCCGAGCTGTTGATGTTGAGTTGCAAGAAAAGCTAGAGTTGCTTCTCGAAGACAAAAATGAGGAAGAAGGGCTATCAGGTAGTTGGAAGGATGTTGAGGAGGCAGTTGGACTCTTGGCGAAGAGAGAAAGAAGGAGAGAGAAGATTGTGATGAGAATACCCCTTCAGATAGATGCTTCTATTGCTCCAGCACTTGTTACTAGCCAGGTGGTTCCAACCTCCAACGTTCAAGCTCCGATTATGAATGACAGAAAGGAAGAATCATCCATCGATGAGATCATGCGAGGGATGAAGGAGCTTAAGATCAAATTCGCGATGTTGGAAGAGAAAGACATGGGAGGGGAGAAGAAGACTTCCACCAAGCAAGCGTATGTGCAACGGTGCATATGATGTGACAGCACTAATCATGCACGAAGGGATTGTGAGGACTTTGCACAAGCATTGCAAAGTGGAGAAATTTTCTGGAAAGAATGGAAAGAAGCTCTCAAGGACACTGGAGTAACCATTGAAACCAATTTTGGTAAAGGAGGGATGAGAAAATTGGTGGATGATTATCATAGTGCACATGCAGTGGCATCAGTTGAAGCTTTTAGCTATGATGCTAAGGTTAGAGGAGCATGAGAGAAGTTTGAAGGCCACGTATTGCTTAATGGCTTATGGTCAAGTGCTCTCGCTATGATGAAGAAAGGGAAGGTAGCTAGAGAGACTCTTCTAAGAACAATATGGATTGGGTGGTACTACTTTGGATGGGAAGATCCAAAGAGAAACCATGTCATCAATTCATGCTTATATTGCTAAGAGTCAATATGAAGCATCGGTGGAAGAGAAGAGACGAAGGGAAGAGGAGGATTCTGACGAAGGACTCTCATTGAAGAGGGTGGCTAGAGAACGTATCAGACCTGATACACCTCTCCCACCTGATCACACTATGGAGGAAGCAGGTCCTTCGAGGTCGAAGGAAAGAACCAAAGGGGGTGAGAAGGACAAGGGGAAGGTACCAGCTTACAAACTACAATCTGATATTGAGGCGGCAACAGATTTGAAGGGAGTATTGGAGGAGAGGATTTTGAATGCCAAGGTAGAGTTTACCTTGAGGGAGATACTTGGAATAGCAAAGAGGGAGTTTCATGATGTTATCATTGATATCATCAAGAGGAAATGACAGATTTCCAATGAGACTGCTCTACTTCATGCTATGGGTACAAAGGTAACAAAGGGATGAAGAAGATATTTGGTAGAGTGTTGTGGATTGAAATCTCAGAAGGTTCGCTTTGAGCATGAGGCAAAAGAAGAAGGTGTGAATGTGTCTAGCCACTACACCCGATCGCATTGGGCAAGGGCGACTACTGAAATCCTTGTGAAGCTAGCGGATCTCAGTGAACCGGTGTTAGCACTAATTGATCATGGATCGGAGATCAATATAATGTCAAGAGAGCTCTACAAGAAGGGGAAGTGGCCCATAGACACCAATCATGGTTGGGTGATTAGGGCAGCCAACAATACTCGAGGGGACTTGTATGGAGCGTGCCCTGATATTCCGGTGAAGGTTGGCGATGTAGTAGCTGAGCAGAATTTCTTCGTGCAATACTCTCCATCATACCCATTGATTCTTGGACAGCCTTACATCATAGCACTGAGGATGGAGACAAGAGTGCTTGATCATGGATCGGCATATGCACGAATTCGTAGCCAAGATGGGAAGCGGTTAGTGCAGTTTCTAACAATTTCAACAAATCATGAGAGAAACGGCATAGGTTGAGAGAGGGAGCTTTCCCAAAATCTGAAGATTTTGGAGAAGTACCGCTGTAGAGAGAGGATATAGTGGTACGGAGGAGAAGGTACTCTCACCTACACAAGAGAAAGGTATATTTTGTACGGGATTGAGGGAGATTTCGCGTGATGGATATGCTACATACAAGGAGTCTGCTAATTTGAAAAGATGGGAGAAGAACAAACTGCACAGATATGAAGAAGACCTTGCAGATTTGAAGCTTCTTGAGGAAGGTGAATATATTTTGGGAGTTTATGAGGAGTTTGGGTTGGGAGATCCGTTGAAAGGGATGATGGAAATTGGATTTGGTGATGAGGATAAGATAGTGGAGGTTCACTCTAGAGAGCTCTATTCCACTATCAAGGCGTTCCAAGCACATGAAGTTCGAGTGGAGACCAGGTATAAAACGGTTGAAGGATCATATTGAAGATTGTGAGAAGATATTATCTCGATTGGAAGAGGTTCATCTAACATTGTATGGAGAAAAATCTATATTTGAGGTACGGGAGGTTGTCATTGTTGGTCATCTGTGTGGATGGTACGGTCAAAAACCAGATTGCAACAAGGTGGATGCTATTCAAAGGATGCGCGAGAGTCGCCACTCCTTGACGTAAGTGAGGCGGTTTTTTAGGTGCTGTTGTGTTCTATCACATATGGATTCCTCACTATGCTCATATAACAGATCCGTTATATGGGCTGTTAAGGAAAAATCAGAAGTTTGTATGGGAGAATAGACATGTAGAGGCCATGAGGAAGTTGAAGAGGTGTATGTCATCACCTCCGGTTTTGCAAAGGATCTAATATCATGGTGACAAGCCAGTGATATTGAAGGTGGATACCAGTCCTATTGCCATAGGATGGGCAGTGGGGCAGGATGACGGATGTGAAGATGAGTCATATGGGGAGGATTTAGCCAGAGTAGAAGATCAAGTTGATATAATCTGACGCCGCGCACACCTTGGTTGACTTTGGTGCATACAGGAGGATGCACAGGTTTAGAGGGGGTGGATGTCGTGTTGTGACACGGCTACTATGAGAAGATGATGACATGTGTCATCTTCAGAGCTAATGTCATGACGGCGATACTTTAGGTTAGGATAACAGATGGCATTGTAAGGTTGTAAAGAGCTAGAGAGATCTAGACATATCACCTTGCTGACTAAGGAGCTTATCTGATTGAAGTGGAGTCGACGTAGGACGTGGATAGGGGACAACATGATCTTCAAGATGTACCATTGTCGAGTCCATTTGTGATCAACATCCGGTGTCTTCATCATGATATCTTTTGGGTATACTTAGCTAGTTTCAAGTTGTCATTTTAACTCTTATTAGTGACAACTCATATTGAGTATAGGATGTCTAAGTAGAGTGTTTAGGATGGTTGTAAAGCTCTAAGTTTCAATGGAGCTAATTTGGCCACACTAGAGGTCAAAATAGCATTCTCCCTCCCATTGGTCTAGGAGTTTTGACCAATGATGGCACTAGGGCAACTTTTTGAGGTTTTTAGGGATTTTGGAGACCTTCTAAGGGGACATTCGAAAATCACAGGATAGCCTTTGAGTGTATTTGGAGTGTTTGTGAGAATCTGACGAGGGTTTTGGGAGATCTGAGTCCACTGAAATACATTTCACGACTTGGGCTTGTGTTTTGATTGTGGTTTGGACTCTATTGGATGAGTTTTGAGTAATGAGTGATAGGTTGAAGTTTGTGCAAGCAGTCAGAGTTGCAGGATTGCACTGACTATCACAAACTTAGTACATTATCATATCTTTTGATATCAGGAATTTCTGTCAATAAAACTTTCTTGAGTTGAAGTTCAGATAATGAGTAACCTTCTCATGAAATTTGAAAGCAATTGGAGTTAAGGATTGGGATCTGTGATGGATTTTGAACACATGGGTCTGCATATCACCTTGTGATATAATGGGTAAATCAACAATTGTTTTGAGAGATCTAGATGGCAAAAACATCTGAAACTTTTTAGAGTGATAGAAAAGGTCGAGAAGCAATTTTCTGTTAAGTTTAAGCGAAAGTTATCGGTCAAATCATCGGATATCATGATCTTCTTCCGCTGAAGTTTTACCAGTTGTAATGTGGAGTGCTGAGGAGAAGAAGAAGAGATTGACAACTCACACAAGGTTCTAGAGGGTTCTTCTACAGCCAGGCGCTCGGGCATTATCAGAGCAAAGAATTGTCCTTTGCGACAACATTACATCTCATAAAATATGCCAAAACATGAATCTTGTAGCCCATGACCATTACCAGCCCTTTTGTGTCCTTGACATGGTCATCCACCAATAACAAAATGTATGGTATCATGCCGAGCAAGTTCTTGCATCCCAAGCAATAAAATATTTGACGGCAAGGCCTACTAATTTCCATGAACGTTATCGTATGGATATTGCCTTACTCTGAGAATGCCTGAACGCATGGCTGTAAAAGAACTCTCTTGATCCTTGTGTGAGTTGGTACTCTCTCTTTCTACTCCTCAATACTCCACATTCGAGTTCATTGCAACCTGTTAAACTTTAGGTTGTAAAAGATTATGATATTCAACGATTGGGCCAATAACTCTTGCCCAAACTTGACAAATAATTTCTATACAATCTTTTCGTACTCTTGGAAAATTTTCATATGTTTCTCTTTTCGAGATCTTTCAAAACAATTATCGAGTTATGCACTATATCACAAGATGATATGTAGACCCTGTGTTCTAAAACCATCACATATCCCAATCCTTCAATACAATTGCTCTCAAATTTCACGAGAAGGTCTTTATGATCCAAGCTTCAACTGTAGAAAGTTTTATTGATGAAACTTTTAGATAGCAAAAGTTATGATCGCTAAACTAACTTCGTGATAGTCATTGCAATCTTGCAACTTTGACTGTGTAAACAAACTTCAAGGTATCACTCCATACTCAAAACTCATCCAATTGAGTCATAATTTCAGTCCAAACACAAGCATGAGTTGTAAGTTATATCTCAATTGAAATAGATCTGTCAAAATCCTTGTAGGATTCTCAAAAACATCCCAAATACACTCAAAAGTCTAAATTTTTCTCTCTATCTTTTAATCATCATATCAGAGTGCCAACCCTATCAATTGCAACCATTCTTGAGCCCACATTGTATTTCTTTCCGTCAGCTCTCCAACCTCGTCCCTAAATCTTTAAATCCTCCTTGAAGGCTTCCAAAACTACTCAAAACCTCAAAAAACTTGATCAAGTGCCCTCATTGGTCCAAAATCCAAGACTTATGAAAATGAAGAGTTTCATTTTGATTATAGTCAAATTAGCTCCATATTAACTTAGAACTTCACAACAATCGTTAACACACTACTTAGTTATCATATACATAATATGAGTCATCACTAATAAAGAGTCAAAAAAAGAACTCAAAACTGGCTAAGTATGAACGGAACCGGGGAGTTTATAACTTGAGAATAATACTATTCGTCAAAATTTCTAACAATCAACTCCTTATGGTTTTTTTTTGGTAAATAATAGTGATGGATTGGAACCCACGTGTTGAAAGCCACCACTATTGGTAAGTTCAGATCCATAGCATCCAAACTAAATCAAAACGTATATTGTTAGATCCCAAATCGAATCGTAGGAAAAAATTGGAAGAAAAATCGGATCTAGAGAGTTTATCATTATTGCATAAAGTTATCTCCAAAGTGATATACTAACCATGCCCAAAAGTAATCACGATGAAGATAACGGATGTTGATCACAAATAGATTGAGCATCAGTACATGTGAAGGATCATGTTGTCCCCTATTCATATCCTACAATGACTCCACTTCGATCAGATAAGCTACTTAGTCAACAAAGTGATGTTCTAGATCTCTCCCATTCCCTTGCCATCTTGACTGCGCTTTAAATCTGATAAGGTCTAAGATAATATCTCTTGGAGTCTTCTCAACATCATGGCCCTACAAAGTCAATCCAATTGTGGGCTCTTAACAACCTTACAATGAGCCGTTAGTTATCATGATCTAAAGTATCGTTGTCATAACAATAGCTCTAAACATGATACATGTCATCATCTTCTCATAGTAGCCGAATCATAACACGACAACGGCCAACAATGGTAGAAGATATGGATATTGTCACACCAATTGTGTCACATGGCGTAATGAGACACACCTCTCAATCTAATCTTGCTCCACATACAAGTATTGATGTACTCATATGCTAGACTACAAAACAATAGCCAAACCTATGTAATCCTTCCAAACAGATCCAGCACACATATGCCCTTCTCTAGATACTGCCAAGCAATAGATGGTATATCTAAAGATGACAAAAAAATGAAAGTGGAAATATTTTTCTTCATCTCCTCCATCTCCAGAGCAAAAGACTCACTCCAAGCTTGATATATAAGTTGATATGTCATCTCTTGTAGCTATATAAATGAAGTACGTAGTGATTCATCCAACATGGATGACAATAGTGCACTAAGACTTTGCATAATATAACATCCTCTAAACAAGGATTGTCATGTGCAACCATATTTTCCTCCAACAAATCATAAGGCCAAATAACACAAATACAAAAGGCCGCAACATATGCCAAATCTCCACTTGGTAAAGGGCTAGAACCAATAACAAACCGTACTAATAATCAACTCATTCAACCCTCATCAAATTGCCAATATGGCCGATAAGAGATTGTCTTCTCCAATCAATCAATGCTAAATCCCATTGGGTATAACAGTGCCGAATCCACAATATATCATAAGACTCTGCAAGTATAATTCCATCACTTGTTTGCGTTGTAAAGCTATCAATGACATGATCTAGTTGCACTTGCATAATCAACTCCATCCGGGTGATGTAGGATGGCGGTGCATCACTTGACACTCCAAGAGATATCTCAATCTCAAATTGACATCTCTCCACATCGGTCTTTTGTAGACCAACACCAAGAAATGCCTCTTTACACAACATAAGGGGTTTTGCACGAGAATCCAACAACACCTGTTAAGATCCATAAACCTTTTCTAAAGATCCAACCAAAAGAAAGACACTACTCATGTTATTCAACATCACCGCACATGGTATTGCACCTCCTAGACCCTAATATGCTTGTATGTCAGCCTCAATGGTAACTCCTTCATTCAAGTGGTAGCAACTTGTCAAGTTTCAGTAATAGCTATCATGATCAACACTATTAGTGATATCAATACCAAAAACAACCAACACATCCTCTTTGCTTTTGCAAAGTATGGCTGCCAATCATAAGATTATGACACCCCAACGCCAATGAATACTTGATTCAAAAAACATGGGAATGAACAATAGTCTTTGTTGCCCCCAATGCTACCTCATATGATGTTGATGATTGGGTCTTACTTGCTTGATCTCCAAGTACATCAACATTGTCTTGCATCCTCCTCTCTCTAATAGATCATCTAGGAGCCATGGATGAAATTTTCAGTATCTCATACAATATGAACGACTAAGGACATCTATCTTGTCGGCTAGTCTCCCCTCTTTGTCGATCCAACTCCACAAACACTCTTCTAGACTCAACAGTCTATATTGCACTACAAGTCACAACAATTGCATATGGTTGTGCCTCTATGCACATGTAATCTACAACATCTCCATCATATGATGTAGAGACATCAACTCTAAAATATCACCTTTGCAAGACTATAGCCATACTTGCTATCTTCTACTCCATCTGCTTTAGTCAAGATGCCATATTCACTTCAAGACTAGCCTCATGGGCTAATACTTGACTAGGATCAAGTCCCATGCCACCACCCATGCCACCTTCAACTCCTCATCCTTAATTGTCATGGCAACTCTAGTTGATGGTTATTCTAGTTGGAGATCAAAACATCAATCAATCATATGACCATGTCTATGACAATGGTCACATGATTTTGATACAACAAGATCCATCCTTAGACCTTGAAGTCAATTCTTCTTTTGATGAGGTGTACCACATATCCAATACACGATCCAACAACTGATTGTTGATTTGAAAAGGATGGTAATGGTCTCAATCTTGCACCTTCACCACTAACCCCGGATCATCAATGTCAAGTACAAAAGATGAACTTGCACCACCAAACACTATATCCAAAGTTATAGAGATGTAGTTTGGCGACCATTATTATCTCCAAATCTCAATCTCCTCAAAGTTTGCGATGTTTTAGATTCATTCCTCAAGGAATGGGGTGTTAAATGAATACAAGGAAGGCAAATACATACTTTTAGGTTTGTTTAACATACTCTGAACATCGCAATCTGAAGAGTTCAATCATCCAAACACTATTCCCATTAGTCAAATCGAATTAAGAATGCTTCACAACCAAAATTTCTTTATTGATTTCATGTGATCTCAATAACAAGAATCAACTCTATATCATGCGTAACTTCGTAGAAGTTCTTCCAAAGAGATCCTTGTCACCTCAATATCCCAAATCTCCTCTCCATTGACACTAGAGATAGAAGATGTAGTATCTAGTTGATAAACGACAACCTCTTGAGAAGAAATCATTTTTTGCTCTCTCATACCAGGCTCCATTATCTTAGTGTGAACAACTCCAACATCTCTAGCTGTAACCTCTTGGGTTGTATCATAAAGGTCTGTAGTGGTAACCACCGCTTGCTTCACGCAAAAAAATCCAAACATACTCAAAGAAGACTCTACCTCTCCTTCTCTAACATCCCCATAAGACCAAGAATGAGATCTTGGACTCTTCTTGACCCCAGCATTTGCCTCCACCATCGGTAGGCAAAGAGCTTACCAATGGTCTTTTAGTCACACATGTGGATCACATGCGTCTCTGCTCAACCAATTCGAGGCTCATAATCCATGTCAAACAGTTAAGGTTCATAGTTTGATCCAACACCTGACGTCGTGATGCCTCTGACAATGTAGGTATTACTATGTATGAATACAAATTCCGATAGCTCACTCTTTCGTTATGTTTCACTAGCTGCTGCAAGCAAGATCCCATACAAGTCGAGGTACTCCCTCTCTTTAGGCATGGAAAGCTAGATAACTCAACAACATGATAATGCAAGTCTTGGCATACCCACAAGATTCATCACTGCCATGGGTGATATGTGAGCATAGACCATTGCATGGGAGTGTCTACCCACATCAAAAATACTCTTCATTGTGAGATGTGAGGCCTCTCCATTCCGTCATATGCTCGTAATAAAACCTCCCTTAGAAGAAGGTTTGTCCACCATAGATGAGGACAATGTGCACAATATCATACTCTCGTTGCATCTAGCAATGCCGCTGGTCCAATCCATGACCATACCTTATGTGCACTCGTCCTCAACCGTGCACGTGGATCATCCAAAAAGTGAACATTCTCCAAAGTATATGTTGGAGAATAGATTTGTTATCACTAGAGAGATCGTAACACATGTAATCTCTCCCAAAACATGTGAGAAAGTGAATCCTGTAGCCCATATCCATTACCAGCCCGTGTGTGTCCCTAACATGGCCATCTAGCAATAACCAAATGTATAGTCCATGCCGAGTAAGGTCTCGCACCCCCAATAACAAAACATATGATGGCAAGGCCTGATGATATCCTTGAACCGTCAATAATGATAGAAGATCTGGGTATCTCCGCACCAATTGTGCAACATGGCATTGTCGTGTTGTGACGCGGCTACTATGAGAAGATGATGACATGAGTCATCTTCAGAGCTGTTGTCATGACGGTGATATTTTAGGCTAGGATAACCGACTGCAATGCAAGGCTATAAAGAGCTAGGGAGATCTAGACACATCACCTTGCTGACTAAGGAGCTAATCTGATTGAAGTGGAGTCAACATAGGACATAGATAGATGACAGCATGATCCTCCAGATGTATCAATGTCGAGTCCATTTGTTATCAACATCCAGTGTCTTCATCGTGATCGTTTTTGGGTACTTAGCCGGTTTCAAGTTGTCATTTTAACTCTTATTAGTGACAACTCATAATGTGTATAGGATGTCTAAGTAGAGTGTTTAAGATAGTTGTAAAGCTCTGAGTTAAAATGGAGCTAATTTGGCCACACTAGACGTCAAAATAGCATTCTCCATTCCCATTGGTCTAGGAGTTTTGGCCAATGAGGGCACTAGGGTAACTTTTTGAGGTTTTTAGGGATTTTGAAGACCTTCCATGGTGGATTCAAAGATCTGAGGATAGGGTTGGAAATCAGACAGGACGGCCTACATCTTGGGCTCAAGAATGGATGGATTTGAATGATTTGTCACTCTGAAACGGTGATTCAAAGTTAGAGAGAGAAATTTAGACCATTGAGTGTATTTGGAGTGTCTCTTAGAATCTTACAAGAGTTTTTAAAGATCATAGTCAATTGAGATACACTTTACGACTCGGGCTTGTGTTTTGATGGAAGTTTTGACGAGTTTTGAGTACGGAGTGATCGGTTGAAGTTTGTGTATATAGTCAAAATTGCAGGATTGCACTGACTATCACAAAGTAAGTACATCAATCATATCTTTTCATATCAAAAATTTATGTCAATAAACCTTTCCTGATTTAAAGTTCGGATGATGAGTGATCTTCTCATGAAATTTGAGAACAATTGGAGTCAAGGATTGGTATGTGTGATGGGTTTTGTTCACAGGGGTCTGCATATCGCCTTGTGATATACTGGGTAAATCAAAAATTGTTTTGAAAGATCTAAAAGAGAAAAACATCCGAAACTTTTTTGACAGATTGAAATAGTTGTGGAGCAATTTTCTGTGAAGTTTAAGCAAGACTTATTGGTCAAATCATTGGATATCATAATCTTCTTCCGCTGAAGTTTTACCGGTTGTAATGTGAAGTGTTGAGGAGAGGAAGAAGAGATTGTCAACTCACACAAGATTCTAGAGGGTTTTTCTACAACCAGGCGCTCGGGCGTTCTGAGAGCAAAGAATTGTCCTATGCGACATAGGTGATGAACTCGACGTGAAACCTCTGAGGTGGAGGAATTTTCTTGAGTTCTCTTGTTGCGAGTTTACAGATTCATGGGTTTCGGTTTATAGTTTAGTGTTTGAAGTTTAGAACAAGGGTTGATTGCAAGCTCAGAATGTGGATTAGCCTTGAGATATAAAATTAGTCAGAAATAAGGTTGAAAAAACTCTATATTGATAGTTTAGCGCAAAACGTTGAGCTTTATGATATGTCAAATGTCAGGTGATGGCAAGAGTCAATCATGGGTGGGTTGGGACAATTTAAGTGTGGAGTGTCACTGTTTGCTTCTTGTGTTTGGATCCCTCCATACTAGCTTTTTGTGTGTGTGTCATGCTAGCTTTGTGTGGACGTCTGATTCAATAGGAGTGATCCGGACTTGATCACCGGTTACCACACTAGAGCGTGCTGCCTATTTCTCTTGTGAGAAGTTGGAAGTGATGACCAACTCTCCTAAGAGTGCTTGAGGTGATGGCAGGTTAGGTTGCCCAATCCATTAGGCACAGATCACTGGGATCTAGATTTAGATTAGAGTAGATAGACGTAGAAGGTTGGATACTTGGGGAGTTGGAGGGATCAACGATCAAGACGACTTTTCATTGACAACGAGCTAAGTGGATGTTCGGGATCACAAGGACGGTTACAATGAGTGGGGAGGGGTCGAGCAAAGCAAGCGAGGTACCTAAGGTGCAGCTTGATCTCGCAACAACGGAGATGCTTCAAGCGTTCACACTCTTCCTTCAACAATAACGATTGCAGAATCGAAGGGAAGATTCAGCCACAAAGGCGTTGCAAGCTATGGTGGGGAAGATGGATTAGTTTGATGGGAGGAATGTCTCAAAGTACTTGAGATATTACGTCATGGAAATGGAGGTGAACTGTGTTTCAGAGAAGGAGATGATTGAGATGTTTCGTCTTGCTACGGTGCCGGATATTAGAGACCATGTGAGGTCCCTACATGAGCAATTTGGTGAGGATTGGGAGACATATTCTCGTGCCTTGAGGGATGAGTACTTCTTAGAAGATCCTGATAGAGTCACTAAGAAGTCGTTCATGGAGTGGGTCGAAAGGCCCAATAAGAAGTCTCATGCAACTGAGCTTCTTAGGGAGTTTGAGAGACAATTCTCACAATTCTCTCGATTGGAGAAGATAACCTTGAAGTCACATAAAACACAGTTGTTTCTCCGAGTTGCTGATGTTGAGTTGCAAGAGAAGCTAGAGTTGTTTCTCGAAGACAAAAATGAGGAAGAAGGGCTAATAGGTAGTTGGAAGGATGTTGAGGAGGCAATTGGACTCTTGGCGAAAGGGAAAGAAGGAGAGAGAAGATTGTGATGAGAAGATCCTTTCAGACGGCTGCTTCTATTGCTCCAGCACCTGTTACTAGACAAGTGGTTCCAACCTCCAACGTTCAAGCTCCGGCTATGAATTACAGAAAGGAAGAATCATCCATCGATGAGATCATGCGAGGGATGAAGGAGCTTAAGATCAAATTTGCGATGTTGGAAGAGAAAGACATGGGAGGGGAGAAGAAGACTTCCACCAAGCAAGCATATGTGCAACGGTGCATATGGTATGACAGCACTAATCATGCACGAAGGGATTGTGGAGATTTTGCACGCATGCTGCAGAGTGGAGAAATTTTCTAGAAAGAAGGGAAGGTAGCCCTCAAGGACACCGGAGCAATCATCCAAACCAATTTTGGTAAAGGAGTGATGAGAAAATTGGTGGATGATTATCATAGTGTACATGCAGTGGCATCAGTTGAAGCTTTTAGCTATGGTGCTAAGGTTAGAGGAGTAGGAGAGGAGTTTGAAGGCCACATACTGCTTAATGGCCTATGGTCAAGTGCTCTCGTTACGATGAAGAAAGGGAAGGTAGCTAGGGAGACTCTTCTAAGAAGAGCGGCGGAAATTCGTGGTATTAATGGATAGGAAGATCCACTAGAAATCATGTCAATTCATGCTTATGTTGCTAAGACTCAATATGAAGCATCGATGGAAGAGAAGAGACGAAGGGAAGAGGAGGGTTCTGACGAAGGACTCTCATTGAAGAGGGTGGCTAGAGAACGTATCAGACCTAATACACCTCTCCCACCTGATCACACTATGGGATCTAAGGTGTCCTTTGAGGTCGAAGGAAAGAACCAAAGGGGGTGAGAAGGACAAAAGGAAGGTACCAGCTTACAAACTACAATCTGATATTGAGGAGGCAACAGATTTGAAGGGAGTATTGGAGGAGAGGATTTTGAATGCCAAAGTAGAGTTTACCTTGAGGGAGATACTTGGAATAGCAAAGAGGGAGTTTCATGATGTTATCATTGATATCATCAAGAGGAAACGGCAAATTTTCAATGAGACTGCTCTACTTCATGCTATGGGTACAAAGGTATCAAGGGATGAAGAAGATGCGATGGTAAAGTGTTGTGGATTGAAATCTCAGAAGGTTCGCTTTGAGGATGAGGCAAAAAAGAAGGTGTGAATGTGTCTATAAACTACACCCGATCCCATTGGGCAAGGGCGACTACTGAAACCCTTGTGAAGCTAGAGGATCTCAGTGAACTGGTGTTAGCACTAATTGATCATGGATCAAAGATCAATATAATGTCGAGAGAGCTCTACAAGAAGGGGAAGTGGCCTATAGACACCAATCATGGTTGGATGATTAGGGCAGCCAACAATACTCGAGGGGGCTTGTATGGAGCGTGCGCTGATATTCCGGTGAAGGTTGGGGATGTAGTAACTGAGCAAAATTCCTTCGTACAAGACTTTCCATCATACCCATTGATTCTTGGTCAGCCTTACATCATAGCACTGAGGATGGAGACAAGAGTGCTTGATGATGGATCGGCATATGCACGAATTTGCAACCAGGATGGGAAGCGGTTGGTGCAGTTTTGAACAATTCCAGCAAATCATGAGAGAAACAAAGCACGGTGTCGCATAGGACAATTCTTTGCTCTGAGAACGCCCGAGTGCCTGGCTGTAGAAGAACCCTCTAGAATCTTGTGTGAGTTGACAATCTCTTCTTCCCCTCCTCAGCACTCCAAATTTGAGTTCATTATAATCGGTAAAACTTTAGCGGAAGAAAATTATAATATTTGATGATCGGACCAATAACTCTCTCTTAAACTTTTCAGAAAATTGCTTCACAACACTTTCAATCTGTCAGGGAGGGTTTTGGGAGATCTGAGTCAACAAGAGATATAGTTTACGACTTGAGCTTCTGTTTTCATGGAAGTTTTGACTCGATTGGACGAGTTTTGAGTACGGAGTGATAGGTTGAAGTTTATGTATATAGTCAGAGTTGCAAGATTGCACTCACTATCACAAAGTTACTACATCAATCATATCTTTTCATATCAAAATGTTATGTCAATAAACCTTTCCTGATTTAAAGTTCGGATGATGAGTGATCTTCTCATGAAATTTGAGAACAATTGGAGTCAAGGATTGGGATGTGTGATGGGTTTTGTACACAGGGGTCTGCATATCGCTTTGTGATACACTGGGTAAATCAAAAATTGTTTTGAGATATCTAGATGAGAAAAATATTTGAAACTTTTTTGACAGATTGAAAGAGTTGTGGAGCAATTTTCTGTGAAATTTAAGCGAGACTTATTGGTTGAATCATTGGATATCATAATCTTGTTCCGCTGAAGTTTTACTAAGTTTTACTTCATAATGTTCTACAACTTTCCATCTTCGAGTTATTGATATAAAGTCACTTTCCTAAAACCATTTGTCATACGTTATTAAAGGGAAAATTTATTAATCTGTCTCACACAGCAGCCCCTCAGTGACATGGATACACCAAATCAACGTGACATATTCCTGTAACGTAAGTTGATGCTTTCATGAACGTTTTCTTCTCTATACTCTGGAAGTCCGTGGAGATAAAATGAAGTCTCCTTATCCGTTTTCACTTCGTGAAACTGGTGTAAAACGGAAAGTCCTAGTTGGTCAGGATTTTACTTTTAAACTTCGTACTGGCATATAATCTAGAGAATATCGGATGTACTTGAGCCCCTTATGGCTGAAATATTCATTTGTATGTACTGTCATCTGTCATAAATTCATGAAATTGACAGAGAGTCTCCGTTTGTTGGCCAATTCTTTTCCGAAGTGGCTGCGTAGAACTTCGTAGCGGGTGCAGGTTGGTACCGTCCGACACTGAATATCCCGTACATCAGTCTGAACGTTATGTGGTTTCGTTTCATTAATTGATCCGTGATGAGCTTACTCAAGGTGGCGCGTACAACTCTTGATTGATCTAACATAGTTGATTGCTTAGTGCGGTTGACTAAATGCATTGATAAGTGCCTGAAAACCTTACTAAAGTACACTTCCATATAATGGTAAACAACATGAACGAGAACCAAGAACTAATAGCTCTGTTTGCTTCTGCGTTGGATATTGCTAGTCAAAGATGACTTCTGAAATTGATGAAGTTGAAAATACTGCTCACCAGTAAAGTGTAAAGTGAAGAAAAAAAGGGAATGTTGTAGTGAAGATTAGATTAGAATGGAGAATTTGAAAAAAAAAATTGTGCATAAGTGGAAGTCCCTACTAATAGCACATGAACATAGATTAAAAAAAAAACATGAAAGTTGAGTAAACTTTTGAAAGTGAAACTTGAAGTTAGTGTATAAAATCAATAGAATGAAAGCAAAAGTATATTGGTCAAACTTGTAACAAAAAACCATTCTCAAGTTTATGGTTTTTATTAGATAATGACTAGATGTCTACAATTTGTGTCATTGATGCAATTGCTCCACATCAAACTTGGAAGATGCATCATATTGATATGAGATTGTGATTTTGAATGGTATTCATGATGCATCCATATGCATATAAAGATTTTTGACATCCTAATTGTATACATTAGTTGTAGAAGACTCTCTATGGGTTGAAACCAACATCAAGGGCATGATATAAGAAGATAAGTGTGTTAGGACTAGATTAGAATTCAAGATTTGCAACATTGATTTCTATTATATATGTTCATCAAAAATAGTTGTTACGTCTATATTCTTATGTTTGTAAAAGATTTCATTATCATCACAAACAATGGCTAGAAAATCCAACAGTTGAAGGATTATCTCAAGAAGAGATTAAGATGAAAGATTTGGATATATTCTGAATTTTACGACGTATTTAGTTTGTTTACGTTGAAGATCATACTAGGATGATGCAATGACAATTGGCATGACTTATGAAGCGGCATCCCTAGTTAAGTATTAGTGCACATGCATGAGTAGATACAATTAGAGCTGATAGTGATGTTTGCACTAAAATTGCGGTTAGGGCCAACATGGTCATTAGGAGACCTATAACTCAAGGGGTAAAGTTTGAATTAGAGCTCATCGGGTGTAATTTTTGAAGTTGAACCTTTGAGAGTGTGGTATGGTGGATAGTAGCTAGTGAGAAATCCGGAGTCTTTGAAGCACAAAGTGGGGTTGGCTTGACTAACCTCTCTTTTATGTTATGAGCGGAGTGTCTTGTGGACATTTTGAGAGTAGGAATGATTACTTCAAAAACTGAAATTGGATTTTGTGGTGAGAACTCTAAGTTCTTGGAGTTGAGTTTTGATCAACATTAGCTTCGATCTTTTTGCTATAGACTGTGCAGGATTTTGATAGAATGAAGACTGTGGTGACAATCTAGGAGTAGAATTGATTCAAAGTTGGTGTGATTAATTTTAAATTTTCTGTATTCTTTTTACTGTTTAAATCCGAATCGAGAATTTTGAAGGACGAAAGCGTTACTAAAATTGATAAAGTGGATAAATGCTCATGGTTACCTTGGGGTTTAGAATCGAGATTGGCCTTAAAAGATTTCAGACCAAAGTTGACAAAGTTCAAGGTTTGATGTTTTGAAATTTTGGGATAAAAAATATGAATGACATGCTATTGGATTAATATATAATGTCTGTTTGATTTGATAAAAGATCTAAAGTATATTGCGCACGGGTAGAGATGTTGGACACAAGGCAAAAAGTGTTAAAATTGCAAAATTTTGATGTTTAGGGGTATGAAATTGGAGTCAATGATTTTTGAAATCATATAGAAATTTCAAACAGTGTCGATTGCAAAAAAAAGAATTGTGTTAGGTAGAAAATTGAGTTTCACAAAAGAATTTTATTTTATATTAGAGAGTGACATTGAAGTTACCCAATGTGTTTGGTAAAATAGATTGGGGAACTTCAATATCAACCGGATTTTTAGCTAAATGACAATTAGCACATACAATACATCCAGTAGCTTCTCATGGATTTTCATAACCTTGTTGTGCATAAACAGGAAAGGCTTATGAAATAGATGACCAAAATATTGTGTTTATAATAATCATTATGGAAATTGATTGAATGGTTAAGCTTGGTGATACCTTGGACTGTGTCACCACATTGTTGTTGTGAGACATGGACGATATCTATGGGGCCACCAAGGGTCCCATACCATATTCGGATACAGTTGGTACCATTGAGGTGGATGACTTCATACCGGAGTTTGATTAATAATGTGATTTATAACGGATATGCAACTCTACATTGTTTAGTCCGTTTATGAGTTGGAAAGGATTATTCTAATTTTTGGAGGATACGCCCATGAATGATTATCATGAGTTCAAGTGCGGACTTTAATTAAATGATTTTAAGCATATTTTTATGTTTTTCGGAATAAAAGATGTCATATTATGGGGAAATAATGAATGCCGAATACAAATAAATCTTTAAGTACAATGGATGCCATGAATAAGTATTGTGAGTTGAAAAAGTAGGAATGCCACGGAAGGAGTCCCAACACTTAGGGTAATAGATCTTAGGAAGTGGTGTCGAAATGTAGAAGAAGCAAATATGCGTAGAATTCTTGAATGGGCAGATGTGTTCTCTCACTATAACAGCTTAATGCTCGATCGGTCAATTATCGTAGCGAATATAATTTTGGCTCGATCCTTGACGAGTTGGTCTGCAAGTTGGCGATATTGCATTTGAGATAGAAGAAGAAAGAACGAAGGAATGAAAAGAACTATGGACAAGACAGTGCAAAATCAATGAAAAGGATATGAAACAATGTTAAACCCCGCCTAAAAGTACTCTACTACATATTGCATTCGCATCTTCAAATTGACGGATAGTTTGCTATGTATACTAATACTCTTCAATGCCTAAATATATTGTTGAACAATTCACGCATTAGAAAGCTTTTGATCTAGTGTTAATGAAAACGCCTTTCAATATTCTCTTTGGAGATAAATGTGACGTTGAAGATCGGCAGATTTTGAGTTTCTCGGTATGGAATTGGACATAGAGTTCTTTTAAATATTAATGTACGCAGGGATGTATAGTGTGAGTGCGTGTTATGAATCCTGAATCTACTGTCGAGAATAAAAGATTTTCACTAGTCTGTCTAAGTGTTTACAGTGCTAATTTGAAACCATTCATTTCTAAACATCTTGCTTGAATGGAGTGATGAATAGCAGGATCCACTGATATGTACAAGATGTTGAGGTCAGAATCTCTGAAGGATCCGAATTTCCGGAAGTTTCATTCAAAAGTGTTGAGATTCAGGAATGGCAGGGATAATACTACAAGACGCAAACCGTGACCGTCAACTACGTACACCATGAAATTCTACTAAAAGATGTGTTCGTACTTCACGCGCTAACATCCACCTTCGAGATCGAGAATATGTCATTCAGGGCCTTGAGATACTTGTTGATGTATGCACCATGTTGCCACTCTATCTTCAATTCCAACTTCAAAACATTCTAAAACAAAAGGGTTTAGAACTCAAGAGGCCATGACCAGTACCGTCTCAGATGCTGACTGCTCTGAAATCGGTCAGCTTATTGCTTCAGATCAAAGACTTTACACATTTCAAGATGACACAAACTTTTTCTCGCTATCATGCAGAACCGACTCTACAGACAGTAATGTGAATCAAATATGGAGAGGCCAATTATAAGTACGCCATTGGTAGATTCATATGGTTGATCAATGACGATTTATACACAATCAAAACTGCTGGCAGACAGCCCTTCAGTTCATCCCGTAACGCATTGACTTATATACATTTCAAAACATATCAGACACAAAAATCATCGCCTGATTTTGGATATCAAGATCCAATGGATGACTTGGACAATTCCCAGAGAGATTGACCTTTTTGAAATGAGAAGCCAAACGAACCTGGGACTATTTGCTTTCTGATAATCGGGAATATTGTCTCGAAGTTATCTTTTACATATTTGCTAGCTTCGGTCTCCAACTTCTTCGACCCGTACATAGAAGCAAGCCACAGTCTAAGACAGATGTTGTTTGTGGTAAAACCTCTTGAGAGTTCGTCTTCAGAGACTATCTTGAGTTCAGGGATATCATACTTGTGAGCAACCTTCAGCACTTCCTCAGCAGGTGCTGTAATGGAGAAGGCAATTTCTGCGGTGTAGCAGAAGTTGACCATAGCTCGTAAGACAGGAGCAGTGAAATCCACAATTTTGACGACACCTGTCTCCTTTTCCTCCATCTCAGTCTCGAACATCTTCTTGAACACGGGCGACTTGCCCGACTGATAAC
This sequence comes from Marchantia paleacea, assembly GCA_014180765.2. Classification (NCBI taxonomy): domain Eukaryota; kingdom Viridiplantae; phylum Streptophyta; class Marchantiopsida; order Marchantiales; family Marchantiaceae; genus Marchantia; species Marchantia paleacea. The sequence goes on from MUAA02000067.1 coordinate 2,964,295, forward strand.
AAAAGAACAAGCAGCACAATCATGTGCATTAGCTGATTACCCTGCACAATGTTCACATTGTAGAAGAAAGTCGCTAGAAAAGCAAAACAAATTTACATCCGACAACAAAAGAAATTCGACTAGTGTTAAACTGCACTCCAATGATACCATCGGCAGCAATAGGTGCCTTGCTGCAGAACGCAGACCCAAACCCTCTAAATGGATTGTCGTGCGCCACACTGGCTGAATCATAATACGGACATAAGTTAGTTCAATCCAAAATGTGCCTAATGGAGCTACAACATGAAGCCATATGCCCGCCCTACCACCAGCCCTAATGATTTCGGTACAATGGTGAAGACTGTCCCCTAAATTGGAATGCACGCTCGTATGTGAGGCCTAACAAAGAATTCCGATGGTTTTCTTTAAGACCTCAGACTGCAAAATCACAGGCCGTGATAAGTCCATCGGGCACAACGTATGAAGGTGAGCACCTCAGGTCTCTACGTGATTTAGAATAATGTGAAACACGTAGGAAGGTCACTCTGTCAAATGTGAAAAGGAATGAGCAGCACCGAGAGCGTCACATATAAAATGAACGCTTGCAACTACTATCGCGGGCACAAAACGATTCATACTTTAAATGCACGATGTCAGGCACATGACCTTCACAGTGATTGCGAATCAACCTTCTCAGGGTCCTTCTTGAGCTGAAAGCAAGTTGATTAAAAACAGAGGACCGAGTTAAATCAAATCGATGTCAAACTGGAACATCTGAGAGAAACAGCTCGACAGCAAAATTTCGGTTCTAAAAATACAGCTCCTGCCGACTTCTATTACCATAATAAATCGGTGCGCATAAACGGGAATGTTATCGCTGCCCATCAGCTTCAAGTCTCCTCGAAAAGAATCGCTCATAGGACCAGGCTCAAAGGATTGCAGAAATTTCAGCTTCGCTTTCAGCTCGGTATTCATGTTTGCAACACCGCGCCGCTCCGAACATCTGCACTGGAAGTTGTTGAAAGGACCAGCAACAAACGAGCCGCAGGTACACGTGCTCGAAGTTGTCGAAGTCGACGGGTTCAGAAAGTGCGAGTGAGCGAAGGCAGCCATGAGCGCTATCTCTGTCACCCGATACGCAAAAACCCCAACAGCAAACGATCTCCCCCTCGACAAAAAATGCCAAAACCAAACCACGATCAAATCAGCTGCGCAATAATAGCACCCTGCAAGCGCTCACCGAAACCCTCCCCCCTCCTCTCGAAGTTACTAACAGAGAGAGGAAAGGACCATCGAGCTTTAGGCCCAGTCTCGGATTGTCACCATTCTGGCGACCCTGTCGGAAGGATATGTGACCAGCCAGCGTGGTAATCAGGCCGAACGCTGACGCCAGAGTCCAAGCGGGAGATTTCGCAGTAGCCATTCTCGGCAAGTTATTCTATTTTAGAGTATTATAGAGAATAGACTAGTGCATCGGCTAAGTCCGCAGCGCTCGACAGTCTACCAGATCCGTGAGTGCGACAGGTTGGCTGGACTTTGCGTACGGTGCCAAGCATCGAGAATATTCGTGGACTGTCTCCCACGGCTTTCGTAACGAGCCCTACTTCGCGACATTTGGCGGGCAGGATCTCGGTTAGGGTAGAAGAAACCAATACTTCCCCGGCCCTGATTCCTGTCGATGTCGCTGGACGCGATGTTGAACAAGAAGTCTTAGCCCGCACGGTGCCGATTCCAAGCACCGTGACGGACTCCGGATTCGGTGCAATCTGGTCAATTAAATTGCCGATTCTACATGGGTGCGAGAAATCGAAGAGGTAGATTAAAAAAGGAGAAGTGTGGATCATTGTAGTTGTATTTGGGATACACTTTGGGGCTGTTGGCTGATGTGAGAGATTCCTATTCTGGAACTCGTCGGGAGAGGAGTGACGGTGGGCGTGGTCTCACCAGCTCACCATTGCCGTGAACGACAAGCGTCTCCGCGCTGCCCTCGAATGTGATGTGAAGTAATCCAGATGCAATTCTGTAAGAGAAATGTTCCTGCGCTGCGTCTTGTTGGTTTCTCTTGACGGTTGCCGAACAGCATGCGGCCGTGACGTTTTCGTAGGATCACGGTCATCTGCATTAACATTCGCTTCTGCTGATCGTCTTCCTGCCAAACTGGTTGACGTCCGCTTCCAGACAGCGAGTTCCTATGCTTTCCATTTGCTTCCGCATCCCGGATTCCAAACTACAGCTCGTGTTCACTTGGTTTTGACCACGATATCATTCATAAGAATACATGCTTTCAGTTGAGTGGTGACATTGAATTTAATCTTGAGGCCTCTGATCAGTCCTGGGGTTTGAGCATGTTTCCTGGAAACTAGGTATGGGGCGACGGGTAAAGTGGCAAGCAATTTGACTAAGAGTAGACCTAAATCGATAGTAGAACATATTCTGTACTGGCTGGAGAGCTCAACTACAATCTGGTGCACTTTCTCAGCCCTTCTTCTCGTTTCCATCTTTCCCACCGCTACGTACATCCTCGGGTGCCGGAGGCTCAGTTGTACACTCACAAGTCAGGTTCCCACATTCCTTCTCCTGGAGTGAATCGGAGCTCCACGTACTACAACAGCAGCTAGTGAATACACCAGCAAAGTACACCACTTTCATTTCAGTCAAAGGTTAGAGCTCCTTTCGTGGAAGGCAACCATGCCCTTCCTTTCCATGAAATTTGAAACAGTTATTTATGACAAAGCCATGTACTATGCTGTTCCCGTAAATTGCAGCAGATGATTCGAAACGTAGCTCATGACTTGGTACCTTTTTATCCTTGAAGTTGTCTAGAAGTCTGGAAATGTGTAGAAGAGTTTGAAGAACCCAGCCAGCAGATTTCTCTGTTCCCAACGGACTTGGCACCTTCTACGAGACTTCATCTCCTGGCCACGTGAATCCTGAACAGGAAGAAAATTACCATCTTCCCCATCCCTGGTTGGGAATTAGAAATTCCATCGGGATCATCGTCACAGGCACAACATTGCATAGAATAATAACGGTATGAACGCATTGTCCAGCTGCAGAGTGTAAGCCTCTACAATTCCAGCCCCTGTCACTGCAGCCACTAGAGACAGGTAGCCTTTCACTCCTCCGGGTCTTGCACTCGAAGGCAGCATCACAATGAGTATAAGAACAGATGCCAGCATTGAAACTATCCCAGCTAAAGTCCCTTCCACAGTCTTCTTGCTGTTTGGACTGACCCGCATCGAGCCAAAATTGAATCCCACAACCGAAGCCAAGGTATCCATCACTCCAAGGCTAAGAATTCCGGCATATGCTGCCAAAGGTCGATCTCCAGCTCCTGAATTGAGCCAAACGGGCAAGGCACATCCGAGTAACAGAGAAAAGTGGCTGATGATCAGAGACCCGGAGTCACGATGATCTGTGAAAGCTACCATGAAACGTTCAATCAAGTGGCCGCAAGGAGGAAGCTTCCCTATCCTGATCATCTCCGCAACGAGGAAAGCAGCGAAGGCAACGCCGAATGCTAGCTGTAAGAATTGGGGGTCCAACAGAAGCGCTGGGATGAACATGAAGACGATCATGACATGGTAGTACTTGCGTATGAGAATCTTGGGCACCAGCATCTGATCTGAAATGCGATACAAGTGCGGCAAAGGCGAGCAGATTATTACGATCCAGTAAAAACACAGAACCAGCCTGGGAAAGTTTCGCCGCCATACAAAACGAAGCGTCCAAATCACAGGATTGAGGACATAGCCAGTGACGACGCCCACCCACAACGGAACGGCAGCAAAAACCACAGCGAGCAGCAGAAGATAGAATGATCCGGCTCTGTAATTCATGTACAGCTCTTTCCTGCTCTGCTTCTCCGGGATGCTTTGATCATCGAGCCACCCAAACACTGAAGGGAGCCTGCGGTACAGGCGTTTCAAGATGACAGGCATGGCAAACAATCCCAGAATGAGCCCCTGCAGCAGCGCATCGATGACAGCTTGGTCAGCTTCTTTATCACTGACTCGTGCAGAAGAAGCTGAGAAGCTTCCCAGAGCATTTGCTCCGTACAAGACAATCCCCTGGACTGCGAGCATGACCTCCCCGACAGTTCCTGTGTAAGGGAATGTCTTGAGGACACAACTGAAGAGAATTTTGCCTCCCAAGATATAGACGACCGACCAGACGACCCCGTCCATTGCATCCATGGAAGACTTCCGCCAGAGGGTTGTGATTACGAGCACAATTGCGCAAGAATACTCCAAAATGGACGACAAAAACCACCTGCTAGGGTTCTGCTTCCACAAGAAGCTCAAAAGGTACAGCAGCATACTCATGCTGCAAGCGAGAGCCAGCCAGAAGTCGAATTTCATGCGGTCGATTGCAGATTGTGAATTTTCGGTCGAGCTGCAGCACCTCTGTAGCTGCAACAAACGAGCGGAAAGCAGGGTTGGAACCGTCACTGCCCCCAGCAGGATCCCCGATGACATGCTCGACCTGGGCTTCAGATGATCCAGCAGTTGTTTCCGACCTTGAAACTCCGCGAAGAGGGCAACGCTGGTCAAGATGACCACGCCTGTTGCTTCGCACCAAAGCGTCCCTGCTTGAGATTGCAGAATGGGAAATACTACCCTGGCAACCACCAGCACTGCCACCGCCAGTTCAATCCCGGCCTCTGACTTCGCCATTGCAGACGAAATCGCAGATTCTCCAATTCCCTGCAATGAGAACAGGCCAATGCTCTACATAACTGTGCCTCGGAATCAATGTAGTCCCATCCTGCTCACTACAATCCCTGCAGGATCCTTGACTTCTCAGCCGTCGCCACAACGGCACTCATATGATGCAGCCTTCGAGTGGTTTCCTGAAGGGATCGAAACTCGACCTACAAGTTTTGGGACAGAGTCACTTGAATACAATCACAATCATTATGTCTGTCACCTTATATGGTCAATAATCCTCACGCCACCACGTAAGGATTACCGAGCATTCCACCACCGACACCCTAGAGACAATTCATGGTTCGAACTTCAAGCCCGAAGTGGCTCCATTTAACATCTTGACAGGGCGGGACACCTGAACGGACTATGAAATTCTCGTCTCCATTTCTCGCAGAACGAAGGCGGAGGCAGCTGGTCACAGCCGTGGTATGACCGATTAAATGGTGGAAAATCAAGGCATTTCCAGGCATTTCAGGCATCGCAGGCGACGGCGTAAGTCAACGATCCATGGAAGGTCTGCGGCTCAGCGAGTGCTCTGACCTTCACAGACAGAAACACCCCTGCGCAGAGCAAGAAGCCCTGGCCCGAGAATTGTCCAAACGGCCCCTTCTCCTTCTTCCCAGCGCGGGGAGGCCTCAACGATTCCTGGAATAGAAACTCGATTCCCACAAGAGGCAGTCGTTACTGCGGGCCCACCAGCAGCATTTCATTGGTTGACTGACGGGGCCTGGGACGGGGCCATAGGCTGGTCAAACCTGGTAAGCACCCAACGACCATCACTGAACGCCGTCCTGTGACTCTAGACTCTCCACGGCTTCTGTCGACGAGGATGAACGCGTGCCCAAGCGTCAGAGGAGCTCGATTATTCCTGAATCGAAGATTACCACTGATTTGAATCACCAGTCTTGTTTACTTGATTTGATTCGATACTGTCATCGATCAGCATGTTCTGCGTGGTCCGTATGAAATTTTGGTAGAATTGTTGCAGTTTCTATTTGGTTTTCGTTCTTTGTTAGAAGTTTCCATGTATTACCGGCATCAAGAATCCACTGTCTTTTAGGGCTGCAACGGGGCCAAACTGTCGAAGCGGGTGCGGTGCCCTTTGATTGTGTGCTGGTTGACTGATTGCAACGACCGATAAAAGACACATTCGACATCAGACCGAAATTTGCGTTCACACCTTCGTACTACCTCCTAAGGCAGTTGGCAATGCTGAGAGAACCTTTTGCGCGGTTTGAGTGATATTTTATGGCTGGTAAAAAGCGAGGACTTTATTTCGCTCGTTCGGGACGATTTCGTAGCGTTGTGCGAACATGTCGACCTACCCTCCCTGAGACTATCCAGAACTACTCAGAACAAAACTTGTTGTAGCTTCAGGTTTCTTGATGTATCTGCGATTACAGGTTGCAGGTTACTAGAAACTTGGGTGTTGAGTTTTCACTCATGAGAGGTACACTGGGACGCAAAAGACAGTCCGTCGAATCGAGTTCAACCCAACGACGAGTTTCCGTGCCGTATCTCGCCAAAAGAGCATGCCTCGGGTCAGCTCAGTTTCCCCGAACTGATATACTTGTTGGAAGTAATATCCGACGTGCTGCACTTTCTTCACCTTTGAGGACTCTGACAAGAAGGCTTCTTCCTTCCTTCCACTAAAAGCTCATAACACAGAGAAAGTGCATGAGGTAAGAGTTACGTCAGTGAGTAGTTCTAGCTTTCGCCGCTCTCCTCAACACAAAAATCCGTAACGTGCGCACAAAATATCGTCAACTGAAGCTTCTGGGATATCTTCAATGCACTGGAGGATGTATGGCATCCTACACAATGGGAGAGTGTATGACATATAATTCCAAAACAGAAACGGTATCCAGTGACCGAGGCTGAAATGAAAGGTCACTATATATATCCAGCAGGTGCCTCTGTACAAGAGAGCATCAAATCGCGGTGTACTCAGCCATTGGATGTAGGATAATGTTTCATCTCAACGTGTTCCAATTTCAGAAGAAAATTGAAGGAGTTCTGGAGGTATGCGGCAGCCCACAAATGATTTTGATTATGGAATGTACAAAGAGAGTCATTGAAGCTACGCCATGCTGCCCTTCCTACCAATTTCTTCCCATATTAAACTACGTTATCACTTTGGAGGAGCCTGGGCTTCAGGTTCGACTGCACCAACCACTCGACCAGCCATTGGTGAAAGACATGGAATTCCTTCCTTGATCTGCAGACGCAACGTTCCAAATTGAAGTTAATGGGCTCATGTGACATGTACCACATCTCTAAGTCTTGGGACATTGACATTTGATAATGAGTTAAAACATTTGTACACTCCAAAGGATTCCCAAGTTTTTACTGAGCTCTCAGAAACTTCTAAGATTTTGTAAAATATTACTAGTTATACACCCCCAGTATATATGTGAGAACTCTCAGTAACTGGATCTAGTGACGTTTCTCAAAACTTCTTTACTTCACGTTGGTGAGAGTGTAGACTTGACGTCACCAACTGTAATATTCAAGCTCATGATCTCGATTCAACTCAGAAGCACCATTCAGTCTGGAAGTCTACAGAAATACTCACAGGGAAAGCCACGCCGATCGAGTCACTAAAGAGCTCCTGCGATTCTTGACAATACCTGAAAGCCAAACAAAGCAGTAGATGGCAGATTAATTTTACAGCAGAAGGCGGAAAACTACCAATATCTGTGTCTGCACAAATCCTCAAGCAGATGAACAAACTTACGACGCAGAGAGAAATTTCTGGTGATAGTAACCAGTTCACTCCTCTGTAATACAGAAACTCATGACCCGCATTGATATTCCATGCCTCTCTGCATTGCCCTAACGCACTCCACGGTGAGAAGGAAAACTCAATAGTGAGCAATGGGCACCTGAGGGCTTGCTTGGATAACGGGCACACAATGAATTGCAAGATCTTCGGATCGAACGCAACGCTCCTCACAAGCTTGGACGCTCCACCTGATGACATGGTGCCTGCATTTCCTGTCCAAACCCTGAAGCAGTACACATTCGCTATTTGTTCGAATCTCCCCACAAACCCCCTCAACCTTCCTCAACCTTCAGAGCTTTACAGTATGTTCAGTACAGGGCTGAATACCAACACGTGTCCCTCTCTTTTCTTTCAGAATGTCGAACTTTTGCGAAGTGCCACTGGCATGTGTGTCCTACCTTTTGAGGTCGAAGATTTTCGGCACTTCTCATTGCTCTCGTTTCAAGGACTTTTCATATTTGGATATTGACCAATTCAATAGACAACAGTTGAAAAGCAGGAGCTTCGGACAGCTTTCATAACATTGGCTGAACTAACTTGTGAGAAACTTGAGAGAACCAGTCGAAACCTGCCAAGTGACGAATAATCTTCAAATATTTAAATGCGAATAACATAAAAACAATCATGAATATACAGATGGTATACAGATGGCCTAAGTCAACTGCTAGAAATTAATAAATTACGAATTTTTATTTTAAAGAGTGATAAAGAAAGAATCCACAAAAATTGCATCTATTGATTTTTACCATGTCCACTTACAATGGTCTATGTACAAATTTTTAAACAACATTGACATTGAATAATATGTAATTTATTACTAAGTACATGACGAGTGAATTCATTCTTTAGTTCTTGCATGAATTTATGCAAAATAATTTAATCACGATCGCCCCAAGAAGCTAAGAGTGAACATGATCATAACTAAAATGTATTCTCTCTTGCTCATCCAACGAAGCTTTCATTGTGTAGTATACGGTAGTTAGTTACAAAATGCTTCCTTATAAGGTCCTTAGCCGTTAAGAAGCCAAATAGGGCTACAGTGTGTTCAACCGGTGCAATAACGAGAACTCGTGTTGATCGATTAGACGGAAAAAAGGCAACTATATGTAGCATAATTATCAATTTCTTAGCAAACATAAGATAAAATTCATTTCACAAAGAGCATTCCACCCTTAAGAGATAAGTGGAAGATGTTCCATGAGTCACATTCCGCTTCGTCGAAGAATGTCGTTTGAGTAAGATCTTATGAGACATGACTGTTTTAATTTTCAACTTTAAACATGATTTACACATTCGAAAGGTTTACATTGAGTCTTACGACCGAACTGAGTCTTCTTGCAACGAGGACGTTATGTCTTAAATGGGGGGAGGTTTGTAACCAATTTTGGTTAGCTATAGTTAGTTTAGCCAAAGTTTAGATTGGTCACTCAATCACAAAAGGACAAGATAGTGGTGTGCATAATCCAAAAAGCAAAAAGTAAACTTTGGCTTGTATGGATAAATGATGAGGTGGCTACCATACATTGATGGATCAGATTGTATGCTAGATGTCTTTTAGGAATTTGTTAGGATAAGATAACAAAACATGCAATCTACTCATATTAGCCATGTGATATAATTTGGATTTTGGACTTTCCTAGTCCTATAGTAAATAAAACAAGGAGAATTATTGAGAATAGATCTCATCTTAAAAGTCATTCCAGAGTCATTGATTTCCATGTTACATCAAAAATTTTAAGATTTTTGAAATCATTTAGAAGTTTCAAATGATTTATATTTGAAACTTCTTTGGGATTTCAAAAATCTTTGACTGTAATTTCATACCTCTATACGTACAAATTCAATAACCACTTAAGTAAAACAATTTATTGTATTTTTTCTTTGTTCTTCATAGCAATTGGGATAAAAAACATCAAATTTTTGCAATTTTGACACCGATGACCATATGCATGATGTCTCTACCTCTAGTGAACTAATTTACATCTTCTATGATCCCACCAAATTTCATATTAAACAAACATTCTATGATAATCCTATAGCATGTTGTTGATATTTTCAACCAAAAAATTTTGAAACATCAAATCTTAGACTTTGAGCACTTAAGTCAGAAATCTTTTTCAACAAAATTCGATTCTAAACACCAAGGTAACTATAAGCATTGATCCACTTGGTCAATTTTTAGCAATGCTTGCGCCCTCCAAATTTTTTTATTCGAAGTTTAAACACTAAAACAAAAAATACCAAAATTACAAATTGATTACATCCACTTCAAATCAACTCTATTTTTAGATTAGCACCATGCTCTTCAATATATCAACACACTAAACATTCTACAACATAAAAATCAAAGTTATCATTGATCAAAACTCGCCAAAGCACCTTTAAAGCTCCAAAAACTCTTAGTTCTCACCACAAAATCCAATTTGAGTTTTCGAAGTAATATTTTTTACTCTCAACACGTCCACAAGGACACTCCTCTCATAATTATAACATAAATGAGAGATTACAATCGAGCCAAATCTACTTTGAGCTTCAAAACTCTAGCTTTTTGCACTAACTACTATCCATCATGACCACATTCTCAAAAGCTCAACTTGGAAAACTACATTCCAAGGAGACCTAATTAGATATTTATCCCTTGAGCCCTATGCCTCCCAACGTCGCTATTAGCCCTCACACTAGGTCTAGTGTTAACTACAATATCAACTCAATCAAATGTATATGCTCTTGCATGCGCGGATCTTTCTAACTAGAGGTCTCATTAGATAAGTCGTGACATATGGTTTCTCCTTCATTTGCATTCTTATCATGTTTGACAATCTTTGATTGAAGGATCATGGATGTCTTTGGTGATATCATGAGATTAGTAACCTTTGAGTATAAGATAGAAAGATTTGGCACGCAAACAAACATCTTTGCCGATTTCATATGGAGACTTATTATCAATCCGCAATCACAAACCGAGAGGATAACAAAGGTGACGAGAGTGTCCAACAAGCCAAAAATGTTTTAGCTAGAGAAGACTACACCTAAAGCAATTTTTGTGATTGCAGATATGCAATCACAAAACAGGAGGATCTATGGGAGTCATTTCTCTTACATGTGTTATTTTGACATACAAGATGTTTTATTCCCATAGGCACGATAGGAACTCCCATCCTTTTTCTCTTTATCACCCTATTGATCTAGAGGTCCTACAGTCTACCTTGATGGACCAACAATTTCAACAAGCTCTATATTCTCTCTTAGTGGATCCGACCATTCCTTGTAATATTAAGACTTCTCTACACTCTTGCTTCGACAAAGATGTAGGCTCGTGAATCTTGACTCGATCATACATAAGGGCTTTCTGACTCGCATCAACTACCTTTTTTACAACAATGAGCCTCTAACTTTGCTTGATCCATCCATCTGCATCTTCATTACTCACTTGTGAGTGTGGTACTACCTTAGATACAATGACGTTTCATATGACTTATTGTCCATTTTGAGTTCAAAGTATAACTACCCATGATACCATTAGGGATATGATGTTTGCTATGACACGAGAGTGTGGATATCTCATACGGAGTTAGCATTGGTATGCCTTGCAGTCAACTTGGTTTAGGATAGACCTATAATTGGTTCCAGAATACCATGTTATTGTTACCAAGATTGTGGTTACATATCTTTCATGTGACACAGTTTCACACGGGTGATTATCCATCCTCTAGATGGGCGGAGTGGAGTGACAACAACCAAGGTCCAAGTATATGGGTATGCATAGAGGTCACGTCTTTATTACTCTAGCCTTGGAGTTATATGGAACTATGGAAGTGGACTTTCACATGTTGGTTAGTGAGAGAGTGCTCGAGAGCCTACTATACTAGACAACATGAGTTATCAATTTTTTTTATCATATTGTGTAGAATCCACTTTGATCTTAATTTATAATTGCAATCACTTTTGATGATCTTTTGGATATTCGAGTTGTATGTAGACCATGATATCTTAGATGCATTAGAATATATTTACCATTAATACTATTGGGGTTAGCCCCATCATACCCAGTTGGTTTCATCCATGTAACACTTATGGGGTCTTCCCATTTTGCTATATTACTAGGTTTTCTTTCTTTCTTTGTGAAACAAATTTCTACCGTACATGAAACGTGGAAACCGATGGTAATTTGTTTTGGTCATTTCAAAGTGCAGGCTGAGATTGAAGATTAGACGCTTCAGAAACTTCAGATGACGACGTGTATCAAGGTACACACGGTACCCCAAGAATTGGCCAGCGTCGAAATTTCCCGCGTTCAGAAATTTACTGCAGTAGGGCAGGTGAACTGGGAATGCTCTGTGTCGTTATCTGCAATGTGCTCCTCAACTGAATCGTTCCCTCCCGGAGAGTTTAACAAATTTCTCAAGAAGAAGAGATCGACGAGCTCTAGCTCGGGTTTCGTGTCAGGTGCGGCGAAAGAGAGCGGTGAGCTTACAGATCTGAGACCTGAACAAGCATGACGACTGCTGAAGAGGAGACACCGCGAGCTATGGAGCCCTGGGAGCAGCATCATGCTGTCATCAATATGCCGCGCTACGCTTACAATGCAGCTTCGATACTGCAGAAGGGGAAAGTGGGATTTCTCATCACCTGTACTTTCCGTGAGTTCGAAAAGCATACCCATGTTTAAAATCACATGATTTTGAGTCTTTGTCCTCCTGTAGACTGGAAGTGAATTTTTTAAGTCTTGCGCGAAGATAACTGATCAATTAAAAACGTCGTTTTGTGTGCAATTTACTCTGTTTCTCCACACTCTTACTCGTTTTCACTTTTCTAAGGAGTCACTTACTTATCAGTAAAGTCAATCATTTCTATCTGCAAAAAAAACTCGAGAATTTGCATATGCGACATCCAAGTAAATTGGAGGTTTGCATGTCTTTTACCGACACCTGGTACTTCCTGCTGTGTGTTTTATATTTCCTCAGATTGACACTTTACCGTTTTTCTTTTCTTCTAAAAGTCTCTATTGATCAGGGCTTGTGGGGATTGACCTGCGGTAGGGCGGGAGAAGAGTGCAACTAAGGAGGCATTGGCCCTGCTTCGAGAGGTCTGCGCGTCGTCCCCTTCCACTCTCCTTCACTTCTAATATTTGAACCAGACTTTAGGCGTGCAATCGTGTGGTTTATACACTGGTACTCAGATTGCCATTGTTTCATTAGCTTAGTTTTGTAGTTTGAACCCTTGATACTACCGTGTCCCATATGTTGCTTGTCCCCTGTTTTGGTGAGACAATCATTACACTAGTGTCTGGACTGATCAATCTGTTAAAACTACTTGGCACTGATATATGTGTTTCGGGCAGTTTATGAAAGTCACAGGTCCAAGTATTGCAGTGACTCCCACCCCTGCGACGAACCTTGCAGATGCACGGACACCACCAAGCGTGGAGCAGGTGAACGAAAACTCTGTCAAACCGCAGCTCAGTGTTGGACTATCTAGCACAGAGGAGATTACGGGCGGAAAGGCTCTTTCTGAAGACGGCATATCCTGCTCAGAGATAACAGAGATTGCGTCTGGAGTTGGGGCTACCCCAGATGAATTGAAGCAAGATGTAACCAATACACTGTCTATGACGAAGAGGACTGAAAATGGAAGTGAAGCTGAGGACCTGAGTAGAAGTGAAGGTGCAGGTGACAACAAGCCCACATCTGGAGATCATGAGTTTATGCTGGTTAAACTGGCTACCATGGGTGTCATTTTCATCTCTGCAACTCAAGAATCTCCAAGAAGTGTTTTGAGCATTGTTTCGAGAATAATAAAGGACGTTCAAGGAAGGTCAAGGCCGCCACCCCAGTAAGTTGCTGCGTACTTCTCCTTTGTAGAAGGCTGTATGAATGAAACATAAATCAATCTTCTGTCATTGAGTTTTGAGTCTCTTAAATTCAGATGGATGATAAAACACAACTATTCCTAATAGTCGGTCCCTTTCATATTCTTCGTTTAGGGATTCGCAGAGTTAACGTGAGAGTTGCTACAGAGTGGCTATTTTCTCGAAGTTGTGTATAAATTTTTAGACTCATGAGTGCTCCTCAAATTTTGCTACTTGTAGGTGGTGTCACCGCATGTTACCTGTTCAAGGAACATGTGCTACAAATCGTGAGGAGGTCCAAGGACTGGTTTCGCGATTGGTCAAAGATTATTTGGATAACACTTCTTCTGTTGGTGAAGAGCTTATCCATGTGAGTAATGAAAAAAAAAAAACCTTTTGTGTATTTAGATACATTCTGCCTGTTGTCAGAAAATGATTAAGTGACATTAAAGTCCATGGAGCTTCAAAAGTAATTTCCTTAAAACGTTATATAAATCTTGTGCATGATGATGATCAAGAACGTCTCATTTGATGGAGGACCGAAACCTGCTGTAATGTGCTTACGTAAATTGCCTCTATCGAAAAAGTAGAAACTTAGTGAATGCTTCATTTGCATTTTTATATCGCATCTTATATATCTTGGCAGTATGCTGTAGCTTTCAACAAAAGAGGAGCTGAGGGGAGGAAAATGGATCAAAATCAGACGGATGATAGTGCAGGAGCGCCTACTTTCGACCGTGGTGAGTGTATAAGGATCGTTACTGCTGCTGTTCACCAAGTAACTTCTAACGTGAAAGTTGATCTGACTTCTCCTGAGGTATAGTCTCTTGACAACTTGACTCTGCCTTTCATATGAAAGTTATTTAGAACATATTTTTCTTCCGAGTCTAAATCAGTCTCAGAACGATAGAGAACTACCTTTAAGATGAAGCCGCAATAATTTTAAACCTTGACATTTTGCAGATGGTAATCATTGTGGAGCTAGTTCCTGTTGCTGGAGCGAGGAGTTCTCTCATATGTGCTGTTTCCGTTTTACCTGGAGACCTTGTCATCTCCAAACCAAAGCTTACCGTGAAACCTCTTGCCTCTCAATCTAAGAAGAGGAAACACCACTGATTCACTGTTTACATAGAATGTGCAATTGACATCGACATATGATTCCGACTACTCGATGGTGAAGTTGTATCTAGTGCAGAGACTGGCTGAGGAATCTTGCTTCTTTATACAGACGAGGACTAGCATTTCATGTAGAAACGCTTTGTATCACTACCATGGGCAGTAGCCTGTTAATGGTCATTCAGAGTTCTGCTTCTTGTTCATCAACTGATAAGTATTCAAGTTCATAGGCACGTCCTCCTAGTCCAGCATTTTTGACACCAAGTAGGTGTCACTCATAGAAGTTACCTCGCAAGAAACAAGGAAGTGAAGGAATTTTGACCTGTTCAATTGACTGCGATTTATGAGCGAATATGTACCCAAAAATCTTATGGTGATTTGTTTCTGTTGTAAGTTGTCCTTTCAATTTTAAGTGGGGTTTGACTATTATCCTGTTATCGCGTTCAAATAAGGTTCACTGCTGCTGAATCAGGTTATAACGCAACGCTTTGACAGATGTGGAATATCTAAACCACAACAAAGTATTAAAAGGGACCTTATCTATGTTAAGTTTTCCCACTAAGAATCAGAATGCCATCTATTATATCTTAATTCAAGATTCAGGAGAAGAGGATCTCGCTTGCAGAAACTTTGTAACGTGGTTATGAATGAGAAGAAGAATGAGAAGTTATGTGAGTAGAACCTTCCTACTACTGAACGTTCACAAGTATACTCATGTTAGGGACAGAACGTCTTTCTTGCTTGCTACTGCATTTACAGTTATTCCTTATGTCACATACGAAACATAATTAGGGGCAGGTTCAGAGAGGGAAAATGAGGTTCAGAACCACACCCAGGACGGTTTGTAGCTTCTGGATGTGCTTGGAGTAAAAAAGTTACCATACAATGCAGATTTAGGAAGATGACCAAACCAAATCCAGAATTTTTTACGAAAGATACTGGAGACTGCCAGTTAAAGTGGGACATGGGACTCCTGAGTAATAAGCTGCCTACGGATTCTAGTTGACAGTCCTCTTTATACACAAAAGGATACCATCAAATTATGTCCCCATGACAAAGTGAGTAATGTACATACACTAGATACACAAAGTTGCATTTGACTATGTCTAAATAGCATGTAGTCAACCAAGATGCTGCGCTTTCCATTATCCATTACTACAGTGTGTTGCGTATCAAAATAATTACTGATTAAATTCGAAGGATGTTGGTGGAATTAAGCTTCATGTTTCTTCAGTCGTCCTCCGGAGACAAATTGTCTACATGGGTCACTTCTCTTGTGGAGCTGACTTGTGTTCTCCAGGAGTTACGCTCATGCATCTTACGTTCAAATGTCTGGCACTAGTATTGCCCTTCCTCCCAGCGTAGAATATCATACAAAGCCTGGTCCTGTTTTCAGCATACTTCGCTTTCTATGAAGCCTTCAACAATTACCCAGACCTGGCTACTTCCTTACCAGATGCATATAACCATAAAATCTACGGGATCCAAATGTAAGCCTCAGACTCAGCAGCTGTGATGAGCCCTGCTGTTCAACATTGTCACTCTCGACATCGTATACTCAGTATCCAGTTGCCGCAAGAAATTTCCCGTTCATAATCTTCTAAAATGTATGATCATCCTACTTCAGCCGTGATTTTCACTCCAAATAATTCTACCCCATATAACAGTGCGGAAAAAGTACCACATTTTCAAACATAGGCTTGCTCTGAGGTACACAAAGTTGTCTTCATTCCCATTGACATTTTCCACGACAGTTGACTTCTGTATTTTTAGCAACAAGTGTAGACATTCCAAAAGCTAAAAAAATTGTTTTCATAAAATAAAAAGTTAGTTAATAATGAAATTATAATAAAATAAATATCGTGTATCAAAAAACTGTACTTAGGTGTACTTGTCAGATAAAAAGTCAACCAGAGAAGTCAACAAACGAATGGGCACGGCGATAGATGGACACGCGGACCTGCTGCCATATGTTACTTACTATAACATCTCCCCGGGAGAAAATATTTACACTCATATTTGTGACTTCTGAGTGATCTGTTGGGGCTTCACATGAAAAGAGTACGTAAAATGTCCAAGACTATACTATACTATTATCACAATACTCCAGGAATATTACTGGCAAATAGAAGAGAGAGTTACCCAGCAATTTGGAAACTGATAGTCATACTGTGACATACAGTCCACGTGGCACCCAAGAGTGAGTTCTTAAGAGTTCGAGTTGATATAGCAAAGTCGTACCAGTCAGAAATCGCCAGAAAACTGAGAAGTTGGCCGCTGTAGCAAGTGGAATTGCCATCTGACAAATGTCAATCACTGAAGGCGATGTTCCGGTCGATGGGGGAAACACGTGAGGAGTTGGCTGGGCTTACGGTTCCTAATGCTGAGCCAGTGCTGTTGAGGAAACTGTGAAGAGAGCCAGGAGCGTTAACATCTTTGGAGTTCCAATTGTACAACGAGCTGATGCGATTCTTAAATAAAAATTACCGTCATGAGTGAGCATGCGCGGGCCTCAGCTACATTTAATTTTCACTAAACCGTTTAACCGAAATCGCAGTCCCAATTGATGGAGGAGGTCTGGCCCCATACAACCCAGTCGTCTTGGCAATTGGAATGAATACTTGGGTTAGCGACGGCTTTGAATGGAATCGTGCTTCCCAAGCAGCAGATGTCTACGACAAGAAGGGGGCCAAGGTTGGCTTCTTGAACGAATCTCAAAGCGGGTGTATAATTTTGTTTCCACTGACGGGGCCTCTTTCCTGTACACAGCAGAGCTGTTGTCTTCGGTCTGCCAGACTTTTAGCCTGGACTTGCAGATGCTCAAGATCGTCAGCACCAATGACCCGTCAGTAATCTGTGCTTCTGCCTCTACGTATGACATTGTTTCATTCGATCAACTGTCCAAAACTGCCGAGCAAAGTGTCGTTTACTTGAATATACCCATTTTTCTTCTTTTTGAAGGAGGTTGTGGATCAGTAATTCAGAATTCTTTTGTTTCACAGCATCCAATCGGCTTATGCTCAGAGGTTCGGCACTAGAGGAGGCTTTCCAACCACATCTGCAGCTGCGGGCGAGACTGATGTAGCCCCATCTGTAGGAGACCCTCTTGAATGTTTGAGTACACCACAGACTGCGCGAAGGGATCATGTAAAATACTCGTCGCAGCAGCAGGACCTTAACACTACGTGACTACTGACGATTAGTCACAACAGGCTGGAGCATGCTGTGCCGAACAATGTACCTTGCTCGTCGTGACATGTCAAATTGTGTAGGCCGAATTTTTCCAGCTTTCACTTGACTCGTTCAGCTGCTGGTTCTCAGACTATCTGGTTAATTATTAGTCTTGTGGCTTGAACAAATAATTTAGTAATAATAATAATTTAATAATTTGTGGCTTCATGACAGGACGTCTAGCCATTTTCATTAACTATTTGGAGGGAGAAACTTGTCGTTTTGATGATTGTCTGCTTGGAAAGCATTCCGCGGATGACATCGGTTCAGATATATATCATGGTATGAAGAAATCTAAAGATTCTGAAGTGAATGTGAATATGACGGTGTGAAATTTCTCTGAAATGTTGCAGTATATTACTTTCAGTATCAACAGCCACGATGTTGAGAGACGAGAAAGATTTCTAACTCCTGAAGGTCGCGTACGAGAGCTCAATGAAGTCACTCGTAAAACTCGGTTCATCATATCATGGATGCAATCGCCAAGGGGATGTCACCGCAACTAGAGCAGTCCACTGACCAAACGACCCCAAATTAGGGAATCCACCATGGGGGATGACCAAAAAGAAGTACTTACAGAAAATTCCTAAAGTGAAGAAACAGGAGCGAGAGAATGCATGACTAAAAAAGCAGCTGCATTTGAGTTTTCTGTCCGACTGTACGTAATTTGCAGCTGCTGCTATTTTCTGCCTAGATCACATGTCTAATGTAGACGGAACCATAAGATTCTACAATACTTGAAATGCATCATATTCTTTTGGAAATATTAAATGTAATGATTTGCTGATAATGATTTACTGACTCAATAAAATTATGATTTATGAATGTAATTCTTCAAAATTATTTTCAAATTATTTTACTGTATGAGAATATTTATCCTAAAGAGTAATTTTTTACCAATATAAATCTCAAGCAAATGTTTTGACATAATTACGTGTCATAACATTGTTAACCAGTAAAAATATGTCGAGACGTATCTACTGGGTAGATGTTCCGGCCGTCCTTTTCTGAACCGTTTCCGGAAGCGTAGACGGACGCGGATCGGGAAAGCGGGTGTACGGCGGTGGAGAGAATCGGTGGGAAGGCCCCGTCTGATCCACTTCGGAGCCACGGGCAAGCGACACAACAGCGCTCGCTTCTGCTTTCGAATTCCTCGTCTCCGATTCTCTTCTTCGAAATCGGTGCAATCCCGAATCACAGTGAAAATCGCATTCCTCAGTCGGTCCCGAGCTCAGAACATCGGGGATTCGCTTCAGCTGATGCTGCAGAAGTCTTGGCTCTGGAGCCCAGGAACTGCAGCACTCGACACTCGCTGCGCGGATGATCCATGGAGCTGTTGTGCTTCAAAGCTCCGCTTCTCAGTAGTGGGTTGGTCTTGGGTGGCCAGACTCCGTCACTGCGGTTGGGGGTCGGCTCCCATGGCCTGGTCAGGGCTGCGCCAGCCCACAGAGGCCACGGAAGTGTAGTCTGCAGGGGAATCAACAGGGAGCGACGCAAGGCCCAGCGGCTCGGCAAGACGCAGGAGCTCGTGAGGAAGCGAGAAGAGGTAGTGCGCAAGCGCGAGGAAGCGCTTGTGAAGAGCAGAGGCCAAGTCGCCGTTTCTGGCAAGAAGAAGAACCGGAATGAGGAGACTGTGGAAAATTTGGAAAACTTGCTGCTGGCAGATGTGGGCGGAGCATTTTCTGTCGGCGTTTTGCAGTTCAGAGAGGAGGAAGACATCCCCGTCGGAAGCCTTAGGGTGAAGGACCTTCCATTGTCGAGTAAATTGCCCCGTTCTGAACCTCGAGCTCCCAAGACCTGGGATAATGTGACGGATTCAATTTTTGCAATTCCTTCCGTTTCCGAACCCGAAGCAGAGTCAGAATCAGAATCTGCAGCAGAGAGTTCCGATGCAGTTGTAGATGAATTCATGGCAATCAGTTCCAATATGGCAGAGGAGGCGCCTAATAGTCTCGATGCAGCAACTGAGGCCGACGATGACGACGATATGGAATGGGTAGAGGTAGGAATCGATGAAGAAGATGAAGAGGAGGATGAAAATGTGGAGCTCTGGGAAGGGGATTTACCTGAAATGACTCTTGAAGAGGAGGAAGAGCTTTTGAGAGAGGCAGAGAGGGAAATTGACGAGCTTGAGAAGGCAGCAGCTGCTGGAAAAGGTGCTGCACAAGCTTCTGATCCAGCAAGCATTCCCTTTGAAGATGAGCTCGATGAGTTCGAAACAGAAGATTCCGAGGATTCAGAGGCGGAGTCTGCAGAAGACGTACCTTTGGACAGGACTGAAATGGAGAAGAAGTTGGCAGAGCTAAAAAGCCTTGTACAGCAAATGGAACTGCAATTAGCAGGAGAGGATGAAAAGAATGACAGTGTGCAGACATTGGCACCTGAGGCGAATGGTAGTGTTCCAAAGGAAATCAAGAAGAGTAAGTCCAAGGTGAGTGATATTACGAGGACAAAGGTTAGTACTGATGGAGATTGGGAAGTTGCGTACGAGGTGCCAGGTGGGAACGTAGCAGCTTCACCCAAAAAGTCCAAGCGCACGGAGAAACCCCAGTACAGTGACTGGGGAGACGAAGATGATGAAGAGGAAGAGGAGGTGAAGGAGAGAGGAATTCCTGCTGTCATGCGTTGCTTTGATCGGGCCAAGATCTATGTCAAGGCTGGAAATGGCGGAAATGGCGTGGTAGCTTTCAGACGAGAAAAGTTTGTGCCTTTTGGCGGTCCCTCTGGTGGAAATGGAGGGAGAGGGGGCCATGTGTACATTGAAGCAGATACTTCGATGAATTCACTCTTACCATTTAGAAATAAGGTTCACTTTAGAGCAGGAAGGGGTGCTCATGGTGGTGGAAAATCAAAAGAGGGGGCTGCGGGAACGGACATAACCGTGAAGGTACCTCCAGGTACAATAATCAAGGAGGCCGGCCCTGAAGGAAAAATTCTGCTCGAGTTGACAAAGCCTGGACAGCGTCAGACCTTATTGCCTGGTGGGGCTGGTGGGCGAGGCAATTCTGCTTTCAAAACTGGTCGCAACAATGCCCCTCAATTGGCTGAATTCGGCGAAGAGGGAGTAGAAATGTGAGTGCCGAGCCTTCTTATCTGTATATGATTTTAGGGCTCATGACTTGAATATTGAGAAGCAAAGAGATGGTTTTTTTTTCGTTTCCAAAACGTCAGTTCCCATACACGTTTTGTATAGGTATGGACACCTGTAATAACGTCATGGTGAAAATGCGTGAGCGAACCTAAGTCGGAAGTGCTTTTGCTTATAGATAATAGTCTTGTCCCTTGTCAGAGATGGCGCTGTTTTTAGTAGGTTCAGTAAGAAGAATAGAACGTTTGAGCTTAAAACTTAAACAGTGAACCTGTGGCTTGTAATTCTTTCTTCGCTAAACATCAGAAATACGTTTGAGAGAGACAAAGTCACAGCTTTAGGTCTGCCCTGTAGATGTTACGCAATGCAAAAGATTAACAGACGAGAAATTTAGCTAAGTAGGTTTCCAATTAAAAATAACTCGTGCAGGGTAGATATCATGTCATCTATCCGGTCAAGTTTTGATACCTTTGTCTGTCAATCTTGCTGTGCCTTTAATACTAGTCTTTATTTCTGATTTCTGTTAATTCGTATTGCAAATAACAGGTGGGTGGAACTGGAGTTGAAGCTTGTGGCAGATGTTGGGATAGTAGGCGTTCCAAATGCAGGCAAAAGCACTCTGCTCAGCGCAATTTCCGCTGCGAAACCTGAAATTGCTAATTATCCGTTCACTACGCTTTTACCCAACTTAGGTGTTGTGGCGTTAGATTACAATGCAGCGATGGTGGTGGCAGACTTACCTGGATTGTTGGAGGGTGCTCATACCGGTGTTGGCCTTGGTCATGAATTTTTGCGACATACGGAGCGTTGCAGAGTTTTGGTATACTGTCCAACCACTCCTACATTCAACTTTGTTCAATTCATGACCTAAAGCTTGAAGATTATGTGCGACTGGTTTTGGTCACGTCTTAGTCTCTTCTGAGCTTGTCCCTTGTTGCCGATATATGATATCTTTGCCAGGGGATTTTTTACGGGCAACATGTTGAGCTTTCGTTTTCTTCCTCATGTTTAGCGTGGCATTTACACAGATTCATGTCGTAGACGGAATGAGTCTTCAACCAGATGAAGAGTATGAAGCAGTACGGCTGGAGCTCCAGCTTTTCAATCCAGTTCTTGCAGATAAACCTCATGTTGTAGCCTTCAACAAAATGGACATTCCTGAAGCGGCCGAGCGTTGGGAGGCTTTCCAAGCTAAGTTGCGATCGAAAGGTGTCGAACCATTTTGCATGAGTGCCGCTACAAGAGAAGGCACTCAAGAGGTCATTCGAGCTGCCCATGCGTTTGTTATAGAACAACAATTATATGCTGAGGAGTTTACTGAAGGTAGTAGTTACGACGGTCAAATTTTCAGTAATATGCATTGCACTTCAGATCTTCGTACGAATTCAGGGCAGTATATCATCGCGGTTATGTACTTTAGTGTCTGATAAATTGCCTTCATTGTTCTTAGGAACTATTTTGAGAACGTTACCCCGTTTGTGTGCTAACTAGACCCAGTTGTTGTGCAGGGGAAGAGAAGGCTCTGGAAGTTGCTGAGATTGTGAGAAAGCAACGTAGTGCTCCAATTGAGCAGTTTACCATTGTTTCCGACAAGCACACTAGAACATGGCAAGTCAACGGAGCAGGATTAGAGCGCTTTACACAGATGACCAACTGGGAGTAAGTAATTTAATTTGCATCGTTTTACCAAAACAGTCGACCAAGAAACTTCGGAATTGTCAGTGAGGTTTCTCCAGCACAGTTTCATTTTCTTCACTCTTCCCATCTCAAGAAGCTCAGAGATACTCGTATATTCACTCTGACACAAAATTATCTTCTAGAGACTGCGAGTGACAAATTTGTAGGCGTCGGAGGCGATTGACTAATAGTGCAAATGCCAGAAAAGTAGCGAAAGTCGCGCAAAGTTGACGACGTGATTGTCGTTGCAGATACTTCGAAGCTGTTAAGAGGTTTCAGCATGTCTTGGGTGCCAGTGGTGTCAATAAAGCTCTTAGGGACCAAGGAGTTAGAGAAGGTGACACTGTAAGAGTTGGACAGGTACGTGGCCCGAATTTCTTGTAACTTGATCTCTTGTTTGAAGTTCCAGCCATGGTTACGAAACACGTTGTGTCCTTGTGAATGTCTAATAAGTATTTCATTCATTATGGTATGCAGTTGGAATTCCAATGGCTTGATTCTGAAGATCTGGCTAACTTAGGGGAATGGAAGAGGGGAGTAAGGGGTTCAAAGGTTTGGCCTCATTAAACTGGAAGTGTATTACTACCTGGAGTTTTGCTGTTTTTGGCCGGCCGGTCGTTCAGGCTGAACGTTCTTTCTTCTGGGTTACCACCTGACAGGCCTGCACTGCAAATAGCCATAGTTTACGAAAAGTTTCTTGAGTTTACCTCGAGTTTTTTTTCTTGCGAGGGGCACCGGAGCAGGTGTGATATAGTTAGATAGAGCAAGAAAGAGTGGCAACCAAAGCCAAGATTTGTCGAAGTATATTAAGGTCTCATTATTTATTTAATCACTCGGCTTGTCTCAATGAGACGCCAAAGCGCTATCTGTCCTTGATCTTGCCTGCTGCTATAGAGTTGAGAAAAATGTGAAAAATTACAATCACGCTATTATCGTTCAGTTCACAAGATGAATACGACTAACTATTTGAACATAGTCAAAATCCGTCGAAGACAGATTATACAATTACATAAATGGTAATGATGAGAGATCTTTGATCAGATTCATCCATTGAACGAAACAGGGTTGTACAAGAGGTTGTTTATATGCAGCTTTGTACTTTGTTTTTGGTTCTACAATCATTCATCGTCAATTTGAAATCACTCTAGAATGTTTCAACTTAATATTGCTGGTTCTATAAACATAGCTCGTAAAGTGCATATGTTTAAGCGGATCCTTGGACCTCATAAGATTGATTCGTCAACTGCTTTGTTTGCCTTTCCTACCAACCTGTGGTCATATTCAGGAACTCATACAGGATCGTCATCTGACGGCACCATCTGTATCGATGAATCTAATTATTGGATAGCATGTAGCCTATCTCCTGTACATTACTCTTCGCAGACTTTCCAGACAAAGAGAGAGAGTAGTCTTGTGGCCCGATTTCAGGTTAAACCAAAATGAAAGCTTCTTCAGAGAGCTTTTCAGATGATGGATTTGTAGTCTAGTGTCATAAAGATTCACGTGGATGTAGTCATTACAAGTGTTAAACACGTAGTCTACTGGTATTGCCACATGCGGTGCAGAAGAATAGAAGAGGCACGTCAGTGGGAACAACTTGTCATGGTCAAGGGTATATATGACCAAAGTTGAATTTCTGGAACCACTATGGAACTTGGTGTTGTAGCAGGAGTAAACCAAGGGCTTGCAGAATAACCATAACCATCACCCCTTAGGACGAATCTCAGTTTTATCTACTAGATGCAGGCAAGGAGAAACTGATACTTGCACAGGGTCGACTGAAATTTTCTGACCATCATCAATGGTGACGAGTGGAGCAACGTAGTCACTGATGCAATCATAGGAGTAACATACGTTGTTTTTGTTTTTGTGTATGTCTCTAACGCAAACAATTTGCATGCTCAGCTTATAAAGATGGAACACGTCAGAAAAACTGAATGCATGGTAAGGCACTGTGCTCCCAATGAGTCTAAGTGCACGAGACAATGTTGAAGTACACCAAGAAAAAACACATAAGCAGAATCAGAAATAACACACAAGCAGGTCTCAAGGTGTGCACAAAGTACGGGTGACTGCAAATCAGGATTCAAAAATTGACGCGAGCTCGGTGTTATAGGCTACCCCTTACAAACCGTTTAGACAGGATCTTCAGGAAATTCTAGAGTTTCTTCATCTCGTTTTGCAGAATAGTTATGCAGGAATCTCGTTATCTGTAGTGCAGGGCATATCCAAGTATCAAATTCAAGATTTTATATCCGTGGCTTATGATTGAAACACAGCACTCAAACCGTATGCTCGCATCGATTTCTCCACAATCCACTTGAAAAGATCTTTAAGGTTGTTTGGAGATTTTGAAACATTCTCATCCTTAAATTATTTACAGTCCTGCATGTCACTGACTCCACTTTATGTAAGCTTTTTGAACTAAATCTGAGCTCTACGCTGGTTTACATAACAAACGGAAAAAATCAACGCCTTCGTCACCGAGCTACAGCTTCGCTGATCCCACCTTCGGGGACTGTGGCAAGTACACAAAGCCAACAAGGCGTGATCTGTTCAACAAGACACCAGAACGTCTGTCAATACCAAGCATACGGGCAGAGCTTTATAATATTAATAAGCCCTCCTGACGAAGACAATCAAATAGCGTACTGCCGTAGCTCCTTCAGGAGATTCACGTTGCTGGGGATTGATGTAATTCATAAGTACTTACAAAGAGAATCCTATTTATTCTCATGGTCGGTTCTACTGCCTTTAACTGTATCAGTAAGCGGGACATGTACAGCATGTTGGGAGGTGAAATCACAGAGAAAGCGTGACTGCATTCTTCAATGAGCCGATCAGATGATTCGAAGTTGTGGGTGTCAAATAGCAGGCAACAAATTGTAAACCCATCTACTCAAACTCAGTCCACAATATAACCAGCTCACAAAGGGGACACACATTCAAACTCGGTACTGGAAAATGTGCATGCATTCCCGGCTTAGTCACAAGACAGTGTGCGTTTTGGCCTAAGTCAGTACTGCATGCGAGACGAGAACTACTACCGAGGCTTCGGGATATTGGGACAGATCTCCACTCTCTCTCTCTACAGGTTCAAAACACTGCTGTGTTCTTCTCCCCGTCAACACAAATTTCTGAGCCTGTGATGAGCGGATTGGACACACGTTCAATCATCCCGAGTGCACCGATTCTGGTTGGTAAGAAAGAGACCAAACCGTTGGGAGGCGGGTTCAGAACCTTTCGCGGCGCATCCTCTGGGGGTTAGGTTACTTGAGTATAATATTGGCCCGAGGATATGGATTTGGGTATCACAATATCCATCCCTGTACAACTCTTGATGCAGTCAACCGTCGAAGATAATCTTCCCCATTCTTGATGTCCGAGTGCCTGCATGACTTGCCACCGACTCAAATCTGGGACCGAGTAGACTCTAGGACTCCATATTGGGAGATCTAAAAACCTTTACCATGATCATCACGACGGACTTGTTGCATGCAACCTCGTAAACTGGTTTCTGTAAGCCTGCTTATTGAAGACATCACTTCCAACTTTCTTGACTTTTTGGTATATGGAATGAAGCAAAGTGGAATGACCAAGGGAAGGAGAAAACAAACAATACGTTGTTCCAGAATCTGGAACCTCGAACGGTGGCCATTCAAAGCGTGCAAGGACAGTGGTTTCCTTTCTTTCCAAGCTTGGGACATGTATCAGATACATCCAAATCTGACGGGCACGTACTCATGTACATATATACATACTTTCTACTTACAGATAACCCCCGAAAATCCACACATCGACTGTAGCCAAATTATAGGTTAAAAAATCCCTATATTATCAATTGGAAAGCTAAAAAAGAACCATACTTGAAGTATCAATCGGACAAAAGTCCATGGACCCTTCTGGGAGGTATGTATCATAGTAAAGGACGTGTGTTTTTTAAACAAATAAACATCTCAGCATTTGCCACAAGATACATCAGCATGGAGTTTTGGTGCCATACAGCCAAGTAGCGCAACCAGGATGTGGTGTTCTCGTGGCTCTAAGTGAGGAGCCGACAGATTGAAGTCGTCGAAAATATGGACCAAATATTGTGGCTACAACATGTGCCAGTTAAACTGAGCGCAGAGGACGAAAGGCAATGAAGAAGGGCGGAAAGATACTTCATCAATAACTTTGTGGCCGTAATTTTAACTTTACAACTGCCTCGATATATTTGCAAATCCTCTAACGTCTGCGTCCACTTTTCTTTTGAAACCAAGATTTGAATGACGAATGACACGAATTAATCACGTGTTCGAAAAGCCTTTGCGGGATGGACTCGCTCGCTAACATTAACTACACTGTTTCAAAGTCCTAGCACTGGAACTACACAAAAGGAACGATGTGCAGAAAGAGGCGAGGGAAACCTTGAGTTGAAAAGAGTGATCAGCAAAAGTGAGTGGCGTTGACAACTTGGCATGAAGAACAAAAGCTCAGTAGTGGATGCTCATTTGCGATCACCGGAGATGGTGACGTATTGACGTATGACATGCACGTAGTAACCATGATGTGCTGTGTGCTGATGGATCGATGCTCCTGACGAGGATCACACTGTACAATGTCTACTGGATGGGGCCGTCTGTAAATCTACAGGAGAAGTTGCGACGACATCTCCCACAAGAAATGACAAAATATACGTACACTTGTCGATGACTTTTTCAAAGGAAATCTTGATTCGGTGCTCATCTCTGACCTTGCTCATTCTAAGCGCAATACTGTGATTGACACACGTTGCTCGTTGTTCTTTGTCTGCGAGCTGAAGCATTCCCTGACATAGATGCCAAACCCCTACGATAAACTTTATTGGTGAAGAGCATAGCTTTTGAAATTTCTTCAAGTCTACCCAAGAAAACAAATTATAGATGGTGTTGAAAATGGTTGGAAAATGCGGAATAAATGCCTTCAGCGCAACCCTTCATCACCTTTATGCTCATAGTTGGAAAACTTGTTTGTGAATCTTCTTGTTCATGAAGATTAGGCCCGTCACAACCAGCTGCAGGTATTCTAGGATCCACCTACCAGTCACGAAGGAGCAACATGAGGAGATGAACTTCTATATTTATCTGGAGTAAATAATGGGGATCACGTTAACCTATTGGGTAAATTAATCACATGCATCTCCACAAGGAGTGTGTTATTTCCTTGATTCCTTACAAGACATTAACCTTATCTTCTTTTGACAAATAAATTAATAAAATGAAAAATATGCTAATTACAAAAATTGTATATTATTTAGGACATACACATTGATGGAGATGTATTTATCGCAATGATAATTATATTTTTTAAGTACTCAATATTTATAACTAAATTTATTTTTCTAATCTTTTAATCCACCTCTCAAAGAGTAATGTCTACTAACGCTCGTTTCTTTCAATTTTATACTATTTATCTGACATAGATTAGTAATGGCGAAGCTAAACTGAAATTTATCATCGTGAAACAAGTCCGCTGACTTATCATATGTAAGAACTATTTTTTATTCTTAACTTGAGATATTATATTCATTTGCATACGGGAAAATATCTCTTTCCTCATTTGTAAGGCCAATCAATATGAATGAAGAAAAGGCCTATGTTTGATTTTTGTAGGAGAACATGCAAGTGTGGTTGCTGAAAATTTATGTTTTCCCACTCTTAATTTGATCACTAAGTCCTAACAATAATTATTTTATTTTCTTTGAAAGTAGGATGCTATGATAGTACAAGTGAATTATCGTTATTAAGGTTATCCGCCTGAAAACTCTTAAACATTTTTTAGATTTCATTTTAGTTACACCTATTCAACTTTGTCCGAAACAGTTTTCGCCAGTTTGCATGGATTTCGGAGAAAACTATTGTAATCTCGGTGTGATAAGGTCCCATACTAAAGGGTATGGAGAAAAGTCGTCCATTTGGCTAAAAGAGGCATTCGGAAGGTCTAAGGATCAGTACAGACTCTTGCATAAAAACTACCATTCAGTACCACTTTAGACGACAGTATGCCAAACATGAAGTCCAAAATTGTGTAAAAAAAGAGTCCAATGTGGTTCCTTTACATAAACAAACATTTTACAACAGCAGAAATACCT
This sequence comes from Marchantia paleacea, assembly GCA_014180765.2. Taxonomy (NCBI): domain Eukaryota; kingdom Viridiplantae; phylum Streptophyta; class Marchantiopsida; order Marchantiales; family Marchantiaceae; genus Marchantia; species Marchantia paleacea. The sequence goes on from MUAA02000067.1 coordinate 2,992,840, forward strand.
TCAATTCTTTACACTACAGAGAAATCACATACCATCCCGATAGGACTTGGGTGCTATCTGTAGTCGACCTTGAATGGCCTCGAAGGTTAATACTATTCTCATATCTAAATAAGAAACTCTTCAAATTTTAAATAATTCTTAAAAGGTCAGAACAATAGCAACAAGCAAAAAGTTGTTGTAACGTCAACCTGTAGACCGAAAAACAAAGAGACATTGAGAGTTGTTCCAAGTCCGTGTGATCGTACCATTCTTTTTCTTGACTAATTTTATGAATCACATCACTTTGTGATTGCATAAAAATCATACTCTGACCCCTACGACAGGAGGCAGGCCAAACCCTATTTCCAACCATCAGTCCACTGAATCCATGATTCCGTGCAGTAGAAAAGGTTTTGGAAGTTTTTTTTCCCTGCAAGTATTAAATAAAGAGCTGATCATTCTATCCTGTGTGCGTGGGCAAACGCAGTGTGTCACTTGAGGGAAATCTATAAGAGAAGAAGAAGTCAATAACAGCTCAAGACTTCTGAAGTCTTATAATAAAATCAAGAGGTATGAAGCATCACGTAACTGGCAGCAATCATGGGATTCAGTTTCATGGCAGATGTCGGAGGCTACGAGGCAGCCATACAGAAGAAAAAAGAGCACGATATGTGACTGCTGAACATGCGACGCCAAGTGCACGAGTATAATCATTTGAGTCCAAAGCGCACAGTTATTGCGTGTTCGCCTAATCTAAACAGAAAGTGACGAGTTTCATCAAAAGACATGCATGATGATGCCATAATCCCACAGCAGCACTACTGTAATGTACTTCCCTCTCTTTTTTGGAGATCCGACAATGGGCTCATCAGACGCATGGAGAGTCGGAGTCCTTTTCTATACAAATTCACTTGATCGAGTGCTGCAAGTACCACGACATTGGAGCAGTGTTGGAAAAGAGTCGGTGACAAAAGACATACCACCTTACGTCGTCGATCTGTAGCAAATCAAGTCATCAGCTATGCGGAGTATGATCTCACTGCATCTCAAATACTTCAGGTTGATCATGATAAAAATATGTACTCTGAATGACCAACACGCAGCTGAGTTTCCACAATCAACCCAAATTTTCGTGCTCCCAGTTTTGGAAGGATAAGCCAGCGAAATCCTCTTCTGTGATGAAAGTGCTGTGGAACTCACCAGGGAGTTGAAAAAGTCCAAAATGGTTGGCATGCGCTTTTGGGAATAAGTTGAGGTTCTTCTCTGGGGGACTCAAGAGCCGAAAATAGCCCCAAAATAGCTCGAATGATGGGTGGGTCTATACAAGCCGATAAACACCTCGGAGGAGGCATGGACTACAAAGTTGATGGCATCATGTCCTGTGCCAGCATGTGGGCCCCTGTTCATGACTTTGGTTGCCCTTGATAATACAGAGCATGAATCTCACGGACTTTTTGGCTCCTCATTCCATGATGCTAAAACCTCTGTGTGCTCCATAAGCTCTCGGCACCTGGCCTAAGACCATCACTAGATAATACTTGACCTCTGTCCTTTGGCTGCAGCTCGATGTACCACGTTCCATGCACAAGTCCAGGAGCTAGTATGAGCGAGTTTAAATGCATAGCTATATTGACCCTCAAAACCATTTAATAATTACAGTCGATTAAAAACGTGGAATTATTTCAATAATGTATTTATCAGGCTTGTTAGATAAAAGCACAGCCCGCACATGGTTGAGCATCTTCATGTCACGGAGGAGTATCAACGCGAGAATCAGCTAGTTGTTTCGTCAAGTTGCGTACCTTGACATCTTCATAGTTTGGAGATGCGGCATAGCTTCGATAGGGGCTAAGAAACAAAACAAAACAAAGCACAAGGAAAAAATAAAGCAAATAGTGGAACAACAACAAATGACTTCAGATCCTATACAATAGCCTTCACACAGGCGCATCTGTCTTAGAAATCTGGAACTTACAGAAGTGTCAGAAACAGGTGCTTTGGAACTCTCTGTCTCAAAGCAACAGATGTGGATACTAAAAACATTTTGAAACTGGTAGGAACTATCCTATTGAATAACTATAGGAGAACAAGTAGCTTTGCAGCTCTCATTTTTGTGCTGGAGAAAGGACCAAAAAGCACATCGTTGCAGATAGTTCTCTCTAAGCATAATAAAAAGCAGTTTAGTATCCTAATGGGTATACAATCATGCGAAGTCGAGCCAACAGCAGGCATAATACCTGAAACCCAGAAACTTCCTTAAGCTCTACTATCGAAACCACTTGAGACAATACCATGAGGAATATGGCCTTGCAAGCATTTCCTGGAGATTCATGGTCGTGAAATAATAGTCCTTGAACAGCGGAGTGTTGGATCCACAATTTTTGAAAAAGGAGAATCGTCAAAACTTGAGATATCGAAATCGCTCAGCTCTGACTTTTTGACATGGCTATGAGAGACCGACCAGACCCAAGGGTGATATCATCGAGGCAGGGTACAAGGAGAGTCGAGGAGTTCATGAGCCAAGTACTTGAGTCGGTGGGCTTTCTAGGTGAGGCCATGACTTCATATCCCACGTAAGATTGAGTATCCTTTCTCTTGTGTCGGATATGAAATTACTACACTTGTATCCTGGACACACGGTGTAGCAATTTACAATAACACTTTCACGACTTGTGAAACAAGTGTCATTCCTTCAGAAGGTGTATTTTCAGTAAAGGAGATACTGGAATAACATCTAGCGCACAATTAACATATCAATTACTTCATTTCAGAGTATAATATCTCGGTGATTGTGTTAAGTATAATCCACTTTATGTGAATAGATTATTTATAAATTGTAGAGTCTACTTTTGACGAATGAAGATCTGAAATTTTATCTTATTCATGTCCCAACGATCCATTTCGTGGGACTCTTTCTACCATCGACTGTACAAAATGTTCACAGCATCCACCCCAGGTCGATCAATGACGAGTTTCTTGAAGATGCCGAACAGGAAGGTTTTTCCTGCAGCTTCTCCTCTTGACAGCTGAAAGAGAATGTCGATGAAGTGTAAAGCAGTGTAAAGTTCTGAGGTGTGTATGAGAAGGGGCTGGCCACCTTTCTCATCGGAATGCAATTATCCAAAGCATGTGAAAGTGAAATATTATTGTATGCAATCCATAAATACTCTCCCTTTAGTGGTTGTGTCTGCCCTTTTGAGGATGTTTTGAGTCTCACTCCAGAGTCGCAAGGACTTTTTTAGCTCTTCACTCCGACAACTGCAAGGTTTCAGATTTCAAAGCCCTGATTTGTGGTTCACGATTTTTCTTAAAAGCACGACGTGAGAAAAGAATATCCTTCAATCATGGTACCAGAATACAAGTATGAATATCGATCTCACTTCCGGATAACGCCTAAAGGTACAGATCAAATATTCTGAACACATCCATATCAAACCATCATAAATTCTAACTTTTTTTTTAGACGCCTACATCTCCACTTTACTGCTTGAAATAATTAGTTCAAACTATAGTTGTTTGTTTCATATATTCTATCATCATTCATATCATATACAAACAGTTTTGCCAAAATTTTGTCCAGGAAACGCATCTTACAGCTTATGTCGTTTAAAAGAATTTCATATATCCTCTCGACGGTACAAAGGAACATGAGAAAATTGGTACCATAGAAAATAAGTTTATGCACCCACTCTGAAGAAAAGAACTTTACTGTAGTTGAATGAGTTTCTTAGCATGGAAATAGTTAGTAGACTTCCAGTACTGATCTTGGATGAAAGAGGAACCTCGGAAAATGGACAGATATTTCTGCAACCATTTGAGGAGTATGTTCACAATTAAGAATGTTTGTTCCTCTTGACTTTTATATGAACGCGCAGGACTTTTTGTTCTGGCATTATACAACGGCCTTTGTTGTGAGGTCCATATAGAGGAACAGGATGACCGCCTATGCATGTAAGAGGAGACCTCCATCGACGAACAAAACAACCGAAGTCACCAACTCTCAAGTCTTTGCCAACATTTAGTCAGGAACTTCCCCTCCTTGTCTTCACTTCCTTGGTGTTTCATATGTTATGTCTCGTGTATTGTGAAGGGCTTTCTTTCTCTTCCGTTTTCGTCAAGTTTTTTCTGGACAAATACCAAGTGACAAGTTGACATCCACTATGGTCAACGTAAGTCGACACTACTTTCATCCGTTCTTCCGATATTCCATTATCATGTTTTCAGTTCTGTTGATGGGAATTGGCAGTTGATACATCTTCAAAGCCGGGTTAAAACGCCACTATGTACATTGCCATCATCCTGCATATGGGACGATATTCATGAGCAGGTTTACATGAATATGAATTCTACGGGAGGGAAGCACAAGATTACTTATTTTTTCATCATGGAAGAAATCGAGTTTAATTGCTAAAAGAAGTATACAACACCTGTAAGTGAAGGAGTTCATTTGGGAATGAAAATGAACATTTTCCACCTTCATCGCAGCAATGTACAATTCTGAGCTGGAATAGTGATTGCAATCTAACTTAAAGGACGTGACATATAGGGTCATTGAACCCTAAACTTGACATAATGACGTGGACACCTTTCACAACCAAAAGTAGATATATTTATGGTCCTTGATCAGCACGAATTATTGATAAAATAAGACTTAAAAAAGAAATTCAAAATTAGATGCTGCCCAGAAGAACCTCCAAGATGATAGTCTTTGAAGAACGGGACTTTATCCCAACTTGAGACTCACATGCAGAAATAAGCTTCCGATCCAAGGAAATATAACAGAAGCTTCAAGAACGAATAACTTGGCCAAATCTCCATACCCATTGATAAGTCACTCGGTTTGGACATCCAACAAAATAACCCTGAGTGACAGGCACCATATACAGTCATCCAATATGAATGCTTTGGTGACAATAACAGTTGATATACGCGGTTGAGCTCAGCCTCTCTTGTTAACTATGAATTAAAAAAGTGTTTCTTGATGCCTCAGCTGGAAGAAGAGACCACCACCGTCCCCTCTTGCAAAAGTCCATGATACTCCATGTTCTAATGTGTCTTTGTCTTGTGGATCAGTGCAAGATTGCCAGCTCATGACGTTCATTCATTTCCAGGAGGTCCCATTTGAACTCCCAGTACAGTACACATCAAGTTTCTTCAAACATTTTTTTTTTTTTTTTTAACAAAAAGGATGGGAAGACCCCATCAAGTGCTGGTGCAACTTTGCATACACTACCAGCTGAAGGTGAGAATTCTCATCGTCATGAAATGGAAGATTCATGACTTGCAAACAAGTCTTCAAATCTTCACACATTCTCAAAGAATGTTTTTTCCAGAATGTAAATTGGGTGTTCCTTTAATGGTATTTCATACTGTATAGCCTATGTATACTTCACATTCATCTGCAGATTCTGCACTGTACAGTACATAAAGCATTTAGTATTTAGGGAGTAAGGCCCATGGACATCCGATAAGAAAGAGAGGTTAATGGCTGACTAAACTGTTAGAAAAAACAGGTGCCGGAAGAAGATTTGCTGCCGTCACGTACCTGTGTGTGCTTTGTCCTCACTTGTCCAATGGGACGAGATTTCGAGGACTGTGCGAAGAGGTCATCCGATTTAGCCGCTACTCGGAACTTGTTCTAAATCTAATCGATCTGAGCTCCATCACTGTTGTTTTGAATCAAACAACAAATTAGAGAGTGACCGGTTGGGCCCCAAAGTTGATGTTACAGAACTCCATCAGACAGTGAAAGAAAGCGTCAACTCTTTCGGTCCCACTTCCTCATAAATGCTTAAAGTACCGGTGTCTCGAGGTTGTGTGGTGTCACTGACGTCGACAAACCTGTACCCTCTCTGTATCCGCAACCATAGTGACTGCAGGATGGTCAGCTGGATTATTTACCCCCGCCCCACGCACCCCGCAGCACGAAGATGACATTCAATTGACAAATGGAATGAGTTATTAGAGTCCACTAGACTCCAAAGTTCCACCTCGAGAATAGCTTGCAGTAATGGATACTTGAGACTGTCACTGACCAGAGTAAACCTGGAGCTTGTCCGCAGTTGTCAAGCCATGGGGAAAGTGATTCAAGAATGGCTTGCAGGCCTCAGCATAATTAGATTAAGTTTAAGGAGCCCAATTTTATTTCAAACTGATTAAGATGCTATTTGAATTTCCTGGGAGCTTCCAGCCAAATTAGGTCCCCAGCACCCCAGGGCTATTTACTTGCCATTTCCGGAAGATCGAGTGACGGTGAATCAAGAAACTTGACAGGTCGAGAATCCATGCCAGACTGCCCGCTCAGATCAGATTCGTCCTAAGCCCACACTCCCTGGGTCCCTACAGGAGGATGCTGGGGCAGCGTAGCTAAGGATTTTGTCCTAGACAGAGTCCCCCCAGAACCTCTCCAGATTTGCAGGTGGGTCGCCCATCATTGCCCCGCACCTTTTGCTCCCTCTGGCATAGGTGAGAAGATGGCCTCGTCTACGGCAGGTGGAGAAACCGTGGTAACCATGTCGACTGACTTGACTCGTGTCAGTTATCTTGCAATCTGCTTGACAATCCCCGTAGCTCACGAATACTCCCAGCTCGGCGATCAGTGCACAGCTGCGCTGTTGAATCCGTTTTGAGAAGTGGAGGGAAGGAGGGAGGGACTCAGTTAAACTGTTTATTCCGCTAGTCTTGCTTGCTCGTTCATGGCTCGCACATCTTGGCGGCCTCTTTCGTTGGCGGAATCAATTTACTAAACTAAGAGATCATCCCATGCCACAAAAAATCCGCACGGTAGCAAAATGCCAAGCGCCAACCAGGAGATGAGGTCGTGTAAGAACTTAGAAGAGGGCGAGGTTTTGAGGCTTCGTAAAATTTGTTTGGTCTGGTCAAACCAGAACTGAATTCAGGTTTGCCCTGGACCGTTTATCGTCCCGCCGTATCGCTGTCGAATCTTCCAGACTGAGCTGTAGGAGCCTAATGTAGTGCGGGTAGAATTGCCTGCCAAGACAACCACCATCGGACAAGGTTAGGAGCTCACTGTGTAAAGTTCAAGACACGCGAGACGCTGGAAGACGTAGAGGCTCGTCCAGCGAAGGAACTCCTGCAACTGTTAGTAGATGTTCGTGTGAAGGTCTGTAACTAAAAGGCTGCAGCACGAAGTCGCTTTCACTAGTGCTGCGAAGAGAGAAG